>JAMXBD010000210.1:0-708569 GCA_024138025.1 Combretum micranthum
AAAGAGAGAAGATAAGCCACTGGTAAAAGCCTATTAAGGTTAAGGATGCTCCAAAGTAGAACAATCCTTATGCCAAACCTATCTGGCAAATGTTTTCGCTATAACCATCCAGGGCATAAGTCTAATGAATGCCCAAATAGAAAAAGCGTGAATATAGTAGAGTGGGATAAGGAGGAAGAAATTTGTGAGCTAATGGAGATGATGAGAATTACGAGGATGAAGATGAGGGGGTGGAGCTCAACCTATGTGATTAGGAGGATGATGCTGGTGCCTAAGCACGAGGATAAGACTCAGCGGCATAAGTTATTTCGCACTAGGTGCACTATTGATGGAAGAGTGTTTGATTCGATTGTGGACAATGGGAGTTATGAGAATATAATTAGTAGGGCGGTTGTTGAACAATTGCAGCTCCCAATTGAGAAACATCCTAATCTTATACAATAGGGTGGATAAAGTCGTTGAGAGGATAGATGTCAAAGAGAGATGTCGAGTGACATTCTCTATTGGCAAATACCAGGATGAGGTATACTATGTTATTGTAGACATGGATGCCTGCCATGTATTATTTGGGCATACTTAGTAGTATGATTTGAATGCACAACATGCTAGGAAGGAGAATTTGTATATGTTGGAGAAGGGCGGTGTGAAATACACTTTTCTACCTTTTAAGGTGGCAGATCGCTCTAAGGAGGTTAGGATGGAGAAGCATTCCTTCCTAACTATTACTCAACTAGGAAAGGATATAGATGACTATTAAGGAGTCTAGGGTAGTACATGCTTTGGTTATGAAGAATGTCCTAAAAGTGGAGGACGAAAGTGGCAGTGAGGTACCAAAGTGTGTGAAGGAGGTGATAGAGGAGTTCAAAGAAGTGTTGCTTGAAGATTTGCTAGAGGGGTTACCACTTCTAAGCGATATCTAGCACCAGATTGATTTGGTGCCTGGAGCTAGCTTGCCAAATTTACCACATTATAGGATGAGTCCCAAAGAAATAGAGATTTCACAGGAGAAGGTACAGGAGCTTATGTAGAAGAGAGATAGTTAAGTCCATGTGCTTATACCTGCACTACTTATACCTAAGAAAGACGACAGTTGGCGAATGTATGTTGATAGTAGAGCTATCAACAAAATCACTATTGGGTACAAATTGCCAAATCCTCGCCTATAGGACATGCTGGATAGACTGAGTTGAGTAGTTGTCTTTTCCAAGGTGGATTTGAGGAGTGGTTACCACCATATTAGGATTAGGCTTAAGGATGAATGTGTAATCCCCCAAAATTTACATAACCTGATTATAACAAATACTATAAATGTAATATAAAATTATATAAAATATTTAGAACAAGTAGTAAAAATCACTCCAAATTTTTATCGATTTAGAATTGTTAAATTGTAAATGAATTTGAAAGATTAAAATCGTTACAAAAAAAAAATTGAAAATACAAACTAAACTTCTATGATATCAAATAATATATAACGACGATAAAGTAATCGTTAATATAAATTACTGAATTATTTTTCCTTAAATTCTATACTTAGAAAATAAATTCTACGCTTGTTAAATAATGAAACAATAGTGTTCAAACCATTTTAATATGATGACAACATTAATTAGCCTAGATAGAATATGTTGTTATTAACAAATTAGCAGGAATCATTCCTATACAGTAAAACATATCGTTTGATAAAATGATTAATAGTCTAATAAACAAATCATAGTTAACCGTAATTTTAAATCACAATAAAAGACGATTAATTTTCAGAACTTGCAAGATATAAAAATATAAACGGAAGACAAATTACTAGAATTACAAAAGATACGATAAGATCACAAATAGATCAATATCTAAGAATCTAGATCTTAAATGAATATTTAAATTACACTAATATTCTAATTAAAAGATTTAGAGATTTTATAAATTAAAATCTCGAACTGCCAACGTAACCTTTAATAATTTTCACAACTAGAAAATGAACAAATTGGCAAATGTGAAACTAATATCAAATATATGATTCAACAAAAATCTTAGAATTGATCTATGAGTTATAATAAACTCATTCGTATCTTGAAAAACCCGAATAAAAATTTCCTTGACCCGAATAGATACCGAAAACGAGAATTCGTATCTTCAACTAATAATTCAAGATATAACTATAAATAGCTTTAACATTTCAAAACCGATAAGATATAGTTTAATAATCGAGCTTATCGGTATAAAGGAATAAAGGAAATACTAAGATCATAAATACAAATAGACACTAATACTGAACAATAATTATTAATTTAGATCTAAAATAAAAATTTCAAACTCGCTGTTATACTTGTTAAGAACTTCTGAATTTATTAAGACTTAGTTCCTAAATCAATTTATTGAACTTGCAAAATGTAAATTTAAGTGCTTAAAACAATTAATTATGTAAATTCGAAACTAAAAATTTGTACGAACAAATAAATTAGAGTTTTGTAGTAACTTAGGAAAACTCTATTTCGATAAAACTTGTACAACACGATCATAAATATACGTTTATAATTTAGTAGTGGCTTAAATAATTCTAATTAACTAATAATCTAATAAATAAATAAATAAATAAAAACCAAAGGAAGCAAAAGTTGGAGTCAAACCAGCCACCACGTTGGAAAATGCTTTACGTACAATAGTGGACTTGCATGGGAATTCCATCACGCAAGAAGTAGGATAATTGGCTTGTTGCAAATGGGTTGAACATGTTTTCATGCTGGAATTGAATTTGAATACACGCTGGAACAGAAGCCGCTTTCCACGCGTGGAATATTCTCCACGAGCAGCAAGGATGCTGTCGTTCCTTCTCTCCCCACGCGCTGCAGAGGATGAGCTCGAACAGAAGAACTCCACGCAGCAGCAGCAGCTCCACAGCATCAACGAGCAGTACTCCACACACCACACTTGACACGCAAGCACACGGGCAGTATTGCTTAGACTCCACGCACATCTAACAAGCCAGCAGCTGGCACACACACGGACAAGCTACTTCCCACACACACACCTTTCACACGCACAACACAGCTCTTAGTTGAAAACAGAGCACTTAAAACAGAGCAAATTGCGGCTGCTTCATACCCAATTTCAATCTGAATTTGAGTTTTTAAATTCAAACGAAAATGACATGAACTCGAATTAAAATACTCCACATGTGAACAACATTAAATGCCATAAAATCCAGCCCAAACAAGTGAAGAAACAACTCCAAATGGCCTTGAAATTTCCGATGACAGCAAGCTACAGCAGAGGAGAGATTACACAAAACAGCAGCAGCACACACACACTTTAGATCCGATTTTGACAAAATTATAGGCCTTGTTTGAGTTGTTTTTTTTTTACTAAATAAGAACCAATTAAAAGCCTTTATATGGACACCGCAAGCACCAAATATTAATTAGAAACCAAGTGAAGAAATCTGTCCAAAAAGATCAAGAATAACTGTAGCAAAAAAATTTGATTTTTGGCCTATGTTTTTACACGACTTTTGACCCGATTTTTGTGCAACTTAAGCCCCTATTTTACACACATAAATAACCTCAATTAACTACCAAACAAACAAAATTAATGCCCCTAGAAATTAGCTACAAATTTCATACAAATTCAACCAAAAATCGTCCTCAAATTCACATCAAATTTCCAGCCGAGATACATCAACAGAAATTTGTGTTTTTCAAGCTCAAAACACTCTCTTTAAGTCTCCTAACTTAGCCTAACCTTAGTACATATATATAGCCTTAAGTTAGACATTAAATTAGCTCAAAATCTCCCAAAACCCAACTCAAAAATTCTCTCAAAACAGCCACTACGAATTTACAAAATTCCTCTTCCATGCTCACTTATTTAAACTTGTTTCAACACTCTAAAACAAAGTGTATCCCTTGTTTAGATCCTATAGCACTATCCAAGCATTAATACTCATCAACCACAATCAAAACCCACTTTAACTAACCCAAACAACATCAAAGAACAAGCTAGATAGCCTTGGTTCATCATAGATTCAAGTTGGAATCTAGACACAACAAGGTAAGATAATCAAACAAGATATAGATGTTAGTTTAGCTAGATTAGTTTTTCCTTAGTTACTCATCTTCTTTACTTCCTCTTTAGATCATTATTTTATCAAGAAGAAGGAGTCAAACCCCATCTATGGTCCAAACAAGGTAAGAATTACAATAAGTTCAATATTCGTTATGTTGCTTTATAGGGATTTGTCTTATAAACATGTCAAGAGTAATCTAATAGTATATAGTATATAAATACATCAACTTGAAGATTTATAAGCGTAGAAATTCAATTCTTAGAAAGGAAAAACGAAAACCATACCTAAACTACAACAAGCAAATTTGAACTTTGAATAACTCATGTAGACCGTTGGAAAGAATGAATAAACTGTATTAATGTGTTTAGTTTAAGCCAAAAACGACCCCACCAATGGAAGGAACATGAAAAATCCTATGAAATCGACTATTTATTTGTTAAAAACGGATAAGAAATGAATTAGATATTACAAAAATAAAATTTAGATTTTGGCTGCCATAATTGTGCGAACAAAGCGTGCTGTTCCTGCCCTTTTTTGCCTTCTTAATGACTTTGTTTGATAACACTAAGATCACTAATGGATTTTACTCGGAAAATACTATGAAAACGACTATTTATTCATCGAAAATGGATTAGAAATGAGTTAGATATGATCAAAACAAGTTTTGACTACAATTGTTAGAATTCATTTGAAACCTATGCGTGTGTTTCATAAATCTAAAAATTGTACAAGTCTCTTTTCTCGGAAATAATTCTACTACTAAAAAGTACTCGAAGAGTACTATCAAATCGACTATTTATACAACGAAATTGGATTTAAAATAAATAAGAAATCACAAATAGAAGTTCATTCAGTTTTCAACCAACATAAAATGCTATTAATATAGTTATGATTATTACCCTTATTATTACTACTATTTATAGTATTCCGTATTATTGATATTTTCATTTGACTAATCAATACTGTTATTTTACGTTAAGGTCACTATATTTATACGATCATCAATTCTATTTTTGTTACTAATGGTATTATTTATTAACTGTCTGAAAAATTGTTGTTATCATTATACTTGTATTACTACGAATATTGATATTAACGTTTCAAAACTAATATTACTAATAATATTGTAGTATTAAACTTAGCCTGTTTTGCAATAAGAATGAAACTGAAGTATAATAGAAATTTGATATATCTACATACGATTTTTATAACTTTTGAAAGATATAGATACTAAAACATACCCTTAAATAAATAAAAATATCAAATTGAGAGACAAATAAGGTTGACGGGCAAAGAATTAATAAATAAAAATCTTCTATTAAAAGCAGTAGAACTTAAGAAAAGACAAATCCCTTGAATAAAAATATATAGATAGCAATTAATAAAAACTATATCAAACACCGATACGAAATATTTAGGTATCTAAAATGATTTAATTAAATTATTTAACGATGCAATAATTAAAGTAACGGGTTTAGCCTAATATTCGACGATTAGAATCAGCACCTTTTTGGGAAACTGCATGATGCGTGGTGTATGATTGAATGGCAAATTATCATAATATAAGCGTTAATCCTATTGTATGTTAAATATTGTATGAAATATGTTGATGATTGTCTGTAAATTGTATGATCGCCTTAAACTTGATTAACAACTGTTTGATACTATAAATGAAATGGACATGCATTGCACGATTGCATAAACTGCATATGGAGATGTGGCAGCCTACTACGTGTTAGTATTTCGGTTATCTAGTAATGCTTGGTTTTCTAGGCAAGAGGCTATTAGTTCTACGCAAGCTTACCTTTGTTCCGTCGGTTCCATGGGAACTAACTGGAAAATGAAGGACGCTGCCCATAGTATCGCTTTGAAATGACTAACACTTAATGGAGTCTCTTTGTTCCAAAAGGAAATTGAGTGAAGCAACTGAGTGTTGTTATTCTATGGTTCTCTGTTTCTCCTGGGTAGGTGGGCCATAGATCGGTTCTTCTTCAACCCCGATGAAGAGGGCGTAAATCTTCATCCTGCTTTGGATTCTAGATCATCCAAGCTTGTAATGTGCATATGATTGATTGTTGCATTACATATGATTGACAATTATACTTGGTTGCTATTGTTTGATGTGTGGTCTGGTCAGGTTAGGTTATCTCATTGAGCCCGTGGTTCGCTCACCCCCCAACAGTATTTGTGCAGGATTATTACTAGCTAGGATTGGGCTAGGAATGTGTGAAGAGAGCTTCTCCAACAAACTTTATTGAAGATAGAGATATAGGATATGGAAACTTAGAATGTAAAATAGATGAATTTTGAATTTTGTATGTTGTAGTTTGGAAACCCAATTTCACTATTTGGTGGGGGATACCGATTCTCTGCGATTTTGGTGGAAATTGGAAAATCGGATTCCTTAGTTGAAATACTGTAATATATTATATCATATGTATGATAAAATTTTATAAATAATAGAGTCTTGTATACTTTGACATACAAGACGGCTCTCATGTTATGGGTGCACACGTGATATGATGGCTTCAGATAAATCCTGTTAGGCCCCCATAGTAGAGTCGTGACAGAATGGAAGATAACCTTCAAGACCAAGGAAGGGCTCTATGAATGGTTGGTGATGCACTTTGGCCTCAACAACGCTCCTAGTACATTCATGCGATTTATGAATCAGGTATTAAAGCCTTCTATTGAAAGATTTGTTGTGGTTTATTTTGACGATATCCTGATTTATAACAAGTCTGAAGATGAATACCTAAAGCATCTTAGAAGTATTTTAACCGTGTTGTTAGGAAATAAGTTATATGCAAATATGAAGAAGTGCATTTTTATGGTGAAGAGGCTATTGTTTCTAGGTTTTATTGTTAGTAGTGAAGGAGTTGATGATGAAAAGGTGAGGGCTATTTGGGAATGGCCAATTCTAAAAATCGTGACTGAATTAAGGATTTTTCTAGGGTTGGTGAATTTTTACAAAAGATTCATTTGGCACTTCAATACTATTACTATTCCTTTGATTGAGTCTTGAGGAAAGTGAAATTCCAATAGGTGAGGAAGTTGAGACTAGCTTTACTGTATTGAAGGAGAAGCTGTGTAGCGCTCCAGTATTAGCACTTCCTCACTTTGGGAAGCTATTCAAAGTAGACTGTGATACTAGTGGAGTAAGAGTAGGGGCCATACTATTGCAAGAAAAGAGACCAGTTTCTTTTTATAGTGAAAAACTATGTGATGGTAGGAGGAGTTGGTCCACCTATGATAAAGAGTTCTACTTTGTGGTGAGGGCCTTAAAAGTGTGGGAACACTATCTTGTAGGAAAGGAGTTTGTATTGTACTCAGATTGTGGAGCTTTGAAACATCTGAGTAACCAAACTCGGATCAATAAAGATTCCCATTTAAATTGATGCGCAAATTTGGAACTCAAAACAAAGTGGCTGATGTCTTAAGTAAGAGGACAGATGTAATAGTGGTGACGAGTACTGAGATTGAGGGATTTGAATAGATGAGAGAAATCAGGGGATCCTAATTTTAAGGAGATCTAGGAAAAGTGTAAACCCCTAATTTTTAGGGTAAATTTGAGCTTAAATCTTAAACCGGAAAGTCACTATGAACCCTAAGTCAACAAATTCCTAGGAAACCCTAGCAGTTTAGATTTAACAATCCTGTGTTCTTAAGCTAAGAAGTCGAAATATAAGTGCAGAGTATAGTTTGATTCGTAATAATATTAGGGTGCTTAAAAATATCAGATTAGTAAATTTTTGACTTATTTCGAACCCGATCGGATACAGACTTTAAAAAGCATGTCTCAGGGCTCGAGATATTTAAAATATGTTATTAAGACCGTTAGATTCGTAATTTCATAAGATTTCCTAATATATTAGTTATATAATTTTTCGAGTTATAAAAGTTATAGCTACAGCCTTGTTATCGTATTTTTATTATTACCGGTACTTTAATTGTCTAACATACTTTTTGATTTCTAATAAACTATTTATCAAGTACAACAACCAATACCCTATTTCTTACATCCTTACATCCTATTTCTTACAATTTACTTTTCCAATACAACTTTTACTACTAAAATTACTTATTTAATTTCAAACTTACATAACACAACACATATCTCTCTCTCTCCCCCTTTATGGAACCAATGCCCCCCTCCCTCTATTCTCTCTCAATTTGTTTTATTCCTCATTTTATTTAACACACAAACCCTAATCTACTTTTCTATATAAACTCCTTTAGCGTTCATCATTTCATTTTCACTTTAGAAAAATTTTTCAAAACTCCTTTTCTCTCCTCTCTCATTGCCGTGACCCTCTCCCCTCATACACACTCACACACATTTATCTTCTCAAGTTTTCTTGTTCCAAACCACTCATAGGAAATAGATCTACTCTCAACCATCTTAAAAACATGTAATGACAAGATCATTCATGTGTGATTCCACTCAAAAATCCCCATGAGCTTAAGCTAGGGATATGAAAACACTTGAACATGAGATTCTTGCCATCACAATGTTATAGATCTTGTTATTTATGTTGTTTTGTTATTATTATTCTTTGTTTTTGAGTTATGTTGTTATTATTAATGTTTTTTTGCATTTATCCATCATTTAACCATATCTATATAATGATTATAGTGCATTTGCATTTATGACTAGTATAATAAACTAGATCTAGTTGTTTTGAGTCCATAAATGCATTAGATTTTGTTTCATGTACATAAATAACTTGTAATGGCATGTTAATAGTTGGAAAGTGTTGAAAAGCTTAAGATCTATCTTAGTTACAACAAAAATGGATTTTTCAAATTCGGATCCAAAAAAAACCATATTTAGAAAAGCTATTTTCAAAATTCAAAATGAGTATTTTACATTAAAAATGAAAGGCTTAGGCAATAGGTATCATGAATGAGTGATTTTGATGAGTAAAGCTTAGATCTACTAAGGGATATTTTCAAAGCAAGAAAAGTTTATAAAAGTTAGGTTAGCATTATGTTTCAATCGCAACAACCAACTTAAAATTCATAATAAGGAAAGATTGATATGTGAAAACCCATTTTTCATCCTCAAAACAATATTTTTATTAAAGAAATAGAAGCCATAAGGAGTTGGTTTGATTAGGAATTAGTTTTATAAGATTAAATGAGTTTTACAAAAGAAACAATCTCAAATATAAATTTCAAAATTCGGATTTAGAAATGACCTTTAATTAAACAGCTATTTCCAAATGACAAAATGAGTATTTTAATGGAAAAATAGAAGTCCTAGGGAATACATGTAATAAAGACCTAATTTTGACAAAGATAAATGAAAATTATCAAAGTATAATCCTAAAACAAGGAAAGGTTTCAAAGTATAGATATAACAAATGTTTTTATTCCTTAAAAATTTTACAAAATTCGTAACTAGGTAAACCCCCTATGAAAACATCTATTTTCCAACTCCAAAATAAAGAATTTTATTAAAATAATGAAGGTGTTCGGCATATAGGTCAGTAAGGTTGAGTTTTAATAAAAGCAAGTGTGATTATGCAAGAAATAAAACTAGTTTTCTTAAGAATAGAAATTTCAAGAGTTTTGCAAAGCAAAAGCTTTCTAAAAGAATTCTTGATATCATATCATTAAGGATATACATATAGATAGCTAATTTCATGAAATTCATGATAATGACTAGTAGGCAATGCATGTACATATAATGCATTTGGTAGAAACAAGCTCGGAAAATAGTGTCTTACACATCCCATGAAGCATTGTCCAAGTACATGAGAAAATAGATTTACTAACACCCATGAATCATGCATGATATTGAGTTATATATGTATATAAAAGAGTCTTTCAAGATATAATGATAGCTAAGTATCTATCAAAGCTTTGGAATGATGCTTGGATTGAAATAAGAAGTTGATTTGTGAGATGGGAATTTCGTATAGCATTATGTACCCTACTGTTCATGGACCTAATGACCTTGTTTGATGAAAATAACTTTATAAATAGATAGCTCTCATCGAATAGGTAGAAATCGATAAATAATATGCGAAATTCTAAGTTAAAATGACCAAGTTATAGCCGTTTTAAGTTGAAATTTTCTTTTAAGCGAACTTTGACAAACTTGTTAGAATACAATTGATAAGTTCACTCAAACTTCATAGAAATACTCCTTGGAGTTATTTTTTTTATTAGGAGACTTGAGAGACAAACTAGACCTTCCCGATGACTATTAAGATTAAGTGGATTTTCATGCTATAGCAAAGTGAGTTCACTACCTTTAAATTTTATGCTTATGATTATGTTTGTAATGATAGTGGCATTAGATTTAAGGCAAGATAAAACTGAAATGTGCATGTGAATTCTATTTGATTGAATCAATGATAAGAATATCGAAATGGGAATTGTTATAAATATTTGTATGATTTAGTATAGAATTGAAGTGTCTGCAATATCTATGATCGCCCACAATTCATTAATTAATATGCCATGATCTTATAATTAAAATGACCATGCATACCATATGTTGAGTCACATTGTATTTGTTATTATACCTTTGTGGGAAGAAGGCATAGTAGCTGGGTAACGAGGGGCTTGTAAACTCGAATGATGGCATGATGGCCTGAATTAAAATGATAGTGGTGTAGGCACTTGTATTAACTACAAAATTGTGAGTGGGTGTGCACCTGAATCAAGCACAATATAAATGAGTAAAATTGAAATCTATGGTCGTATGGGCCTGAAACACCTAACCCCGAATGGAGGGCTTAAATCCATTCAACATAGGACTCCCGGAAAGTCTTATTTATTGTATGCTCACGTGCTTGTACATTTCATATGATTGTTAATATAACTTACTTGCCTTATTGTTTGATAAAGTATGTAATTTTGGAAGTGAAACTCGCTAAGCTTATAAGCTTATACCCCTATAGTTTCCTGTTGCAGTATGATTATTAAGTAGCTTTTGAAGAAGTCGAGACCTAGATATTAGGCATAGACTTCTAGTTGAATCTCCTTAATCTTATATATATACATGTTGTTATAAGAGACTTTTGAGGACCAAAGGACTCTTAATATTTTGACGGGGGTATGCCCCTTAGATCTTGTAATAGATTAATCTGGTTATAATTGTTATGATTTATATTCTTATCGCTATGTATGTCTTTTTAAGCTATTTCGACTCAATTTATGGTTCCCCATATGTTGAACATGAGCCTTACACCCGGTGTCTAAACTCATGGAGTTACTAAGGTGTCAAACTTGAGTTTAAATATCGAGTATGGATGGCTGTCGTATTTAGGGTATCCTTTAAGGCGAGATAGTTTAAGTTGGTATCAGAGCATGGTTAAGAGTCTACAATCATAACTTTAATTAATAGACTTAAGGATGACTAAAAAGAAAAGACTAAGATAGAGTCAAAATATAAAAATAAAGGAAGACTTAGATAAGAATAACATGGGTAGTATGGGTTTTACAATTCTAATCCTTTCCTCTTTTTTGAATAGCTTACTCTTGGTGAAGCCCGCATAATGACAAGGCAAATACGTAAGCAACCCGATGAGTCTTTGGTTGAATACCGTTTAAGAATTAGGGTCTTATGCAAAGAATTTTCTTTAGCTGGCTACCGTAGGTCGATCCAAGAAATGTTTAATTTGTGGAAAAGAGGTTTGATGAACACCAAGTGGCATAAGGTCGTGAATGACATAGAATACTATCCTATAAGGAAGAAATGTTGGTCAGAGCTTGAAGTGATTTATGTGTTAGAAAGGATTGCTGTTTATAAGTTAGAACAACCCATGTTGCAAGAAGTTACCTCTATGTTAAGGAATGAAAGGAAGCCGACATTTCCCAATTTTCAAACTTGGAACCTATTTAGATATCTGTTTTTTTTTTATGCTCATGACTTGTTGGGGGATCACACTGATTGGCTTCGAGTGGATGCTCAAAGTCACTTCTTTTAGTGGGGAATGTATGAGGAAATGCTACCTCCACCAGTTGATATGGCTGTCCACCTCCACCAAGTCAAATCGGTTACTAACTCCATAAGGAAGAAGTGGATGAGAGAGAGGATGAGGTTGTTACCCCATCCGAAGGAAATGAGGATGAAGAAGGAGAAGAAGTAGTTTACAAACGGAAAAAAAATGAGGATTTAAGGAAGGAAGCGAGACCTATGTTTTGACCCACAAGTCCAAGCTGAATTTTGTAGTTACGACCTTTAGAAATAGGTCATAGTAGCTTTTGTTGTTACCGGGATGTTGTATATGGTTATTGCTTGTTATGTTGTTTTGAATCGTTATGCTTTGTTTTCAATTCCAATGTAAAGGTCTTTGTACCTGCAGTTGAAGGTTCAATGAAAAATTACGTTGTGTTTTATGAAATTGAGATTTCTTTATTTAATTTTCTTAAATTATACTTTGCATTTATATTACTTGCTTGTACAAGAATTTCTGATGTTTCCGAATCTCGATATAAAATGTTAATAATGTTATTGGAAGACTGCTTAACTAAGTTAAATAAAACGTAAAATAATTGTGGTAGAGAAAGGAGACAACAAGAACAAAGTGTGTCTAATGAACCAAATGTGGAAGGGGAACAGAAAGTGGCACCGCCGCCAAACCTAACAATGGTCGACACTCAAGCCACATTGCAAGTGACTTTAGGGCAATTGACACAAGTGCTTGAGGCCATTCGACAAACTATGCCAACTCCTGCTCTTGTTTTTACTCCTACTCTAACACCCACTCCACCACCCTCAACACAATAGGCATCTGCAGCTTTGCCAATGCACGAAAACGCACAATCCCACACCATACCCTTACCTCCACCATCACCATCAAGGCTATACAAGAGCTCCTTACCCGAGTTCATAAGGAATACCAGATACTTTGAGGGAGCCTTTGGAAAACCATATGAGGTCAAGGATTGGTTGGCTCAAGTAGGGTGGTCATTTGATGCTTTTGAAGTACCCCACCACTTAAGAGTTAATTATGGCACTTACCTACTAAGATTGAATGCAAGAGTATGGTTGGAATCCAAGAAGAGGAGCTTATGTCACTTGTTACATGGGAGATGTTCCGCTACGAGTTCCGTGAGAATTACTTCCTTGGAAGTCTCCGGGTATAATATAGTACGGATTTTCTACACATTTCACAAGGGGTCGCACAGTGGAGCAATATGAGACCAAGTTCAATAGGCTACTCTAGTATGCCCCCGACTCGTATAAATACAGTGAGGAACTAAAGAGGCAAGTTTTTCTTAATGGTTTGGATGAGGATGTAAGAGTAAGACTTGAGGAGTTTAACATCAGGACTTTTAGGGAATTGGTTGAAAGAGCCCGGATTGTTGAAAGGGGCTAAGAAGAGAAAGACAAAGACCACGGATATGATACCCTCTGTGTTTAGAAGAAAGTTTCATGGGGGGTCAAGTTCAAGGTATCGCTAGAAAAGGTTCAAGTCGCTCTATAGCTTCAAAGGAAATACAAGCAGAGGGAAATGGAGGAAAGAATACTTCTAAAACCATAAGTTGCTGGAAGTGCAAGGGAGAGCACTACCCTAGGAGGTGTCCGTAATTGAGAGACAAGTGCTATTTCTACGAGGAGGCAAGTCACAAGATCTTCGAGTGCCCAAAGAAAGCCACGACTACTTGCTTTGTTTGTAAGCAAGTTGGACACTTTCCCAATGAGTTCCCACATAGGACGGGCGCCCCAACCAGGAGATTTAGAGGATCATCCTTAACAAGGCCCGAGAATGGGAATAGTGGAAACCCTAGCATTCGTTCTGGATCAGCTATGCATGGCATAAGGATATATAATCTGGAGGGAAAATGGGTTTGTGAGGAAATTGAAGACGAGGATTGTGAATTTGCTGCCCTTGAGGAGGATAATGGTCAAGATTTTGGACTCGTGATAGGTTAGTCTTCCAAACCTTGTTTCTCTTTTTCCAATTGATTATGAATTGCTTAGGATTCAAGGATTATAAAAAGAAAAGCAAGTATAGTTCTAAGGTAAGGTTAGGGAATGGGTTAGAATGATTTGGGATAGTAATTAGTCATGTTGAATATAGGACGCATATTAGTAGATAAGATGACTGCTCATACCCTGTTCGACACTGGACCCATACATTCATTTATCACCACTAATTTAGTGAAACAAGTTGGATTACCAATAGCCACTGCCACCTCCGACTTTCGTGTCAAGACTCCAACCGAAAATGTGGTGACGACTAGTGAAGTGTTGAAAGATTGCCCAATAGTGATTCAAGGACATCACATAAGATATGATTTGATTGTTTAAGAAACTAGCAAATATGAAGTAATTTTGGGTATGAGTTGGTTGACTTTTGCCAAAGCTGTTGTAGATTGTTGAAGGAAGAAAGTGGAGTTTAAGGACTTGGATGGGAAGGATGTTGAATTTAAGGGAGAAATAGCAATTTCAAGAGGAACTGAGTTAAGTTTGTTTGAACTACTTGTAGATAGGGAAGTCGAGACTGAAAGGGAAAGTTCCTTTGCTGCAATGGAAAAGGAGGAAGAGTTGCCCAGAGTTGAGGATATACCAGTTGTTAATGAGTTTCCAAATGTTTTCCCTAATGAACTACCAAGACTACCCTTGAAGCGAGAGATCGACTTTGAGATTGATTTGGCACCAAACACGGAACAAATATCTAATGTGCCTTACCGCATGGCTCTGGTTGAGCTAAAGGAGCTAAAGAAACAATTACAAGAACTTTTGGATCAATGATTTGTAAGGCCTAGTGTGTTACCATAGTGTGTACCAGTTCTGTTTCTTATGAAGAAAGAAGGATCGATCAGGTTATGTGTAGACTACTAAGAGCTATCTAAAGTCATAATCAAGAATAGGTATCTGCTCCTTAGGATTGATGATCTTTTTGACCAACTATAAGGAGCAAGTGTGTTTTCAAGATTGATCTTCGATCGGGATACCATTAGCTGAGAGTCAAGTTGGAAGATGTACCTAAGACGGCTTTCCGGACTCAATATAGACATTATGAGTTCTTGGTAATGTCTTTCGGGTTAATGAATGCTCCTACTGCATTTATGGATATGATGAACCGAGTATATAAGCCTTTTATTGGATAAGTGTTATAGTTTTTATTGATGATATCCTTATCTACTCAAAAACACGCAAGCAACATGTAGAACACCTACGCATGGCATTACAAACCTTAAAGGAACATAAGTTATATGCCAAGTTTTCCAAGTACGACTTTTGATTAGATATGATTTCATTTTTGGGACATGTGGTATCAGGAAAGGGTATATTTGTAACCCTAAAAAGATAAACGACGTAATGGACTGGAAGCCACCCAAGACAATAACAGAAGTGAGAAGCTTTTTGGGTTGAGCCGGATATTATAGGAAGTTTGTTAAGGATTTTTCCAAGATAGCTAAACCCTTGACCCAACTAACCTAAAAGAATGAAAAGTTTATATGGATAGAAAAGAGATACCAAAGTTTTCATGAACTTAAGGAAAGACTTGTTTATGCTTCAATCTTAGTTCTACCGAATCCTAAGAAGCCTTACATAGTTCATAGCGATGCATCGAGAAATGGTCTCGGATGTGTACTCATGCAAGATGGGAAAGTAATTGCCTACGTTTCAAGACAACTAAGGCCACACGAACAAATTTACCCTACACATGATTTGGAACTAGCCGCAGTAGTGTTCGCTTTAAAGTTATGGTGACACTACCTTTATGGGCAAAAGGTACGAGATCTATACTAATCACAAGAGCCTTAAGTATTTGTTTACACAAAAAGAGTTGAACATGAGACAAATGAGATGGCTCAAGCTAATCAAGGATTATGATTTAGGGATTAATTACTACCCAGGAAGAGTGAATGCGATTGCCGATGCCTTAAGTCGTAAGAATCACGAAGAAGTTGCAGCCTTGCTTACCGAACAAAGGGAATTAGTAAAGGAGTTTGAGAGGTTAAGTATTGAGTTCATGGGAGAAGACACCGAGGTAGAGATAGCAAATTTAGTGATGGAACCTACTTTAGTGGAAAGAATCAAGGAAGCTCAGCTTTACGATGAGATAATACAAAGAATAAAGAAAAAAATTCAAGAAGAAAAATATACTGACTTCATGGTGGATGACGAAGATGTAATAAGGATGAAGGGACAACTCTATATACAAAGTAATGAGGAGATACGGAAGGAGATCATTAGTGAAGCTTACAATTCTAGGTATACGGTACACCCGAGAGGAACGAAAATGTATAAAGATCTCAATGGACATTATTGGTGGAATGCAATGAAACAGGACATAGCCGAATTCGTGTTGAAGTGTCTGATTTGCCAGCAAGGGAAAGTGGAGCATCAAAGACCAGGATGATTGCTGAAACCCCTGCTAATATCAGAATGGAAGTGGAATCAGATTTCCATGGATTTTGTGTGTGGTTTGCCAAAAACACCAATAGGACATGATGCTATATGGGTTATAGTAGATTGGTTAACCAAATCCACACACTTCCTACCAATATGTATGACTTATTCTATGGATAAACTTGCAAAGCTCTACATCAAGGAAATCATTTGTCTACATGGAGTACCAGCTGGGATTGTGTCAGAACGAGACCTAAGGTTCGTTTCCAAATTTTGGGGAAGCATGCAAAAGTGTTGGAAACTAAGTTGCACTTTAGCACGGCATATCATCCTCAGACTGATGGGTAGTCTAAGCGAACCATACAAACCTTAGAAGATATGCTCTGAGCATGTGTGATGGAATTTAAAGGAAGTTAGGATTCACACTTACCTTTAGTGGAGTTTACTTACAACAACAGTTATCACTCGACAATTAAGATGCCACCCTATGAAGCTTTATTTGGACAAAAGTGCGAATCCCTGTTATTTTGGGATGACGTGGAGAAATTGGTTCTTGGGCCAAATCTTATACAAGATGTTGCTGATAAGGTAAGAGTTATCCAACAGAGAATGAAGGAGGCTCAGGATCGACAAAAGAGTTGGGCGGATCTGAAAAGGAGAGTTCTTCAGTTCTAGATAAGAGATCATGTGTACTTAAAGGTGAATCCTATCAATAGTATTCACCGAATCCGCTTGCAAGGAAAGTTAAGCTCTCGGTATATTGGTCCATTCGAAGTACTTGAATGAGTTGGAGAGTTGGCATATCGCCTTGCTTTACCACCAAATCTGTCTGGAGTAAAAAATGTTTTTCACGTCTCTATTCTTCGAAAACATGTAGCCAACCCGAATCAAGTTGTGGAATTGGAACCAATGTCGTTGAAGGAGAACCTCACTTATGAAGAGCATCTAATGCAGATTCTAGATCGAAAGGTTCAAAAGTTGAGAAATAAGGAAATCAAATATGTTAAAGTTCTTTGGAGGAATCATTCGCACGAGGAGGCAACTTGGGAGGCCGAAAATGAGATGCGACAGAAATATCTCAATTTGTTTGAGGAATTAGGTACGTTTTTCAAGTTTTGAAGAAAAAACTTTTTTTAAGTGGGGTAGGTTGTAAACCCATAATTTTTAGGGTAAATTTGAGCTTAAACCTTAAACTGGAAAGTCAACCGAGAACACTAAGTCAATAAATTCCATGGAAACCCTAACAATTTAGATTCGACAATCTTGTGCTCTTAAGCTAAGAAGTCGAAATACTAGTGAAGAGTGTAGTTTGGTTTGTAATAATATTAGGGTGCTTAAAAATATCATATTAGTAAATTTTCGACCTATTTGGAACCCGATTGAATATAAGCTTTGAAAAGCATGTCCTGAGGCTCAAGATATTAAAAATATGTTATTAGTACCATTAGATTCGTAATTTCATAAGATTTCCTAATATATCAGTTATATAATTTTTTTGGTTATAAAAGTTATAGTTATAGCCTTTTATCGTATTTTCATTACTACCGGTACATTAATTGTCTAATCTATTTTTTTTTTATTTCTAATCAACTATTCATTAAGTACAACTACCTATACCCTATTTCTTACATCCTTACATTCTATTTCTTACAATTTACTTTTTAATACAACTTTTATTACTTAAATTACTTATTTAATTTTGAAACTTACATAACACAGCACATGTATAATCTCTCTCTCTCCTTTATGGAACCGGTGCCCCCCTCCCTCTATTCTCTCTCAATTTGTTTTATTTCTTCATTTTATTTAACACACAAACCCTAATCCACTTTTCTATATATACTCCTTTATGCCTTCATCATTTCATTTTCACTTTTAGAAAAATTTTGCAAAACTCTCTCTTCTCTCCTCTCTCATTGCCGTGACCCTCTCCCCTCACACACACACACACACACACACATTGTTTTTCTTCAAGTTTCTTGTTCTAAACCACTAATAGGTAATAGATCTACTCTTTACCATCTTAAAACATATAATGACAAGATCATTCATGTGTGATTCCACTCAAAAATCCCCATGAGCTTGTGCTAGGGATGTGGAAACACTTGAACATGGGATCTTTGCCATCACAATATTATAGATCTTGTTATTTATGTTGTTTTGTTATTATTATGCTTTGTTTTTTAGTTATGTTGTTATTATTAATGTTTTGTGCATTTATACATCATTTAACCATATCTACATAATGATCATAGTGCATTTGCATTTATGACTAGTATAACAAACTAGATTTTGTTGTTTTGAGTCCATAAATGCCTTAGGTTTTTGTTTTATGTACATAAAGAACTTGTAGTAGCATGTTAATAGTGGGAAAGTGTTGAGAAGCTTAAGATCTATCTTAGTTACAACAAAAATGGATTTTTGAAATTCAAATCTAAAAAGAACCATATTTAGAAAAGCTATTTTTCAACTTCAAAATGAGTATTTTACATTAAAAAATGAAAGGCTTAGGCAATAGGTATCATAAATGAGTGGTTTTGATGAGTAAAGCTTAGATCTACTAAGGGATATTTTCAAAACAAGAAAAGTTTATAAAAGTCAGGTTAGCATTATGTTTCAATCCCAACAACCAACTTAAAATTCGTAATAAGGAAAGATTGATATGTGAAAACCTATTTTTCAACCCCAAAACAATATTCTTATTCAAGAAATGGAAGCCTTAAGGAGTAGGTTTGATTAAGAATTAGTTTTAGAAAGATTAAATGAGTTTTACAAAAGAAACAATCTCAAATATAAAATTTCAAAATTCGGATTTAGAAATGATCTCTATTTAAACACCTATATCCAAATGACAAAATGAGTATTTTAATGGAAAAATAGAAGTCCTAGGGCATACATGTAATAAAGATATAATTTTGACAAGGATAAATGAAAGTTATCAAAGTATAATCCTAAAACAAGGAAAGGTTTCAAAGTATAGATTAAACAATGTTTTTATTCCTTAAAAATTTTGTAAAATTCGTAACTAGGTAAACCCCCTATGAAAACATCTATTTTCCAACTCCAAAATGAAGAATTTTATTAAAATGATGAAGGTGTTTGGCATATAGGTCATTAAGGTTGAGTTTTAATAAAAGCAAGTGTGATTTTGCAAGAAATAAAATTAGTTTTCTTAAGTCTAGAAATTCCAAAAGTTTTGCAAAGTGAAAGCTTTCTGAAAGAATTCTTGATATCATATCATTAAGGATGTACATATAGATAACTCATTTCATGACATTCATGATAATGACTTGTAGGTAATGCATGTACATATAATGCATATGGTAGAAATAAGCTAGGAAAATAGCGTCTTACATATCCCATAAAGTATTGTCTATGTTTGGTTTCCATAGGGTTTTGAAATTATAAAGATCAAATCTTTCACAGTAGAATTCAAAAAGAAAACCCTAATCTAGTATCCATGTGTGTTGATTAGATTAAAACAAAACAAATAGTTTGATTTCGTACCTCTAAAAGCTTGAAACTTGAAATCAATTTGCAGATCAAATCTGTAGGTACCGCAAAATCACAATACCCTCTACGGTATCCACATGAACGAGCACTTTTCAAAAGGATCCTTCACGTGCTAGCGTGATCTAGAACATTTGTAGATGATATTGCGATTTTCACACACGACTCTTCGTGCTTCACTTTTTAGGGTATGCAGATTTTCTCTGCTGGTCTAATGTCGATAGACAAGTCGTTAACTCTAAAGAGATCTCTTTATGTGCCTTTTATACTAATGTCATTCTCACATGAGTAATGACATTAGTGCCCCTTAATCTAATAAGGGATAATATTTCCTAAAATATAATTCTTGCACATAACAATATAATAATTTATTATAACTCTCAATAATAATAAATTATTATTCCTACAACACATTAAATTTAGTCCATGATCCTTTAATTTATTATTATTCTTAATAATAATAAATTATTATTCCCACATGACATTAAATTTAGTCCATGATCCTTTAGTTTATTATTATTCTTAATAATAATAAATTATTATTCCCACAAGACATTAAATTTAGTCCATGATCCTTTTGACTCGTTCTTTGTGTGTGACCCTGTAGGTGCACTTAATGTTGGCATTTGACCTAAAATAATTTTAGTCAACAAAACAAAAGTGGCCTCTAGCAAGACATTATGTTTACCCAAATTAAGTGAAGATCGGTGATCCGATTTTTACCTAATCCATAACTTATGTCATTATCCTTTTGTCACATGATATCTAGATTGAACATAACGCATGGATAGTGTCATCCTTATATCATTCAATCTTATCATTTCTCGATTTCTAAGTAAACTGATAAAAACAAATGAAATGATTACGCTATCAACTCATTTGAGCACCGGCATGCATTTTTCAGTCTCACTCATCGAGGGGGCCCCGAGATATCTCTCTCATAGCGAGAGGGACAAATCCCATCTTAATCACTCAACTTCCTCTACATGATTTACATTATGCCCAATCTCAACCTTTATAATTATCTGGTTAAAGACAACGTTTGATTGAGTTAAAACATAATATTCCTCATGTTGGAATCCATGGTGATTTCAGGTTTAAGGATATGATGACATCTTATTTTGAGAATCACTTATGACACTAATCCATGTAGTGATCTCAAAGCGGGTCAGTCCAGTACATAGTTCTCCAACATGTACCTATGAATTTGATTTGTATCTCCATACAAATAAACATCTCATGATTATCAGTTAAACCGCATACTGGATTTAATTCATTATTGTTCCCACAATAATGAGCATCTAGGGACATTTAGAATAATTAAATTATTCATGAATCCTATTATAAAGTAAACATGCAAACAATATGATAGAAATGTTTATAAATGACAACATCTAGTAATTGGCCTAGGCCACAATCACCAACAGTCTAAGTACATGAGAAAATAGATTTACCAACACCCATAAATCATGCATGATATTGAGTTATATATGTATATAAACGAGTCTTTCAAGATATAATGATAGCTAAGTATCTATAAAAGCTTTGGAATGATGCTTGGATTGAAATTAGGAGTTGATTTGTGAGATGGGAATTTCATATAGCATTATGTACCCTACTGTTCATGGACCTAATAACTTTTTTTGATGAAAATAACTTTAGAAATAGATAGCTCTCATTGAATAGGTAGAAATCGGTAAATAATATGCAAAATTCTGAGATAAAATGACCAAGTTATAACCGTTTTAAATTGGAATTTTCTTTTAAGCAAACTTTGACAAACTTGTTAGAATAGAATTTATAAGTTCACTCAAACTTCATAGAAATACTCATTGGAGTTATTTCTTTTGATTAGGAGGCTTGAGAGACGGACTAGACCTTCCCAAGGACTATTACGATAAAATGGATTTTCGCGCCATGGCAAAGTGAGTTCACTATCTTTAAATTATATGCTTATGATTGTGCTTGTAATGATAGTGGCATTAGATTTAGGGTACGATAAAATTGAAATGTGCATGCAAATTTTGTTTGATTGAATCAATAAGAAGAATATCGAAATAGGAATTGTTATAAATATTTATATGATTTAGTATCTTTAAATTATATGCTTATGATTGTGTTTGTAATGATGGTGGCATTAAATTTAGGGCAAGATAAAATTGAAATGTGCATGCAAATTTTGTTTGATTGAATCAATGATAAGAATATCGAAATGGAATTGTTATAAATATTTGTATGATTTAGTAAAAATTGAAGCGTTTGCAATATCTATGATCGCCCATAATTCATTAATTAATATGCCATGATCTTATAAATAAAATGACCATGTATACCATATGTTGAGTCACATTACATTTGTTATTATACCTTTGTGGGAAGAAGGCATAATAGTTGGGCAATGAGGGGCTCGTAGACTCGAATGTTGGCATGATGGCCTGAATTAAAATGGTAGTGGTATAGGCACTTGTATCAACTAAAAAATTGTGAGTGGGTGGGCACCTGAATCATCCACAATGTAAATGAGAAAAATTGAAATCTACAGTCGTATGGGCCTGAAACAGCTAGCCTCGAATAGAGGGCATAAATCCATTCAACATAGGACTCTTGGAAAGTCTTATGTATTGTATGCTCACGTGCTTGTGCATTTCATATGGTTGTTAATATAACTTGCTTGCCTTATTAATTGATGAAGTATTTAATTTTGGAAGTGAAACTTGCTAAGCTCATAAGCTTATACCTCTATAGTTTCCTGTTGCAGTATGATTATTTAAGGAGCTTTTCAAAGAAGTCGGGACCTAGATGTTAAGCATAGACTTCTAGTTGAATCTCCTTAATCTTATATATATACATGTTATTGTAAGAGACTTTTGAGGACCTAAGGACTTAACATTTTGATGTGGGTATGCCCCTTAGATCTTGTAATAGATTAATTTGGTTATAATTCTTATGATTTATATTCTTATCGCTATGTACGTCTTCTTAAGCTATTTCGATTTAAAGTATGGTTCCTTATATGTTGAACGTGAGCTTACACCCGGTGTCTAAACTCATGGAGTGACTAAGGTTATCGTACTTGAGTTTAAATATCGAGTGTGGTGGACTATTGCATTTAGGATACCCTTTGAGGCATGACAAAAAGTGTGGCACTAAGGAGCTTTGTGGTGATTATCACATACATGTGGGTTATTTGATGAAAGGTAATCGACTATGTATCTTTGAATCATCATTGAGAGAGAAACTTATTAGAGATTTACTAAGGTCATCTGAGTTTAGTACATCGGCTCAGCATATGGTGGAAAATTGGCAAATCACTATATCTGAAATCAAAGAGAAGATTGAGAAAGCCAATGCCAAATACAAAGTAGGCGCAGACAAGCATCGAAAGTAGTAGCTATTTTCAATGAGGGATCAGTTGATGGTGTTTTTGTGAAAGGAGCAATTTCCAGTTGGGAAATATAATAAGCTATAACCTAGGAAGTATGGCCCGTATCAAATAGTGAGGAAGATCAATGACAATGCATATGTAGTTAGACTTCCTGATAGCATGGGGATCTCGAAGACCTTCAATGTTGCTAACTTATTGCTTTTTAACCCTGATGATGTACCTTTGTATCCAGATGAGAACTCGAGGTCAAGTTTTTTGCAGGTGGGAGAGAATGATGCAACTGAGCTAGGTGAGGAGTATTTGAACAAGTTAGAATCGTCGAAGATGCAACCCAAGAGACAAGGGAACAAAAATTAATGGCCTTAAAAGGCCGGCTTTAGAAGAATGGTGTAAGCGGACATTAAGCCGTCGGCTTTAAAATCAAGGCCTAACAAATATTTCTAACCGTCGGTGTCTATGGCTTCTTTTAAGAAAATGATCAACTAATACCTCGTAGTTGAGGAAAGCATTGATTCTTATATCTCTGTTTATTATTATTATTTTCCTTTTTTAATTTATAAAATTAATATTTAACGTTATCTCTATTTTTCAAATATCTTTGTAATATTATTAAGACTAATCCTCATTTTTTATAATATGAATCATCGATTATCCATTGTATGGTATATTTAAGATAAAAATTATCTCTATTTTTCAAATATCTTATAATATTATTAAGACTAATCCTCTTTTTATAATCTGAATCATCAATTATCCATTGTATATACTTAAGATAAAATAAAGAAAATAATAATAAGAAAAAAAAATGATGGAGAGAATTCATTTCTAACAAGTATGTGATCCATCACCAGTCTCAAGGGTAACTCTAATATAAACACTTGATTAAGTTGACTGAGTAAAACCAGTGGGCAACAATTATCATCTAAACATATATTATGCACATGCTACACCATATACATTATTTCAAAGGTAATTATAATAATAAAAAAAAGTTAGTAAGTATAATTTGATAGTCCAATCATAGAATATAAATTAATTGGACCAGATCCCAGTATGCCATTTTGAAAGTACGAACCAATTTGCACCGAAGAAACCAAGAAACATCTTTTATAGGGCCAGAAACTAAAATCTCGCTATCAAGGCTAGGAAACGGAAAGTAGGTCGTAGCCCCAATAACATGACACGCACTTAGGAAATACTTTTGTAAACCCGCTGTTTGAATATGTAGTTTCGTACAACAAAAAAAATTCAAAGAATTTGTTAGAATGTATGGTGTAAGTTCCAAGATACCATCTTAAAAATATGGAACGAGATCTAAGAAATGGTGTAGGTTACAGGAAATCATAAACGAAATTTTTGTTGTTTCGTCCAAACAAAAAAAAAAAAAAAACACCCTATATCCTATTATCCAGTTCATGCTAATTTTTGTGGTCACACACCAAATTATGAGTCACAATCTCAAGTCCAATCCGTCTTTATATTGCTATCATACAATTCCATATTATGATATTTATATTTAAATTTTGTTTTATACTTCATTTTATATACGTAGATATTTGGGTTAGCTTATCTTATAAGCTTAGATGCTTATGATTCTTCATAACTTGCTATTCGTGGTTTATTAGAGAAAGAAAGTCCATTTGGTGGGGGGGGGGGGTGTGGGTGGGCGTGGTTGTGTGTGTGGGGGCAATTAAATGGTTGAAGGGTAATTAAAAGAGTGGTCGACTGAAAGTGTCACGACACCAAATATAAGGACCTAGTAGGATTTACTTAAAACTATCATATCACGTGTGCACCCGTAACATGAGAATCGTCTTATATGTCAGAGTGTACAAGACTCTATTTATTTATCAATGTTTATCATATAAATGATATAATATATTACAGGATTTCAGCTATGGAATCCAATTTTTTCAATTTCTACCAAGATCGCAGAGAATCGGTATCCCCTACCAAATAGTGAAAATGGGTTTCAAACTACAACTTACAAATTTCAACAATATAAAATTTATCTAGTTTACATTCTAAGTTTACCATATCCTATATCTCTATCTTCAATAAAGTTCGTTGGAGAAGCTCTCTTCACACATTCTTAGTCCAATCCCAGCTAGTAATAATCCTGCACAAAAACTGTTGAGGGGTGAGCAAACCACAAGCTCAATGAGATAACCTGACCAGAACACACATCAAATAATAGGAACCAAGTATAATTATTAATCATATGTAATGCAACAATCAATCATATGCACATTACAAGCTTGGATAATCTAGAATCCAAAGTAGGATGGAGATTTACGCCCTCTCATTGGGGTTAAAGGAACCGATTTATGAATCACCTACTTAGGAGAAACAGAGAACCATAGGAATAAAGAGACTCCACTCAATTTCCTTTTGGAACAAAGAGACTCCACTAGGTGTTAGACATTTCACAGCGATACCATGGGCGACGTCCTTCGTTACCAGTTAGTTCCCATGGAACCGACAGAACAAAAGTAAGCTTGTGTAGAACTAATAGCCTCTTGCTTAGAAAAACCAAGCATTACCAGAGAACCGAAATTCTAACACGTAGTAGGCTATCGTACAAACATAATGCAGTTTATGCAAATCGTGTAATGCATGTCTGTTTCATTTATAATACCAGTAGATGATAATCCAGTTCAAGGCGATCATACGATTTACAGACAATCATCAACCTGCTTCATACAATATTTATCATACAATAGGATTTTCACTTATATTATGATAATTTGCCATTCAATCATATACCACACATCATGTATTATTCCCAATCCCACATGCATATCAATTGAATATATATTATTCCAGATGCAACTATACTACAAGCACAAACAATGTGATAAAGTCAAGTAACTCACCTGTGGTCCTTGCTAAACTATTGTATAAGCTATCGGAAATCCGTGAATTGATCTATTTTCCTATGAAAGGAAATAACAGAGATTTATTATTGGACTATTTCTGTAAGAGAACTCTTCCTAGAATTAAAGGCGTTGATCTCTATCGTCAGATATTAGACTAAATCCGTTATATTAGTTATTGTGTCGTTTAATGATTTAATCGAATCCTTATAGGTGCCTAACTATTCTGTATTGGTATTTGATATAGTTTTTATTAAGGTTTTGATCTTTTATAACAAAGAATATTTATCTGTTATTTGTTTTCATTTTGCTTTCCTTGATTTTAGTTGCTATCTATATTTTTATTTAAAGGGTTTTCTTTTTCTTAAATCCTACTGCTTTCAGTAGAAAATTTTTATTTAATAATTCTTGCCTGTCAACCTTGTCTATCTCTTAAGTTAGTATTTTTATTTATTTAAGGGTATGTTCTAGTATCTATATCTTTCAAAAGTTATAAAACCGTATTTAGATATATCAAATTTTTATTATACTTCAGTTTCATTCTTATTGCAAAATAAACTAAGTTTAATACTACAATATTATCAGTAATATTAGTTTGAAATGTTAATATCAATATTAGTATTAAATACAACTATAAGAATAACAACAATTTTAATACTATTAGTAAATAATAATACTAGTGACAAAATAATAATAGTATTGATGATAATATAGATATAGTGGCGTTAATGTGAAAATAACAGTATTAATAATCATTCATGACTCGTGATGAAAATATCAACAATACTAAATACTATACTTACTAGTCATAATAATAGCAATAATCATAATTATACTTATAGGAATAACAATAACATTGATGTTGGTTTAAGAGTGAAACTGAGTGAATTCTAGTTTGCGATTTCTTAAAGTATTGATTCTTATAGAAAAGGAATTTTTATTATTCGATTCTTTTAAGTTTCTTTTGATTGTATATTATTTTAGAGAATCTCATTTAAGCTTTCATTCATATCCTAAGCTCATTCATAATTTATAGAGGTATTAATATGTATAATTTCTATGAATTTGTTCATAATACTTTTCTTGTAATGTAGAACTTCTAATCATGCTTTTAAAGCTTATTTTATCAAGTTTTATGTTCATATAAGGTCTTAGAAGCATTAGACATGAATTTAGACTAGATTAGATGAAACTTGAGTCTTGTTTTGTCCACTTTATTCCTAAATCCGAATTTACTATTACCATATTTATAATATTTTTAAGTTGTTGTCTTCCTTAGTTGACAATATCTAAACATTCCTAATACATCAACAATCGATCTACTTGAATTCATCAATGAATTAACAACTTCTTTCAATCACAAAACTTTCTTCCAATGCTCAATAATTCATCCTAAAGTCTATACACAAGTTTAACAAGGATAGGTTGTAGTTTAGAATTTACCTTGGATTGGAATGGAAGAAGGATAGTCAACTTCCTTTTTAAGCAAGAATCAAACCTATATCAAAGGTTAAATGATGAGTTTATAACTAAATTATAAGTTAACAACATTAACTATAGTGGGGCTTACTAATGCAATCTAATATTCTTACCTTATTAAGCTAGTTTTCCCCTCTTGGATCTTAAGATAACTAAGACTTTTGATTTGGTTTTGGATGTTGTTGGAGAGAGGAATTGATGTTCTTGATGTGCTTAGTGATAGATAGGGTATGAGAAGTAAGCTAGGGTAAGGTTGGTTTTACAAAGGTTTCTAAGTTTCTTAAGTGGGAATATTCCAAAGGAAATAAAAAAGGAAAGGGCTGGACGCACTTCCTTTTGTAGCTGTGTTTGGGGTGATTTTATCGGAATTATGACATCAATTTGTAACTAAATTAAGCTTAATACATGTACTAAGCTAGGTTAAGTTTTGGAGGCTAAGGAAAGGGTTTTTGGCTTGAAAAAAACTCAAAATAGCAGCTGGAATTTTCATACGATTTTGGTATTTTGGTTTGCAAAATTGGACTTTGTTTTGACAGATTTGTGGCTATCTTTGAGGGCATTAATTGTTTTTGTTTGGTAGCTAATTAATGCCATTTATGTGTGTAAAATTAGCTTAACTTGTGCAAAAATCGGGTCAAGATCTGTTGAAGTTTGGAGTTTGAAAAATTGAAATTTCTGGAACATTTCCTCTTGATTTTTGGACAGATTTTAGATCCAATTTTCTATTTAATTATTGGTGTGTGAAGTGTCCATTTAAAGGCTCTCTATTGGTGTTTAATTAGTCAAAAATATCAGCTCATTTAAGCCTAGGAATCTTGCAAAAATCGGAGCTAAATTTGGGTATGTATGCTGTTGTATTTTGTTGAATTTTTCCTTTGTTGCAGCTGTTATGATCTGACTTTTGCAAGGATATTTGGAGTGGATGTGGTTGTTTATCTGAGCTGAAATTCTCCTAACTTATTGTTGATTATATGTAGAGTGTTGTGGTTGGATTGTAGGTCAATTTCGTTTGAAATTTAGGGCTCAAATTCGGATCAAAGTTGGGCAAGAAAAATGGAGCTCTACAGTTGGAAATTCACTTGCTGCTGTATCACGAATTTGAATTCAAAGTTGTAGCTGTTTTCCTCTTCCATGTGGTCTGTAATTCTTGTAAATTAATTGTAAGTTATAGGTGTAGCTTTTGGGTTGATTAAGGTGTCTTTTTCAAGTTGAATTTGTGTGCTAAATTCGGAGCAAAGTTGGATGAAAATTGATCTTGCTGCAGCTGAGAACTCCTCTGTTGCTGCTGTCCTCTATTTCTAAGCTTGTAATTGAGTTGAATATACTACAACGTATAGATGAAGTCTGTAGCTGAGGATTCGATTTGTGGCCTCTGTGATTTTTCTTTCCGTGCGTGGAGAAGGAGCTGCAGCGCGTGGATAGAAAATTTTGCTCATCTCTACTGTGTGGAATTAATTGGTTGCCTCCGTGTGTTGTTTCTAGCGGGTCTGCTCAACGTAGGAATTCTGTTCCGTGAAGCATCTTCCAGCGCGCGTGAAGACCCTTTGTGGAAATTCTGCAGTAGCCGTTCTTCTCGATTTGTCGCACATCCTCTGCCTCCAGCGTGATCCTAACGTGAAGGATTCTGTTCTGGTTCTTATTTCATTTTTTTTCATTATTTATTATTATTTAATTAATAGTTAACTGAAATAATTTAACCAATATAATTTATAAACGTATGTTTATATTCATTACGTACAAGTTTTATCGAAATAGAATTTTCCTAAGTTATTACAAAACTCTAAATTGTTTATATACTACAAATTTTTAGTTTCGATTTACACAATTAATTATTTTTAGTATTTTAACTTACGTGATTAAATTTTTCATATTCAATTAATTAAATTATGAACAATTCTTAATAAATTCAAAATTTCCTAACAAGTATGACAACGAGTTTGAAATTTTAATTTTAGATCTAGATTAATATTTATTGATCGGTATTGGTATATATTATGTATTTATAATTTTAATAATTCATCTTTAGATTATTGTTTTATATCGATAAGCTCTATTAATAAACTATATCTTATCAGTTTTGAAATTTAGAGTTACTTCTAATTATGTCGTGAATTATCAATTCAAGATACGAAATTTCGTTTTCGGTATCTATTAAGATCGAGAAAATTTTTTATTCGGGTTTTTCAAACTAGGAGTGAGTTTATTACAATTCATAGATTTATTTTAAGATTTTTTGAATCATATATTTTGGTATTAGTTTCACATTTGCCAATTTGTTCATTTGCTAGTTAAGAATATTATTAAAGGTTATGTTGGCAATTCCAGATTTTAATTTCTAAAATATGTAAATCTCTTAATTAGAATATTAGTGTGATTTAAATATTTATTTAAGATCTAGATTCTCAGATATCGATCTATTGGTGATCTTATCGTATCTTTTGTAATTCTAGTTATTTGTCTTTAGTCCATAATTTTATAACTTGTAGGTTCTAAAAATTAATCATCTGTTATTGTGTTAAATTTAAGGTTAGCTATGATTTGTTTATTGGGCTATTGATCACTTTGCTAAACGTCATGTTTTACTGTATAGGAGTATTTATACTAATTTGTTTATAATAACATATTTTATCTAGGCTACTTAATAGTGTTAACATATTAAAAATAGTTTGAACACTATTATTTTATTATTTAACAAGCATAGGATTTATTTTCTAAATATTGAGCTTAAGGAAAAAGAATTCAGTAATTTACATTAACGATTGATTTATCGTTGTTTTATAAATTATTTGAGATAATAGAAGTTACAGTTTGTATTTCGAAAAGTTTTATTGGTAACGATTTTAAGCTTTCTAATTATAATCAAATTCATTTACACTTTAACAATTTTAAATCGAGAAAAATTTAGAGTGATTTTTACTACTTGTTTCAAATATTCTATATTACATTTGTAGTATTTATTATAATCAGGTTACGTAAAATTAAGGGGATTACCGAAAGGGCTGGTGTAGGGGCTCTGTTTCAACCTAAGGAGTTATCTTTTATCCACGTATAAGTTGTGCACTCTTACCTTATTAACCTAATGTTTGTTGTTAGGTTTAAGTTAAGGTATATGAAATTCCACATCTTTTCAAGAATTATTAATTTACATCAAATGATATTTCTACTAATTATGTAGCCCACATTTTCTTGATCCTACAACATGTATAATCATAATACCTAGGAAACCATTAATAATTTTCTAATAAAACTTAGTGTAAATTATATAGATACCCCTTGAAAAATTTTCAAATTACACGGACCTACACTTTTTAAGAAAATTAACAATTTCCCTCTAGAATTGCTATAGAGTCCACGTGTATTATTAAATGTTGCTTATGTGTCTTTTATGAGAAATAGGTATTAAAAAATTTGAAATCTCAAATGCCATCTCATATTTATTTACTAACATGGGAAAATATAAATTTATAGGTTATTTACTTTAGAACTATGCATTTAGAACCGTTGAAAAATAGTTAACATTGGAAATTTTTTCCTTAATTGTAGTAACAAATCACTTTATATTAATATATAATTAAATGATTTCTTCATATATTTTACTATATATATTTTCCAATGTTACGTAACAAACCACAAATATTGATAAAGAAGGAAATACTTTTATGCATTTTATTATGTAATATCATTTTAATTTTCAGGTCAATCAAAAAAAAAAAAAAATTACACACACACACACATACACAAACTTTGTAGTCTTATTTACAATATTTTGAAATGAAGTATCACAAATTGCCATATAGTTTAGTTATTCTTAAAAGTAAATTTAAGGCAAATGATACATAATGTGAAAAAATTCAAATTTTCCTTAAGCCATTTCAAAACTTTTTATGTAGTTTTAAAAACTTCATATATTAAAATGGTTGTTTAATATAAAGCTATTTGTTACTATAATTAAGGAAAATTTTTCCAATGTTCACCATTTTTTAAGAGTTGTAAATGCATAATTTTTAAGTAAATAATCTAAAAATTTAAAATATCTTGCCATGTCAGCAAATAAATATGAGATGTTAATTGGTTTTCAAATTTTCTAATACCTATTATGTCACGTCCCAAATTAGGGCCAAGGCGTGTTTAGTGCCACGTGTAATGCTTTAAGTTAAAGGTGTGCAAAAAAACCGATGAAACCGAAAAACCGAACCGAAACTGTAAAATCAATATGAAAATTATGGTTAACTGGTCCGTTGGTTTTAGTTTAGGATTACGGTTTTTATTTTTTCCGGTTTTTTAGTTTCGGTTTCAGTTTATAGCCAACAAAAACCATTTATTAACGATTAACCGTTTCAATATTTATAAATATATTATATATATAATTTACATATACATATAATTATTTTTTAAAAATATATACACATATAATTTACATATATTAATATTCATTGGATTTTGATTAAAGTATTATATTCTTTCCTATGTTTGATGGGAGTTAATGTGATAATTGATTTGGTTGGATTTTATTAATGATGATACATCCAAAGGCTTTTTTTTTTCTTTTTCTTAATTTGATTTTCCTTTTCTTTTTTAGCTCTTATAATAAATATAATAATTAAAAGAAAAGCTTATGATAAAGGATAAAAAAATAAGGTTTGTTGAAACAATCAATTTGATTTGTTGAAATCATTACGTTAAATGGTTCAAACCGAAAACTAAAAAAATTTATCAAAAAAAATAGTTAACCATTAAGGTGGTTAACCATTTATAATGGACTGATTAAGGATCGATATATTAAAAAATCAATCATTATGGTTAGGTTCAATAAATAGGGCTACGGACTGGTTAATCGAACCATGAACACCCGTACTTTAAGTATTACATGTACAAGGTACCTTTAAAGATATGTTTATTGTAAACATTTGCTAGCTGCATTTTAAATTCTTAAAACATTTAATTTGAGTTGTCGAATGATGTAATGTGACTGGTTTTGTTGTAACCGCCATATGATCATAGACGTTTCCACTACTCTGATCCCATTGTGGACAGTGAGGGTAGGTACAGATCGATTTTGTAACACCTCAAAAAAATTAATTCGATTAATTAAATAACTTCGTATAATGCTTTAAAGTATTATACGTTAAGGCTTTTTTTAAAAAATTTTGTTTATGTTGAACATTGCTACTCAATTTTTTTAGAATTGTGAAATCGTTTAATTAGATTTTCATATACTAGATTTAGCAGCAGAAAAAATTTATAAAATACTTTCGAAAAAAAGACATTTCAAAACTTCCACTCTCTCAAGTGGAAAATTATTCGATTAAATAAAACTTTGTAAAAGATTAGTTACAAAACATGGGCTCCACTATGCCCTTTAAAGAATATAGCAAGTTTAAATCATAAATCCAGCTCTCACTAATACAAAACAAAAATAAATAAATAAATAAATAAAATAACTAAACTACATTCCTGTTCCTACTCACTTCATTCATCCAAAATTCTCTTCGAATCATCACAAGCACCTAAAACCCGAGTCTAGCATCATTAACATCATCATCAACAATAATATCTGTAAAAAGAACAATAACATCAAGAATGAGCCGAAAGCTCAGTACACAGTAACACAATCACAAACGGAGTGGTACACGAGCTTAATTAAATATAATGCATCAACAATAGATTATTATCTTTTATTTAAAGTAAACAAACAGTACAGGAGTATTCAAACTCCGGACAGTAGGGGTAGCACGGGAACCTAAGTAATGATCATGATGCTCAGGAGGTTGATATAAGCAGCTCGAATACTTATATCTCCTAGAAAACTTTCTAAAAGAAAAAGTAATCACATTTAGGGCTCCTAGCTATTACTCAACTCTACTTAAACTTAGTCCACAACATGAATATGGTTCATCGTTCCCATAAACGTTGAACTAAACCATGTGATTTTCCTTCAAGTTTAAGAAAATGTTACGCCGTTACCAAATACCCTATTGATTACCCACTAAGCCACTAATGAAAGTCATTACATCTTGACAAGTGGCCTAAGTGCCTATTCTAACATGTCATTGCATCATGAAATTAAAAGATAATACCGCTCCCCGGACCGGATACCAAACTACCATCTTAGGTCAGAAATGGATTAAGACGATGGAATAGACAACTAATTCAAACAATTATTAAGTCGAGTTTAAGTTCTTAATACATTTAGAATACCTATCTTAACAATCAACACGCAAGTTACTGCATACCTTAATTACGAAATTCAAACAGAGTCCCAAAAGGTAGGCCAGAAGTTATCTCAGAAGATATATCTCATATCTACCACTGGTTCAAGAAAGAACTATAAGAACCTAAACTATTTAACTACTTATAAGAACTTAAACTAACATCCACTTCATCAAACTCATATAAGAACTTAAGTTATTTATCCATTCATCTCAAACTCATTTTATTAAATCTTATTTGATCAAACACTAAATAGGAACCCTGCTATGGCTGCGAATATCGCCCCACCAAAATACAAACAGTTCTCCTTTGTCTATTAAAGAATTTCTTTTCACTCTGATTATAGTTTCTTTTTACAAAAAAATCAACAAAACATTCATATTCCAAAAACACAAAATTCATAAGCAAATAAACATTTGAAACAACATATTCACTATGTTAATTTAAGGTCATCTTAACATATTATTCTAATCCAATTATTAACTACTAAGCTCATTCTAGCTTAACCTTAGTCAAATTGATTAGAGTTAATCATTTAAGTCAAAAACTAAGCCAAGGTGATTAGACTATATTTATCTAATTCATTTTCACTCATTCAAGTTCATTTAGCCAAGTTGAACCTAGAATTATCAACTAAGTTTATTTTTAGCTAAATTCCATATTTAATCCAAATTATTTATTAAATCTACAAATCTACTAAACTCATGTTGATTTATATCAATTAACTCATACAACACATCGAGTATCACTTATCTATCTCATTTTAACTCAAAAAGATCTATTTCCTAAGAAAAAACACATTTAAACAAATAAAAACAAGTTTTAAACTTTGTTTATAAAAGTGTAGCAGCTGAAAAGAAGTGAAATTTGAACATCGATACTTTTAGAATTTGTAAAAACTCAAAACATTAAAATTGTAAATCTCTTTTTAAGCTTTCTAACTCAATTTGAATCATCTCAATTGAAGGTCGGATGAAAAAGTTATGGTCAAATTACAAAAACATGTCAAAGCTGCAGGGGACTTATCATGCCCTTTACGTTGCCCATGAGGAGGAAAAATCACGTGATCAGAGCGTTTCACACCCCCTATCTCGCCCATGATTTGTCCCTGTCACTTGTTATGAATTTACTTTGTTTTAAAACTTCATTTTTACATATTTTCATCAACTTATACACCTCCTACATTAATTCTAACATCAAATAAACACCTATAACAACTTCTAACACTTCAAACTTCATCCAATAACATCAAATAAATCCAAACTTCATCCAACAACATCAAACAAATCAAAACTTCATCAAATCCTAACTTCCACTATTCATCGTCTTCATCATATACTCAACTTCTATCAACATTAATCCAACATATACAAATGTAAATAGGACTTCCAACTTAATTCAACATCAATTCATCAATTACAATTGTAAATAACAAGTAAAACAAAGAGAAATAGAAATAGAAAACTTACCTTTAAACCTAATCATGTAATTCCTTCTTCTTCATATTGTTGAAGCTTTTCTACTTGAATTTCTTCTTTTTATCTCCTTTCCTAGCTTGATTTCTCTTCTTCATCTTGTCTAAATTGAGATTAGATGGTGAATTGAAGGAAAGCAAGAAGAAAAGAAAGAAGGAGAGAAATGGAAAGAGAGAAAACGAAGGAAAGAAATAAAAAGAAGAAAGAGCAAGGAAAGGAAAAATAAAAGGAAAGAATAAGGTTTATTTAGGATATTTTAGGATTTAGGTATAGGTTTAGAACTATCATATCAATATCAATAGTTCTAGAAGTATTTAAAAGATAATTTTAGAACCGATAGGTCAGAAATTAAGAACTCTAGATGAGAACTTAATTTAGAAATTTATTTTAGATAAAAGGATATTTAATTGAGTTCGTGTTTAAGAACTGATGTATTTATACAAGTAAATGAACTCAAATTTTGTAAAGATTTAGGAATTAATGTTTAGCCTATAGTTTAAAGGTTTAGGAATCCTCTAAACATTTTGATGACATGTTTAGAGATTTTAGGAATCAAAATCTCAAATTTCAACTTATTTAATCACTAACCTTATTTTGTCAGCTTATCTAATTATAGCCTATGATTCATTTGATTCATTTAATCCATCTAAACCCAATTTGTAATATAGGTGAAGGTTTGGGTGTTTCAGGTTTTTTTTTTCCTAAAATCAAACCAAACCATAATTATGTTTTGATTTTTTTTATCCCAAACCAAACAATTAAGTAACAATTTGGTTCAAACTAGAAATTTTCCAAACCATTAAATAATGGTTTTGTTCGGTTTGGATTACGGATTAAATCAAAATTCTAGCAAAAATTTCATTTATTTTCTAGTTTTTTTTACATTTTTGTAAATACTTGAATATTTATATCACTTTATAAAGTTTATATTATAAACCATATAAAATACTTTATGAATTCATCATACTTTTAATCTATCGTTCTATATAAAATCAGTTATCCATTAAGAAAATACATTCACTAACAATACATAGTAAGTCATAATTTATAGTTTTTAATAGAAATATTAAGTCAATCATCTACTAATAAATTTAGCCAAAATAAAAAATCACCTATAAACAAAATTCATCAACGAATAAAATTATCCACTTATAAAATATATTAAACAATTAATACATAATAAAAGTTTATAACTAAATAAATAAATTTCATACTTTATAAAGTTAAAAAATATCGAAAAAATAATAGTTCATCATTAATAAAAAAATATATATCATAAGCTTAAAAAACAAATTTAAAAATGAACAAGTTGATTTTAATCAATATTCATCAAATAATAAATATCAAATGAAATCATATGGACGTATATAACATTTAATCAATTATTATAAAAAAAACCTATATTATAACATACAAATAGAATATTATTTTGTTTTTCTAAAATGGCATGATTTGGTTTTATGGATTAGTTTTATTTACCTTTCAAACCAAACTATAAATTTAACAATTGGTTCAAATTGAAAAATTTTTAAACAAACTATAATTGGTTGGTTTGTTTAACACCCCCCCCCCCCCCCCCCCCCCCCCTTACTGGACAGGTATTCTAGTTTTTTCTTCTTCTTTTTTTAATTAGATTTCATTTTTTAATACATATTCCTATTTTTATAGGATATACAATACTATAGTCAAGGGAAAGAGATATCACTTAATGAGATTTGCTTGAAAGTATGGTATTACATATTTTATGGATGTAATTATTTCTAGTTATCTGATTTCAGCAATTTACATATTTTGTGGATGTAATTGATTCTCTATATCAGCAAATTAATGGCAGCTTTGGTCAACACTAACTGCCTCAAGGACAGGACCATCCTTATATAACATCTATTGATGATAAATATTCATACACGATGACGGGGCCACGGCGGATGGGGACGTCGTCTTTCCGCGTGAAATGCAAAGCCAGCCCAATAGTCAATTATTACAGCTGCCGGGAGCTTCCAAGAAGCCACCTAATGCCGACATAGCATATTATATTAAACAAATTGCTGACCCGATGCCCCATTTCGATACACTGCCATCTTGAGAGGCATTAGATACACCGAACCATATTACTTATCATGGCTGGAATTGGCTCCAGTGAACCACCAAAACTAGCAGAGTATGACATATTCATGAGCTTTAAAGGATCCGATACTCGTAAAACATTTGTCAGTTGCCTCTACCATTACTTGGTAGGTGCTGGTTTTCGTGTTTTCAAAGATGACGATGAACTTTCCAAAGGCAAAGAGATTGGTAGCGAGCTTTTGCGTGCTATTTCCAACTCTAGAATTTGTATGCCTATTCTATCCCCAAACTTTGCAATGAGTGCCTGGTGTCTTCGTGAAGTTGCTCACATGGTTGAGTGCAGGCAAAATTCAGGGCGTGAACTTCAGATCCTGCCCATCTTCTATAACGTGGACGTGGCAGATGTCAAGCTCAGGACTGATTCCACTTATGAAGTCCATATCAATCAGCATAGGGACCGTTTTGAAGAAGAGGTCCTGCTGAAGTGGAAAGATGCTCTTAAGGAGGTTGGTAAGATCAAGGGTTGGACCTTGAACGATGACACCGAGTAAGACCAACTACCCTTCTCTTTCCCGGTTTCAAGGTTTACATGCTTCTAAGTAGTTAATATATATGTGTGTGTGTGTGTACTTATATTCAATCTGGAAGTTTTTTACTAGATCGTATATGATTTTAAAAGGAAGATATTGAACATAGTAGTTGAACTTTAGTACTGTACAAATCAGTTAGATCTGTTGAGTTAGCTGTAGCTATAACAGAAATGTAACTGCATAGATGTGTACAAAAACAGATCTATATATAGTGAATAAACAGAACAAGAAAGGGATATCGAATTACATCCTTGAGAAAGATCAGTCTGGTGATTGAGTTTATGGAGAGTGGCTTCTTGAATTCACCAAAGCATTAATCAACATTTAGCCTGCAAGATCCAAACACAATAGTTAGTAATGGGAAACCCTAGAAATTAGAGTTAAGAGGAGTGAAAACACGAGGGTTTGAGAGAACTTATCTGAGCGAGAATAGTGAGGAGAGAAAATTAAGAGGGCTTTATACTTCATCAAGACGATGTCGAGTAAGGGATAGGTAGGGTGTTAGTGGACTGGGCTTATACTATAAGTCCTAACATAGAGAGTATGAGACGATAAGTGGAGACTAGTGGTAATTTTCTTAATTACACATGGTGAGTAACTACTAATAATTTTTTAATACATGGTCATATGGGTGAGTAGTTTCTTCACTATCTCATATATGTGTTAAAATATAATTGGTAGTTACCCATCATATGTACACACTAGTGGTTTGTACTATCTATTTAATATTTTTGGTGGTGGCAGCCCCTAATACTTATTTAGTCAATGGACACGATATACTAACAAAAATGCCACTACATACATAAATAAGCATGGTAATACTCTCTTTAAATTATATCAAAGTGACATACTCTATGATTTACGTTTTAAGGAAAGATACAAATTATAAGGATTTATTAACTTTTGTGATAAAAAAAGTCATAAATTGAAAGACAATGTTTAGAACATTCAATCACAATTACAAGGCAAAAGCAAAATTATTAAGAAATCAAGTAGTGTTATGAATTCAAATAAATAACAGTGGAGAGTAATTAATTATTTTTCCGAAAGGATGTCATGGAAAACGATGAGAAAGAAGCAGAGAAATATGTTGAGTATATGAAGCGAGGTGTCAAAAAGGGAGCTAAAACAAATAAAGAGAGCCACTAAATATAAAACGAAATTATGGACATTTCTCTAGAGAGTGGCGTTATGGGAAATTAAGCCAAAATGTAAACATGGAGGACAGTTACAATGCATAGAAGAAAAGATAAACGAATGAAAAGATAAATGCGTTATGAATATTTGTATTCATTCATTTATTTCTTAGGAGGGTTAGGAAAAAGCAAAAATAATTAAAATATTGAATCAACGTAATGATTTTATTTATTTATTTTATTATTCGAACTTACAAACTATGAAGAACATATCTGTGAATTCTTTTTCTTGTTTCCCAGCACATAACTCACATTAGATAAAGAACTTTCTTAGTCATGGTATTTTACCCTCTGGTTTGTTTATCGTCCAACGATGAAATTCTAGTTATAATTAGTTATATTCATCAATTCGCAATAATAGCTTGCATCCAAAATGAACTTGAATAATTAATGTCCAAATCTTTTATCCTTTTGTTACTAGAAATATCCTTTTTAGGTAGACTTGATAATATACATATATATGTTTGATTTTTTAAATTTTATTTGATAAGTGAGTTCAATCTGAATGTGAAGCACATGTATCAAGCGGGGCTGGTTTTACGGTTAGGTTTTTATGCACGTTCATGTTCTGGATTGTTATAGGTTGAGGTTCTCCAAGCACAAACCTATCTGGATGTGGAGATGAAGCACAATATATTAACAAAAATTTCTTGCCCTATTTCTACATCTATTGAATTTTATGAATAGGGTTTTCAAGGTTTGATGTTGTAAAATCTCACTTTTAAAAAATTAGAAACATATTATTTCTCCCAGAATAGTTTGGATACATTTTTTAGTCTCATGAAATTATAATTGATTATGAGCAAGGAATGTGTTTGGATAAGATGATAATTCTTGCAAAACTATCTTCTATCCTTTTGTCACATTGAACCATTCTCCTCCTTTGATGGTAATTCAACATTCATTTGGATATCTCTATGCAAATTATTACGTGCATCCCCTCTCTTTATCTTTTGCTGTGTTGTTTGATTAATGTGGTCTGTTTATGGTTTCTGGCATAACAAATTGTTATCAACGCTTGGTTTATGGATCTTGAGATAACTAATACCAATATTGTTTGTGGTATGTATAAGCTTAGTGTTAACTTTGTCTTATTTGATTGAAATATATAATAATTCCATGTTTTTTCATGTTCAATGCCTGTTGGTAGCCATGGAGAGCTGATCAAATCCATTGTTGGAGACATCGTGGTTAGGTTGAACACAAAATATAGAAATGTTCCTAAATATTTAGTTGGACTACAAGATCAAGTTGACAAGGTGATTAAATTGATGGATGTTGATTCTGGGGGTGTAAAATTTATTGTACTTTATGGAATGGGTGGGATAGGAAAGACAACCCTTGCAAATGTTGTCTTTAATAATCTCTGTTCTAGTTTTGAAGGTTGCAGTTTCCTTGAAAATGTTCGAGAAATAACAAAGACATGGTCTTTTAGATTTGCAAAAGAAATTGCTATATGATATTTTTAATCAAGACATTGCAATGCACATAAAGGACATCAATGGTGGGATTAACATGATAAGAGGGAGGTTGTCTTGTAAGAAAACTCTTATTGTAATTGACGATGTGGATAAGGATAGCCAGCTTAAGTACTTGGCTGGAAGAAGTGATTGGTTTTCTTCCGGAAGTAGGATTATTATCACGACTAGAGACACAGGTCGTAATGATAGAAAGTGAAGTTGATGAACTTTGCTATCATGAGGTTAACCAAATGCCATTCAATGATGCTCTGTGTCTTTTCAGTTTGTGCCTTTGGAAAGGATAGTCCTCCACATGATTATGATTATATCTCTAGAGATATTGTTTCTGCCATATCAAGTCTTCCTTTGGCTCTTGAGGTTGTTGGTTCTTCGCTTTTATGCAAATGCCCCAACTCGTGTGTGTGCATGGAGAAGTGGAAGGGTACTTTAAATGAGTCAAAAAGCGTACCTAATAAGCAAATCACGGAGACATTGATGATAAGTATCAAGAAGTTAGATGTCAAGCAACGGAAAATATTTCTTGATATAGCTTGCTTATTCATTGGCAATGACAAAGATAATGCTATTTACATGTGGAATGCTTGTGATATTTCACCACGCTTGGTCATAAACTCTCTCATTCAAAAGTCACTAGTAAAGATTGACGATGATAATAGATTTCAAATGCACGACCAACTTAGAGACCTTGGAAGAGAAATTGTGCATCAGGAAAAGTTCAATGATGTAGGAGGACCCAGCAGAGTGTGGATTGATCAAGAAGGAGAAGAAATTATTAACAATAACCAAGTATGCAAGAAACTTAATTTTCTTCTTCACTAATATTGTGAGGATAAATCACCTTTTTGCTCTTCTTTCTAAAAATTGTTTGATTCTTGTAGGGAACAGAACATGTCGAAGCACTATGCGTCGACTCTGGTTATTTTACACTGACTTATCATGCTTTAGCGAAGTTGCGAAATCTTAGGTTTCTTAAACTACAAGGAGGACAATTCAGAAGACTTCAAAGAGATATTCAAAAGGCGTACAGAAAATTTCCTTCCCAATCTGAGATGGCTCTGTTGGCATGAACTTCCTTCCAACATTAAAATGAAGAACTTCTGCCTTAGCAATTTAGTTGTGCTTCAATTATGCGATAGTTCTATTACAGAAAATTGGAAAGGATGGAGGCGACTGAAGGTATGATGTATTTTAGCATCTTTTACAATACTTTTCTATACTATTTAAGTTACAATATGAGTAATGCCTGCTTTCCTTTTCAGACAGCGAATAAGTTAAAAGTTTTGGATTTGACGGGATGCAAACAGTTACGAAGAACACCAGATTTCTCAAGCTTCTTTCTTTTAGAAAGATTAATACTAAAAGGTTGTTGTGAATTAATTGAAATCGATCCTTCAATTGGTAAGTTAAAGAAGTTGACTTACTTAAATATGGATGGATGTTCCATAAGGAAGGTTCCTGAAGAAATTGGTGTTCTGACTTCTTTAACCACGATTATCATGCGAGGAGATGGTCAAAAGTTTCAGCTTCCTTACTCAGTGGGTAATTTGAAAAATCTAACATCACTTAAAATAGGAGATGTTTCTATTACCGAACTACCAGAGTCCATTGGAGAGCTGAAAAATTTGAGCCACCTATCTTTTCAAAAGTGTAAAAGGTTGGAGAAACTTCCCGAATCAATTGGAAATTTGAAGTCTTTGGTTGAACTGGATATATCAGAATCAAAGGATATTATTGAACTACCTGACTCCATCGAGAATCTAAAGAGTTTGAGAGTGATAAATATGAGAAGAAGTGGTATAAGAAGGTTACCATCTGGTATTGGATTGTTGAAAAGTCTTGAAAAATTACAGGCTCGGGATTGTTCTCAATTGACAGGTGATATTCCTAGGGAAATCCAAGGTTTATCCACATTGAAAATTTTAGATTTTTGGAATTGCAAGATATGTGGAATTCCAAAGAGCATCAATCAGCTTACCCATCTTGAAAGGCTCTACTTGACTTTGTCCAACAAGGATGAAATTACTGATTTAAGTTGTCTCTGCGGATTGTCTATGCTGAAGACATTGGCCATTAAGAATTCATATGTCACCATGCTGAAACTTCCTTCAACATTGAGAAGCTTGTGGATTTATAGTTTGACCTTCATGTCAGGAGCTCCTACAAAAGATGAGCATTCTCTAGCAGCTGCCATTCCATGTCTTGAAGAACTACAGATGTTGCGCATTTTATTTATAGAATCAAGCAACTTTCGTGATTTGAATGGACTTCATCATTTAAGGAATTTAAGGTCATTGTGTCTTGTTAATTACCACAAAATAGTCCCTGATCTGTCCAACTTAAGAAATCTAAAAGTTCTTTTCTTAAAGACATGTGATGGACTGGTTGAGATTCAAGGTCTAGGGAAGCTACAATTATTGGAAGCCGTATACATAATGAATTGCAAGTCATTGAAGGCGCTGAATGGATTGTCCAACTTGATAAACCTGAAGTGCCTCATCATCACTGAATGTGCGAAATTAAGAGACGTGGAAGGACTAGACAAACTAACGTCACTGATTATTTTGTGCATTGGGGAATGTAGTTCATTAGATACGTTACCCGATATTTCAGCGTTTGATAGCCAGCTTTTGAGTGTGTGTATCGATTGCCCAATGTTACCGAAATGGGAACGACAACGGGATAATGTTGATGTGAAGGAAATATTAGATAATATAATGCTGGGGAAAGATTAGATAATATTTCTCCTTGAGAGGATATGGGGGTAATTTCTTTCTCTCTCTTATGATATGTATGATGAATATATTGCAATGCTTCCATCACTATGATGATATCTGCTCATGTGTTGATTGTCTTTCAGTTAGGATGTATTTTGTGTTAATGTGGACATTATACATGTTTTAAGAAAACTTTCAAATAAAAGTTGTAAAAATTTCATTTTTAATTTTTTAAATAAAAATTCATGAGAATGAAGGTAATATCTTCGGGGATCTGTCTCTCTTTATAAATTTGAGAGTAAAGATCCGGAATCGGGAAAGTTCATGATGCTGTAGGAAAGATGGAGGAACAAGAGAAATCTGTTAGCTTTAATCGCATATCTGGATAATTACAAATATTAGACAATAAAGTTCATCAACTTCTTTACAAAAACCGTTAATTAAAGTATTAAATTTATTTAAAATTTTTAGAATTAACTTGTCAAAGAAAATGCGCCATGTCTTCATTTTACTTATTTCTTTATGTTACTTTTTTGTCCCAATACTTCATTTGTAATGGAAAATTGTAATTTTTCAATCAATCAAATTAGGGCAATCTAATATAGCAATGATATTAGATGTTGTTGAGTGATGGATTTGAAATTCCTTGCCTAGAGTTTTTTAAAATGATGTTGTTAATAAGTGTGGTTATTTTAATTAGAGAAATGTCATAGTTGAAATCCATGCTGATGATGAGTTGGGTTTACTAGAATTGGCATTTGGGAGTTTGTATAGAATTAGGCCATATTAGTTGATGGTAGTTTTGAGTTAAAATGACAAAGGCATTAGGTAATCCACACTTGCTACTTTATTGTATTATATTTTAAGTAGTTTGTTTCTTGGTATTCCATATGGGACCTTTTCATCTTTCAACACTTCCCCCCAAGTCTCATTGGCCTAACCCAGTTGTGACTTGCCTTTTTCTTTATTGTCTCGGGTTCCTTTTTTTTTTTTTTTTTCTTCCCTAAAGCCTTGTTTTTTCAGTTGATGCCATGTTTTTTAGAAATTTTTTTCTTTGGATCAAGTGCCATGAGGTAATAGGCTTTGATACCACTTGTTGGAAGTGTGAGTGGGCCATAGATTTTATTGCTGGGGGAGTTGGTATAGAGCATCAATTGAGCCATAGTAGTTAACGGGTAATATTACGTTTAAAATGCCAAAGGCTAGCCTAATTTACACTTACTACCTTATTATAGTATATTTTGGGCAGTTTGATATTCCATGTGAGATTTTTTTTCATTGTTCAACATTTATAATAGACAAGATAGAAAGTTTGTATGCCAAAATCAAGTTAAATTTCATGTAGTTAGACCCTTTTTAAGAGTTTTCTCAAAGTTATGTTTTCTAATAAAGCTTTAATTTCATGAAACAAACAAATTTCTTTACTATTTTTGTAGCATCTGTTAGCTCTTGTGAGATTTTCCTTAGAAGCCACTACAATTTGATGTTTTTATGTTTTTGTTGAGTAATAGTTAGATGATGTTAGTAGCACTTATGTTAGGTGAACTACCATGATGGACACGTTTTAAGCAGAATTGGCAAGCAAAGTTAGTGAGGAATGTCAAGTTGTTTTGTATTATTAAACAACTTTTGCATCTCATGTACATTGGATGAAAATCAGATCAAATACAAGAAGTTTTTGCCGAAAATCATCAAATCATTCCTTTGTTTTTCTTCTTCTTTGAAACCTTCTATTTTTACAACAGCATCATCTCAAAGTCATGTTTTTTAATTCCTTCTTTCGTCATCTTGATTATTGTGTCTCTCTTTGGGTTCACCGCTTCCTCATCCTTACCTATTACGATGCTTTTCTATACTTTTAATGCCTTGTATTATTGCTCTCTTACATTGGTATCCCGAAGTATCACTTCCCTTTTGCAGAATATGAAATCATTTAATTAGCATAAATATTAGCCTAGTCTTGAATGGCCAAAGCAAGATATAAGAAATCTACTTCCTCAAAATTGGCTATAGCTTTTACTAATGGAACATTGTACTAGGATCTCTAAGCCTGTATGTTCTTCATATCGATGTTTAGGAGTATCGTACCAAATCATAGCTCCAATTTCAACTCATAAAATATCTCATTGGGGCGTACGTGCTTTTGTAACCAAAGTTTTGTGTTTTATCTTTAATGGTGTGAAATTGTATCGTTTTATTTTGTAGAAGTTGCAGAATATCTACCAGATTCCATTTCTGTGAGCTTCGCAGCTGTGCACTTATGTAGTCTTTCCAAAACAGTAATCTTAGTGTGTCTCAAATGGGGAATATCTTATATTCTCCTATTTCTTTCATGTCCATTCATGCCGGGATAATATTTGGAAAAGTTGTACTTTCTTTCTAATAAATATAACTACTAGGTCAAAGCAAAACTTTGAGCATAAGGAAAGCTTGGAACTGATGTGGATATGCTAGTATATAGACAGCCAGTTTCTCGAGGAATATCGGAAAATAATTGGTCTGGTCGAGCCATATTGAAGAGGTCTTTACAAAGTGGACTTTTTTCTTAAGTAAGTAGATGATTCATGGTTTACAACTGCAATGTCTATGACGCAGCGGAATACGAAAGGGGAACAATCGCAAGACGTTGATTCGCGCACGAATACCGACTTGTGATCTTCAAATATCCATTGATTCTAAGAATACCTAGATATTTGGCATCAAAAATCGAAATCTACACAAGATTACGAATTTTGGGATAAAGAGAGAACACTCTCAAACAATTTCATTCAAAAACAAGATATTATCTCATATGCCATAAGGCTTACATATATATATAGGCAAGCTTGAAAGTTGCCATAATCGAAAAAGGACTAAAACCTATTAAATGATATTAAATAGCATTTAAAAGGAAAAACTAAAACTGACATCCTATTAAAAGATATTAAATCCTATGAAACTGACATCCTATTAATAGACATTAAATCCTATTAAAAGACATTAAATCATATTAAAAATCCTACTAAATGATACTAAAAATTATTCTTTAGAAATATTAAATGATATTTTAAAGGCATTGACCACATTATTAATTACGAATTTGAGAAATCCAAAAGACATGTAAAGTACGCCGCTCCAACACCGGTAGTCGGCATAGGATTTTTCGCCTCTTCATCCTATGCTGCATCATCCTCTCCAGGCTGGACAAAATTCGACCTCGAATTTTAATCATGTTATGCAGTATGTCCTCAACTTGTCTCCTCAACCCTTCATGTTTTGTAGGGCTCATTCGATCATGGGGACGATTTGAAAGGGTTGCACTTAGTTCAAGATTGATCTGGTGTTGAATGTCTCTCAATGGGGGTAACTCATCTGGCAACTCTTCAAAAAACACATCTTGAAACTCCTTTACAACCATAGTTGCAAACTCAGGTATTGCTACCTCCTCAATAACCTCATTGCCTACAATAGGCTGAAAATTTTCAACTTTTTCCAAAAATTCTTTCTCCTCATAATCATCATCAAAAATAGGTTTTCCATCTCCCTTAACCTTAAACACATCATCATATTTTGTGAAAATCTCTTTTTCATCATTCTCAATGTCGAAGACATGTCCTCCATCACACACAGCTTCAAACATGGATTCATCATCCTCATAAGTGTCAAATATTGGTTCTCCATCACAGTTGTCCCCATCAATAGAAGAAAAATCATCATCAAATTCCAGGATTTTTGTGTTCATCATTAATTCCCTACAACTACTATCTTCCTTAACAAAAGAGGAGTAATCATCTGATTCCTCATAACGTATGTCATGTATCAAATCAGAATTAGGCACCAGATCAAGATTAGGGTTTCTACCTTTATTCTGATTCACCAAAAGTGCCTCCATCCTTTCTGTGACCTGATCTACCATAACACTCAACCACCAATCGATTTTCTGCTCGATCAGTCGACCTAGGTCATTATGACCATAGATTTCATCCACACGTTTCTGGTTAACCTGTTTGCGAGGCGCCATGATATTCCAAGAGCGAACGCTGCTCTGATACCAACTGAGCAGCGGAATATTAGGGAAACAATCGCAAGACGTTGATTCGCGCACGAATACCCGGCTTGTGATCTTCAAATATCTAGGTATTCTCAGAATCAATAGGTATTTGAAGATCACAAGCCGGGTATTCGTGCGCGAATCAACGTCTTGCGATTGTTTCCCTAATATTCCGCTGCGTCAGTCTATGTACACGTATTCTGCTTATGAGTTTTAACTGCAAAAGATGTGGTAGGGCTTATGATTTCCAAGCAATGATGCTCAATTCTACAACTGCCACAAAATGAAAATTGATTGGATTCCTGGCTCTTTGACTTTAAAATGGCTTACAAATTAATGATTTCACATCAAACATCACATGTAAAACAAGGAGTTTGTTGATGCTTCGTTCTGCTTTCTGTTTTTCCACTGTCATATGCATTAACTACATTCATACACTCCAGAAATTTATTCAACAGGGTCGGTCGAATCTGTTGCACCAAAGCCTAAGTTCATCTAAAGCTAGAGAGAAACTAGAATCTTCATTCCCAGTAGCTACTCCCCTTGCTAAGAAGCATTCAGCTCGGTTAGGTCAGTGAATATGGTCCCGCGAACATCAAATTGCTCAAAGGTCTGGACTTCTACGCCGCATAGAATAATCACATTGGATGAAAACTCACCATTTTTATCTATTCCGTTAACCACATGTATGTTATAATAGTCTAAATTAACGAAGTTGCTCCCTGTTGGTTCACCATACTTTTGGAGGCCTTTGCACTTTATGGTAGAGTTTCAACTATCCTACGAATGATCTTCTTCCAAATAGTACCCTTACTAACTGCGTCATACTCTTGTTTAGTGATCACTCTTAACACATTGCATTTCTTTCATTCGGAATGGAAATTTGACTCTGAATTATGAATCTCCTGTATATTTTCATGTGGGTTGACGTGCTCAGTTTAGAGGCTAATAAAAAGATGGTCATATTTCAGTTTTAATAAATTATTTGCTATTTATTTATTTATTTAATTTCCTGTATTGATTTTCAAATCTGCAATGAATATTTGGGAAGAGTACACCTTATGAATGTGTGGTATAATTCTCCTGTGGTTTGATAATGCTACAGAGCTTTCTTTGATTTACTAGTATTGTTACTCTGCATCGGTTTATTTTGAAGATGATAAATTACATCAGAATGTATCAATGTTTAGAAGTAAATTCATTATCAATATTTCATAAAATGAATTAAAAAAGGTATCAACGTTATGGAAAGTTCATTTAAGATATTAGCATTTTGATTATATTTTAAATAAGTTTCCTAAATTTTTATTAATGATCAATTATTAATATCTTATTTTAATTTTCCAAAACTTTGATACTTTTTTTAACTACTTGAAATGTTGATACCTTAAATGAATTTATCCTCAAATGTTAATTCCTTTTTGAACCATTTAAAACATTGATACCTTAAATGAACTTATCCTAAAATGTCGATACTTTTTTATGTAATTTACCCATTTTGAACACTTAGGGCTCACTTTTTAGATTTTAATAGGTTTTCATTTTTTCTTTTTTTTTTTCCCCATAACAAATATAAGTTCTCTCTGTTATTTGTTTCGGTTTATTAGTGTAGCTGTGGTTACGATGCCTTCAATGTCTGAGCAGATGAGTGACTGAAACTACTTCTCATGGTAGGAATCCTCACTCTTACGATGCACAAAACAAGTGAATCATGGACTTCAGTGGTACAAAAGGACTAGGGATGGTTTGTTCGACGGGAAGGAAAATGAAAGTGCTCTGTATTTTGAAGATGTAAATGACATAACTCTTGGAAGATGCATATAAAGTGAACCCACGAGAAACTTTCTTTTATTGGTTGCATCTTCGTCGTATTGACAATTCAGAAGTGTTATGTATTACTGTCTTCTTCAAGTGAAATGCGTACTTGTTATCACCATAACCTTAGTGAATATTGTCGACTTGTCTCACTCCATAATAAGCTAACAAATTGTGTTGTTGGATGCTATTTGTTGAGCTGTTCTTCATGGAACCTGTTTGATTGGTTAGATTCCTCACTTCATCGCAGTCTTATTCAATATATATATATTATTAATATGGCAATTTATGTCATGGTAGTATAGTCAAAGTGTATATGGCACTGCAGAGTTGTAACTGTCTTCATTTTTGAGCGACATTTTTAAACATACGATATGTTGATGGAGATATCAAGGATGTCGCCATATTTCAAAGGAGCGAACATTTGCCGACTTTTGTAAGGAAATAGGTTTTTTTTAATAAAAAAATAATTATGAAAATAAGATAGGTTGGAAAAATATTCCAAATATAAAGATTAAAGGTGCATGTATATATGCGCTTTTGACCAAAATTTACAAAACAAAGGGGAGCATTTGCCACATGTGGCCTCCTCACAACTTCTATGTGCTTCGCAGGTGTTTACTGATAAGTCTCCTAAATACATATCAATATCTAAATTTATTACAATGCACTATTTTTGTAGCTTTATTTTATTCATATATCTAGCTAAGACATTACGTCAGTAACAAATTTCTACCCATTCAACAAATACTTAATCAAACAGCAATCAACTTCAATAAAAGAAATAATAACATTAAATACAAGAAGTTTGAAATTGTTCTAACAAGCATAATTTTAACACTATAATACTTTTTTTTTTTCATATTAAACTTTGTAATTATAAATATCTATTCTTGTAAATTTCTACATGGGCATGTCCTACTATTATGACCCTCTTCCGTACACAAATTGCAATTGAGTGTATCTAGCCGACTACGAATATCATTTCCATCTTGTATCACTATCTCCTTGGCTTACCCTTTTCACGAGCACCATTTCGATCAGGTACTAAAATTGGAAAGTTTACAAGAGCAGGCCAGTCAAATTCATCACCAAAAGGAAGGAAATGAGCATTACAAACCTACAACTGAATGGACCACCTATACTAATGCCCAATAAATGAGTTAGTATCTACCCTTACATGAGCACTTGCAGCTATAGCATGTGAGCAAGAGATTTAATATATTTGTCATTTGTTGCAGTCTCATGTACAATTGACAATATCAACCTTTTGTGTCCGTCCATCTCCTTTTAGACCATATGCAACGTTGGCTTCTTGTGTAGATTTCAAAGAGTCCCATGGTGCGATGGAAGCTTTTTACTTGATGTACACTAGCCCTACCACTCCATTTGTTTAGCATTTTCACTGCATATGTAGTAAATATTTCTTTCTTTTGAATACCCACCATGGCCTGAGCATGTTTACTCTCCCAATTCATAACACAACTGTAGAAAATTTTGTTCACAAGTGTACAGGTAAGAATCTAGCACCAACTAGTATATGGTTGTACGCTTCAACAATATTACTTGTCATATATCCAAAACAATCAAAACCGTCGTATGCGCTTGTCCATCGCTCATTTTCTAAACACAACGAGTCATCCGGTTCTGTCCGGTTAAACCACTCAACTGCATCTTCATTCATATTTACTTGTAGTTGGTGGCATCTCAGTATGTACATGCTCTATTTTACACACCGGATATAAGGTTAACTATTGGTACATCACAGACACCTTTAGTGCCTCATAGAGAGCAGCAACATGAGGAGATGATGTTGATATGGAAGAGGGGGTGACTCAACTTCATCCTGCATGTTAGCATAGCTTGGTAGCCCATGTGAGTTCGTTAATTCACCTGAACAAGAGGAATAGGGGTGTGAAAACATAAGAAGCGCATGAGGAGCAGATAAGGCAAAAGACTTCAACCTTCGTGTGCTTTGGCCATGCGGTGTTTAAGGGAAGGGAGAAGAAACACAAGAATGAATTGTTCATATTGTAATTGTTTGAAACTTATTGTTGAGACAAATTCAAACTTGTTATCAATGTCATTGTATATCTGATTGCAATTGACTGTTGTTTTGATGAGTAATTGTCGAATGAATTGGGAATTTATTAGTTGATTAATGGGTTGTTTAGGTATAGGGATGAATTCCAACTATAGATGTAACAAATTTGGATATTGATATGTATTTAAGGGACTTCTTAGTAAACACTTGCGAAGTAGGTAGGAGTTGTGAGGAGCACATGTGCCCTATTCACAAAACAAAGAGAACGCATGTGTTTTGTAAATTTTGGTCAATGGTGCATGTATTACACACGCTTTTGACCTTTATACTCGGAATATTTTTCTAACCTACCTTATTTTCGTAATTGTTAAAAAAAAAAAAACTCTATTCCCATACAAAAGCTAACTTTTGCTTCTTAAGGATAATTTTTGTTCAAGATTCAGATGGAAGTTTATAGGAGATCCAGTCCGCAAACTCACTTCGTTCATGCTGGAGACTTCCCTCATCGTTGTTTTGCCTTCTGCTTCCTCATCTTAAAGCTAGGAATGTAACCAGGTTGGGTTTCGGGTGGATCATATGAACCTGAAACCCGACCCGCTACCCTATAGGATCTACCAAACCCGATTCTATAACCTTATAGGATTTTGATGTTATATCCAAATCCGCCCTACAGGGTTTGATTTAGAACCCAGAACCTGACCCTATAACTCTTTTTTAAAAAAAAAAATAACCTTTTTTCAAATTGTAATAATAAATGCAAAAAAAGCCAGTACTTCTGAAATAAGTTTCCTATACATTCAAAAATAAATGATGCATGTAGAATTAATAGAAAATATTGTAGATCACATTCATTATATAATATTTAAACACATTAATATATTACTTTTGTTACTGTATAATATTTTAAAAATATGGTTAAATTAAATTTCCTATTGGGACTAAAATATAACGGACAACAAAAATATTAATTTCCATAGGAAACATGACTTGAACAAAATTTAATAGAAAGTTCTAAATCTGTAACTAATCCATAAATATAAAAGAAAAACATCCTTAGGAGACAAAAAAGATAGTAGCTCCTTCATGCCTTCTTTTTTCTCTTTACTCCTTTAGTAATTTTTTTATTTATGTTTTCTAATTATAATATCGAATTATCGGGTGTCCATCAGATTTGTTATATGATCCAGACCCGACCTTATAACCCTATAAGGTTTTTACTATATATCCGAACCTGACCCTATAACCCTATGGGGTTGAACCCCATAGGGTTTTTGATGGTCGGGTGGGTTGGAAACCCTATAAAAGCCAACTCGGTTACATCCCTACCTAAAGCCAACACCATAATTGTTAATGGAGGTCTGTTTGTAACTTACCGAATAAAAGCTAGAAATTTCAAAATTATTTTAATTACGATTATATGATAATATAAGTATAAATGTCACTCTGTAACTTTTATATGATAGTTTTATTTTGTAATTCAATACCAATATTTTAAACTCCTAATTAACTTTATATAAACTATAGTCCATCTTATCAAGACTTGCTGATAGCCTTATAATCTAATAATGTTGTCTTTCGAGTGAGATAAACCAGATTTAAATCATCTGTTATAATGAAAAGAAAATTAAAATCTCACCGAGAATAATACCTTATGATTTAATGGACACAAAAATTTGTTATAGATATAGATTATATTAATTTATTGTTTTTTTTTTCTAAATTTGAGACCTTGATAGATTGTCTTATCTGTGCCGCCTATACCAAGAATAAAAATATACCTATCAACATGCTTCGTCATATGATAGTAAAAACTGTAATCTACTTAAGGCACCACTAAGTGCATCGATTATTTGGTTTGAATGAATCCAGCAGTCAGTTGGCAAAAAAAGAAAAAAAAACATAGGAGTCAATTCATTGTGATATATATTTAATAAAATGTGTGTACACCTACAAACGTATAATTGGGCAAGTATGAGATCAAATATAAACGAGTAAATTATATAACATGGTATCAACGTTTGTGATAAGTTTATTTCAAGGATAAATATTTTGATGATAAAAAACTCAAATCAACATTTTACAAAATACATCAAATAAGGTATCAACATTTCATAAAGTTCATTTAAGATATTAATTTTTACATTTATTTTCTTTTATTTTTCTCAATGTTCAGTTATGAATACTCTATTTGACTTACTTTGTGAAATGTTGATTTTTTTTTTTTTAACCACTTGAAATGTTGATACTTTAGTTAAATTTCACCTTAGATGTTGTTTTCTTTTTTTAACTATTCGAAATATTGATATCTTAAATGAACATAGTCTCTAACGTTCATGTCTTTTGATGTAATTTGCCTAAATATAATTACATGATATAGTCGCTTGATAATGAAAATGAATTGTGATTGCCTTTTCGATCATGGATGATTCTTTAAAAAAAATTTATGTATGTTGTGTTGATTGTCCATTATTTCGTGAATGTTTATTTAATTTGTTGGTCCCCATAGCTAGATTAATTATCGTCTTGAATCATAATAAAATCTAATACGCATTGCATAACGTTGGCATCATATAAGCCATCACTCCCAAAGATGAGTGCAAGGATGGTCTGAAAGGGACTATGCTCCCTCATATACAAACTAAATGACTTAGGATTGTCGTGTGTACGTGGAGGATTTGGAGACCTTGCTGCCATTTGGGTCTTCTTGTTGGACTCGGGGATAAGTCCGCTTGTTGCTTACTGAATATGGTGGAATGATTGAAATTGATGCTGTTAGTTATGGACTGATGGAGATCATTGGAGGAGGTTATAAATCGAAGTTGATTAACGGAGACACTGGTGGATGGCCTGGGCATGGATGGCGGTTCATTGTTCCCTAATCTAAGATCAAGAGCAGATAAATTTTAAAATTCATGCATGGCTACTTCACTAACTCGTGATTTTGCTCACATTTGCATAAGCTTATTTATATTTCATGTTGGATATACTAGAGTGCGGGTATAAAGCTACTATCTCTAATGTTTTTTATCTGCATTGGGCACAGAAATAAGAAGCCAGAAAGAATTGATAGATTCTCTTTAATTAATTATATTTATCTTTAAGCAACTACTCGTTATAGTATTTTTAATAATGCCTAAAATCACTTGAGACATATATTCCAATGTAGAGAATTGATTTATGTTAAAGTTTTAATGATGTGTTTTGAGTATATGGATTTTGATTATAATATTTCTTTAGATGCTTCAAGAATATTCGACAATATTTAACATACTTTCAAGGGTAAATTGCACGTACACCTTCTAAATACTTGGAACCTCTGTTTTGCAAAAAAAGAAAAAAAGAAAATTAGCACTCAGACCCCTCAAGTAATTAAAATTCCACTTTTAAATAATTAAATTAAAAAAGTTAGCGCTTAGATTTTTTTTTTCTGTTTTTATGTTGCATATGATTAATATGATACATATATGCATTTTTTATAATCTTTCATTGTCAGGATTATATATGTATATGTATATATATATATATATATAATCGGGAAAAGAGGATCAAAACAAAATAGATCATTAACATAGCGATGTAATGGAATACTCATCATTCAAAACTATGATACAAACCAAAAACAAAAAAATGTGGCACAATTTGAACGAAGAAAATAATGAAAATTTATCTGTCTACTTATTGATTACAAAAAAAAAGTATATTTTTAGTCCACAACGTTTTTCTATTTGACTCTTAAACTATTTTTTTCCTATTTGAGTTCTTAATTTTTGCAAAAACTCACAAGCAGGGTTTTTTAATACTATTAGTTTTTTCTGTTATATTTTGACACTTAATATATTTTTATTCATGAGAAATTATTAATTTAAATTAATAAAATAATTAAATTGATATAATTTAATAAATAATTAAAAATAACTAAAAATTCTGAATATCATTTTAAAATTGTAAAACGTAAAAAATATAAAATTCTAAAAAAACAAAGAAGCGTCACTGTTGGTTTTGGTTCCACCGCTGTTCGACTTTCTTCACCTGCCGCTCGCAAGTAGGTGGTTTTGGTTATTGTAGGTAGTCATTAATAGCCAGAAGGCTTCCAAGAAGAATCGATAACGAAATTAAGAATTACTGGAACTCTACCCTAATGAAGAAATTACAAACTACTCTACCAGAACTAGTAAAACAAGACCTGAACCTAGAGAAGGACGAGAACTTCAACGGTGGAAACATTGACTTCCTGCGTATATCGCAACTTTTCGGTTCGAATGACTTCCTAGAGGTTTCAATTAATGGCGAAGAACGAGGCCCGAATGTTTATTACTAGACAAATGGGCAGTTGAATTGATTAGTTCATGAACTATTAGTAAAAATTTCGTTTTTTTTTTTTTTTTTTTTTTTTTTTTTTTTGCTCTATTAACAGATCGTAACAAGTCTTTGCGCTTGGTAATGAGAAGAAAGTCGAAGTTGTCCCATAAGTGGCAGTGGTTGTTTGTCAAATGTATCCCTATCATATATATATATATATATATATATAGAATTTTCTACTTATTAAAGTTCACAATTTTAAATTAATTTTCAGAATTTTTATTTATTTTATTAAATTTATCTTAATTTATTTTTTTATTAATTTAAATTGATAATTTCTAGCTAATGAAAATATGTGAAGTGTCAAAATTTAATGGAAAAACAAACGGTGTTAAGAAATTCCTCTTTCGTAAACTTTTGCAAAGGTTAAAAGTTCAAAATAGGGAAAAAAAAAAGTTTATGACAAATAGTAAAACATAACACATTGAAGACTGCAAACGTACTTTTCCCTTGAAAAATAGTCATAAAATCTCAAACTATGGAACTAATTAGATAACAAAAATATCTACAATTGTACGACACAATATATTATAAGATAAAAAAAAATTATCTTATTTGTTATTAAGCTTCGACTATGAATATAAAATTTATCTACACTAAATTATCGCTTTTTCATTCACTTTTTTCTCACAAGGTTATATTTTTGTAATGTTATCATAAAAATTTATTGTTTCTTAGTATAAAAAAAATCTTATTCCTCTCGTGCCCTCTCCGGCTCTTCCTCTCTATAAATATATTTCAAAACTCATTAAAAAGTGGCATATATAAATATTTTAAAGGTGTAAGTATAGACTTTCTAAACGTAAGGGATCTATACAATTTATCTTATATTATATAATTTTCTATTCCAAGATCTGCAATGGTTGCAAAGTTCTTAGGAAAAATTTATATGCAGATTTTGTAATTGCTGATTGTTCGTGGAAGTTAACTTGCTGAATAGTCATAGTCGTCTCAGAAAACACAAAGATACCAACTATGGTTGTTGTCTCATGAGAATGAAAGAGGGTGTTACAAGAAATTGCACATGGTCGGCATATATCCTATGCTACTCCTCATCCTCAAAGTTATTTTCAGGGAAGTTTCACAGCTTTAAAAGTTACAAGGCAAATTGTTGACTATGTTTTAATTTGGTTAATTTCTTTATACATATATCACAAAGCTACTTCAGAAGCATCTACGAAATAACGAGGGTGTCACATTGAGGCAATAATATATTAGTCAAACACGGACAAAGTAGATAAGTTGGCAAATATTGCATGACGTACGGCATCTCGAGTGAAAAATTGTGAAATGTTGGCCTTGTTTTTATTTGGAAGATTTCTTTATTAAAACGTAAAGTGTTAGAAGTTGGAACCACTTAAGAAACCTCTTCGGGATATCGAGCGGTTAATAGTTACGGAGACGAGACAAAAATTTATAGTAATATCATTGCATGGCATACAGCTGTCTAGAATGATATTGATTTAGTTTAATGAAAACAATTAAAGGGGGAAAAGAAAAAAATTGAAGTACATCTTTGTCCAAGATAAATTATCGCGTTTTGAGATTTTCAAGATGCGAATATTTTGTAGTATATTCTTAAACATGGGGAAGGGAAAACTCAAAACCAATCACGTATAGGCTATACGTGTGTGTATATATATTTATATTAGTAGAGGTGCATCGCAATATGTGTGTAAAAAATAGATTTGATACAACAAAACGAAATAATATAATTATTAAATAAATATATGTATACAAATATCCGAATGATCTGAGAAAAAATTACGAATAAAATACTAAAAATTTGAAATAAAAATGAAGGAAAAAAACCAGTGTAGAGATACAAAAATTATATAAACAATCAATATTTTAAGAGAAAAAAATAAACATCTTTATATATGTTTAGAAAATGAAGATTTTTATTTGTAACGTTGAGAAAGATATAAAAAAGAGCAGTTATTGAAATATTAATTGCCTTATTTATACGGAAAGTTATGTGGTACTAGTAAAATAATATAAAAGACAAAGAAGCTGTTATGGTATTTAAATAGTGTTTTATTTTTAATTCCAAATTAACGAAATATTTGCTAAATAATAAATATAATATGATATATAAAAATTACAGGAGAGTCCTAAATTTAGTGAAAATCAAACAAACTCCAAAGTGTAATATAAACGAGACAGTTTGTAGTTCACATAAATGTGTAATATCCACGGCATCAAGCATATGGTGTATAAGCGTCGGCACCCATCTCCACAACAAAGGGTTTTTCGAAGACGTGTCAATCTTGATAAATCATCCATACCTAAAGTTAAATATCCAAAATAATATTGGAGAGCTGCAAAACCTACGAGAGATAAGACTGGCTGAAGCACATACATGGGTGACCGCTCATGGATACTTAAGCAAATACACTCGAAACACCCCAAATTTTAGTCAATCTAAGTCAGAAATGTTAGAAATTAATAGTATAAAGGTGACCCATTTTGAAATTTAATTTAAATTTAATTTAAAAATTGAATTTAGATAATTTAATTAAATAAATCAAATGAATTATAGAAAATGATTAGATAGATTGACATAATTGAATTAAAAAATAGATTTAAAGATTTCAAATACCACAATCACCTATTTCAATGAATCAAATTTCTCAATCCTCCTCAATTGTCCAATTGAACTCAATTTCTTGAGTTTAACCACTTAAACCCCTAAATATCTAGTTATCGTTATCCAAATTCCAATTCCTTAATCCCTAGAATAAATCCTACAATTTGATCATAAATATCAATTCCTAAGTCCTAAATTCTCAAACTCAAATTAAAATATCAAACTCCTACCAATTGAATTCATAAGCGAAATTTCTAATTCAATTGATCAATTTTTGTTCCCTAAATTTGCTTACTTCTTAAATTATTTCAAATCCATAAAGCTCAAAATTTAAGAGGCCTAAATCCATTCAAGCCCAACATTCATGTAAATATTTGTCCCTTAGAAAACCATAACCCACTGTTCCTTCCCTTTTCTTTTCTTCTTCTTTTCTAGCTGCCCTCTCTTCCACTTCATTTCTCTCTCTCTCTCTCTCTTTCCTCTCAATAATCAACCATAATCTTTATTTCAATAAGATAATAGGTGAAATTAAAGATAAAAATCAAGATTAAAGTAGGAAATTAGGTTGAAGAAGCTTCATCAACCTGAGGTGGTAGTAATAGTGAAGATTTAAATTATTTATGCTTGCTAGACTAGTTAGTTTAGTTGATTTCTTTAATTGACTGTTTTAAGCATATGCTTTAGATGAAATTAGTGTTAAATATATGTAGAATTAATGACGATATTGATAAGTTAGTGATATATAAACATATATGTTAAAACATAAATATGTACATATTTGTGTAGATTAGGTGTTTGATGAAATGCAATGAGAAGATATAATATAGAAATATGTATTAGAGCATTATAAAGTCAAGAATAAGATTTCATATGTTGATTTTGAGATGTTTTTATTGAAAATGAAACCATAAGAACTAGTTAGAAAAAGTTAAATTTAGGTAAGTGAACAAAGGAAAACATAAAAGTTGATACCTTATGCATCACGGGTGTGATACAATCCATGATACATGCAGAAATGGGAAATGGACTCAATCATGGGCATGATACAGCCTATGTCAGCCAATCACGGACATGATGCAATCTATGATCCCCTCTACATCTTTGTGCCTTTTTTATAAATCTTGATAATGGGTGCGATTTTTACTTGCAATTCATATCATGGTTGTTATCGACGGCATGATCTCCTCTATTCCTTTTGTATTCCTTGATCATAAGCATAATAAGGCTAGTGATATGTATAACAACTTACATCACGGGCATGATCCATCCCCTGGTACTTATATAAAAATAAATAAAATAATAAATGATATATATTGATACTTGTATAAATAGGAATGAGTTAAGTTTATGTTTATATTATGTGTACTTTGGTTTATAAATAAAATGAAATAGTTAATAGATCTAAGTTCAACTTGACTTAATAGACTTTATTGAGCTTAAATGAACTTTATTGATTAATTCTATTTTACTTTGCTACATTAAGTTAATATAGTCATATTAATTAATATGAGCTTAGTAAATTCTTTAGTCCAAGAAGTCATATTTAGTTATTAATCTAACTAGTGAACTTTTATACTACCATAATAACTTGTGATTGGCTTAAATATCATAAAATTGTAATATGTTAGACTAGACCATGAATAATTAGAGAGTATGTTGTTTCAAATGTACAAGTGCTAGAAAAATTAGTATTTCATATAAGTTAATTTATTTAAAGGCTTATATGAATTAATTTCTTGAATAGATACATGGATATCATCTAACTTACCCTTTGACCTACCCTTCGGTTTTGTTCTATTAGAGGATGTTATGCCATGTGGTGTGTCAAGATAGACATCCCAAACAAATAATATTTAAAGATGACTTAACAATTGATTGATGACTGCTTTGTGTCGTTTAATCTAGTATGAGGAGTGACAACCTTGCTAAGCAATGCCCGCATGGTAGTTAGGTGCTCAAGCCACTCCCTACCATTATTAATGATAATTCATAAGTGGCTTCGCAGGTAACTAATAGGGGAAATGGTATCGAGATCAGGTTTTCTTATGCTTAACGAGAAGTAATATTTATTTAGTTCATGTTTATGGGACCGGTTGAACTAAATAATATCATGGATTTAAGTAAAGAAGCATTACGACTGTAAACCTTAAACGAAACTATTACTTTAGACATTCCTATAGGGCATATAAGTATTCAGGTTGCTTATATAAACCTCCTAAGCAGTTACTGCTACTCAGAACTCCTAAATTCCCAATGGCATGTTATTGGAGTGTGAGTACTCCAATATCCATTTGTTACACTTTAATTATAAGATATAACCTGTTGATTATTGCATTGCCTTAGATTAAGCATGTGTGCCCATTTTGTGTATGTTTGTATTGCTGTTATACTAGACTTCAGCTCATTTCTTTCTTTTTAGATGCTGATTTAGATGCTGGCGATTGTATTCGGCATAGGGCAACTCTAAGGGAATTTGTAGATGAGTGAAGCGGTTAGGATTTGCTGGATTTTTTATTTTGTTTTAACTTATGATTTATGTTTTGTAATTCATTATGGGCCTATTTATGGAGCCCATGGTTTGTAAATAATATTTCAAGTTTTATTTTAGTACTTATTATTTTGCTATATCTGATGGTATGATTTTGGGATTGAATGTTGGTCTACTCAAGAGAGTAGCTTTTGAAAATATTTTATGAAAAAGTATATTTTAATGCTACAAATCCTATTGTTTCTAGTTACTAACTATACGATTTTAGAATCTAAAAGTTGTAAGCAAGTGCTCATGATAAGCAATTCTTTTATGTTCTCTTGAGCATATAACGCATAAGTGTAATACGTGGTGATTAGACACGTCTTAACCCTAATTCAGGGCATGACAATACTAATGTATAAGCAATTAGAATACAAAAACCATGAATCAAGTTACTTATCTGAATTTAGATAGAAAACACAAATCAACCCAACATCCCATATCATGATTAGTGAAATATCTCTTGTTCCACTTAATAGATAAATAATAAATGATATAACATTTAATATGATAAACATATAATAACTTTTGGTCATGATTTGATTAAGAGGGTAGATAGCATTTAATAAAGGGATAATGTCAAAAATGGTACTTGAACTTTGGTAAAATATGTAATTAGTTATCTAAACTTTAAAAATGATCGATATAGTACCAGAACTTTGAAATTGATCAATTTGGTATCTGAAAAACTTTAAAATTGATCAATTTAGTACTTGAAAGAACTTGATGGAGATACTGTTAGTATGCATGAAAAATTCATTAAGGTACTAAATTTGTCAATTTCAAAGTAGATACTAAATTCACCAATTTCAAACCTTATATATATAATTGTATATTTTGCCAAAGTTCAAGTACCATTTATCACATTAACCCTTTAATAAAAGAACATAGAACATATATAGTATTTCATAAATAATATAGGCACAAAGAATGATAATATATATAAGTACTATTAGATATAATATCCATAAGTGAGACTCGTTGTGAAAAATATATATTTATTAAAAAAATTGACCATTAAATGAAATGCACTTAATGAGATAACAATATATATATATATATGTATGTATGTATACAAAGAAATATAAAGTTTTTACTAAGTAGTGAGTTGTTATGAAACATGTGGAAGAAAAGGTAAGTAAATTTTTTTTTTTTTATTTATTATCAAACATTGTTAGACAAAATACAATATAATTATGGTTAAGTTATGACTTATTAACAACATCTATACAACACACACACACACACGTTATAATAAAAGAAGATATTTCAGTTACACATATTATTAGAGATATTAGTAACTGAATAAGATATGTAATGAAAATTAATGTAGAAGTATAATTATAGATAGATGTATATATTACAAAAGGTTAATGACTTGAATACTAACTAAACTTTACTCAAAAGAGTAATTAACTTCCTATACTTTAAAAGATCAATTTACTACCCAAGATAATTTTTGAAAACACACTAACTATCTCCGCCAATAGTGCTAGCTCCATCCTTCTATTACCAAATGATATGTGTCTAATGCAATTTTGAAATAATGGGCAATCTTTTCTTTTTTAATTTCTCATATTGAAAATCAATATGTCAGACTGACCCTAGTTAATTGTGAAGAGAAAACTTAATACAATTAGTGAAAAGATTAGTGTAAAAAGATAATATACTCATGTATTTCTATCACAAAAAAGAGAGGAGGAAAAGGATCATTATCTTCTTCATCTCATTATTGAGTATGAAAAGACATGGCAAACACACACCAACTCACTAGGCCACACCAATCTTTGTTAGCAAAGCATCCTTACCCATTTGAATTGTATGATGTCTACCATGCTGAATGCTACAAACATTGAACCCTCCACCTTCAACCTCCATTGCCAAACAACCAAACTTCCATCACTAAGTCGCACCACCCCAAAACCAACCGCCAAGGAAATACCCTCATCTTTACACAAATTATAAGCCCTTAGATTTTTTCAGTACTCTTAGAAAATAATTATAGAGATAATACTAAAACATGAATCTTAAAAATTGATCATCCAAGTTAAAACCAAAATCAAGAAACCCTAGAATTGATTATAATGAATTACAAGTTTTGGAAACCTTAGATAATATCTTAAATAACCCTAAATGTCTAATAAGTATGATGAGATAAGAAAAACTCTAAACACCAAACCCTAAGAAAAAGAGTATATTAGAAAACAACATGAAAATCCAATAATCGCTCAACTCGAAATCCCTACACTAAACAATTCATCTATCTTATCTCTGACACGTAAATTGAGATAACATTACAAAATAACCAGTAATGGTAAAAATTGTAAACCACTAAATTCTTTGATAACTTTATAAGTGAATCTTAGAGTCAAAATTAAGATTAATACTTAAAAGTCAAACCGAGTCAATATTTATCACTAAAAGCCCTAATCTCGATTAGACAATCCCGAGAATTCTAAAATATTAAGTAAATTATCAAAAATAGAGTAAACTCAAATTATGAAGTGAAAATATATTATAAGTGCAAACTCCTAAATTTTACAATCTTATGAGTAAATCTTAAAGTCGGAATTCAAATCGGAACCTTAAAAGCCATCTTAGGTAAACAATAAATTTTAGAAGATCTAGATATGGCAAGACCATGCTTGAAACCCTAAAACAGTAAAAATGAGATAACCCTGATTTATGATTCAAAAGTTTGTCTTATAACCTAAAAAGATCATATTCACCAAAAATTCGTCTATTTCATACCCGAACAAGATTAGTTTCCAAAGTTAGGGCACAAAGATGTAAAATAAGGAAAATATTCCAATAAACAATCTAGACTCATAATGTAATAATAATTCATAAAAATATCACATACGATTTTGACAATTTATAAAAAAGTCAGATATAGCTTATTTACATGTATTTTTATTATTATCGATAATTTATTTGTGTTGTTTACTATTCATTTGCTATTTACTACTATTTGCCTCTCTCTAGTTTTTCTTACACCTATCTCTTACAATTATCTATCCAATAAAACTTTTGCTACACTTTTATTTTATTTCTCTTATAGTTTTCTACTAAAATTAATTTTTTTCTTCTCTCTCTCCCCATTGCAAGAAAATGGTAGTAGCTACCCCTTCTTTTTCTTTTTCTTTTCAATTTATTTTTTACATAGAAATTATTAATTTTACGTCTATAAATACCTTACTACCTTTACACCTCTTTGCACTCTACAACTTCTATCAAATTTCTCTCTTTTCTCTCATTCATTTCTCTCTTTTTCTTCTCCTTGGCTGCATATAACCTAGCTGTCTATTCCATTTTCCAACACAAACACACTTCTTTGATTTATCTTTTTAAGATAAACACATTCTCCATACATCTTTAGTTAATATTAGGTATTGTTTCATTGATTATCTATGGATAGAATCTCCACATGATGCATAAAAGCTAAAATGAAACTCATATCTCATTTACATTGTGATAATGTTGAGATTACCTTTACGTTGTTATATTTGTGAGATCTAATCTAACGATCTGTATGTGTAAATATAGTTATGTACGTATTTATATATACATGAGCATATGGCTCACTAATTTAATATTTATTTCACGTTTATATTTATTCCATGCTCTTAATATAAATTTTGAGACTTGTCCTTAATCTAAGTCTTAGACTTGTTCTTAATCAAGTCAAAAATAAAATGGAGACTTGTCCATAATCTAAGTCCCGAGAATGCCTTGTCCAAAAAATTCTAAGACCTCCATTTTATTTGTTTTGCTCTTGATTATTTTACTTTTATCTTCACGAGACTAGATAATATTCAAGTCTCGAGGAGTCTTGATAAAATCTAAGTCTCCCATAATTTTTATTTGATATTTTTTATTTATTTGATGAGATTGAAAATATTTCAAGTCTCGAGAAGTCATAAAAAAGATCCATGACTTCCATGTTTTTTTTTCCTATTTTTATGTTGATTGAAATTTATTTAAGTCTTGAGGAGTCTTGAGGACAAGCTAAGATTCCCATAACTTTATCTTTAAAATTTGCATATTATGATTAATTATTCCAAATTTTTATTATTTTATGAGACTATGCTAATAATTTTATTCTTGGTATACTTGCTACATTTCACTCATTTGTATACATAGCCATAGGTGATGTTGTCATGATAAAATTTTCAAAGATGTAAATATTTATAATTCCTTATTTTATAAATCACCTTTCAGTAACCTTATTTTCAATACTTAAGAAAAATTGTCATTTGGAATAAAAGGATAAAAATAGTTACTCAACTAAATTTTCCAAAATATCAAAATGAGTTTTCTAAAAATACAAATGTTGATAATACTTTGTAATGCAAATTTTTCTAACAATCTATCTATAAGACATTGATAAAGTCATATTTTGCACTCTTTTCAATGATCTAATCATCCTAATTTGTTATAGATTTTATATAAATCAAGTGGAGTTGGTACTTAAGTATGCTTTAATTGATATTTCAGGACTTAATGTCACATCCTGAGGGTATCCTAATAATAGTAACCAAGGAACAATTGATTTCCATTACTAGTTTACCTTACGAGAATGACATGATTTCAATAAACAGGATCTTTTAGTTGCTTGGATAAGATGAACAAAGATATATAAGGCATAAATTAGTAAACTACCATCACATTAATAAGATATTACAGACCATATGCTTTATAAACCCTTACACCACCTAGTTAATGATTCTAATGCAAGATACTTGCAACCAAAAGGTAAATAGAGATACACATATTCTAATCCTATACTAGTCTTTAGGCTTTTGACTTCTAATTTCTTACCGGGACCATGCTCTTGCTAGTAATGAGCCAGGGTCGCAGAGTAAACCTGAAAGGGCTGTTGGAGTGTGAGCTAAAACACGAACTCAATGAATAACTAGAACTTATCACATAATACATACAAGTTATTTAACAAACATATGAAAATGTATCAATCAAACATATGTACATTACAAGTTTGGATAACCTGGAATCCAAACAGGATGAAGATTTACGCCCTCCCATCGGTTGTTGAAGGATCATAATCTATGGTCCACCTACCCAGGAGAGACTAAGCTTTCAGGAAGTAATAAAATTTAATCTAGTTATCTCTTTGAACTTATCGTGTTTTGTTATTTATTTCCTGATTTAGCTTTAGAAACTCCATTAAGTGTTAGCTATTTCAATACAATACCATAAGCGGCGTCCTTCATTTACCATTTAGTTCCTATGGTATTAACAGAGCAAAGGTAATCTTGCAATTAACTAATAGCTTTCTTACCTAGATAATCCAAGCATTACCAGAGATCCGAAAAACTAACACGTAGTAGGCTACCACTTACTCAAATGCTATTTATGCAAAATATGTAATGCGTGACAAATTTCTTTTATGGTACTAGTAGTTTTCAATCAATTTGAAGGTGATCAAGCATTACAGACATTCAATCATGTTATATAGGCAATATAGACATATACAACTCTGTTATCACTTATAATAGAGTGACTTGGCAAATAATGCAATACCATATGCAGTTTCCTCAAACCAAATAGTACACCGAATTTTTATTATCTTTTATTTATGATTTACTAACTTTACAAATACAACCAATATAATAAGACTGAGTTACTCACCTGCTCATGTTATTCAGTCGCATTAATCATCAGGAAAGTCCTCACCAATACCCGAGTTACCTATTAAGATGATTAATATAGTCATTAATGATACAAGACTATATAACCTAACTCCTATGAATATTTAAGTGTCCTAATGTGCTGCTGGGTTTCTGTTTTATTATTAACTAATTCTTTGAAGATGATACTTAAGTACTAATTCATTTTTATCTCAAGTTACTTGATTTGATTTGGTTTGATATTTAAATTTATTAATCAGGTATTCAAGAATTTTGAACAATTTAGTTAAGTTTAATTTCATTGATTAAAATCATCAGTTATCTTTTTATTTATTTAATAAATTTTTCTCGTAAAATATAGATATCTCTATATTCACAAATTTGGATTATTAAAATTTCCATTGTTATCTAATCATTTACAAATATTTATTTAAATATGTATTTAGTATTTACTAGACTCGTAAAATTTTCCTATAAACCAATTAAATACAATCTTAATGAAAATAAATTTATTAATATAAAGATTTGTTAACTTAATTACAATTATTTTCAAAAATTTTCCTTTTTGCTGCAAATAATAAAAATATTAATAACTACTACTACCAATAATAATAATAATAATAATATTAATAATAATTCTGAAAAAGACAATAAAATAAAATAAAGTAAAACAATTACTTTTCATAATAACAATACTTGTATTATTTGTCTTATAATTTAATCCATACTAATTGTAATTTCTTATTAAATAATATTTCTTAAAATAACTTTAATCTTAACTTTTGAGTTTTATTTTAGAGTTTACATATAATATTATTCCAGAAATGATAATTTCAAAAACACTATTAATTTTAGAATTCTCTTAATAATATTAAGAATATTAGTAATTATAATGGTAAAACTTAATAAACTTAAATTAATCAACAAAGATGAAAAAAAATCTTTTCTGGTTAATGTTAATAGGCTCATTATAAATATTTAAATATCATATATTTAGTAATACTAGAAAAATATTTCATTTTTAAATTTAATTATTTTAAAAATTTTGATGTTATATTACTAAATAATAATATTATTTCTGATCTTCACAGAAAAATAAATAAATAAATATTAATAATTCTAAAATTATTTATATCATTAATTATTCTATAATTTAATTTAATTAGCTTCGTTTTTTTTATATTTTATTTTTGTCGAGGGCTACACGGGTGGAACACGCCCCGTGTTTCCCACCGTGCTCATCGGGGAAGTACTGTTCATCGTCTTCCCCAATGAACTCGACCAATTCCGACAGGTTTCCGACGTCAGAAGGTCGGTTTTCCAACTTCTTTAGGCTCCTATAACACTGAACTACTTAAATATCTCAATAAAACACCAAAACAATAACATGTTTCATGATTTTTCGAATCATCAAGGTAAACTAAAGTTTTCGGAAATCACCTTCGTCAAGCCTCTTCGATGAAATCCGAAGCTTTTGATTGAATTGGTTAGGTTCTTAAGATGTTCAAAAGTCAGTCTCAATCCTTAGTTTTGAAAGAAAACACATTGAATTACATCAACTTACCTTGAGCTTGTTTTAAGCATTTTTTCGCAATATTTGTCCTCTGATTCGAACTAGGTTTGTTGGTGCGATTTAAATCCTATTCCCAGGCTGTTTTAACTACTAATAAAGGGTGGATTGGATCTGGAAAGTTAGGGAAAAGATGGTGTCCGTTTGCTTCTTCTTTAAGTGTTCTTGATATATGTATATAGAGAAATATATAAACATTGGCTGTGTGTTTCTTCTCCATAATTGATCAGAATTGTCTCCTTATGTTACTATTTCATCTGTTGTTCTATCGTCATTAATGTAGAAGTGATTTGGCATGCTTGATTGGCTTGTGGTTGGATTTTTGTTGACTTAAGTTGCATTATTTGTGTAATTTCGGTGCTCTTGAATCAGGAAGATCAAGACCCTTAAAAATTAGCACAAACATCTCCTGCAAGTTTTGTTGTATATATTATATTGTTTAGATAATTTTTACCTAAATTTTTGGGAGTTTATTACACTAATCTGGTATAATTTAGCTAATATATGTGAGTTTTTACACAAAAATATTTTTAATGAATCTTATAAGATATTTAGTTTATCAAACAATATAAATTTAAGTTTTAATTTTACGCAATTGTTTGTTTTAAAAAAAAAATTTATCTCCCGCGATTTAGGTTTTCTAAGCTTGTTGGGTCAATTTTTGTTTTAGGCTCCAAGGGCTTAAGAAAACCCTAATTTGAACAATGGTGTAATTCAAATATTTGTTTGAAGTCTAGATCTTGAGTTATATATCAGTTTATATTTTTGTTGTGTATTTATAATTCTTACGGTTTATCTTAAGGTTGTCATTTCCCAACTATAAACATATCTGATCGATTACTTAATATCACCGTAGATATATAAGCTAATTTATTTATATATTTTAGATTTGGATACCCACTATAAGATCTTATCAATATAGTTTATTACTAATTAGGAATCTCGAATTTTAGGGTTTAAGTCCAAGTATAGGTTCATTACTACTCATTGTTTTAGTCTCGGTTCTTTGTTGAGTACAAAAGTAGTTACTTAATTTCTATATTTATGTTTTCCCCTTTAATCTATTTATTGACAAGGATTCGGGTTTAGGATTTGAAGTTTCCTTTAATTATATCTTGAATTATCAATTCAAGATACAAAATCTCGTTTTTGGTATCAATTAGGGTCAAAGAAGTTCTTTACTTAGTTTATAGATCATAACCCAGCCAAATTTAAATTATATATCTAATCTTGGGTTTTTGTTAACTTCTAAGTTTACTAATTAGTTCATTAATTCTATTCTAAAGTCGTGTTATATTGTGAAGTTTCTGGGGTTTACACTTAAAGTCCTTAGAATTGCAAGTACAAGCAAATTGGAGAAGATTCATACAAATTTGGACAACAAATCAACTAACACCAGTCAAGCATAATTCAACACCGCCAGCCTTCAATTTAGATTAAGTCGGCCTTCAACATTGTAAAACAACATCGCCACTGTTCTTTAGAAAATTTCTCCAGCATTGCAAAATTTGATCAAATGCTGGCAAATTTTCGATATATGCCATCGACATTGAGCCACTGTTGCGTGTGTATAGAATGCAAATTATTAAAGCTGGATGTAATGCCGCTTGTGTTGATTGAAAATCCTTTGGCTTCTACAATTTTTCATCTAACATTGGCTATTGGGATGGCTACACCGCGGACGTTAAGACGGTGTAGGCAATGAATAGAAGCAAAAATATTAAAGTCGTTGTGAAAACCGCCAGTGCTTAAGCCAATGTATAACGAACGCCGCTGGCGTAGAAGTTGAAAAGGCTACCGTACCGTTGTAACGCTTCATATTCTTTAGATTTGCAGGATTAAAACATACGAAAAGGCTCAAAGAAAGACATATCGAATAGATTCGATAAAAATATAAAGAAGAGAGAACAACTCCTAGAGAAAAAGTTTATTTTAGATTAGATTTTGAGAGAGTGTTGTGTGCTTAATTGCTATCAATTGGAAGACTTTGTCATCAAGATTATTATTTGAAGCGTTTGAATACTTTAGGGTTCATAGTTGTAATCAATAGATTTGTTGATCTTTGATTCGCTTTTGCATGCAATTTTGTTGGTTACTAATAATGAATATGAATTCTTTTGTTAATTCTTCATTGCTTAGTAATTGTTGTTATTCCTTGATGTCTTTCTAATTTGTCTTTGTGGGAAATTGATGAAACCTTAGATTTGCTAAGATGATTTTTGTAATTGTGTTACAAAATTATTAGATTTGTGGTAAATTTATATTGTGATTCCTATTATAAATCTTGTTTTGGAATGAGATTTGGTTATTTGAATTCTGATGACTTGAAAAGAAATTAAGGTTCTAAAGGAATTCTTGAATTAGGTTAAATAATCCATTGTGGAAGTGGAGATTTTGAATTTGATTTAGAGATTATATTTGAGATTAATGCAATGTTTTCAAATTAGTTTCTTACTAAGGGATTAGGGGAAATTGATTTAGGGCATTAGCAATCATAGAATTGGAAGATTCATGATTGTAAATTTAGTCCATTGATAATTTGAGTAACGGAAGCTACCAGGTTATTTTGTTGTTTTAAAGATTTTGAAATGTGAAAAAGGTTTTGATCTTTTGATAATTTCATATGAATATCCACAAAACTAATTATTATTATAATTGGATGGCAATTGGATTAGTAAGACTAGGGTGGTTCTGTTTTTTCCACTTACCGTTGACATATATCTCTCAAACGCTCTCTCTAATTATCTTAATATTAGACCACTTTTAGTTCTATTAGTAGTTTAGGCGCATCTAAATTTGAATTATTTTTGTTCTCTGTGTAGGTATTGTATACGTAGAAGTAGGAGTGTTGACCTTCTACCATTTAATCCTGAGATTGAGCGCACCTTACACCAACTGAATAGAGAGAACAAAAATCGAGGGGAAGTGCAAAAGAGTGAAATGGCAGATGGTAATAACAACAATAATCAAATACAGGCTGCAGCCACAAGAGCACTTCGAGATTACACAGTTCCCACTATTACAGGATTTGCAATTAGGATGCTAGCTGTCCAGGCCAATAACTTTGAGATCAAACCATCTCTCATCCAAATGATTGAAGCAAATCAATTTAGAGATACCATATTGAGAGTCCTGATAAGCACATCGCTAAATTCCTTCAATACTATATCACAATGAAGTTAAATGGTGTTACTGATGATGCTCTTCGACTTTAGTTTTTTCTTTTCTCCCTAAGGGATAAAGCATTGGTGTGGTTTCATTATCTACCACAAGAATCCATCACCACATAGGTTGATCTTTCAACTAAGTTCTTGAAAAGATTTTTCCCACCTGCAAAAATAGCCAGATTGAGAAATGAGATAACAAATTTCACCAAGTTTCCTAGTAAATCACTATATAAGGCATAAGAAAGATTTAAGGAAGCAATGAGAAAATGCCCACATCAAGGATTACCTGACAATCTCTTGATCGAAAATTTCTATCTTAGCTTGGAGGAAAATTTGAGATCTTTGATTAATGCAGCTGCTGGAGGTTCACTAATGGGTAAAAGTTATGATGAAACAAGTGCTTTAGTAGAAGAATTGGCCTCTAGTGCACACAATTAGAATTGTGAGAGAAAAGGATCAAATGTAGCATATGTCAAAGACATTGAAGCTTTTCCTTAGTAGACTGCTCAGATTTCGGCTCTCACCTGTCGGGCAAGTAAACTCACATTTGTACAATCTTGTAATATTAATAAATTTATGTATTGTGAGTTATGTTTAGGACCACATCCTACACTTGAATGTCCTCATGGAAATCCGTCATCCTCATCTAGTGGAGTAGAAGTGAATTATGTTAACAATTTCTCACAAGGTAATCAAGGATCTTATGCAAACAATTATAATCCTGGAGGGCGTATTGCATTTAAATCATCACCTGGATTCAAAAACAAGGTCATATTCAGAATTCTCCACCTCAACAATCTCAGACTTCAATGGAAGAACTCATGAAGACCTTTATGCGTGTGACTGAGGCCACCATCATAACCTACAAGGGCAATCAATATGATTACTCAACAACTGAGTAATAGACTATCTAGAAACATTGAGAAAAGCCCTAAAGGTGTTAATGCTATAATGCTTATAAGTGGCAAAGAGGTGGAAGAAGTTGACAAACAATATGATGAGGTTGAGCCTATTATGTTAATAGGGGAAGTTCTATGATTCTCTAAAAGGATTTATCTAATTTAGCAAGAAAACAAAGAGATCAAGGGAGTTTTACTGCTCCTTACACCATAGAAAATTTTATTTTTGATAAAGTTCCTATTGATTCAGGTACAAGTGTAAATTTAATGCCCTTGTCTGTTTTCAGGAAAGTTGGACTAAGAGATTGTAAGGCGACTTCGTTACTTTGCAACTTGCTGATAGAAGTGTCAAATACCCTAAGCTATTGTGGAAAATGTCCTAGTTAAAGTTGATGAATTCGTTTTTCTAGTTGATTTTATGATCTTGAAAATGGAGGAGAATCAAGAGGTACCCATAATTCTTGGCAGACCGTTCCTTATAGCAGGTAAAGCTCTAATTGATGTGGAACAATATAAGCTCACTTTTAGAGTTAAAGATAAATAGGTAACTTTTCATGTTTATGATGATTTGCAAAATTCTGATGATAGAAAAGCCTATTATGCTATTGATGTTATGATGAGCTTAACTCTAAGTCTTTGAGGAGGAGACAAGAGTGATTACCATGGAATCTGTTTTAAAATAGATGGATGGGTAGAGTAATGATGAGTTTGAGGAAGACAAAGTGGAGCAAGTGCAAAAAGAAAAAATTGGAAATTCTTAGGACCTTGGCACAAAAGAGAAAGAGCTGGAATTAGTTTTTACACAAAACCTAATTATAGAGAATTTTTCTTTTCTTAGCACTAATCATACTTGTAACTGTTTATTCTTCTTTTACAGGTGAATAGGAGTAGCAACTTTTTGATGTACTAAGAGAGCTTAAGGAAGCCGTTAGGTGGATAAATGCCGATGATAAGGAGACTAGTCATTCGAGTTGTGATGACAAGAGACTGCAAGAGATTGAGAATAACCCCACAATGCAACAACAGAGCCAAATATATCAAAATCTTAAAAATATAGTGAATCAAGAGAATCTTGAACAGTTGAAATAAAATACAAATAGAGTTTGTGAGACTGGTTATACTAGTAAAAAGAAGGCAAACAAAAGATATAAGAAGAAGACTCAGATGAGAGAATTTTTTCTTGATCAGAAAGTTTTATTATACAACCCAAATCTGAAATTGATCCCAGGTAAGTGTAAGTCTAGGTGGTTTGGCCCATTTGTTATTACTGATATTTTTCCTCATGATGCAGTTGAATTGAAGGAAAAAGATGGTTGCACTTTTAAAGTTAGTAATCATCGTCTCAAACATTTTTTTGTTGAGGAAAACAAGGATAGTGTTAGCACTATCAACAATCAAGCAAGACCATCATGTGAACCGTGGAAGTCGGGCTAAGCGACCATAAACTAAGTGCTACTTAGGAGGTAACCATGTCTAACTCTTTGGTGAAAGGAAAAAAAAAAATAGAATCTTAACATGATGAGTTTACAAGACAATTTTCTTTCTGATGGATAATCTGATGGACTTGAGATTGTACAAAGAATTGTAGAAAGCATCTGTAAAGAATGTCAAAATGACTTGTTAAGTGCCTTACTCACCTACTGTTGTGATTAAAATACTTGGTTAAAATTAAGTAGTGAAAAATAAACAGGTCTACTTCTAGGAAATTTTAGATTATGTATAATCTTTGAGTTGTTTTACAACTTTTCAACACTTGGTGAAAGAGGTAGATGGAATTCTTTTCTTAGTGATCCTTTATAAAAAAGTCTTAACTTTGTGTTGCATTCAAAAGAAAGAAAAAAACAAGCATAACCTCTTCTTTAATGACTCAAATATTTGAGTTATGAGTATCTGAACTTGAATGTTAAAGTGAGCAAGAGTAAGGAGTCCTTTAAAACCTGGTCACTTAGGTGATGAGCTTGGGATGTGCCAACTCAATGAACTCACTATAAGAAGAAGGGAGGAAAGGCAAAAGTTTAATTCTTGAACTTTGAAAAAGAAAAAGATAGAGAAAAAAACCTCCTAAAAATAGAATAAATGCTTGTATGAAAAGAAAAAGACTATGAATACAAAAGAACCAAATGAGACAAGACTTATAATAAAAAGAGAGAAAATCTAGGAAAGGAATAGATACCATATGCTTTTACTCTGTGTTGCTAGGATTATATACTTGCTAAATGTCCATGAAGTTTAAATGGTTGGTTTTCCTTAGTGGATTGAGTGTTTACTTTCGAATAGAAGATTCTTTTGTTAAAAACTAGGATTAAAGTTTGTTTTGTCTAAATTAGCTACTAAATTTTGATTCTAATAATCTAATTACACGTTCCCAAATTGGTTTGAGCAGTAGGCACAATAATTGCAAGTCACGGGTAAGAAAAAGAATGATGCTTGACTTGTGATTGTAAGAAATCAAGTAGAATTGGTACTTAAGTGTGCTTTAATTGATATTTTAGGACTTGAAGTCCTTAGAATTGCAAGTACAGAAATTGGAGAAGATTCATATAAATTTAAACAAGAAATCAATTAACACTGGTCAAGCATAATTCAACACTGCCGGCCTTCAATTTAGATTAAGCCAGCCTTCAACATTATACATTAACACTGTGTCACGACTCTAATAGGGGGCCTAACAGGATTTATCTAAAGCCATCATATCACGTGTGCACCCGTAACATGAGAGCCCTTGTATGTCAGAGTGTACAAGACTCTATTTATTTATAAAATTTTATTCTACAAATGATATAATATATTACAGTATTTCAACTATGAAATGATTTTCCAATTTCCACCAAGATCGCAGAGAATCGGTATCCCCCACCAAATAGTGAAATTGGGTTTCCAAACTACAACATACAAAATTCAAAATTCATCTAATTTATATTCTAAGTTCCATATCCTATATCTCTATCTTCAATAGAGTTTGTTGGAGAAGCTCTCTTCACACATTCCTAGCCCAATCCCAGCTAGTAATAATCCTGCACAAAAACTGTTGGGGAGTGAGTGAACCACGGGCTCAGTGAATAACCAGACTTATCACAACAAGCAAGTTATTATCAATCATATGTAATGCATCAATCAAACATATGAACAATTACAAGCTTGGACAAACCGGAATCCAAACAGGATGGAGATTTACGCCCTCTCATCGGGTTGAAGGAACCGATACCTGAATCACCTACCCAGGAGAAACTAAGTACACAGGAATCCATAATCCTCACAATTATTATCTCTTTATGTTAATGATGTTTTAAACACTCAGTTCCTGTCTTGTACCTTAGAAACTCCACTAAGTGTTAGCCATTTCACAGCGATACCATGGGCGATCCTTCGTTACCAGTTAGTTCCCATGGAACCGACAGAACAAGGTAAACTTGCGTAGAACTAATAGCCCATTGCCTAGAAAAACCAAGTATTACCAAGAACCGAAATTCTAACACGTGATAGGTGTTCGTAAAAACATAATGCAGTTTATGCAAATCGTGCAATGCATGTCCGTTTCATTTATCGTACCGACAGTTGTTAATCAAGTTTAAGGTGATCATACAATTTACAGACAATCATCAACATATTTCATACAATATTTATCATACAATAGGATTATCGCTTATATTATGATAATTTGCCATTCAATCATACACCACGCATCATGCTGTATCCCAATCCCGCATGCATATCAATTGAATATATATATATTATTCCAAATGCAACTATACTACAAGCACAAACAATGTAACAAGTCTAAGTTACTCACCTGTGGTCCATGCTAAGCTGTTGTATAAGCTATCGGAAATCCGGGAATTGATCTATTTTCCTATGAAAGGAAATAACATAGATTTATTATTGGATTATTTCTGTAAGAGAAGTCTTCCTATAATTTAAAGGTGTTGATCTCTATTGTCGGATATTAGACTAAGTCTGTCATATTAATTACTGTATCGTTGATTAATTTAATTGAATCCTTATAGGTGCCTAACTATCCGTATCGATACTTGGTATAGCTTTTATTAATTGCTATCTATATTTTTATTGAAGGGGTTTGTCTTTTCTTAAGTTCTACTGCTTTTAATAGGAGTTTTTATTTATTAATTCTTTGCCCGTCAACCTTATCTGTCTCTCAAATTGGTATTTTTATTTATTTAAGGGTATGTTTTATTATCTATATCTTTCAAAAGTTATAAAAATCACATATAGATATATCAAATTGCTATTATACTTCAGTTTTATTCTTATTGCAAAACAGGCTAAGTTTAATACTATAATATTATTAGTAATATTGTTTTGAAACATTAATATTAAGATTAGTATTAAATGCAGGTATAATAATAATAATAATCATCTTCATACTATTAGTAATTAATAGTACTAATGACAAAAATAATAATAATAGTATAGATGATAATATGAATATAGTAGCGTTAACGTGAAAATAACAGTATTAATAATCATTCGTAACTCTTAATGAAAAAAATCATCAACATTGAATAATATACTCAGTAGTAATATTAATAGCAATAATTATAATCATACTTATAGGGATAACAGTAAAATTGATGTTGGTTTATTAAGACTGTAAACTGAATGATTTTCTATTTTGTGATTTCTTAAGTATTGATTCTTACAGTAAAGGAATTTATATTGTTTAATTCTTTTAATTTTCTTTTGATTGTATATTATTTTAGAGGATCTCATTTAAGCCTTTATTCATATCCTAAGTTCATTCATGATTCATAGAGGTATTAATATGTGTAATTTCTATGAATTTGTTCATAATACTTTTCTTGTAATGTAGAACTCCTAATCATGCTTTTAAAGCTTGATTTATCAAGTTTTATGTTCATGTAAGGTCTTAGAAGCATTAGACATGAATTTAGACTAGATTAGATGAAATTCGAGTCTTGTTTTGTCTACTTTATTTCAAAATCCGAATTTACTATTACCATATCTATAATATTTTAAGTTGTTGTCTTCCTTAGTTGACAATATCTAAACATTCTAATACATCAACAATCCATCTATGAATTCATCAATGAATTAACAACTTCTTCTAACTACATAAGTTTCTTTTAATGTTCAACAATTTATCTTAAAGTCTATACACAAGTATAACAAAGATAGGTTGATAGTTTAGAATTTACCTTGGCTTGGAATAGAAAAAGGATTTTCAACTCCCTTTCTAAGCAAGAATCGAACCTATATCAAGGTTAGATGATGAGTTCTTAATTAAATTATAAATTAGCATCATTGTAATGGGAGTTTAAAATTCTAATCAATATTCTTACCTTATTAAGCTAGCTTTCCCATCTTGGATTTTAGGATAACCAAAACTTTTTGATTTGGTTTTGGATGTTGTTGGAGAGAGGAATTGATGTTTTTAGATATACTTAGTGTGTAGATTGGATATGGAAATAAGCTAAGGGTTTATGGTTAATCTTACAAAGGTTTCTAAGCTTTCTAAATTGAAGTTTGTAATGGAAAAAGGAAAGGAAAAGGGCTGAACGCAATTCTCTTTATAGCTGTGTTTTTTAGAGTATTTTGTGAGAGTTATGAGCTCAAATTGCAACTAACTTAAGTTTACATATATATACTAAGTCTAGGCTAAGTTTTAGAGGCTAAGGAAATGTTTTTGGGTTTGAAAAAGATGCAAAATAGCAGCTGGAATTTTTTCCTACGAATTTGGCAATTTAGAGTTGCAAATTTGGACTTTGTTTTGATGGATTCATGGCTAACTTTGAGGGCATTAATTATATTTGTTTGGTAGCTAATTAATACCATTTATGTGTGTAAATTTTTGGGGCTCAACTTGTGTAAAAATCGGATCAAAATTTGAGCTAGAACAGAGGTTGAATTTTGAATTTTTTGTAATTTCTGCTGCAGTTGTTTTGTTGTTTTCCACCCCTACTGCAGCTTTTTCAACAAGGATTTGGACAATATTTTAGAACTAAGTTTGACTTTGATTTGAGTTGGATTTCTTCTTTAATTAATGAAGATCCTAGCTGTTATTTTGTGGTTGGTTTGGATGTTATTTTCTTGTTGAAATTTGGTGTTTAAATTAGGCAACTTAAATGTGAATGCTGCAATATTCTTGTTTGAATTTCCTCCACTGCAGCTGCTGGTTTGGTGATTCCAAGACCATTTGGAGCTTTCTTGGTTGCATTTTGAGTTGAAATTCTTAGCATTAAATATTGATTACAGGTGGAGTGATTGTGTTGGGTTATATGTCATCTTCATGTTGAATTTTTGAGCTCAAAGTTAGATCAAAGTTGGACTTGAAGCAGCTGTAATTTGCTCTGTTCATGTGCTCTGTTTCCAACCCAAGCGTTGTGCTGTGCGTGTGTGTGTGGAAGTAGGGGTGCTGGGTGCGTGGAGAAGGAGCTGGGTGCACGTGAAGGATCTGCTTATGTCCGTGCGTGGAAGAATCTGGTCGATGCTTGTGCTGCTTCCTCGTGGAAATTCTGCTCGGTTTCTCCCATTTGCAGCGCGTGGAGGAGGAATTGCAGCGGTCCTCTGCCGCCGTTGTGCGTGTTGGTGTTGTGCTCAAAGGGAATTCTTCAGCTCGTGTAGCGCGTGGGATTTCCTACTCGGTCACTGCAGCGCTTAAGACAAAACGCACCGATACTCCTGCTGCTTCCACGCTTGTGAGGTCCAGATGCTTCAACGTTGCTGCTGCTGCTGCGTGGAAATGAATCTGTCTCACTCGGCCATCCCTGCTGCGCGCGTGTGAGAAATTCTTCAGTTGTGCAGAGTAGACTAGCTGTTACGTGGACTTTGCTTGTTCCTGTTTGTGAAATTCCGGCATGTGATTTGCTATGGTTTTCATTATATATATATATATATATTATTAATCGATTTGTTTATTATCTGCTTAATAATTAACAACTAAAATATTTTAGCAAACATTAATTTTTAAATGCATATTTATTACTATTATACACAAGTTTTATCGTAATAGAATTTTCTAAATTCCTATAACAATTCTAGATTGTTTATGAATAAATTTTTAGTTTACGTGATTAATTATTTTAGTAGTTTAACTTACGTGATTAATTTATTTATTTTTTTTAAGCTCAATAAATCGGATTTGGAATCAAGTCTTAATAAATTCAGAATTCTTAACGAGTATAACAGTGGGTTTGAAATTTTTATTTTAGATCTAGATTAATAATTATTGATCCGTATTAGTATCTATTATGTATTGATAATCTTAGTAAATCCTCTTTAAGTTATTGTTCTATACCGATAAGCTCTATTATTAAACTGTATCTTATCGGTTTTTGAAATTTGGAGTTACTTTTGATTATATCTTGAATTATCAATTCAATATGTGAAATCTCGTTTTTGGTATCTATTAAAGTCAAAGAAATTTTTATTCGGGTTTTTCAAGCTACGAATGAGTTTATTACAACTCATAGATCTATTCTAGGATTTTTGTTGAATCATTTATTTGGTATTAGTTTCATATTTGCTAATTTGTTCATTTTTCAGTTATGAAAATTATTAAAGGTTACGTTGACAATTCAGGATTTTAATTTCTAAATCTCTAAGTCTTTTAATTGGAATATTAGTGTAATTTAAATATTTATTTAAGATTTAAATTCTTAGATATCCATCTATTTGTGATCTTATCATATCTTTTTGTAATTCTAGTGATTTGTCTTTAGTCTATATTTTTATAACTTGTAAGTTCCCAAATTAATCGTCTTGTTATTGTGACTTAAATTTAAGGTTAATTGTGATTTCTTATTGAACTGTTGATCATTTTTCCAAATATTATCTTTTACTGTATAGGGGTTATTCCTACTAATTTGTTAATAACAACATATTCTATCGAGGCTAATTAATATTGTCATCATATAAAAAAAATAGTTTGAACACTATTGTTTCATTAGTTAACAAGTATAGGATTTGTTTCCTAAGTATTGAACTTAAGGAAAAATGATTTAGTAATTTATATTAATGATTGAGTTATCGTTGTTTTATAAATTATTTGAGATCATAGAAGTTACAGTTTTTATTTGAAATATTTATTATATATATATATTTTTTTAAAGATTCTTAATCTTTCTACTATAATCAAATTCATTCTTTGACATTTTTAAATCGAGAAAAATTTGGAGTGATTTTTACTACTTGTTCCAAACATTCTAAAAAAATCAAATATTACATTTTTAGTATTTGTTAAAATCAGGTTACGTAAAATTTGGGGGATTACATCCTCCCCCCTTAAGAAAAGTTTCGTCCTCGAAACTTGTAGGGGTTTATCTAAATTCCAAGAGAATTTCGCATTTGCGACTTATTCTATTATAGACATTTATCGTATCTATCTTCTTATTTCTATATCAACCAAACCAATAAAACGTTCCTATTCTTTTGAAGTAATGGTAATAATATCAACAAAGTTTCCTTCTTATACTCTCGTAAATTTCTTTTTTTTTTTTCTACGATATCAATAGAGTGTACTCGAAAGGGTCAAGAACAGAAACTTCATAATTACTTATGAAATTATTAACTATGGTTATATTCATCACTGAAATTCCTAAGATTACTCTCTTTAATTGATCCATTGTCTCCAAAAGTATGATTTTCATTACTAATTTAATTTGGCTTGCTCCATAGAGTCATTACAGAAGGAAGAATATGATCACTTATTCCATTTCATTCTCTGCAATTGTCCTAGATTTCTTCACTAATGATTATCTTGATACCTCTAGTAAGATCTCTGGAATCATTAAATCATCAATCAGTAATTTTGTACTACTCTTATCACCACATAGGTTATAATAATTCTCCAAATGTATTCATATCCAAATATCAACCTAGAATACATCTTATAGTAAACTTGATATCTCTATGTTCATTTTATCTCATACATTCTTCGTATTTTTCATCCAAATTCATATCAGTCTAAACACCACGTACACTCATGTGGTTTTAGTAGTTCTATTATTGTCGTTTTTATCCTTCTGTACTACCATTCTTCCTATTGGATTTCCATTCATAATCATTAATACTTGAGATTTAATTCATCAAATCCATCATATATTCTTCATATTATCTCACGTAATTTAGTATTAATCTCCACAGATAAATTTATACCAATTATTCTATCACTTTCTTATGTATCACTGATTATTGGTACTGCTTAAACTTCATTCAATCTATACTGCTTATTCCCATTTTACTACAGTATTTATAGATTCAATCTTAAGGATTTCCTTTTCCTAATATATATTCCCAAATGGAAGTATTTCTTGTCATCAAAGGTATGATTATATTCTTAATAGTCATAATAATTGATCCAACACTATGATTTTACCAAATTCCAATCTCTTTCCTCTTATAACTCTCCAAATATACTGAGATCGAGAATTATCTTTCTGTTTCCAAAATACTATAAAAGGAGAAATTCCTATCTTCGTTCAATCTCCTTAATATGTCAACTTTCTAGTATATTGCCAGAGGGTTCTTAAACTATAGTATATTTGGAAGCACAACTGATATTCCTACTGAAGTCATGTTTGATTTCCTATAACTATTGAGTTCTTCGTCAGTTCCATTCATATGAGGAGGGGAAGATATATTTCGTGATCTAGCTAACGTAGATTTAACGAGCCTAGAAGCTTGTGGTTTGGCTTCTAGTTAGGGTTGTAATGTCTTTCGACATTAGAATAGATGTAAGATTTTGTCATTTACATCTTTGTGGACAATATGCCCATATGATACTTGTATATATATATATATATATATATATAGTCTAAATGTCTACACTTTTAATTTATCAACTTAGTTTATCTACCCAGGTTCTACCCAATCTCACATTTGGTAGGTTGCTCCTATCTCTGACAACCTAGAGCTCTGATACCACTTCTGTCACGACTCTAATATGGGGGCCTAACAGGATTTATCTAAAGCCATCATATCACGTGTGCACCCGTAACATGAGAGCCGTCTTGTATGTCAGAGTACAAGACTCTATTTATATAAAAGTTTATCATACAAATGATATAATATATTACAGTATTTCAACTATGGAATCATTTTCCAATTTCCACCAAGATCGCAGAGAATCGGTATCCCCCACCAAATAGTGAAATTGGGTTTCCAAACTACAACATACAAATTCAAAATTCATCTAATTTACATTCTAAGTTTCCATATCCTATATCTCTATCTTCAATAAAGTTTGTTGGAGAAGCTCTCTTCACACATTCCTAGCCCAATCCCAGCTAGTAATAATCCTGCACAAAAACTGGGGAGTGAGCGAACCACGGGCTCAGTGAATAACCAGACTTATCACAACAAGCAAGTTATTATCAATCATATGTAATGCATCAATCAAACATATGAACAATTACAAGCTTGGACAAACCGGAATCCAAACAGGATGGAGATTTACGCCCTCTCATCGGGTTGAAGGAACCGATACCTGAATCACCTACCCAGGAGAAACTAAGTACACAGGAATCCATAATCCTCACAATTATTATCTCTTTATGTTAATGATGTTTTAAACACTCAGTTCCTGTCTTGTACCTTAGAAACTCCACTAAGTGTTAGCCATTTCACAGCGATACCATGGGCGGCGTCCTTCGTTACCAGTTAGTTCCCATGGAACCGACAGAACAAGGTAAACTTGCGTAGAACTAATAGCCCATTGCCTAGAAAAACCAAGTATTACCAAGAACCGAAATTCTAACACGTGATAGGTGTTCGTAAAAACATAATGCAGTTTATGCAAATCGTGCAATGCATGTCCGTTTCATTTATAGTACCGACAGTTGTTAATCAAGTTTAAGGTCATCATACAATTTACAGACAATCATCAACATATTTCATACAATATTTATCATACAATAGGATTATCGCTTATATTATGATAATTTGCCATTCAATCATACACCACGCATCATGCTGTATCCCAATCCCGCATGCATATCAATTGAATATATATATATTATCCAAATGCAACTATACTACAAGCACAAACAATGTAACAAGTCTAAGTTACTCACCTGTGGTCCTCGCTAAGTGTTGTATAAGCTACGGAAATCCGGAATTGATCTATTTTCCTATGAAAGGAAATAACATAGATTTATTATTGGATTATTTCTGTAAGAGAAGTCTTCCTATAATTTAAAGGTGTTGATCTCTATTGTCGGATATTAGACTAAGTCTGTCATATTAATTACTGTATCGTTAATAATTTAATTGAATCCTTATAGTGCCTAACTATTCCGTATCGGTACTTGGTATAGTTTTATTAATTGCTATCTATATTTTTATTGAAGGGTTTGTCTTTTCTTAAGTTCTACTGCTTTTAATAGGAGATTTTATTTATTAATTCTTTGCCCGTCAACCTTATCTGTCTCTCAAATTGGTATTTTTATTTATTTAAGGGTATGTTTTATTATCTATATCTTTCAAAAGTTATAAAATCATATATAGATATATCAAATTCTATTATACTTCAGTTTTATTTTATTGCAAAACAAGCTAAGTTTAATACTACAATATTATTAGTAATATTAGTTTTGAAACATTAATATTAAGATTAGTATTAAATGCAGGTATAATAATAATAATCATCTTCATACTATTAGTAATTAATAGTACTAATGACAAAAAATAATAATAGTATAGATGATAATATGAATATAGTAGCGTTAACGTGAAAATAACAGTATTAATAATCATTCATAACTCTTAATGAAAAAAATCATCAACATTGAATAATATACTCAGTAGTAATATTAATAGCAATAATTATAATCATACTTATAGGGATAACAGTAAAATTGATGTTGGTTTATTAAGACTGTAAACTGAATGATTTTCTATTTTGTGATTTCTTAAGTATTGATTTTTTACAGTAAAGGAATTTATATTGTTTAATTCTTTTAATTTTCTTTTGATTGTATATTATTTTAGAGGATCTCATTTAAGCCTTCATTCATATTCTAAGTTCATTCATGATTCATAGAGGTATTAATATGTGTAATTTCTATGAATTTGTTCATAATACTTTTCTTGTAATGTAGAACTCCTAATCATGCATTTAAAGCTTGATTTATCAAGTTTTATGTTCATGTAAGGTCTTAGAAGCATTAGACATGAATTTAGACTAGATTAGATGAAATTCGAGTCTTGTTTTGTCTACTTTATTCAAAATCCGAATTTACTATTACCATATCTATAATATTTTTAAGTTGTTGTCTTCCTTAGTTGACAATATCTAAACATTCCTAATACATCAACAATCCATCTACTTGAATTCATCAATGAATTAACAACTTCTTCTAACTACATAAGTTTCTTTTAATGTTCAACAATTTATCTTAAAGTCTATACACAAGTATAACAAAGATAGGTTGATAGTTTAGAATTTACCTTGGCTTGGAATAGAAAAAGGATTTTCAACTCCCTTTCTAAGCAAGAATCGAACCTATATCAAGGTTAGATGATGAGTTCTTAATTAAATTATAAATTAGCATCATTGTAATGGGAGTTTAAAATTCTAATCAATATTCTTACCTTATTAAGCTAGCTTTCCCATCTTGGATTTTAGGATAACCAAAACTTTTTGATTTGGTTTTGGATGTTGTTGGAGAGAGGAATTGATGTTTTTAGATATACTTAGTGTGTAGATTGGATATGGAAATAAGCTAAGGGTTTATGGTTAATCTTACAAAGGTTTCTAAGCTTTCTAAATTGAAGTTTGTAATGGAAAAAGGAAAGGAAAAGGGCTGACGCAATTCTCTTTATAGCTGTGTTTTTGAGTATTTTGTGAGAGTTATGAGCTCAAATTGCAACTAACTTAAGTTTACATATATATACTAAGTCTAGGCTAAGTTTTAGAGGCTAAGGAAATGTTTTTGGGTTTGAAAAGATGCAAAATAGCAGCTGGAATTTTTCCTACGAATTTGGCAATTTAGAGTTGCAAATTTGGACTTTGTTTTGATGGATTCATGGCTAACTTTGAGGGCATTAATTATATTTGTTTGGTAGCTAATTAATACCATTTATGTGTGTAAATTTTTGGGGCTCAACTTGTGTAAAAATCGGATCAAAATTTGAGCTAGAACAGAGGTTGAATTTGTAATTTCTGCTGCAGTTGTTGTTGTTGTTTTTCCACCCCTACTGCAGCTTTTTCAACAAGGATTTGGACAATATTTTAGAACTAAGTTTGACTTTGATTTGAGTTGGATTTCTTCTTTAATTAATGAAGATCCTAGCTGTTATTTTGTGGTTGGTTTGGATGTTATTTTCTTGTTGAAATTTGGTGTTTAAATTAGGCAACTTAAATGTGAATGCTGCAATATTTTGTTTGAATTTCCTCCACTGCAGCTGCTGGTTTGGTGATTCCAAGACCATTTGGAGCTTTCTTGGTTGCATTTTGAGTTGAAATTCTTAGCATTAAATATTGATTACAGGTGGAGTGATTGTGTTGGGTTATATGTCATCTTCATGTTGAATTTTTGAGCTCAAAGTTAGATCAAAGTTGGACTTGAAGCAGCTGTAATTTGCTCTGTTCATGTGCTCTGTTTCCAACCCAAGCGTTGTGTGCTGCGTGTGTGTGTGAAGTAGGGTGATGCTGTGGTGCGGAGAAGGAGCTGGGTGCACGTGAAGGATCTGCTTATGTCCGTGCGGGAAGAATCTGGTCGATGCTTGTGCTTCTTCCTCGTGGAAATTCTGCTCGGTTTCTCCCATTTGCAGCGCGTGGAGGAGGAATTGCAGCGGTCCTCTGCCGCCGTTGTGCGTGTTGCTGTTGTGCTCAAAGGGAATTCTTCAGCTCGTGTAGCGCGTGGGATTTCCTACTCGGTCACTACAGCGCTTAAGACAAAACGCACCGATACTCCTGCTGCTTCCACGCTTGTGAGGTCCAGATGCTTCAACGCTGCTGCTGCTGTTGCGTGGAAATGAATCTGTCTCACTCGGTAACCCCTGCTGCGCGCGCGTGAGAAATTCTTCAGTTGTGCAGAGTAGACTAGCTGTTACGTGGACTTTGCTCGTTCCTGTTTGTGAAATTCCGGCATGTGATTTGCTGTGGTTTTCATTATTATATATATATATATATTATTAATCGATTTGTATTTTTTATTTGCTTAATAATTAACAACTAAAATATTTTAGCAAACATTAATTTTTAAATGCATATTTATTACTATTATACACAAGTTTTATCGTAAGAGAATTTTCTAAATTCCTATAACAATTCTAGATTGTTTATGAATACAAATTTTTAGTTTACGTGATTAATTATTTTAGTAGTTTAACTTACGTGATTAATTTATTTATTTTTTTTAAGCTCAATAAATCGGATTTGGAATCAAGTCTTAATAAATTCAGAATTCTTAACGAGTATAACAGTGGGTTTGAAATTTTTATTTTAGATCTAGATTAATAATTATTGATCCGTATTAGTATCTATTATGTATTGATAATCTTAGTAAATCCTCTTTAAGTTATTGTTCTATACCGATAAGCTCTATTATTAAACTGTATCTTATCGGTTTTTGAAATTTGGAGTTACTTTTGATTATATCTTGAATTATCAATTCAATATGTGAAATCTCGTTTTTGGTATCTATTAAAGTCAAAGAAATTTTTATTCGGGTTTTTCAAGCTACGAATGAGTTTATTACAACTCATAGATCTATTCTAGGATTTTTGTTGAATCATTTATTTGGTATTAGTTTCATATTTGCTAATTTGTTCATTTTTCAGTTATGAAAATTATTAAAGGTTACGTTGACAATTCAGGATTTTAATTTCTAAATCTCTAAGTCTTTTAATTGGAATATTAGTGTAATTTAAATATTTATTTAAGATTTACATTCTTAGATATCCATCTATTTGTGATCTTATCATATCTTTTTGTAATTCTAGTGATTTGTCTTTAGTCTATTTTTTATAACTTGTAAGTTCCCAAATTAATCGTCTTGTTATTGTGACTTAAATTTAAGGTTAATTCTGATTTCTTATTGAACTGTTGATCATTTTTCCAAATATTATCTTTTACTGTATAGGGGTTATTCCTACTAATTTGTTAATAACAACATATTCTATCGAGGCTAATTAATATTGTCATCATATAAAAAAAATAGTTTGAACACTATTGTTTCATTAGTTAACAAGTATAGGATTTGTTTCCTAAGTATTGAACTTAAGGAAAAATGATTTAGTAATTTATATTAATGATTGAGTTATCGTTGTTTTATAAATTATTTGAGATCATAGAAGTTACAGTTTTGTATTTGAAATATTTTATATATATATATATTTTTTTTTTGGTAAAGATTCTTAATCTTTCTAACTATAATCAAATTTATTCTTTGACATTTTTAAATCGAGAAAAATTTGGAGTGATTTTTACTACTTGTTCCAAACATTCTTAAAAAAATCAAATATTACATTTTTAGTATTTGTTAAAATCAGGTTACGTAAAATTTGGGGGATTACACTAGGCTTCTCAAAAGGAAGAATTAGCCCTCAGCTCTAGTTTTCACTCCTCCCATCCACACCATGAGCTAATCTGTGGCATCCCCAACCCGTCTTAGTCCAAAGATAACCCTGCAATAATAATTCACTGTAGGGTAAGCTACAACTAGCTTAGTGAGCAATTTCCTCATATTACACCTTTCAAGCATGTTTTCAAGTAAATTAATTACCACCCATATGCAATGCAAAGCAACCATGTGATACAAATACATGCAGTCACCCAAAAATTGCATGTAGTATAGATTTGCGCCATCCGTGACCTGGGTTGGAAAATAATCTCCATTACACATCAGCTCCAGGAACCAATCACCCTAGGACCTAAAAGTAACTAATCCAATTTATATGTTTATAATAAATAGTTCGTACTATTAAAATAAAGTAGTGATATACAATTATATTCCCGAGGATATGGTTATAATCTTCTAAGCGGTGGCATGCTGGCAAGGCTCTAATCAAAGGGGCTGCATTTCCTAATGCAAGGTAGTTCTCTAAAGTTCAAAGCAGGGCTCGTAGTCACATGACTCCAATCGGCCACACCCGGTCCATAGTGTGATGTTGATGGCCTTCTTCATGTAAGTCGTGCAATGAGTGAACCATTTATTTGTTTAACTCAGCTATAATTAATGTTCATTTAAGGTGATCAATTAATATCATAGATATTTACAATACAATTACTTTAATAATGCAACATACCAATTTCAATTATTGTATAATTAATAAATTTTATCACAATCAAAACACAACACCATTATACATGTATAAACCTGTTCCCCACATATTCCATTTCAATATATTATCATTGTGCAACTAACTACAAACACAATCAAATGTAATACTCATAGGAAAAATACTCACTTTGCCATATCGATCACTGATCGTAGTAGTCGTCTAGGTAGTTAAGCTGTGAGTCGAAAACACCTAAATAAAAGGACAATATATTTAATAAGTATAGAATTTTATTTCACTGGATACTTTAGTAATTCTTATGAATTCTTGCTACTTTGTGCAATTTCACTATTATTTCTTATTTTTAATATATCTCCCTCATTTCGAACCTATTTTCAATAGTCTTATAGTTGTTTTCATAGGTTTTCGGACGTACTTTCACGTGGTATGATTAGATTTATCATTTGAGCTAAATAAAAGGGTGAAAAAGTGTGTTTTTGTTCCAAAACGCCCTTAATGGTTCATTTGGTATCTCCTTTGACCTATTATCGTGAGTTTCTTCAATGAATTTAACTTTAAATAGAAATATATTTATGGTCCCCAACCTTAGCTTATTTGAGGTTATTCTGTAAACAATTTACAATCTATCTATCTATCCATCTATCTATCTATCATTATAGTCATTAATACTACTATACTAAGCTTATGTTTCCATATTTCCTTTGCGTCATTTTGGTCTCCATAATGAAGGGGAGGCTTCGGGTGCCTAAGCTAAGCTATGACTAAATAAATGTTAGCTATTGGATTGGTATATCATAGTTTAGACTTAGAGATGCGAGTTACAAAAAGAAAAGGAAAGAAATATAAATACATTTTTATTATAACTAAAAAGGCTTCAATATAAATCGTTACGGATGTAAACTCCTTGTTTATATGTGTGTTTTATTGTTTAGTATACCTTCGTAAATTTAAAATAAAAACTAAGTATGAGTACACTCGTATATGGTTATTTTATTTTATAAGAGTTCGTCTATAATTTACTAACTACATTATGTTCCCTATGTATATATAAATACTAGATATAATGCTTTATGGAATATTCGTATTTATGTATTTATATTTTTACGCACATATATGCCCGTATTTATATGTCTAATATACACCGGCAGAGGAAGACATTCCAATTTCGCTAAGCTCATTAGATATCTATAACTTATATATATATATATATATATATATATACATATATATTTGTCTATTTATCTTAATGGAAGGTCATATGGTTACTTCACACGGCTACGAGTTTATTCAAGGTTCTAACCTCCTGAAAGGGGCTCGACTATTGGACTCATAACTATTGTAAAATAAATAAACAAATAAAAATAATAAATAAATAAATTCTAGTAGATGTGTTGTCTTAAATGTTTACGGCATGTCATTTTCATCATAATCAAGAAATTTACTATTTATTATCATATATATATATATATATATATACACGCACACACACGTACATATATACCTTTTCTAAGTTGATTGGTATGAAAAGGTTATTTCCAGGGGCATTTCAACTCCCTCAAGGCAACTCCAACTCCATGAGATGCATCGAAAAAAAAAAAAAAAAAAAAACCCTATAATATTGAAGCTTTATTAAGAAGAGTTTATGACCCATAAATATTACATACTGTTTCTATTGTACATAAATCTTAAGAAGAAGGAAAGATGTTGGTATACTTGCTTTTTTTGACGTTCCGTAACTGCCTTTGGGCTCTTTGATCTTTTGTGCCTAAGGTTTAACCTTCGCTTGTTGTTTGAAAGATGAGATTCGAATAGGAGCAAGCATTAGACACTAAACGAAAGGAAAGGTGCAGAAGGACACTACGATGAGTAGTTACATAAAGTCGAGGTGGTTCCACACGAACCATCAACTAAGCTGTCGTAGACATTTCGGCCACTGTTTGCTGGCTGTGAGGACGAATGAAAAGAATTTTTTCTTTTTTCCCTATTATTTAATGCTTGTGAGGGAAGACACGAAATGATGAAGGAGCCGGTGTTAATATGGAGGTTTTGTGCATGAATGGGATTGGAATGCTAGTTAAATTGTATTTGATTTTCTTCATGTGTCAGCATGGCCAACTGGAAGCAAAGAGGAGTGTTCTGCCTAAGAATTTACTAGCAGGAGATGAGAAGATTCCTAGAATTTGGTCATAAGGGAAAGACCCATGTTGACTTTCCTCACTTAGTTATGACAACCAAGTCTAAGGTCTAACATGGCTATTAGCTAATGATATGTCACTTTCATGTGGACCTGCTGGCAGCTCTATTTACAAAGGGAAATCTGAAATAATACCCGTTGTTTGTTATGTATGACACATTGTAGCAGAGATCCTAGGAATTGTCAAACGTGAAGTTGATTATTATTTAGTTACTTTAGGAAGATAGTTAGGTTGTTTTAGTTATACTTGTTAGGTATTTAGTTAGTGTGTATATATTTTCATTTATCCTTATTAGTGTGTATTTATACACATAAATATTATTATTTATTATTATATATATATATATATTTTTTTTTTTTTGTTACTAGTAATATTATTCGTATTGGTTGAGATATTTCGTGGCAAAAAGAAAAATTATTTAAGTGGTCTTTATTATTATTATTATTGTTATGTTAGTAGTTTATGTATCCTTGGATCATGAAAATATCCTTAAATTTCACCTATGTAACAAGTCTATCTCCAAAATTTTATGGGGCTTACAATTAGTTTCTACCCATTTTTGAAGAGAAAGGAAGGGAAATCAAGAAAAATGATTCAAAATTACATAGATACCACTAAAAATAAAGTAAAATATATAAAGTGTTGAATATTTTAGTCTATTTATAACAATATTTCATCTCATTTTCTTCCATTTCCATCGTAACAATCTAAACAAAAAATAAAATCTTTCTTTTCTTTTCTACTCACTTCCCTCTATTTCTTTCCATTTATGCTAGACATGGAATTGCCAAACACAACGTAAACCTAGCCGGCCATGGGAAAAAAGATAGATAGATCATGAAGGCACCAATTTATCAATTTCTCTCTAGTACACCAATCTTATAAAGAAAATTATACTAATACGAATCGTATAAAAGTAACTGCATAAATACCATCACAAAATCACATCTAATAAAATACAATTTACTTAAATCAAAGATGCCACATGTATTACATACGATTCAATAATTTCACTACATCGCAAAATTGCATGTTGAATATGCAACATTCATAGGAAGGTACAATCGCATGTAAAAAATGTGGCATGCATAATGTGATACCCCTCAAATATAAATTGTAAATCTCTAATCACAGTGGCGTCTTTTGGTATAATGATTTGGAGTCTGTCAAAACTTTAAAGTTAAGAATACTCTAGGTAGAGCAATCTTAGGATGGGTGACCTCCTGCAAAGTGATGACATAAAAAGATAAAATCATGCAGCATGTGACCAAAGCAGATAATACCTTAGTGGGCGGAGTTTCGAGTTGTTACAGATGGTATTAAAGCAATTCACCAATCGAAAGTGGAGGAGTGTCCTCCCTGCCTCATCAGTTCTAGAATGGGAGAGTATGTGATACCCCTCAAATATAGATAGTAGAACTTTAATTATAGAGGCATCTTTTAGTATAATGGCTTGAAGTTTATCGGAACTTCACAGTTAAACGTGTTCTGAGTAAAGCAATCTCAGGATTGATGACCTCCTAGGAAGCATTGGCACCAAAATATAAAATCGTGCAGTATGTGATCAAAACGGATAATATATCGGTGGACGAAGTTCCGGAATGTTACACATACATAAGGTAAAATTGCATATTGATGAACATTCAATTTGGTAATAGTACTCATGTAATTATTTTTAGGTAATTAGTTGTATAAGTTTCCAACGGATCAATAAGTAGACAAAAATCTCCATTTCTCCCACCTACAAGTAGAGCAGTTAGGCTAAAGACTTACTTGTTTTTACAACACCCACCGTTCAGATACTAACACATCGGACTTTCCATGAAAATTGCATCAAGTTTTATAATACTATATTTGTGAGAAATATAAATATAGGGGCGATTTCCAAGAAAAATCTATTTATCTACTTTTCCGTCCATGATAGTTATCCTAGCACAAAGGATAAAGGGTCATATTTTACCGACTACCACTGCCAAGTATTACGAAGGGCATTTCACTCTAATGAATTTTTTCCTATATAAGCTTTCCACACATTTTAAGTCTTGATCATCTCACGAAAAAATTTATAAATATATATATATATATATATATAGAAAACTCCCCACTTTTAAACTTTATCAATTAGTCCTAAACATCGTTTACATTATTATTATTATTATTATTGAAAATAAGCATGTTGTCAAGGAAAATCTTCGTAGACATTGTACTAGGTCAAAATGAAATAAAAATAGCTGCCAAGTTTAGTTTTAAGTTTTCACGCCACAGTGACTAAAAGATCGTGATAGAGACAGAGATAGTGAATACCATGAGATTATTTTGCATTAAAAGTTTGCTAATTGGCAAATCTTTGACATTTAATGGAACTTTGACACCTGGAAACACTTGTAAAAAGGCCAGAATATGCTTTCTACTTTTTTTTTTTTTTTCGTTCAGACGACTTATGTGCAACTTGGATTTGATCTGATGTATATGACCTAACCTTTTCTTGCATGAATTATGAATTTATAATGCAGTATAGTAAAAGAAGAGGACTTATAGTTCCTTAACCAACAAAAATGTTATAATAAAGGATAAAAGTTTGATACCCACTACGTCTGATGTATTGCAAGTGCAATAAAATAGAAATGTAAAAATCATGTGCATGCCTTATCAATATGTAGAGCAAATTGTTATAACAACGCTAATAAACAAACTTTTGAGGCGTGTTAAATTTAGCCACTGAATAATGTTTAGAATGTTAAAGTTAACACTATAATCATCTAATTTAAAAACTTAAGCTTTTAGATTTGGTGTAAATTTATTTATTTTATTATAACACTCCCTCTTACTTGTGAGAGTTAATTTTTTTAATGGGATTGAACTCAAGATCCAGTGCTCTGATATCATGTTAAGGTTAAGGTCATAATCGTTTGATCTAAAAACTTAAGCTTATAGATATGATGTGGACTATTATATTTTTTTTTATTATAACATAGAATTAGAGTTCTTTTTTTTTTTTTTTTTCCTCGGTTGGAATACATTGTTTCAAGTGTCCCTTTTCTCACCTTACTACTATTACACAATACGGCTGGAGAAAAAAGGGGATCGAACCTATTCTACTCTATCGGGAGATCAGTATCAATACTATTAAATCACATTGAACCGAGTTGAAATGTCAATGATAGCATCGGTGTACCCTTTGTCATTTTTTAAATGTTTAAGCCTATCCAAAGTTGATCAATCGGATATATTTGGGTAAAATAGTGAATATATTTAGATATAATAAGGGGTGATATATTAGCATGAATATAGTAGAAAATAAATGAATGAGTTATAGGCACAATCATGAAATTGAGTAATGAAATACCAGGATTCTATTTTCATATTAATTCTTCATATTCACTTGCTTTTCTCTCCCTTATTCTACCAATATGTTTAGCTCAATAGAATGCAATCGATATTTCAACTTTATTACCGCAGAATATTTATTTTTTGTTTGGTTTACAAAAAATTTTATCAAAAGAATATTTATTCCATATAACGCGGAATAGATAAGGAATCTTCATTCTTTCTCTTTATTGGAGGAATGATTATTCCTAATCAAAAAGTATGTTTTGTTCCACAAATACCCTTAACTATAAAATTAAAAATTACTATTATATTCCAGTCTTATTCCTTTCTAGTGAGCCAAACGTATTGTAAGTATTTTCCCATTCATCGTTTAAGGTATCTTGCTAAGGCCTTATATACCTTTTAGTTGCACAAACACCAATCGTCCAATAGAATTATTTGGATTCGATTCCCTCATGCCATTGGATATTGATAACATTAGGAGGTGTTCGATGCCCCGGTCCAGCAAATGAAGGTCCGGAATGTTGATTCTGTTTTTTTGGTTTGTGATTCAGTTGTTGTTCCTGGGATTGACTACTTTTTTAGGGATTTTTTATCCACCTTTTGGTAGGAATAAGTTTCCGAGCAAACAAGCAACAAAGAGCATGTCGATGAAAGGAAAAGATCTATGATTGGATTCATTAAAGCCATTTCAACCTAGAAATAGATACACTGGGATGTATCAAATCTAGTTCTTTCTATTACATTATATATATAATGCACAATTGAATGTTACTTGTAACTATATAAACGCTTGTTCAAAGGTTCAATAGTAGCTAGCTAGGCTACTAATTAGCTGTAATGCACGGGCTTTTTTTTTAAATACTAGTTAACGATGAAGTTATCAATGTTATGGTATATTTAGAGAATTCAATTAGCTATCATGAAGAGTTGGACAAAAAATTTAATAATGGAGTTATCAAATAATAGACTACTAGTAGTTGATGCACCCACATTGTGAGTGTAAAAATTAAATAAGAAAATGAACTTCTACAATGAACAATAAAATTAAAGTTAATTGCATGCAAGATCGGTAAATGAATGAAGAAACTAAAAACATTGCATAAATTGCTTAAAAATACATGAAAAAAATCAAAATATTAATGAAATAACACTGTAATACATTGTAACTATTTATTACGAAGTTTATCACACATGAATCGTAATCACAATTATTTTGCTTCATCGAAGACGTAGCCATATGTCTACAAAACAAATGAGACATTAGAAAGAGAACTTATTTAATCAAATTATACTTCTATATAAGTGACTTGGTAATTAATTTATTAAACTCCTTATATAACAACTCATTTGCAAAAGTTTTGGTCTTGAAAAACCTCATATTAAATGAAATATAGTGGAATAAATAAAATAAAGAGTTTGTACTTATTAAATTGAAAAAAAAAATTGTAGTAAGACAGAATTTAACATATATATGTAATAGTTTTCACTTTATAAAATTAAAGAAGCAGCATATTTAAATTAAATAGAAACTAACATATAAAAGGGATGATGTTTGATAATATCATATCATATCAACAATCTTATATGATAATCATAATTAGATTTATCTTACCTAATTCCACATATTGTTTATGTCGTACTTGATGATTAAGCCTATCTTCATACCTGCAAGTAATTGATGATATAATGAAAAGGAAACCATACTTTTTCACATAACTAGCAATTCAATATCTAAAAATTATACAATAGAAGTTTTGACATTTGTTATATAATGGTATATTACCTATGTTGCTAAAACTTTCCAGTTTCTTGTTCTATCATCTTAACGAATGTTCTTTTGTCAATTTTAATAGAGAATGCCCAACCAAAACTATAATCATCGAATAATTTCTCCACAAGAGGAAAAAACTTATGTAATCAATAAAAATTACTTACATTCTTCGAATTGTAAAGTCTTAATCCAAAATGAAAAACATATAATAAAAAGAAAATTTATGTGATAAATATAGATGTCGTATAAGGGGATTGTTAGAAACATATTGTGGAAATCTCTAAATTAGTCAACCACGCATCAAGAGGAATTACATAATTTAATGTGAATTAAAGTAAACATGGGATAAAACGTGGGATAAATTATAGTTTATTATTCCTTCAAATGGGTGTGGAGACGAATGAGAAAGTTCTCATTTAAATTATAAAGATGATCAAATAATAATATTAGAAAGATTGATAAATTACCATATAAAACTATATGATAAAAATGTGTGACGAATGAAAGGATTCTGACTTAAATATAGAGATGATAGATAGATAGATAGATAGATAGATAGATATAGAAGAATAGAAATATTAGGTTTAAATAGCAATGTGATTCTTTTCTTTAGTCAATATTCTTAAATACAATGATAATTTTATTTCCTTAAATAAAATGATCAACTAATAATATTATAAAGATTGATAAATTACCATATAAAACTATATGATAAAAATGTGCGATGAATATAAGAGTTCTGGCTTAAATTGTATAGAAAATATATAGATAAGTAGATATAGATAAAATAACAATGATGATTCTTTTCTTTAGTCAATATTCTTAAATGCAATGATAAGTTTATTTTCTTAAATAAAATGATCAAATAATAATATTGGAGAGATTGATAAATTATCATATAGAAGTATATGACAAAATGTGCAATGAATGAAAAGTTATGGCTTAAATTATATGAATAGCTGGATATAGATTAAATAGCAATTATATTATATAGATAGATAGATAGATATAAATTAAATAGCAATAATGATTCTTTTCTTTAGTTAATATTTTTAAATGCAATGATAAGTTTATTTCCTTAAATTAAGTGATCAAATAATAATATTAGAGAGATTGATAAATTACCATATAAAACTATATGATAAAAATATGTGACGAATGAAAGGGTTCTGGCTTAAATCATATAGAAAAAAACATATATATATATATATATATAGATAGATAGATAGATATAGATTAAACAGCAACGATGATTCTTTTTTTAGTCAATATTATTAAATGCAATGATAAGTTTATTTCCTTAAATAAAATGATAAAATCATAATATCGGAGAGATTGATAAATTATCATACAAAACTATATGATAAAAATGTACAACAAATAAAAGAGTTTTAACTTAAATAATATAGAAGATAGAAAGAATAGATTTAAATAGCAATGATGACTATTTTCTTTAGTCAATATTCTTAAATACAATGATAAGTTTATTTCCTTAAATAAAATGATTAAATAATAATATTAGAGAGATTGATAAATTACCATATAGAGGTATATGATAAAAATGTGCAATGAATGAAAGAGTTCTAACTTAAATTATATAGATAGATAGACATAGATTAAATAACAATTAAATTATATAGATAGATAGATATAGATTAAATAGCAATAATGATTCTTTTCTTTAGTCAATATTCTTAAATGCAATGATAAGTTGATTTCCTTAAATAAAATGATCAAATAATAATATTAGAGAGATTGAAAAATTACCATATAAAACTATACAATAAAAAGGTGTCACGAATGAAATGATTCTAGCTTAAATTATAAAGACTATATAAATAGATAGATATAGATTAAATAGCAACGATGATTCTTTTCTTTAGTCAATATTCTTAAATGCAATGATAAGTTTATTTCCTTAAGTAAAATGATCAAATAATAATATTAGAGAAATTGACAAATTACCACATAAAACTATATGCTAAAAATATGCGACGAAAGGGTTCTAGCTTAAATTATATAAATATAAAATAGATATAGATATATATTATATAGATAAAATGAAAAATGATGGAAAAAAAAAACTAAGAGAGAGGAAAATAAGAGAGATAAAATGGATAATTAGAGTGACAAATGTGTTTCTTTAAATAAAAATGGACAAATAATATATTAAAGATATTGATATATTACCTTATAAAACTATATGTTAAAAACATGCAATAAATGAATGGGTTCAGGCACATTAACTAAGATAAAATTAAAAATGATAAAATAAAAACTAAGAGTGAGAAAAATAAGAGAGATAGATAGGATAATTAGAGTGATAAATGTGTAACCTTAAATAAAAATAGACAAATAATAATATTAAAGAGATTGATAAATTACCTTATAAAACTATATATTAAAAATGTGCTACGAATGAATGAGTTCTAGCCTCAATTATATTAGCAGACGATGCACCTGCATTACGGGTGTAAAAATTAAATAAGAAAATGAACTTCTACAATAAACACCATAATTGAAGTTAATTACATGCAAGATCGGTAGACGAACGAAGAAACTAAAATCATTACATAAATTGCATAAAAATACATGAAAATGAAATCAAAAAATTAATAAAATAACATTCTAATGCACTATAAATATTTATTACGAAGTTTATAATACATGAATCATAATCACAATTATTTCACTTTATAAAAAACGTAGCCATATATCTACAAATCAAATAAGACATTAGAAAGGGAATTTATTTAATCAAATTATAGTTTTATATACACTTAAGTAACTTGGTAATTAATTTATTAAACTCCTTGTATAACAACTCATTTGCAAAAGTTTTAGTCATGAAGAACTGCATATTAAATGAAATATAGTGGAGTAAATAAAATAAAGAGTTTATACTTATTAAACTGAAAAAAAAAAATTATAGTAAGACAAAATTTTAAACTTTAGTAAAATAAAACTTGACATATGTAATAGTTTTTGCTCTGCAAAATGAAAAAAGCAACGTATTTAAATTAAATAAAAGGTAACATATAAATGGAATAATGTTTGTTAATATCATATAAACAGCAATTGTATATGATAATCATAATTAGATTTATCTTACCTATCATATTCCACATTTTATTTGTGTTATACTTGATGATTAGGGCCTATCTTCATATCTACAAGTAATTGACAATATAATAAAAAGGAAATCATACTTTTACACGTAATTAGCAATGCAATATCTAAAAAGTATACAATGGAAGCTACGACCTTTGTTTATATAGTGGTATATTACCTGTGTTGCTAAAACTTTCCAATTTCTTGTTTTATCATCTTAATGAATGTTCTTTTGTTAGTTTTAATAGAGAATGCTCAACCAAAACTATAAATCCTCAAATAATTTCTCTGTAGGAGGAAAAGACTAATGTAATTAGAAAAATTTCATACCTTCTTAGATTGTAAAGTCTTAATCCAAAAAGGAAAAACATATAATAAAAAGAAAATATACGTAATCGATATAGATACCGTATAAGGGCATTATTGGGGACATAGTATGAAAATCTCTAAATTAGTCAACCAAGCATCAAGAGGAATTACATAATTTAATGTGAATTAAAATAAACATGGGATAAATTATACTTTATTATTCCTGCAAATGGTTGTGGAAACGAATAAGAAAGTTCTCACTTAAATTATAAAGATGATCAAATAATAAATTAGAGAGATTGATAAATTAGCATATAAAACTATATGATAAAAAATATGTGACAAATGAAAGGGTTCTGGCTTAAATATATATAAATAAGATAAGTATAACTAGTTTAACCCTTGGTGCAAATAGGAGTGATAAGTTGTAAAAAGAAAAAAAAAGTACATGTAGTTACCATAATTTAATGGCATAAAAAATGATTTTTTAAATATTTTCAAAAAAATTATGTATTTTATCATATTTATATTGTTATGTGTCATATGTTATAGGTATGGGAGGAAACATACGGCATGAGTGGCACTTCAAGTTTGAAGGTTCATAATCCCTTTCATAATTGAATGAACCACTTTAAAACAGTTTGAAGAGTTAAACTACATTATTTTAAATCAATTTGAGCTAAATGGTATTACATCTATTTATTCTTTGTTATTCAAATATATATATATATATATATATCATATGGATGTATATTTTAATCGTTACTATCATATCCTTGCCGTGTTAATCCTGCTTAAGAAAAATTAGGGCATCCTTATCCTGTTTGAGAAAGATCTAACATCCGTTGTATTTTTAGCATTTGATAAAATATGGCAAATTGTTAATTAGCAACCATTAAATCCAATCAAGTTATATTAGGAAAAATTAATATCCTATTATGATAAGATAATTTTTCCTATTGCCTATAGCATTCACCAATATAATAAAATGAATATAAAATAACAAAAACGCCAGAATTTAATGTGGAAAATCCCAATTGGGAAAAAATCTCTGGGCCATAGCACAAAAACTTCCACTATCAACCAATAATGGGATTATAATATTTTTCTTCACTAGTTATACTAGTAGATAACTAATTTTTCACCACAATAGTAGATACCGATAAAACTATAAAACTTATTAAATCATAAAAACGTGAAAACGCCTATTCAATCTGGACAAATGAGAATGATTAACAATAAACATAAAAAATCACCTTGCAGTACTCTACGCCATGGATTCAATAGAAGAAGTTTCATCACAATCGAGATTTAATAAGTCATCTAATTGTGGATCTGAAATCACTCCACCAAAAGAAGTTTTGTTCCTCCGAAGTTCATATAATATCAAAGCTAATAAGTTGAACTCCTTTATGTTAAGCACTTAAAGGTGTTTTTCCTTCATTTTATTCAATCCTAATTGTGAGCCACAATTTTTCAACATGGTCCGGAAATCAATTTGTCACCTTCTAGATCTCTTTTGTCCACCATAAGTTCTGGTCTCGATACCTTCTACGACAGTATTCCTATCCCGTATACAATGAGATGTTCTCTCTACACTTTTTCTTTTCTTTCTTCTAAATATATAAAATATATTTAGAGTTTCTTTATTATTTATTATCGGCCCATATGGGTTTGACCCAAAGCCCAACAAACTCTCCCTTCAACATATTGGAGTTTTCATCACACTAGTTATCTTTCTGCAATAAATAAGCTTATCCTTTGGTAGAGTTTTAGTCATCATGTCTGCACCATTGCTATCAGTGTAGATCTTTTCAAGCTTCAAGAGCTTTGCTTCTAATGCATCCCGAATGTAATGATATCTAACATCAATGCGTTTTGATCTTAAATAAAAAGTTAAATTCTTTCTAAGATGTACAGCACTCTAGTTGTCACAATATAATTTTAAATCTTCCTGCTCTTAACCCAACTCTTCTAAAAATTTCTTCATCCACAAGAATTCCTTGAAAGCTTCCGTTACAACAATATACTCTGCTTCTATGGTTAATAGTGCAACACACTTATGTAATTTAGGCTATCAAGACACCGCTCGCCCTACATGAGTAATTAGATAACCTGAAGTTGACTTCCTAAAACCAAGATCTCCCGCCATGTTAGCATTTGTAAACCATTCCAATATCGGTTTACAACCACTAAACTGCAAACTTAAGTTGGAAGTGCCCTTGAGATACTTGAGAATCCATTTAACTGCGGTCTAATGCTCTTATCCTAGATTTGAGAGATAGCGACTAATAACACCAACAGCATGAGCAATATCTGGTCTAGTGCACATCATAGCATACATTAGACTACCAATAGCTAAAACATAGGCTATCTTTTTCATGTCTTCTTTGTCTACCTCACTTTTAGGACACTGCTGAGAACTGAGTTTAAACTGATTTGCAAGTGGAGAAGAGACAAGCTTTACCTTGCTCAGATCGAATCTCTCTAATACCATTTCTAGGTATCTATCCTATGATAACCACAGTTTCTGGCTCTTCCTATCATGAATAATTCTCATACCAAGAATCTGGTTTGCGGCTCCTAAGTCTTTCATGGCAAAAGACTTACTTAATGCCTTTTTAAGATCTTGAATTCGCTTGGTGTCATGACCAACAATCAACATATCATCCATATACAATAAAAGAATAATGAACTCACTACTTCTAAATTTCCTTATAAAGGTACAATGGTCTGATGCAGTCCTGGTATATCCTTGGTCAATCATGAAGGTATCAAACTTATTATTGTACTAGTGTCTTAGAGCTTGTTTCGAGCCATACAATCTCTTCTTCAATTTGCACACAAGATGCTCCTTCCTCTTGACACTAAACCCCTCAGGCTGCTCCAGATAAATCTCTTACTCCAAGTCACCATAAAGTGAGAATTGAGCTTGATTATATATATATATATATATATTGTACTTTATATATTATTGTTGGATAAATTACACCAGAAGGCAAAAGATATCAACATTTAACAATAAATTTATTTAAGATAGCAACATTTTAAATGGTCAAAAAAAAGAAATCAGTGATTCAGAAGTGAATCAAACGAAGTATCAAGTTTCACAAAATCCATTTTTAGGTATCGATGTTTATATTATTTTTTAGTTATGTTATAAACAAATTGCGCAATCAAAAACGATAATAGCAAGTAGAGAGTAAAGAATACATAGATTTTACGTGGAAACCCTTTCAAGAAAAACCACGGGCAGAGGCGAGAGAGGAATCACACTATATCAAAGTAGAAATACAAAGGTTTGAGAGAATTATAACTCTAAACTTTCAAATCTCTCGATGGAAATTTTGTGTATGTAATGTGTTGTGTATATAACCCTAGAAAAACACACATATATAAGGATAGCCGATATAATAGCCCAATTATGACATTTAAATATGTAATTAATGAGTAATGAAGGCCTGTTTGAGAGAATTATAACTCTAAACTTTCAAATCTCTCAATGGAAATTTTATGTATGTAATGTGTTGTGTATATAACCCTAGAAACAACACACATATATAAGGATAGCGACATAATAGCCTAATTATGACATTTAAATATGTAATTAATGAGTAATGAAGGCCTGAATTATGACCTTTAAATGTATAATGAATGAATAATAAATGTGTAGTCAAATATTTATTCATTAACATTTAACTATGGGAGTCGGTTATAGAAATCGGTTCACAAACTCCAACAATCTCCACCTTAACACGAATTCTAGAGTAACAAACACAATAAACTCCAAAACTTTGATAAACAACTCCACATCTTCCACAAGTTCCTCAAAGGAATCAATCAGCTACCGACACTTAGCAAGTTTAAGCAATGCTCAAACTTTGCAATGGGAAGTGTCTTGGTCAACATATTTGCAAGGTTGTCATGAGTGCTCGCCTTGCTCACTGTAATATCTCCTCGAGCAATAATATCACGTACAAAGTGATAACGCATGTCGATATGCTTAGTCCTTTCATCTAACTATCACAAAATACTGTAGACATCTCCAAATTACTAAACTCAGAAAACAATTCTTTCAACCAAATAACCTCTTTAATTGCCTCTGTAATAGCGATTTATTCCGCCTCTGTAGTGGATAGAGCAACAGTAGCTTGTAAGGTGGCTTTCCAACTAATCGCACAGCCACCAAGAGAGAAAATATACCCTGTGATAGATCTTCTTTTATCCAAGTCGCCGGCGAAATCAGAATCAACAAATCTGATGACCTTATCTCTAGTTTTCTCGAAATGTAAACATACCTTAGTAGTTCCTCTTAAGTATCTGAAGATCAACTAGACTACTTTCCAGTGTTCCTTACCAGGATTCGCCATTTACCTACTAACAACACTAACGGCATATGTCAAATCTGGATGCATGCAAATCATTGCATACATAAGAGACCCTACTGCACTAGAGTAAGGAACCTTTGACATATAGTCAATTTCATCTTCTGATTTAGGAGACTGATCACACGACAGTCTAAAATGACCTTCTAAAGGGGTACTAATAGGTTTAGCACTCTTCATATTGAACCTGGAGAGTATCTTCTCAATATACCTTTTCTGACTCAAGTTTAATACACTTGATTTTTTGTCTCTTGAAATTTCCATACCAAGAATCTTCTTGGCTACACCCAAGTCCTTCATCTCAAATTCCTTGCTCAATTGTGCTTTGACCCTGTCAATCTCTCCTCGATCCTTGGCCGCTGTCAACATATCATCCACATATAAAAGTAGATACAAAAATGACCCATCTTCACAGCGCTTAAAATATACACAGCTGTCATAATTACTTCTCCTGAAATCATGAGAAGTCATAAAAGAATCAAATCTTTTATACCACTATTGTGGTGATTGCTTCATCCCATATAGGGATTTCTTTAATCTGCACACATGGTCTTCTTTCCCTAAGACCCCAAAACCTTCCGGTTGGTGCATGTAAATGTCTTCTTGAAGTTCTCCAAGCAAAAACGCAGTCTTTACATCAAGCTGCTCTAACTCAAGATCCTCCATAGCCACAATACCAAGCAGTGCTCGAATTGAGCTATGTTTCACAATAGGAGAAAACACGTCAATAAAATCAATACTTGGTATTTGACTGTATCCTTTCGCTACAAGCCTTGCTTTGTATCTGGGTTCACAACTTGAGTCTCCTTCCTTTTTCTTATAAACCCACTTGCAGCGAACGACTTTCTTAATCTTGGGAAGTTTCACTAACTCCCATGTTCGATTCTTCTGGAGGGATTCCATTTCTTCTTGCACGGCTATCATCCACTTACTAGAATCATCACAGCTAATCGCTTCTGTATAAGTAGATGGTTCCAAACTTGAATCAACATCATCAGCCACATTCAATGCATATGCAACTAGATCTGCTTCCCCATATCTCTGTGGAGGCCTTATCTTTCTCCTGGGTCTGTCCTTAGCAATTGAATACTATGGCTGTTGAGATGTAGAAGTCGATTGAGAGATAGGCTTTATTGAATCTGTTGTTTGATATCAAACTCCACCTGCACACTTGGTTTCTACTGGGTTTCATCAGAAGTAACAATAGGACATAAATCATGCAACATAGTAGATTCATCAAATACAACGTCCCTACTAATAACAACTTTCTTCAATTTGGGACACCATAATTTATATCCTTTAACCCTAATCTTGAAATCAAGAAACACACACTTTAAGGATCTAGGCTAAAGTTTGCCATTGTTTACATGAGCATATGCAGGACATCTAAATATTTTCAAATCAGAATAACCTGCAAGGGGATCCAGACCATACCTCATGTGGAGTCTTCTTCTCAATGGAAGTCAATGGAGATTTATTGATTAGCAAACAAGCTATGGAGGCAGCTTCCACCTAAAAAGATTTTGGCAACTTCGAATTGGAGAGCATACATCTCACCTTCTCCATAATGGTTCTGTTCATACGTTCTGCAACCTCGTTTTGCTGGGGTGTACCAGGAACCGTGAGATGTCTAACAATCCCTTCAAACTTACACAAGTCATTGAATTCGCTGGAGCAGAATTCCAAACCATTATCAGTGTGTAGACGCTTCACCTGTTTTCCAATCTGTTTCTTAATCATCGTCTTCCACACTTTGAACGTAGATAAGGCATCGCTTTTCTATTTCAAGAAATATACCCAAACCTTTCTGGAGTAATCATCTATAATGGTCATCATATAGCTAGCACCGCTACTAAAGGGTACTCTAGCAGGACCCCAAAGGTCAGAATGAATATAGTTCATAGTGCCTTTAGTATTATGGGCACCTATGGTGAACCTGACCCGTTTCTGCTTTCCAAATACACAGTGTTCGCAAAAATATTTCCTAATGCCTTGCTCATCCAGAAGCCCTCGCTTACTTAATCCTACCATACCAACTTCACTTATATGGCCCAGACGCATATGCCATAGCCTAGTGGCATCTTCATCCCACAAGGAGAAGCCAACGATTGTATCACCTATCACAACAGAACCCTATAATGAATAAAGATTAGCAGTCTTTCTATGGCCGTTCATCACCACCAATGAACCCTTACGGATCTTCAGGACTTCACCTTCACTTGTATACTGATACCCTTTCAGATCAAGGGTACTAAGAGAAATCAAATTTCTCTTCAAATCAGGAATGCATCCCACATCACCAAGCATTCTAACTACGCCATCAAACATCTTGATCTTAATCATTCCAATACCTACAACTTTACAAGAAGTGTTATTTCCCATCAAAACAACACCTCTGGAAACCATTTCATATGTTAAAAACCAATCTCAATTGGACACATATGAAAGGTACATCCAGAGTCCAAAATCCACTCTTTACTGGCCTGTGAATCACTATCAGAAGCAACAAGAAGATCAATCAGTATGATCTTCAACAACATTGGCCTCACCATTTTATCATATTGATTTTGCTTTTGATTCTTACCAGTCTTCTTATTTTTATTCTGCAGCTTAGAACAATCTGCCTTAATGTGGCCTTTTTTTTGCGCAATAGTTACATGTTTTAAATCTATTTGGAGATTTAGATCTGCCTCTAGAATTCCCACCAAACTTAGTCTTAACTCCTACCACGTGCTACCAAACTTTCAGAAGTAGACTCAGATTTAATTACAAGATGTTTCATCTTTTCAAAAGAGCTTAAACCAGCATAAACTTCATCAATCGATAAAGTATTATGACTATACAGAAGGGTATCTCTAAAGGTCGCATATGATGAAGGTAAAGAACATAAGAGGATTAAACCTAAATCCTCTTCATCATACTTAACTTCCAACGTTTCTAAATCAGAAACAATTTCTTTAAAGGTTGTTAAGTGATTATCAAGAGATGCACCTTCTTCTAAACGATGAGAATACAACCTTTGTTTCAAATGCAACTTACTGGTTAAGCTTTTCGGCATACATAGTTGTTCCAGTTTCAACCATAATGCGGCCGCGATCTTCTCCTTAAGCACATCCTGAAGAATCTGATTCGATAGATGGAGATGAATCTGCGAAAGGGCTTTTCAGTCTTTTCGTTGCTTTTCATCCGATGACCAAGATGCAGGGATCTTATCAAACCTTAGAAGTGCATCATCAAGATCCATCTGTGCTAAAACTGCTCGCATCTTCGCCTACCACAACGAGAATCTAGTGTTGCGATCCAAAAGAGGAATATCGTACTTCATGGTTGCCATTATCAAAACCTATGCTCTGATACCAATTTGTTATAAACAAATCACGCAATCAAAAACGATAATAGCAAGCAGAAAGTAAAGAGCACACAGATTTTACATGGAAATCCTTTCGGGAAAAACTATGGGCAGAGGTGAGAGAGAAATCACACTATATCAAAGTAGGAGTACAAAGGTTTGAGAGAATTACAACTCTAAACTTTCAAATTTCTCAATGAAAATTTTTTGTATGTGATGTGTTGTGTATATAACCCTAGAAACAACACACACACACACATATATATATATGTGTGTGTGTGTAAGTGTAAGGATAACCGACATAATGGCCTAATTATGATATTTAAATGTGTAATTAATGAGTAATAAAGGCCTAAATTATGACCATTAAATATATAATGAATGAATAATAAATGTGTAGTCAAATATTCATTCATTAACATTTAACTATGGGAGTCGATTACAGAAATCCGGTCACACTCCAACAAGTTAAATTTTCTCAATTTTCTTCAATGGTCAATTATGAATATGTTATTTGAGCTACTTTATAAAACATTAATTCCTCTTTTTAATAACTCAAAACTTTCATACCTTACATGAAATTACCTTCAAATATTTATTCCTCTTTTCAAACACTTTGAAATATTGACATAAATGAACTTACCATTAAAAGTTTACATTTTTTTTAATGCAATTTACCCTATTACTGTTGTGTAAATTAGTTTGGTGATCTTCATCATGTAATTTGATATTGAGTTCAATTTAAATTTAAATATAGTTATTAGATGAAATTCCTCTATTAAATTTTTTAATGTATTTTAAGTTATATTTAGGAATATATATACTTATTTGCAACCTTGAAAGTAAAATTTCATCACAACAACTAAGGGGTTATATATTTTGAATTAAGCCATTAACTTTTACAAATATTGAAGTTGAGCCTAAATAAATCTGTGAAATGTTTAGTGACTAATTTTACACATTCAACTATTTCTAATATTGACAATATTAGTAACTATTTTATATTTGCAATGCAATTATTCTATTATATTTAATTTTTACACACCTGTCCATGCGTGTTTACTAGTTATTCCTTAAGAGGCTAAGTGTCATAGCAGTGTGATTTATATATCTAAGAAAAACAAAAAATTAAGATGAGGAAAGAACAAGTGCCCTTGGGTCTTGCAAGGCGAATTGCTTACGTCCAAACCCAACTCGGACTGGTAGGACCCGCACTAGTAGGATAGTTCAGACCCATTTGGGGAACCAGCCGTGGTCAACAGGTCCATGCCAGGTCCGTCATGGGGACCTATAGGACTTAACGAGTCTCAAGGGTCTAATTTAAAAAAAATGGTTATTTTTCCCTTCAATATCCTTATTTAACAAAAAGAGGGAAGATATAAAAACACCGCTTAAACTTTAAGGATGGCTTAAATTGAGCCCTAAACTTTGAAAGTGTGGTTGTTTCCCCCCCTGAATTATAAATAATTTTTCAAGTTTAGGACATCTCGTCCCTTTTCATCCTTTTCGAAACAAATCCATACAAATGTTGTATGAAAAATTACACATGAAACAGTACAAATTTTGTACTTCTTTTTACAGAAAAGTACAAAATGTCGTAAACTTGCAAATTGTGTATAGTTCATGGGGTTAAAAATCCATACTTTCAAAGTTTATGAAATTAATCTGCGTTATTTCTAAAGTTTACATAGTGTTGTTGCTTTTAACCCTTAAAAGAAATATTTTTGATAGGTCCAAACTGATGGACCCGCTCTATTGAACCGGTTAGTCCACGGGTTCGAGCAATCCTACCATTAAAGCAAGACTGTTATGGGCCTTAACATAAAGGACTTGGATCCATTGGATCAGATCCCGATTCGCATCCAACCCAATACCATTGGGATGTCTACTTGCACCCACGATCCGTGATCCGTGTGCGTCTCATTTTTTAAACTCTCTGTCATGCAAATAAGCGTGTCAGATATTCCAACACGATTCTCCATTATAAACCGTCATATTATTTATTTCAACTGTTGTATCCGTCCATTTGAAATTTTTTTAACAATCTCTATATAACACGAAGTTTTTAGTGCTTATTAATATTTATTGTTTCAGTATATCCTATTATTAGAAATTATGAGACTTACTACCGTTCATTGAACGCCATTGCATTTAGATACTTAAAAGAACTCTTAATTAGAACATATCTCTTAGCAAATTTGTATTTCCTTCTTAAAAATCCTCATTTTGTATATGTTTCAATTTTAAAGTATTGAGTAAATAATACCATCATATCTCTATGCTTATTAGTTTGATTGATTTTCACTAGTAACACTATAAGTAAGCATAGAGAAACATAAAGTTTTAAATTGATATCAATGATTATTGAAATACCAACTTTTTCTTTTTTTTTTTTTTTTTTTTTTTGAAGCAGTATGATTATTAAGTGAGGACTGAGAGAATATTTAATTTATTTTAGTAATTTATTAGGGATTTCAAAACCGGTTGCTTTTTAATTTGAAATTAGCATATTAATTGCTTGATAATAAGACTTGTTTGTATTTTAAGAAGGTATATACCATGGAGTCTATTGTCAAGAAGATGATATATATGTGGAGAGGTTTCATTCAAAAGCATTGTTTATTTAATGAATAGTTGGTTTTCTTATACTGTTAAGAATTTGAAATTTTATACGCTAACTTAGAAATGGTTATCCAATCTTTTAAAAAACATGACAATCTCTTGATGCTTTCTTCTCTTGTACGTGCTAAATGAAGATAAACATATTTATTAATGTTAGCTGATTATTCACCTTAATTTTTAGTTATAAAGTAAAACAACAGACTAGGAAGTAAATTTATATTTTTCTTTTCCATATTAAATGATTTTCTCATGACAGTAAATTACATGTATCTCTCCTAAAAATTTTAGAAATTGCATGAGCTCCTAGGTTTTTTAAAAATTAGCACTTACACCTCCTAAAAATAAGTAAATTATGCAAATCTCCCTTAAAAACTTTGAAAATTGTATGGACCCCTAGATTTTACAAAATTCAATACTTATATCCCTAAAAAATTATGTGATAATAATATATAAATTTTGCTTAGTCATATACATTATGTCTAAAAAAATATTTTTAAAAAATATTTTGAAATTTTACTATAGTTTTTATAGAATTAATATTTTTAGAAAAAGAAAAAAAAATCTAATTGTTGCTTTTTTTTTCTTTTTAGAATTGCACTTCAGCATGAAGCAAATATATTTAAAAAGTTTTTATTATATTAAAACACACCCAGTGACACTATTTTTTTAGTCAAAAAAGTTTTAAAATTAGAATAGCATTTTAGATGCCAAGTTTTAAGGGTAAAAAATAAATAAATAAAGGTTTTCATTCTTTAGTATTTAAATTTAAAATTTTTTTGAAGCATTTATTAATTAAATATATTATATGTAATGACATGTTAAAACCAAATAAACAAAACTTACGTATTATCATCATGTTAGTTTTTTGGGATGTAAGGGTTGGCTTATGAAAAAAAATAGGGGTCCATGCAATTTTTAAAATATTCAAGGGAGACCCATGCAATTTACTTGTTTTTAGAGAGAGTAAATGCTGGCTTTTAAAAAACCTGGAGTTTCATGTAATTTTTAAAGTTTTCAGGAGAGGTCCGTGAATTTTACCCTTTTAACTAAAATCACATAAACTTTGTTATAGGGATTATCTAAAGGATGAAGAGAGAGAGAGAGAGAGAGAGAGAGAGAGAGAGAGAGAGAGAGAGAGAGAAAGGAAAAAATAAAAAAACTTTAGCCGAATGAAAAGTAAAATAAAATCCTATCACTCTTCAGCATTAACTTTAGTTTGGTTTATCCTTCACCCCAAAACCTCCAACGACATAAAAGATAAGGAACAAGCCCAAGACCTTTGAATGTTGCTCTGACTTTGAAAATAGAGAGAGAACTAGAAATTTCTAACATAATCATTGTTTTTCATAATCATAGTTTTTAAGAATATGCTCTGTGGTTTCGAGTTCCTTCTTACTAAAACGGCAACCAGATTCAATAGTGATCCTATGTGTTAACAAGTCTGTTCTAATTGGGATACCTACATGAAGAGCTGGCCTTAATTCTATACAAGTCCACTAAACCTTATCCCCCTTTCCAACTTATTGACAACTTTTTTATGGCACAGGGATAATTGGAAGTAGTAAAGGACTTCTATTGATAACTAGCTTCCTTTTTTCCTGCCAAGAAAAGATTAACATTTTGTTTGGTCTTTTTTATCCCTAACATCATTATTAGGAAAAGATTTTGGTGCTGCATATCTCTGAAAGATCATTATTCGAAACCAGATTTTCCTTTGAATAATCTGGGGCTACTATAACGTTTCCTAGCTTCTCCATTCTTGGTATATTCCTAGCTTCTAAAGATTGATTATTGTGGCAGATGATGATGGCCAATCGCGAAAAAGCCGAATCGAGCCATTTATGTGTAGAAGGGTTAATAATTAAATACACCTAAAGGTATGATGGAACTTATTTTGTTAGTAATGGGGAGAAGCTATATAGGCCCGTTTGAGGAATCTTTGTTGTTGCATGGTATTTGTGTCTGGGGTTTTATAGCAAGTAGCTAGTATAGTAACAACATGAGCTGATGAAGAAGATAAATTGGACTTAACTGACACGTAACGATCTCTATGTCCAGCACTGTTAACATCCCTTTTGGGATGAATGAACTGTTCTTATCTTGGCAGGTTCTTCTCTACAATTGATGACTTACTACATGAATGATGATAAATTTAATGTTGTGTTTGGCACAGGTGAAACCTGCAGAAAGGAAAAGAAGTCAGTGGAAATATTACGTTTGGATACCTAAAATTAAAGGGAAAAGTGGAGAAATGGAAAGAAACTAACGGAAATCTAGTACCTATTAGTATCATGCCTCGAACGGTATTTTAAACATGATAATCCAGCATACAAGGTACTGAAGTCTAGAAATGACTCTCTTGTCATTCAAAGACTTCTCATACGATGTTCAAGGTGTACTCATAGTTAGAGGAACCATAGGATTTTACAGTATCTATTTAAAAGAATGACAAATGTGGAATAATAATACTAATAGAAGTCATCATGAAGATAAATAAAGGATATATGACCCACAAATCATAATAAGTTTAAATAAAACACGATGGCAGTCTAAGCTATCCAAAATACATATAGATGAACTAGGTGTCACGACTCTAGTGTGGGGGCCTAACAGGATTTATCTAAAGCCATCATATCACGTGTGCACCCGTAACATGAGAGCCATCTTGTATGTCAGAGTGTACAAGACTCTATTTATTTATAAAATTTTATTCGACAAATGATATAATATATTACAGTATTTCAACTATGAAATTTGATTTTCCAATTTCCACCAAGATCGCAGAGAATCGGTATCCCCCACCAAATAGTGAAACTGGGTTTCCAAACTACAACATACAAAATTCAAAATTCATCTAATTTATATTCTAAGTTCACCATATCCTATATCTCTATCTTCAATAGAGTTTGTTGGAGAAGCTCTCTTCACACATTCCTAGCCCAATCCCAGCTAGTAATAATCCTGCACAAAAACTGTTGGGGAGTGAGTGAACCACGGGCTCAGTGAATAACCAGACTTATCACAACAAGCAAGTTATTATCAATCATATGTAATGCATCAATCAAACATATGAACAATTACAAGCTTGGACAAACCGGAATCCAAACAGGATGGAGATTTACGCCCTCTCATCGGGGTTGAAGGAACCGATACCTGAATCACCTACCCAGGAGAAACTAAGTACACAGGAATCCATAATCCTCACAATTATTATCTCTTTATGTTAATGATGTTTTAAACACTCAGTTCCTGTCTTGTACCTTAGAAACTCCACTAAGTGTTAGCCATTCCACAGCGATACCATGGGCGATGTCCTTCGTTACCAGTTAGTTCCCATGGAACCGACAGAATAAGGTAAACTTGCGTAGAACTAATAGCCCATTGCCTAGAAAAACCAAGTATTACCAAGAACCGAAATTCTAACACATGATAGGTGTTCGTAAAAACATAATGCAGTTTATGCAAATCGTGCAATGCATGTCCGTTTCATTTATCGTACCGACAGTTGTTAATCAAGTTTAAGGTGATCATACAATTTACAGAAAATCATCAACATATTTCATACAATATTTATCATACAATAGGATTATCGCTTATATTATGATAATTTGCCATTCAATCATACACCACGCATCATGCTGTATCCCAATCCCGCATGTATATCAATTGAATATATATATATATATTATTCCAAATGCAACTATACTACAAGCACAAACAATGTAACAAGTCTAAGTTACTCACCTGTGGTCCATGCTAAGCTGTTGTATAAGCTATCGGAAATCCGGGAATTGATCTATTTTCCTATGAAAGGAAATAACATAGATTTATTATTGGATTATTTCTGTAAGAGAAGTCTTCCTATAATTTAAAGGTGTTGATCTCTATTGTCGGATATTAGACTAAGTCTGTCATATTAATTACTGTATCGTTGATTAATTTAATTGAATCCTTATAGGTGCCTAACTATCCCGTATCGATACTTGGTATAGCTTTTATTAATTGCTATCTATATTTTTATTGAAGGGGTTTGTCTTTTCTTAAGTTCTACTGCTTTTAATAGGAGATATTTATTTATTAATTCTTTACCCGTCAACCTTATCTGTCTCTCAAATTGGTATTTTTATTTATTTAAGGGTATGTTTTATTATCTATATCTTTCAAAAGTTATAAAAATCACATATAGATATATCAAATTGCTATTATACTTCAGTTTTATTCTTATTGCAAAACAAGCTAAGTTTAATACTACAATATTATTAGTAATATTAGTTTTGAAACATTAATATTAAGATTAGTATTAAATGCAGGTATAATAATAATAATCATCTTCATACTATTAGTAATTAATAGTACTAATGACAAAAATAATAATAATAGTATAGATGATAATATGAATATAGTAGCGTTAACGTGAAAATAACAGTATTAATAATCATTCATAACTCTTAATGAAAAAAATCATCAACATTGAATAATATACTCAGTAGTAATATTAATAGCAATAATTATAATCATACTTATAGGGATAACAGTAAAATTGATGTTGGTTTATTAAGACTGTAAATGAATGATTTTCTATTTTGTGATTTCTTAAGTATTGATTCTTACAGTAAAGGAATTTATATTGTTTAATTCTTTTAATTTTCTTTTGATTGTATATTATTTTGGAGGATCTCATTTAAGCCTTCATTCATGTCCTAAGTTCATTCATGATTCATAGAGGTATTAATATGTGTAATTTCTATGAATTTGTTCATAATACTTTTCTTGTAATGTAGAACTCCTAATCATGCATTTAAAGCTTGATTTATCAAGTTTTATGTTCATGTAAGGTCTTAGAAGCGTTAGACATGAATTTAGACTAGATTAGATGAAATTCGAGTCTTGTTTTGTCTACTTTATTTCAAAATCCGAATTTACTATTACCAGATCTATAATATTTTTAAGTTGTTGTCTTCCTTAGTTGACAATATCTAAACATTCCTAATACATCAATGAATTAACAACTTCTTCTAACTACATAAGTTTCTTTTAATGTTCAACAATTTATCTTAAAGTCTATACACAAGTATAACAAAGATAGGTTGATAGTTTAGAATTTACCTTGGCTTGGAATAGAAAAAGGATTTTCAACTCCCTTTCTAAGCAAGAATCGAACCTATATCAAGGTTAGATGATGAGTTCTTAATTAAATTATAAATTAGCATCATTGTAATGGGAGTTTAAAAGTTCTAATCAATATTCTTACCTTATTAAGCTAGCTTTCCCATCTTGGATTTTAGGATAACCAAAACTTTTTGATTTGGTTTTGGATGTTGTTGGAGAGAGGAATTGATGTTTTTAGATATACTTAGTGTGTAGATTGGATATGGAAATAAGCTAAGGGTTTATGGTTAATCTTACAAAGGTTTCTAAGCTTTCTAAATTGAAGTTTGTAATGGAAAAAGGAAAGGAAAAGGGCTGAACGCAATTCTCTTTATAGCTGTGTTTTTTAGAGTATTTTGTGAGAGTTATGAGCTCAAATTGCAACTAACTTAAGTTTACATATATATACTAAGTCTAGGCTAAGTTTTAGAGGCTAAGGAAATGTTTTTGGGTTTGAAAAAGATGCAAAATAGCAGCTGGAATTTTTTCCTACGAATTTGGCAATTTAGAGTTGCAAATTTGGACTTTGTTTTGATGGATTCATGGCTAACTTTGAGGGCATTAATTATATTTGTTTGGTAGCTAATTAATACCATTTATGTGTGTAAATTTTTGGGGCTCAACTTGTGTAAAAATCGGATCAAAATTTGAGCTAGAACAGAGGTTGAATTTGTAATTTCTGCTGCAGTTGTTGTTGTTTTTCCACCCCTACTGCCTTTTTCAACAAGGATTTGGACAATATTTTAGAACTAAGTTTGACTTTGATTTGAGTTGGATTTCTTCTTTAATTAATGAAGATCCTAGCTGTTATTTTGTGGTTGGTTTGGATGTTATTTTCTTGTTGAAATTTGGTGTTTAAATTAGGCAACTTAAATGTGAATGCTGCAATATTCTTGTTTGAATTTCCTCCACTGCAGCTGCTGGTTTGGTGATTCCAAGACCATTTGGAGCTTTCTTGGTTGCATTTTCGAGTTGAAATTCTTAGCATTAAATATTGATTACAGGTGGAGTGATTGTGTTGGGTTATATGTCATCTTCATGTCGAATTTTTGAGCTCAAAGTTAGATCAAAGTTGGACTTGAAGCAGCTGTAATTTGCTCTGTTCATGTGCTCTGTTTCCAACCCAAGCGTTGTGCTGTGCGTGTGTGTGTGGAAGTAGGGTGCTGCTGGCGTGAGAAGCTGGTGCACGTGAAGGATCTGCTTATGTCCATGCGTGGAAGAATCTGGTCGATGCTTGTGCTGCTTCCTCGTGGAAATTCTGCTCGGTTTCTCCCATTTGCAGCGCGTGGAGGAGGAATTGCAGCGGTCCTCTGCCGCCGTTGTGCGTGTTGCTGTTGTGCTCAAAGGGAATTCTTCAGCTCGTGTAGCGCGTGGGATTTCCTACTCGGTCACTACAGCGCTTAAGACAAAACGCATCGATACTCCTGCTGCTTCCACGCTTGTGAGGTCCAGATGCTTCAACGCTGCTGCTGCTGTTGCGTGGAAATGAATCTGTCTCACTCGGTAACCCCTGCTGCGCGCGCGTGAGAAATTCTTCAGTTGTGCAGAGTAGACTAGCTGTTACGTGGACTTTGCTCGTTCCTGTTTGTGAAATTCCGCATGTGATTTGCTGTGGTTTTCATTATATATATATATATATATATTATTAATCGATTTGTATTTTTTATTTGCTTAATAATTAACAACTAAAATATTTTAGCAAACATTAATTTTTAAATGCATATTTATTACTATTATACACAAGTTTTATCGTAAGAGAATTTTCTAAATTCCTATAACAATTCTAGATTGTTTATGAATAAAATTTTTAGTTTACGTGATTAATTATTTTAGTAGTTTAACTTACGTGATTAATTTATTTATTTTTTTTAAGCTCAATAAATCGATTTGGAATCAAGTCTTAATAAATTCAGAATTCTTAACGAGTATAACAGTGGGTTTGAAATTTTTATTTTATCTAGATTAATAATTATTGATCCGTATTAGTATCTATTATGTATTGATAATCTTAGTAAATCCTCTTTAAGTTATTGTTCTATACCGATAAGCTCTATTATTAAACTGTATCTTATCGGTTTTTGAAATTTGGAGTTACTTTTGATTATATCTTGAATTATCAATTCAATATGTGAAATCTCGTTTTTGGTATCTATTAAAGTCAAAGAAATTTTATTCGGGTTTTTCAAGCTACGAATGAGTTTATTACAACTCATAGATCTATTCTAGGATTTTTGTTGAATCATTTATTTGGTATTAGTTTCATATTTGCTAATTTGTTCATTTTTCAGTTATGAAAATTATTAAAGGTTACGTTGACAATTCAGGATTTTAATTTCTAAATCTCTAAGTCTTTTAATTGGAATATTAGTGTAATTTAAATATTTATTTAAGATTTACATTCTTAGATATCCATCTATTTGTGATCTTATCATATCTTTTTGTAATTCTAGTGATTTGTCTTTAGTCTATATTTTTTATAACTTGTAAGTTCCCAAATTAATCGTCTTGTTATTGTGACTTAAATTTAAGGTTAATTCTGATTTCTTATTGAACTGTTGATCATTTTTCCAAATATTATCTTTACTGTATAGGGGTTATTCCTACTAATTTGTTAATAACAACATATTCTATCGAGGCTAATTAATATTGTCATCATATAAAAAAAAATTTGAACACTATTGTTTCATTAGTTAACAAGTATAGGATTTGTTTCCTAAGTATTGACTTAAGGAAAAATGATTTAGTAATTTATATTAATGATTGAGTTATCGTTGTTTTATAAATTATTTGAGATCATAGAAGTTACAGTTTTGTATTTTGAAATATTTATATATATATATATATATTTTTTTTTTGGTAAAGATTCTTAATCTTTCTAACTATAATCAAATTTATTTCTTTGACATTTTTAAATCGAGAAAAATTTGGAGTGATTTTTACTACTTGTTCCAAACATTCTAAAAAAACAAATATTACATTTTTAGTATTTGTTAAAATCAGGTTACGTAAAATTTGGGGATTACACTAGGCTTCTCAAAAGGAAGAATTAGCCCTCAGCTCTAGTTTTCACTCACTCCCCATCCACACATGAGCTAATCTGTGGCATCCCCAACCCGTCTAGTCCAAAGATAACCCTGCAATAATAATTCACTGTAGGGTAAGCTACAACTAGCTTAGTGAGCAATTTCCTCATATTACACCTTTCAAGCATGTTTTCAAGTAAATTAATTACCACCCATATGCAATGCAAAGCAACCATGTGATACAAATACATGCAGTCACCCAAAAATTGCATGTAGTATAGATTTGCGCCATCCGTGACCTGGGTTGGAAAATAATCTCCATTACACATCAGCTCCAGGAACCAATCACCCTAGGACCTAAAAGTAACTAATCCAATTTATATGTTTATAATAAATAGTTCGTACTATTAAAATAAAGTATGATATACAATTATATTCCCGAGGATATGGTTATAATCTTCTAAGCGGTGGCATGCTGGCAAGGCTCTAATCAAAGGGGCTGCATTTCCTAATGCAAGGTAGTTCTCTAAAGTTCAAAGCAGCTCGTAGTCACATGACTCCAATCGGCACACCCGTCCATAGTGTGATGTTGATGGCCTTCTTCATGTAAGTCGTGCAATGAGTGAACCATTTATTGTTTAACTCAGCTATAATTAATGTTCATTTAAGGTGATCAATTAATATCATAGATATTTACAATACAATTACTTTAATAATGCAACATACCAATTTCAATTATTGTATAATTAATAAATTTTATCACAATCAAAACACAACACCATTATACATGTATAAACCTGTTCCCCACATATTCCATTTCAATATATTATCATTGTGCAACTAACTACAAACACAATCAAATGTAATACTCATAGGAAAAAACTCACTTTGCCATATCGATCACTGATCGTAGTAGTCGTCTAGGTAGTTAAGCTGTGAGTCGAAAACACCTAAATAAAAGGACAATATATTTAATAAGTATAGAATTTTATTTCACTGGATACTTTAGTAATTCTTATGAATTCTTGCTACTTTGTGCAATTTCACTATTATTTCTTATTTTTAAATATCTCCCTCATTTCGAACCTATTTTCAATAGTCTTATAGTTGTTTTCATAGTTTTTCGGACGTACTTTCACGTGGTATGATTAGATTTATCATTTGAGCTAAATAAAAGGGTGAAAAAGTGTGTTTTGTTCCAAAACGCCCTTAATGGTTCATTTTGGTATCTCCTTTGACCTATATCGTGAGTTCTTCAATGAATTTAACTTTAAATAGAAATATATTTATGGTCCCCAACCTTACTTATTTAGGTTATTCTGTAAACATTTACAATCTATCTATCTATCCATCTATCTATCTATCATTATAGTCATTAATACTACTATACTAAGCTTAGTTTCCATATTTCCTTTGCGTCATTTGGTCTCCATAATGAAGGGGAGGCTTCGGTGCCTAAGCTAAGCTATGACTAAATAAATGTTAGCTATTGGATTGGTATATCATAGTTAGACTTAGAGATGCGAGTTACAAAAAGAAAAGGAAAGAAATATAAATACATTTTTATTATAACTAAAAAGGCTTCAATATAAATCGTTACGGATGTAAACTCCTTGTTTATATTGTGTGTTTAGTTGTTTATATACCTTCGTAAATTTAAAATAAAAACTAAGTATGAGTACACTCGTATATGGTTATTTATTTATAAGAGTTCGTCTATAATTTACTAACTACATTATGTTCCCTATGTATATATAAATACTAGATATAATGCTTTATGGAATATTCGTATTTATGTATTTATTTTTACGCACATATATGCCCGTATTTATATGTCTAATATACACCGCAGAGAAGACATTCCAATTTCGCTAAGCTCATTAGATATCTATAACTTATATATATATATATATATATATATATATACTATATAATTTGTCTATTTATCTTAATGGAAGGTCATATGGTTACTTCACACGGCTACGAGTTTATTCAAGGTTCTAACCTCCTGAAAGGGCTCGACTATTGGACTCATAACTATTGTAAAATAAATAAACAAATAAAAATAATAAATAAATAAATTCTAGTAGATTGTTGTCTTAAATGTTTACGGCATGTCATTTTCATCATAATCAAGAAATTTACTATTTATTATCATATATATATATATATATATATACACGCACACACACGTACATATATACCTTTTCTAAGTTGATTGGTATGAAAAGGTTATTTCCAGGGCATTTCAACTCCCTCAAGGCAACTCCAACTCCATGAGATGCATCGAAAAAAAAAAAAAAAAAAAAACCCTATAATATTGAAGCTTTATTAAGAAGAGTTTATGACCCATAAATATTACATACTGTTTCTATTGTACATAAATCTTAAGAAGAGGAAAGATGTTATACTTGCTTTTTTGACGTTCCGTAACTGCCTTTGGGCTCTTTGATCTTTTGTGCCTAAGGTTTAACCTTCGCTTGTTGTTTGAAAATGAGATTCGAATAGGAGCAAGCATTAGACACTAAACAAAGGAAAGGTGCAGAAGGACACTACGATAGTAGTTACATAAAGTCGAGTGGTTCCACACAACCATCAACTAAGCTTCGTAGACATTTCGCCACTGTTGCTGGCTAGGAACGAATGAAAAGAATTTTTTCTTTTTTCCCTATTATTTAATGCTTGTAGGGAAACACGAAATGATGAAGGAGCCGGTGTTAATATGGAGGTTGTGCATAATGGATTGAATGCTAGTTAAATTGTATTTGATTTTCTTCATGTGTCAGCATGGCCAACTGAAGCAAGAGATGTTCTGCCTAAGAATTTACTAGCAGGAGATGAGAAGATTCCTAGAATTTGTCATAAGGGAAAGACCCATGTTGACTTTCCTCACTTAGTTATGACAACCAAGTCTAAGGTCTAACATGGCTATTTAATGATATGTCACTTTCATGTGGACCTGCTGGCAGCTCTATTTACAAAGGAAATCTGAAATAATACCGTTGTTTGTTATGTATGACACATTGTAGCAGAGATCCTAGGAATTGTCAAACGTAAGTTGATTATTATTTAGTTACTTTAGAAGATAGTTAGGTTGTTTTAGTTATACTTGTTAGGTATTTAGTTAGTGTGTATATATTTTCATTTATCCTATATGTGTATTTATACACATAAATATTATTATTATTATTATTATATATATATATATATTTTTTTTTTGTTACTAGTAATATTATTCGTATTGGTTGAGATATTTCGTGGCAAAAAGAAAAATTATTTAAGTGGTCTTATTATTATTATTATTGTTATGTTAGTAGTTTATGTATCCTTGGATCATGAAAATATCCTTAAATTTCACCTATGTAACAAGTCCTATCTCCAAAATTTTTATGGGGCTTACAATTAGTTTCTACCCATTTTGAAGAAAAAAGGGAAATCAAGAAAAATGATTCAAAATTAACATAGATACCACTAAAAATAAAGTAAAATATATAAAGTGTTGAATATTTTAGTCTATTATAACAATATTTCATCTCATTTTCTTCCATTTCCATCGTAACAATCTAAACAAAAAATAAAATCTTTCTTTTCTTTTCTACTCACTTCCCTCTATTTCTTTCCATTTATCTAGACATGGAATTGCCAAACACAACGTAAACCTAGCCGCCATGGGAAAAAAGATAGATAGATCATGAAGGCACCAATTATCAATTTCTCTCTAGTACACCAATCTTATAAAGAAAATTATACTAATACGAATCGTATAAAAGTAACTGCATAATACCATCACAAAATCACATCTAATAAAATACAATTTACTTAAATCAAAGATGCCACATGTATTACATACGATTCAATAATTTCACTACATCGCAAAATTGCATGTATATATGCAACATTCATAGGAAGGTACAATCGCATGTAAAAAATGTGGCATGCAAATGTGATACCCTCAAATATAAATTGTAAATCTCTAATCACAGTGGCGTCTTTTGGTATAATGATTTGGAGTCTGTCAAAACTTTAAAGTTAAGAATACTCTAGGTAGAGCAATCTTAGGATGGGTGACCTCCTGCAAATGTGACATAAAAAGATAAAATCATGCAGCATGTGACCAAAGCAGATAATACCTAGTGGGCGAGTTTCGAGTTTACAGATGGTATTAAACAATTCACCAATCGAAAGTGGAGATTCCTCCCTGCCTCATCAGTTCTAGAAGTGGAAGAGTATTGATACCCCTCAAATAAGATAGTAAACTTTAATTATAGAGGTATCTTTTAGTATAATGGCTTGAAGTTTATCGAACTTCAAAGTTAAACGTATTCTGAGTAAGCAATCTCAGGATTGATGACCTCCTAGGAAGCATTGGCACCAAAATATAAAATCGTGCATATGTGATCAAAACGGATAATATATCGTGGACAAGTTCCGGAATTACACATACATAAGGTAAAATTGCATATTGATGAACATTCAATTTGGTAATATACTCATGTAATTATTTTTAGGTAATTAGTTGTATAAGTTTCCAACGGATCAATAAGTAGACAAAAATCTCCATTTCTCCCACCTACAAGTAAGCAGTTAGGCTAAAGACTTACTTGTTTTTACAACACCCACCGTTCAGATACTAACACATCGGACTTTCCATGAAAATTGCATCAAGTTTTATAATACTATATTTGTGAGAAATATAAATATAGGGGCGATTTCCAAGAAAAATCTATTTATCTACTTTCCGTCCATGATAGTTATCCTAGCACAAAGGATAAAGGGTCATATTTTACCGACTACCACTGCCAAATTACGAAGGCATTTCACTCTAATGAATTTTTCCTATATAAGCTTTCCACACATTTTAAGTCTTGATCATCTCACGAAAAAATTTATAAATATATATATATATATATATATATAAAAACTCCCCACTTTTAAACTTATCAATTAGTCCTAAACATCGTTTTCATTATTATTATTATTAATTATTGAAAATAAGCATGTTGTCAAGGAAAATCTTCGTAGACATTGTACTAGGTCAAAATGAAATAAAAATAGCTGCCAATTTAGTTTTAAGTTTTCACGCCACAGTGACTAAAAGATCGTGATAGAGAGAGATAGTGAATACCATGAGATTATTTTGCATTAAAAGTTTGCTAATTGGCAAATCTTTGACATTTAATGGAACTTTGACACCTGGAAACACTTGTAAAAAGGCCAGAATATGCTTTCTACTTTTTTTTTTTTTTTCGTTCAGACGACTTATGTGCAACTTGATTGATCTGATGTATATGACCTAACCTTTTCTTGCATGAATTATGAATTTATAATGCAATAGTAAAAGAAGAGGACTTATAGTTCCTTAACCAACAAAAATGTTATAATAAAGGATAAAAGTTTGATACCCACTACGTCTGATGTATTGCAAGTGCAATAAAATAGAAATGTAAAAATCATGTGCATGCCTTATCAATATGTAGAGCAAATTGTTATAACAACGCTAATAAACAAACTTTTGAGGCGTGTTAAATTTAGCCACTGAATAATGTTTAGAATGTTAAAGTTAACACTATAATCATCTAATTTAAAAACTTAAGCTTTTAGATTTGTGTAAATTTATTTATTTTATTATAACACTCCCTCTTACTTGTGAGAGTTAATTTTTTTAATGGGATTGAACTCAAATCCAGTGCTCTGATATCATATTAAGGTTAAGGTCATAATCGTTTGATCTAAAAACTTAAGCTTATAGATATGATGTGGACTATTATATTTATTTTTTATTATAACATAGAATTAGAGTTCTTTTTTTTTTTTTTTTCCTCGGTTGGAATACATTGTTCAAGTGTCCCTTTTCTCACCTTACTACTATTACACAATACGGCTGGAGAAAAAAGGGATCGAACCTATTCTACTCTATCGGGAGATCAGTATCAATACTATTAAATCACATTGAACCGAGTTGGAATGTCAATGATAGCATCGGTGTACCCTTTGTCATTTTTTAAATGTTTAAGCCTATCCAAAGTTGATCAATCGGATATATTTGGGTAAAATAGTGAATATATTTAGATATAAAAGGGGTGATATATTAGCATGAATATAGTAGAAAATAAATGAATGAGTTATAGGCACAATCATGAAATTGAGTAATGAAATACCAGGATTCTATTTTCATATTAATTCTTCATATTCACTTGCTTTTCTCTCCCTTATTACCAATATGTTTGCTCAATAGAATGCAATCGATATTTCAACTTTATTACCGCAGAATATTTATTTTTTGTTTGGTTTACAAAAAATTTTATCAAAAGAATATTTATTCCATATAACGCGGAATAGATAAGGAATCTTCATTCTTCTCTTTATTGGAGGAATGATTATTCCTAATCAAAATATGTTTTGTTCCAAAAACCCTTAACTATAAAATTAAAAATTACTATTATATTCCAGTCTTATTCCTTTCTAGTGAGCCAAACGTATTGTAAGTATTTTCCCATTCATCGTTTAAGGTATCTTGCTAAGGCCTTATATACCTTTAGTTGCACAAACACCAATCGTCCAATAGAATTATTTGGATTCGATTCCCTCATGCCATTGGATATTGATAACATTAGGAGGTGTTCGATGCCCGGTCCAGCAAATGAAGGTCCGGAATGTTGATTCTGTTTTTTTGGTTTGTGATTCAGTTGTTTTCCTGGGATTGACTACTTTTTTAGGGATTTTTTATCCACCTTTTGGTAGGAATAAGTTTCCGAGCAAACAAGCAACAAAGAGCATGTCGATGAAAGGAAAAGATCTATGATTGGATTCATTAAAGCCATTTCAACCTAGAAATAGATACACTGGATGTATCAAATCTAGTTCTTTCTATTACATTATATATATAATGCACAATTGAATGTTACTATGTAACTATATAAAAACGCTTGTTCAAAGGTTCAATAGTAGCTAGCTAGGCTACTAATTAGCTGTAATGCGGGCTTTTTTTTTAAATACTAGTTAACGATGAAGTTATCAATGTTTAGTATATTTAGAGAATCAATTAGCTATCATGAAGAGTTGGACAAAAAATTTAATAATGGAGTTATCAAATAATAGACTACTAGTAGTTGATGCACCCACATTGTGAGTGTAAAAATTAAATAAGAAAATGAACTTCTACAATGAACAATAAAATTAAAGTTAATTGCATGCAAATCGGTAAATGAATGAAAAAACTAAAAACATTGCATAAATTGCTTAAAAATACATGAAAAAAATCAAAATATTAATGAAATAAACACTGTAATACATTGTAACTATTTATTACGAAGTTTATCACAATGAATCGTAATCACAATTATTTTGCTTCATCGAAGACGTAGCCATATGTCTACAAAACAAATGAGACATTAGAAAGAAATTTATTTAATCAAATTATACTCTATAAAGTGACTTGGTAATTAATTTATTAAACTCCTTATATAACAACTCATTTGCAAAAGTTTTGGTCTTGAAAAACCTCATATTAAATGAAATATAGTGGAATAAATAAAATAAAGAGTTTGTACTTATTAAATTGAAAAAAAAAATTGTAGTAAGACAGAATTTAACATATATATGTAATAGTTTTCGCTTTATAAAATTAAAGAAGCAGCATATTTAAATTAAATAGAAACTAACATATAAAAGGGATGATGTTTGATAATATCATATCATATCAACAATCTTATATGATAATCATAATTAGATTTATCTTACCTAATTCCACATATTGTTTATGTCGTACTTGATGATTAAGCCTATCTTCATACCTGCAAGTAATTGATGATATAATGAAAAGGAAAACCATACTTTTTTCACATAACTAGCAATTCAATATCTAAAAATTATACAATAGAAGTTTTGACATTTGTTATATAATGGTATATTACCTATGTTGCTAAAACTTCCAGTTTCTTGTTCTATCATCTTAACGAATGTTCTTTTGTCAATTTTAATAGAGAATGCCCAACCAAAACTATAATCATCGAATAATTTCTCCACAAGAGGAAAAAAACTTATGTAATCAATAAAAATTACTTACATTCTTCGAATTAAAGTCTTAATCCAAAATGAAAAACATAATATAAAAAAAAATTTATGTGATAAATATAGATGTCGTATAAGGGGATTGTTAGAAACATATTGTGGAAATCTCTAAATTAGTCAACCACGCATCAAGAGGAATTACATAATTTAATGTGAATTAAAGTAAACATGGGATAAACGTGGGATAAATTATAGTTTATTATTCCTTCAAATGGGTGTGGAGACGAATGAGAAAAGTTCTCATTAAATTATAAAGATGATCAAATAATAATATTAGAAAGATTGATAAATTACCATATAAAACTATATGATAAAAATGTGTGACGAATGAAAGGATTCTGACTTAAAAAAAGATAGATAGATAGATAGATAGATAGATAGATATAGAAAATAGAAATATTAGGTTTAAATAGCAATGATGATTCTTTCTTTTAGTCAATATTCTTAAATACAATGATAATTTTATTTCCTTAAATAAAATGATCAACTAATAATATTATAAAGATTGATAAATTACCATATAAAACTATATGATAAAAATGTGCGATTGAATATAAGAGTTCTGGCTTAAATTGTATAGAAAATATATAGATAAGTAGATATAGATAAAATAACAATGATGATTCTTTTCTTTAGTCAATTTCTTAAATGCAATGATAATTTATTTTCTTAAATAAAAATCAAATAATAATATTGGAGAGATTGATAAATTATCATATAGAAGTATATGACAAAAATGTGCAATGAATGAAAAGTTATGGCTTAAATTATATGAATAGCTGGATATAGATTAAATAGCAATTAATTATATAGATAGATAGATAGATATAAATTAAAGCAATAATGATTCTTTTTTTAGTAATATTTTTAAATGCAATGATAAGTTTATTTCCTTAAATTAAGTGATCAAATATAAAATTAGAGAGATTGATAAATTACCATATAAAACTATATGATAAAATATGTGACGAATGAAAGGGTTCTGGCTTAAATCATATAGAAAAAAACATATATATATATATATATATATATAGATAGATAGATAGATATAGATTAAACAGCAACGATGATTCTTTTTTAGTCAATATTATTAAATGCAATGATAAGTTTATTTCCTTAAATAAAATGATAAAATCATAATATCGGAGAGATTGATAAATTATCATACAAAACTATATGATAAAAATGTACAACAAATAAAAGAGTTTTAACTTAAATAATATAGAAGATAGAAAAATAGATTTAAATAGCAATGATGACTATTTTCTTTAGTCAATATTCTTAAATACAATGATAAGTTTATTTCTTAAATTAAAATGATTAAATAATAAATTAGAGAGATTGATAAATTACCATATAGAGGTATATGATAAAAATGCAATGAATGAAAGAGTTCTAACTTAAATATATATATAGATAGACATAGATTAAATAACAATTAAATTATATAGATAGATAGATAGATATAGATAAATAGCAATAATGATTCTTTTCTTTAGTCAATATTCTTAAATGCAATGATAAGTTGATTTCCTTAATAAAATGATCAAATAATAATATTAGAGAGATTGAAAAATTACCATATAAAACTATACAATAAAAAGGTGTCACGAATGAAATGATTCTAGCTTAAATATAAAACTATATAAATAGATAGATATAGATTAAATAGCAACGATGATTCTTTTCTTTAGTCAATATTCTTAAAATGCAATGATAAGTTTATTTCCTTAAGTAAAATGATCAAATAATAATATAGAGAAATTGACAAATTACCACATAAAACTATATGCTAAAAAAATGCGACGAAAGGGTTCTAGCTTAAATTATATAAATATAAAATAGATATAGATATATATTATATAGATAAAATGAAAAATGATGGAAAAAAAAACTAAGAGAGAGGAAAATAAGAGAGATAAAATGGATAATTAGAGTGACAAATGTGTTTCTTTAAATAAAAATGGACAAATAATATATTAAAGATATTGATATATTACCTTAAAAACTATATGTTAAAAACATGCAATAAATGAATGGGCAGGCACATTAACTAAGATAAAATTAAAAATGATAAAATAAAAACTAAGAGTGAGAAAAATAAGAGAGATAGATAGGATAATTAGAGTGATAAATGTTAACCTTAAATAAAAATAGACAAATAATAATATTAAAGAGATTGATAAATTACCTTATAAACTATTATTAAAAATGTGCTACGAATGAATGAGTTCTAGCCTCAAATTATTAGCAGACGATGCACCGCATTACGGGTGTAAAAATTAATAAGAAAATGAACTTCTACAATAAACACCATAATGAAGTTAATTACATGCAAGATCGGTAGACGACGAAGAAACTAAAATCATTACATAAATTGCATAAAAATACATGAAAATGAAATCAAAAAATTAATAAAATAACATTCTAATGCACTATAAATATTTATTACGAAGTTATAATACATGAATCATAATCACAATTATTTCCTTTATAAAAAACGTAGCATATATCTACAAATCAAATAAGACATTAGAAAGGGAATTTATTTAATCAAATTATAGTTTTATATACACTTAAGTAACTTGGTAATTAATATTAACTCCTTGTATAACAACTCATTTGCAAAAGTTTTAGTCATGAAAAACTGCATATAAATGAAATATAGTGGAGTAAATAAAATAAAGAGTTTATACTTATTAAACTGAAAAAAAAAAATTAAGTAAGACAAAATTTTAAACTTTAGTAAAAATAAAACTTGACATATGTAATAGTTTTGCTCTGCAAATGAAAAAAACAACGTATTTAAATTAAATAAAAGTAACATATAAATCAATAATGTTTGTTAATATCATACTATAACACAATTTATATGATAATCATAATTAGATTTATCTTACCTATCATATCCACATTTTATTTGTGTTATACTGATGATTAGGCCTATCTTCCATATCTACAAGTAATGACATATAATAAAAGGAAATCATACTTTTACACGTAATTAGCAATGCATATCTAAAAAGTATACAATGGAAGCTACGACCTTTGTTTATATAGTGGTATATTACCTGTGTGCTAAAACTTTCCAATTTCTTGTTTTAATCATCTTAATGAATGTTCTTTTGTTAGTTTTAATAGAGAATGCTCAACCAAAAACTATAAATCCTCAAATAATTTCTCTGTAGGAGGAAAAGACTAATGTAATTAGAAAAAATTTCATACCTTCTAGATTGTAAAGTCTTAATCCAAAAAAAAACATATAATAAAAAGAAAATATACGTAATCGATATAGATACCGTATAAGGGCATTATTGGGGACATAGTATGAAAATCTCTAAATTAGTCAACCAAGCATCAAGAGGAATTACATAATTTAATGTGAATTAAAATAAACATGGGATAAATTATACTTTATTATTCCTGCAAATGGTTGTGGAAACGAATAAGAAAGTTCTCACTTAAATTATAAAGATGATCAAATAATAAATTAGAGAGATTGATAAATTAGCATATAAAACTATATGATAAAAAATATGTGACAAATGAAAGGGTTCTGGCTTAAATTATATAAATAAGATAAGTATAACTAGTTTAACCCTTGGTGCAAATAGGAGTGATAAGTTGTAAAAAGAAAAAAAAAGTACATGTAGTTACCATAATTTAATGGCAATAAAAAATGATTTTTTAAATATTTTCAAAAAAATTATGTATTTTATCATATTTATATTGTTATGTGTCATATGTTATAGGTATGGGAGGAAACATACGGCATGAGTGGCACTTCAAGTTTGAAGGTTCATAATCCCTTTCATAATTGAATGAACCACTTTAAAACAGTTTGAAGAGTTAAACTACATTATTTTAAATCAATTTGAGCTAAATGGTATTACATCTATTTATTCTTTGTTATTCAAATATATATATATATATATATATATCATATGGATGTATATTTTAATCGTTACTATCATATCCTTGCCGTGTTAATCCTGCTTAAGAAAAATTAGGGCATCCTTATCCTGTTTGAGAAAGATCTAACATCCGTTGTATTTTTAGCATTTGATAAAATATGGCAAATTGTTAATTAGCAACCATTAAATCCAATCAAGTTATATTAGGAAAAATTAATATCCTATTATGATAAGATAATTTTTCCTATTGCCTATAGCATTCACCAATATAATAAAATGAATATAAAATAACAAAAACGCCAGAATTTAATGTGGAAAATCCCAATTGGGAAAAAATCTCTGGGCCATAGCACAAAAACTTCCACTATCAACCAATAATGGGATTATAATATTTTTCTTCACTAGTTATACTAGTAGATAACTAATTTTTCACCACAATAGGATACCGATAAAACTATAAAACTTATTAAATCATAAAAATGTGAAAACGCCTATTCAATCTGGACAAATGAGAATGATTAACAATAAACATAAAAAATCACCTTGCAGTACTCTACGCCATGGATTCAATAGAAGAAGTTTCATCACAATCGAGATTTAATAAGTCATCTAATTGTGGATCTGAAATCACTCCACCAAAAGAAGTTTTGTTCCTCCGAAGTTCATATAATATCAAAGCTAATAAGTTGAACTCCTTTATGTTAAGCACTTAAAGGTGTTTTTCCTTCATTTTATTCAATCCTAATTGTGAGCCACAATTTTTCAACATGGTCCGGAAATCAATTTGTCACCTTCTAGATCTCTTTTGTCCACCATAAGTTCTGGTCTCGATACCTTCTACGACAGTATTCCTATCCCGTATACAATGAGATGTTCTCTCTACACTTTTTCTTTTCTTTCTTCTAAATATATATAAAATATATTTAGAGTTTCTTTATTATTTATTATCGGCCCATATGGGTTTGACCCAAAGCCCAACAAACTCTCCCTTCAACTCATATTGGAGTTTTCATCACACTAGTTATCTTTCTGCAATAAATAAGCTTATCCTTTGGTAGAGTTTTAGTCATCATGTCTGCACCATTGCTATCAGTGTAGATCTTTTCAAGCTTCAAGAGCTTTGCTTCTAATGCATCCCGAATGTAATGATATCTAACATCAATGCGTTTTGATCTTAAATAAAAAGTTAAATTCTTTCTAAGATGTACAGCACTCTAGTTGTCACAATATAATTTTAAATCTTCCTGCTCTTAACCCAACTCTTCTAAAAATTTCTTCATCCACAAGAATTCCTTGAAAGCTTCCGTTACAACAATATACTCTGCTTCTATGGTTAATAGTGCAACACACTTATGTAATTTAGGCTATCAAGACACCGCTCGCCCTACATGAGTAATTAGATAACCTGAAGTTGACTTCCTAAACCAAGATCTCCCGCCATGTTAGCATTTGTAAACCATTCCAATATCGGTTTACAACCACTAAACTGCAAACTTAAGTTGGAAGTGCCCTTGAGATACTTGAGAATCCATTTAACTGCGGTCTAATGCTCTTATCCTAGATTTGAGAGATAGCGACTAATAACACCAACAGCATGAGCAATATCTGGTCTAGTGCACATCATAGCATACATTAGACTACCAATAGCTAAAACATAGGCTATCTTTTTCATGTCTTCTTTGTCTACCTCACTTTTAGGACACTGCTGAGAACTGAGTTTAAACTGATTTGCAAGTGGAGAAGAGACAAGCTTTACCTTGCTCAGATCGAATCTCTCTAATACCATTTCTAGGTATCTATCCTATGATAACCACAGTTTCTGGCTCTTCCTATCATGAATAATTCTCATACCAAGAATCTGGTTTGCGGCTCCTAAGTCTTTCATGGCAAAAGACTTACTTAATGCCTTTTTAAGATCTTGAATTCGCTTGGTGTCATGACCAACAATCAACATATCATCCATATACAATAAAAGAATAATGAACTCACTACTTCTAAATTTCCTTATAAAGGTACAATGGTCTGATGCAGTCCTGGTATATCCTTGGTCAATCATGAAGGTATCAAACTTCTTATTGTACTAGTGTCTTAGAGCTTGTTTCGAGCCATACAATCTCTTCTTCAATTTGCACACAAGATGCTCCTTCCTCTTGACACTAAACCCCTCAGGCTGCTCCAGATAAATCTCTTACTCCAAGTCACCATGAAGGAACGTTGTCTTCACATCCAGTTGCTCAATCTCTAAGTTCAAACTGACGGTAGTATTAAGTATAGCCCAAATGGAAGACATCATCACCACTGGTGAGAAAATCTCATCAAAGTTAACACCTTTCTTTTGACCATACCCCTTTACATCCAATCTTGCCCTATACCTTAGTTGTGAGCTATTCTCTTTAATCTTCAATCTATATACTCATTTATTCTTTAACAGTCGCTTGCCCATTAGCAATTCCACCAAATCATATATATGATTCTCACACAAGGATTTCATCTCATCTTGCATGGCTTTTACCCATTCATTTTTCTACTCATGGGATATAGCCTATTGATAACATTCTAGCTCTCCCCCTCTATCAGCATCACATAGTCTTCTACATTATATCTAATGGATGGTCTTCTCTCTCTTGTAGACCTTCTCAGCTCAATCTACTTATTAGGTGCTTGGGATGTCTCATCATCTTCAACTGAGTCTTGCACATCTAATGAAGACACGATTGCACCAAACTCACCACAAAAAAATCAAGTATCGGGAGGAATGACCACACAAAACTGAGCTAAGAAGTTTTGAGATGAGTTCCATGGTTTCTACAAGGACTTCTTAGAGGATCAAGCAAAGCACATTGAATTGATTGCAGAAGGAGAAATAAAATTGTTCAACATTGTGCAACGAAATGGCAAAAATCCAAACAACTTCATCATATCCAATGGCACTGAAGAACAACAGACTTGAAAATTGATCTAGAGCTGCCAACTTTAATTTCAACACAGCCAACCTAAAATCTGATATTACCATCCTTCTTCACAGGATCTAACGCCACTAGCCATCTTTCTTCAATGCCATTGGCATTGAGCATTACGTCGCTAGAATTCAGCTGGCATAAAAGATGCTCAGGATCAAATTTTTTTAGGCCACCAGCTTTCTTTGGTCGACAAACTTGTTTTGTTTTATGTCCTTTGCTTTTTCTTTGTGTTATTACATATAGTCCTTTGTATTGGTTTTGATGAACAGATCACTTTTGATATTGAAATCAAGTGAGAGAAATTCTTCTCTTTGAGTTCTTTCGAGAGCTTATGACATCTTCAAGAATTTGATATTCTTGTTGAGTTCTTCATTATACCAAGGTTCTTAGTCGGTATTTCCTACAAGTTCGAGATCTTTATATCAAGGTTCTTAGGATAACTTAATCAATGGGTCAAGGTTTTTCCATCAATTCATAGTAAGGTTCAAAAAGTTCTTAGATCCTAGATCAAGTATCTGATTCTATTCTAGATATTTCATTGGGTCAACGTCTGCATATCGATTCTTAGAGTCAAGGAAATTGCAAATCCATGCCTAGCATGCATCAACATCTCCCTCATTATTATTAGGATCTTCAGGAAAGTGCACTGGGTCTACATTGACTGGGATCTCGCCTGAGGATTTAGACTTCCCTAACTTCTTTATATCTTCAACAGTCTAATCTTCTAGAAAGACCACATCTCTGCTTCTCACAATTTTCTTTTCTACTGGATCCCATAACCTATACCCATACTCATCATGTGCATAACCTAGAAAAATACATTGTTTTGAATTTACATCAAGTTTTGCTCTTTCATCCTCAGGAATATGCACAAATGCCCTGCAACCAAACACTCATAAGTGATCATAAGATAGGCTTTTACTTGTTCATACTATCTCTAGGATATCACCAACCAAAGCATAAGAGGGAGATAAGTTAATCAAATCAATTGTTTTCCTCATTGTTCCTCCCCATAATGATTTAGGTAGCTTGGCATGAGATAATATGCACTTTACTTTCTATGTAATAGTGTAATTCATCCTTTCTGCATTACCGTTTTGATGTGGGGTCTGTGGAACTGTCTTCTCAAGTTTAATTTCATGGACTCTACAATATTCTTCAAAATGACCTCTATATTCACCACTATTATCTGCTTAGACACATTTGAACTGTATCCCTCATCATCTAATTTTCATACAGAAACCAAGTTTAAGCGAATATCTAGAGTGTGTCTAACATCTTTGAGGATGAGTCTGTAACCCGTATTAGTCTTCCAAATAATATTTATGATGCCAATAATTTTAGATGTACCATCATTTCCCATTCTAACATTACCATAATCACCAACGGTGTAGTTGAGAAGAATTCACCATTTGATATAACATGAAAGGAGGCACTGGAGTCAATAACCCAGTCACTATCATGACATGCGACACAAACACAGTCATCATCTCGGGCAACAATAATCTCACCATCTGCTACTACAGCAGTCATTTCATTACCTTTTCCATGGCCTTTACCTTTCGCTTGCTCTCTCTTCCATATTCTACATTCTTGTTTCAAATGTTCTGACTTGTCATAATGATAACACTTAATATTTCTTCTTCTTGATCCAAATCTTCCCCTAGATTTATCAGATCTATTAGATTTATTAGATGAGCCTCTAGTCCAACTTCTACCACGTCTTTCTTGTTTATAAGTAATTAGTGCCCAAGTGTCAACACTTGCACCAAGTTCTTTTCTTCTGGCTTCTTTGTTCATCAAATTATCTTTCACCATTGCAATAGTGAGCTTTCCTTCTACAGTAGAATTACTAACTAACACCACAAGTGCCTCCTAACTATCAGGCAATGAACTCAATAACAAAAGTGCTTGTATCCCATCATCAAGCACAAGTTTCATAGCAGATAGCTGATTCACAAGACCTTGAAAACCATTCAAGTGATCTATCATATTGGATCCTTCTTTATACTTCAAATTCACCACTCTCCTAATCAAGGAGGTTTTATTTAAGGCAGTCTGTCTCTCATACATGGACTCCAATTTCTTCCATGGAACATCAGCTCTGGTTTCCTAAGCAACATGATGATACATACTATGTTCAACCCATTATCGGATATATCAACAGTTTTTCTATGCATAATCAACTAATCCTCGTGAGGCTTATCTTTTGGTTTCGTTTTATCACTGCCCAAAGGCGCATATAGTTTTTACAATATAAAAAATCTTCCATCATCGATTTTCAGATTAAATAACTTAAAGAACTCAACTTTATCATGGTACCTGATGATTTCGCTATGCTTGCAACACAAGAAACATTTTTTTTTATTTAAACCCACTCTGATACCACTTGTTAGGAAAAACTAATGTCCTATAATGACAAGATAATTTTTCCTCTTACTTGTAGTGATCACCAATATAATAAACTAAATATAAAATAACAAAAACACAAGGATTTAACTTGGAAAACCCCAACTGTGGAAAAACCACGAGACCACAGCGTAAAAACTTCCACTATTAACTAATAATAAGATTACAATATTTTTCTTCACTAGTTATAAAAGTAGATAACTAATTCTTCACCACAGCAGTGGATATCGATAAAATCACAAAACTTATTAATTCACAAAAAAGCAAAAACACCTATTCGACTAGGATAACTAAGAAGGATTAACAATAAATGGAAATAATCACCTTACAATCCTCCACAACACAAATTCAACGAAAGAAGTTTCGTCACAATCTGGATTTGATAAGTCATCCAATTGTGGATCTGAAATCACTCCACCAAAAGAATTTTTATTCCTCCAAAGTGCGTATAATATCAAAGCCAATACCTTAGACTCCTTTACGTTAGAGCACTTAAAGGTGCTTTTCCTTCACTGTATTTAATCTTGATTGTGAGCCACAATTCTTCAATGTGGTCCAGAAATCAATTCGTCACCTTCCCGACCTCTTTTGTCCGCCATAGGTTCTGGTCTCGATATCTTCCACGACAGTATTCCTATCTCGCATATAATGAGATGTTCTCTCCACACTTTTTCTTTTCTTTTTTATAAATATATATAAAATATATTTAGGGTTTCTTTATTATTTATTATGGGCCCATATGGATTGGACCCAAAGCCCAATAGGTTATTCTCTTTATCTCTTGAAAAAAGGAAAGAGTATTCCCTATATCTGCATTGCATTATGAGAACGTTATTTATATTTGCTTGTCAATTAAAGGAATCGAGTCTAAATGATATATATCCAAACCCAAGCATGACTCCACCCTCCATCAAAATGACATCCATATGCTAATTATTCATGGGGTTTTAGAATCTCATTAAGATATATTTTCTATAGATGTAACTATAAATATTATATAATCCTTGATTAATGTCATATCATATTGTGCTAAGAAGTTGCTTTTTAAATTGTATATCGATGGACTCTAGGTCGGAAAAAAAATAAGTGAATTCTTAATATACCTATCTTAGATAGATCTTCTATTGAAAAGTCTATTATGTGAAAAATAGTACCGCAACGATCCCTCATACGATACCATTTTTTCATTTAATAAACCCTAAATGGAGAGTCAACCTAAAATAAGTAGAACAAAAATCTACCCATCTTTTGCTCGTCTAAGTCTCAGTCACGTAGAGTTGAAATTTTTTTCAACAGCGCCTAAGTCCTAACTTGAAAAAAGTCAGATACAGCTCTCTTCTTTGATTGCACGTGTCAGTATCAATAATAAGGATTCATGGATCTGCACAATTAATGCTAAATGCTAAATGTGACATAGAGACTGGAGAGACTAACTCACCATATATTTATACGCATACCATCGTCTGTGTAATTTGAAATTAAAATTTTCAAAAAATACCTATAAGTTGGGTAAAATATATATATATATATATATATATATTGATTTTCCCTCCAAATTTACCCTAAATTGACGTTTACTTATCAACTATAGTAAACTGGTTAATATTACTTTTAATTTTATTAAAATATGCTATATTTTAAATGTGTTTTTTTATTCTGAAAATAAACTTGTTATTTTATATCACTTGAAAGAAAATTTCTTTTCAAATAATTTGTGGTAGGTTCAAGAAAAGTTTTCTTCCTAAATCCATCCATTTAAAAATAATTAAATAAATAAAAATCTTTTCCTTCTTTTATTGAAAAAAAAAAATTCCCTTCAAATTCCTCCCACACGTAAAAGCGTGTAGAAATGACCAATCCCTAAAAGCATGACTCAAATGACTTTGTCCCAAGCATAATGTTATCGTCATACCTTTCTATACGATACAAGCAAAAGGTTATCATTCTCAAAATAAATGGTAGATCTTTGACTACTAGCATATACGGTCCACTTGATCAAAGCAAAGGAAAAGTCTCTCTAGTTTCTGCTAAACAAATCCTGGTTTAGCCAGATCAATGCTTCACAGTGGAATTGAAAACTACATTGCGATGATGAGCAGTGTACAAGATCTTAGGATCTTCTGACATCCGTCTCCAAACATAGAATTCTGCAGGATAATTCCATGAAGTAAGAATATTCCACAAAATTTACTGTTACATGGATTCTTACAAAGGCATTTAGGAGAAAGCATATCTAAGAAGTTGATACAAATAAGCAATTCCAAGAGAAACCCAAATGCATTTTTCATCAGGAACTCCCTCTCAACAAGGAAAGTTGTTGACCTTTGCCACGATGCAACTTGCACCCAGAAATTTCTATTTGCGCTAAAGTGCTTAGTACCGAAGAGGGGGAGATGGAGTGGATTACAGGTCTAAGAGCACCAAGAATTCTGCACAGAAGGGACTGAAAAAGCACATCTGCTGGCAAAACTTAAAATACCCTAATGTATTGATGACGATCGCTCAATCATGCTTCAATTAATCAATAGAGACCAAACAGAAATACAAGAAATCTTTACACAAGCTGCTGCAATAAGTTGACCTTAATTTGATGAGATTGTATATTCATTCTCATCCTTGGGTGAACCGCCAAAAGAACCTGGAAAAACCTGTTCCATACAGCAGAGACAATTTTGCAGCTTCATGAATTTAATAAAGGATGCTTCATATGAAATAAAGGGGTGAACCGCTTTTCAATGTTTGTAATGTTCAACAAAAACAATGCTGCATAAGCTTTCTATGCTTCTGTTGCTCCTCTTTTTTAAGGCATTACTACTTATGCTTTACAACCATAGGATGAAATCATTTCCGTAAATCCATAGTTGTCGTAATCAAAAGTAAAATATATGATTTTACGAGTACTTTTTCTTAATTAAATGAATACAAATCATTTAAGTGCAGAATTTAAGTAAAATTTTAAATTTAAATATACAATTCTACACGTTTATGATTCTATCAATTCCACACAATTTTGTACAATTCGACCGATTTTACACATTTGAATGAATAGTAAAATCACAATTCTGACAATCTATGATTATTCATTTCATCTCTTTGCCAACAGCAGGTTCAAACTTTTGTAAAACAGAACGCTTAGGACAACGGTTCTGCTAGGCAGAGCAGCTAAATCCTTTTCAAGAGAGACATAAATGCAGAAGGTATTATTACCCCTGTCCAAACTTTTTAGCCTTGTACATAAAGACAGGAGTTATTCATCAAACAATTTAGCTGAGAAAATGATACATTACAGTATTTACCTATTGCAGGTCCTTATGTACAAGCGTGGAGTAGTTACAGCAGTTATAAATACTATGACTACCAATATACATGTGGATGTGGATGTACACAAGAAAGGAGAAAATAAATAAAAGAAATAATGGAAGCTTAAGCTTATCCCACTGTTTTAATTAGCTGTGATATCAGAAGTGGAAGCAAGTTTATTTTCTTAAGACTGCCCTCCAGTAGAGTGCAAATGTTGAGAACACTTAATTGGAATCTTAAGTGAGTCAAAAGGGAAGGAAGAACCGCCTTGGAAAAGAGATTGGCAACCTGAGGAGAACTAAGACCATAACAAAGATAAATCACATGAACTAATAACGATGGAAAACAATCTTGACACGCTTAACATGCTCATGTAAAACTGGAATCTTGGTGATACAAAGAGGAGACCAATTATCACAAAAAAGTCACACCAAAATCAGAATGTAAAGCTTTCACCCAAACCAATTCACAATTTGTAGAAGCCCAAGCTTGATACTCAGCCTCCAATTCCGTGGAACTTCCAAAAATAGTGGCTAGCTTCCTAGATTTTCAATTAATGAGATAAAAGCCAAGAAAGACACAATAATCCATAAAAGATTTCATAGCAGCAACATGTTTTGCCCAATCACCGCTACTATGCCAACAATTCTAGAGATGAGGCCAAATATTGAAAATAAAATAAAATAAAAATATATAAATAATAAATAAATAAAACGTTTAGGCCTGGACTGCCCTCTGAATATCGTAAAACACGATGAGCAGCAAGCAGATGAGACACAGGACTTTTAATAAAGTGAGAAAGCACCTGAAGTGAGCAAGCAATGTCGTGACGAGTAAAAGTAAGGGAAAACAAGACAACCAACCAAGTGCCAATACGCAGACGCATCAGAAAGTAGGTCAGGATCATCTTTCAACAACTTCAGAATAGGCACATAAGAGCTGAATAAGGTAAACAACCTAAGTACCAAACATCATTTATAATAAATTGTTTTAATATATGTAGAATATCACGTATACATTACTAGAATTATCCTTAAATGATAACAGTATCTTATAGATAAATGTATTTAATGAGATGTAAGGTAAGGTTGGTACACCAACTATTAGAAGCATGATCTTTATATATATGTGCAGAATATACAACACATCAACATACATTTTTTCCTTCCTTGTCTCTGCTTTTCCTCATGATATCAAAGCCTACTCTCTGACCCGGAAAAAAATAAAAAATCCCCTTGTTCCCTTAGCCTTCGACAATCAAAATTGGCTAAGATCAGGACAAATATGACCACTGTTGCCCCTTTGAATCTTGAAAACCCATCCATACAGATCACCATTCACAAGTTGAATTTGATTAATTTTTTACAATGGTCGAGATCCATGACATTGTACCTCCGTGGCAAAGGACGCCTAGGTTACCTTACTGGTGAAATCAAGGCACTAGAAATCAATAGTCCCAAGTATCAAAAATGGGATTCAGAAAATTCTATGATAATTGCATGGTTGATTAACTCCATGGAGACTGAGATTGGGAGTACATATCTTTTCCTGTCTACTGCTAAGGAGGTTTAGGAAGTTTTAAAGGAAACTTTCTCTGATTTAGAGAATTTCACCCAATATTCAAACTTAAGTCGAAACTTCAAGATCAAAAGCAACTAAATCTAGCTATGACTCAATACTATAGTATTTTGTACAATCTTTGGCAAGAGATTGACTTGTTTTATGATGCTAAGTGGAAATGCACCAAAGATGCACTTCTTTACAAGAAAATGTTGAATAAGGAGAGGCCATTTGATTTCTTATATGGCCTAAACAAAGATCTAGATGAGGTATGTGGACAAATCAAGGGAAAGTCTTCCCTACCATCCATTCGAGAAGCCTTTGCTAAAGCCTGATGTGAAGAGAGCCGCAAGCATGTCATGCTCGACTCCTCTCCAAATCCTGATGGATCATTCTGCTTTGGTAACACGTCAAAATGATAATGTTGGTGACACTCATATTAATCAACGAGAAAGACGCTGGTGTGAGCATTGTCGTAAGAAAAGTCACACCAAGGACACACGTTGGCAAACAAATGGTAAACCAACTGATTGGAAGCCTAGAAACTCATTAGGTGCACATGGATATACTGCTAAAAAGGTTGATCAGAACCCATTTTCTCCTAAGCAAATAGAACAGCTCCAACACCTCCTAAGCTATGCCTAGAATTATGAACCACAGCCCAATACTTCTGCCTATCATGATACTAATATAGGTAATTTTCCTATTACTCTTACCATTAATGCTTCTCCTTGTTTTATTGACTCTGGAGCCTCGAATCACATAACCGGCCAATCTCAACAGTTTACTAAATATAGGTCATGCCCAGGTAATTTCAAAATAAAAATACCCGATGGTTCTTTGTATATGGTTGCTGGTATAAGCTTTATTCTTATCTCACCTTACCTTGCCCTACGTAATGTTCTCCATCTTTCCAATCTCTCGTGCAACCTTCTTTCTATAAATAAACTTACCCATGACCAGAATTGTATTGCATAATTCTCACTTTTGAGTTGTGGATTTCATGAGCTGCCGTTAGGGAGGACAGTTGGGAGTGCTAGGGAATGTAGTGGGCTGTCCTATCTTGATGTTGAAGCACTCATCCAAGCTCAAGACAATAAACTTTCTGCCCTTGGCTCAGCGTTATCAAAGGCGAGCGCCTTTTGCACCTAAGTTCTGAGGCGAGGCGAGGCGAGACGAGGTTAACGAGGTAAACGCTTTTAGCACCTAAGCATAAGGGAGCATGAGGCACAAGGCGAGTAATCGATGAAAGGGCGCAGACTTTTCCCTTTTCAAAGGGTGTTTGTGTTAGCAAAAAAAAAATAATGTGGGTATAGCAATACATATTATTTATGTGGGCCCAAAATTAAAACCAGATAACAGTTAATATTGTACCCTTACTAAGTATATTACAACTAGCAGAATAAAAAACAAAACCTACCCCACTTGTCACTTTATCTCTCTTTGTCACATTCAAAAACCTCACCTCCACTTTCTCTCTTTTTTGTCTCACAAAAACTAAACACAGTGTTTCACTTTCAAGTTCTTTTATCCAAGTATTTATACTTTTCATCTTATTTTTTTCCATCTTCATAGTTGACTTGACTGGTTGTTCTTACTTGCATGCATGAACAATTGCTGATACTTGACACTTGGTATGTTTTTTTTATATCCACATTCCACTGTCGTCTTTCATTGTTCAAGTCTCTTTTCAACAGTAAAGTAGATAATAAAGAGTTTTTGTATCATCATATTTACTAAGAATAACAATGAAGAGTTTATGTATAATCAAATTTACAAGTAAATAATAATAAAAAGTTTCTATATAATAAAAAATAATAAATAAATAAATGTTAATATAAAAAAGATTTTTTTTAAGTGCAATGACTACAAAACCGTTCTCTCTCTCTCTCTCTCTCTTTTCCCCTCACTTATAAAATCAGAATAAGATAAAGAAAAAAAATTATAATTAATAAATTAGTAATTATTAATGTTTATGTATGTATGTTTGTGGGAATCTATTCACTAATGCTAATTTTTTTAATAAATTTCTTTTAGATAGAGTGCAATTATATTTCAGATAGACTTAGGCAACGTTAGTGGGAGCAAAGATTGGGGGCAAAAGAAGTGATCCAACATGGAATATAATTATTTGGCTAATAAAAAAAATACAAATTCAGTGACTTGCATGTTTTGTCAAAAAGTCACTAAGGGAGGGATTTATAGAATCAAACAACATCAAATAGAAAATAATAGGAATGAGAAAAAATGTTTGAAGCCAAAAGTAAGAAAAGAGTTAGAAGACCTTGATAACATCATGAAAATTGGAAAGGATAAAGATGAGGGGAAAAGTAATAAAGGCAAAGAGAAAGTTGTTGCTTCCGTATCATCAAAGAAGAGGGGGCCTATGGATGTTTTTGTAATGATAAGGCCGGAACATGTTGAGATAAGGAAGAAGGGAAAAATGATAAAATCTATTATAAATGATGCATATGACAAACAAAAGAGAGAGCAAAGTTGTCAATACATTGCTCGTTTCTTCAATCAAGCAAGCATTCCATTTAATGTTGCACATCTTGATTCATTTAAATAGATGATTAAAGCCATCGGTCAATATAGACCTAGCATGTAACCTCCAAGTTATCATGAGTTGAGAATTCCACTTCTTAAGAAAGAAGTTGAATATACTGATGGATTGCTTCAAAAACACAGATTCTTGGAAAAGACTTGGATGTTCGATTATGTCAGATGGGTGGCTAAGTCGAACTCATCGAAGCATTATAAACTTTTTAGTTGATTGCTTAATGGGAACAATGTTTGTGATATCAGTGGATGCATCATCATATATCAAAACAGGAGAAAAGTTAATTGAATTGTTGGATAACTTTGTAGATGAGATTGAAGAAGCAAATGTTGCTCAAATAATAACAGATAATGAATCCAATTATGTTATAGCAAGTAAGTTTTAGTTTTTAGTTTCTAGTTTCTAGTTTCTACTCTATCTTAAGTTAATTATTATGATATAAATATGTAATGTTTTTTAAATATTATTAACTATCTTTTTAATAGGGAAGTTATTGGAAGCAAAAAAAAAAAATTTGTTTTGGACAATATGGGTTGCTCATTGTTTAAATTTGATACTAGAGGATATTTGGAAGATTCCACAAGTAGCAAGAACTATTGAGAAGGCAATTACCATGACTGAATTTATATACGGCCATACAAGTCTCTTGAATACTATGAAATCCTTCATAAAGAATAAAAAACTTATCTGCCCAGGGAAAACTAGGTTTTATACATCATACCTTACCTTGCAATCAATTCACAATCAAAAAAATCATTTAAGGGCCATGTTCACTTCAGATTATTGGGCTTTAGCAGTTGAGCAAAGCAAGCGAAGGAGAACAGGGCTTCAAGGATGTTAGAGGCAAAAAGTGCACTCAATGTGCTACACCTTGTAATCGCATGAGGTGCAAAGCGCAAAATAAGCACTCGCCTGAGTGGAACGAAGTGCAAATATTTTAAAAAATTAGTAATATTATTTTAATACATGAAAACATCCACATTTAAAAATAATGTTTAATTTAAACCAATAAAGATTAAATAGGTTAGATTGATATAGCATGATATCATCATGCTAACAAAATGAACACTATGTGCATAAAAAATCATGCTCACAAAATGAGTACCATATGCATAAAAATATCAAAACTTAAACTATTAAAGTAGTCTTTTTTTACAAGATAATATAAAACTAGATATTAACAAGTTCAATCACTCATTCGCTCCTCTTCCTCATCATTAGCACCATCCAAATGATCATCCCTACTATTCATTAACATCTTCTTCTATATTATCGCTCAAAACTTCTTCATCATCTATAATAACTTTTCTACTTAATGACTCCATAAATTATGTTTGAGATCCGATATTCCTCGATGATTCCTCAACCCTTATAGCTCTTGAAACATCACCCCATGTTAAGTCATCATTCTTAAACACTAATTCATTATCTGCCTCAACGAATGAGTCAATACCCATCTATCCAATCAACCACTCATTGCTTTTACCAATATCATCTAAAGAGATAAGATCAATAACATCACCCTGATCATTACTTAATAAAAACTAAATCATTTAAACACCTTTGGGCAAGTTTGTTTCTCCTCTTTGTATGTATCTGCAAATAATTATAGTTATAATGATTAATGTTTCTAACATGGTAGCAATTACACTCAAATTAAAACTTTAAGATGCTTACTTGCTCAAACACACACCAATTTCTCTCATATCCAAATGAACTACATGTCAAGCTTAGAACTTTAATTGTAAATTGTTGTAAGTTAGGAGTTGAGTTTCCATACAACTCCCACCATTCAACTATACAATTAAAAGGAAAAAAAAGTTTCAGTTACGTAATAAAATACTTATTATAATACACATTTTTTTAAGGTTTACCTGGTGCTTTTGTCCTCCTTAACTTTATGGCAAAATCAATGCCAAATAAGCTCTCACACTCTTGTAAATAGAAATTTCAAAAGTTATCTTATCTCGCACTTGAGATTGACAAACTAATCTTTTAATAGTAGCATGTAATCCTAAAACAACTTCCCCATCAAACTCCATGTTCAGATCATCATAAAAATTAGCAGAATTTAAAAATGTCCAACTGCGTGCAAGGGATGACGCAATTGGCAATTAACATCTACCATCAATAATCTTTCTCACTTGCATATTTTTTTTCATCACCATTGAATGATTTTAATATGCTCTCCTTTGCTCTATCCAGCTTCATAAATATATTCTATTGCTGGTTTTTTCTCACTATCAACAAGTCTAAGCACCCGTACAAGAGGCCCCATCACCTTAACAATATAGATGATGTAATTCTAAAAGCCAACTGACAAAATCGTTTCACAGACCCTTTTCCTTTTCACTTGTTTTGCCCAGCTACTAGAGTCCAATCATCTAAAATGAGCATGGCCCTCAAATGATTTTTTTTATTGTTTACAAGGTAAAATATGATGTACAAAACTTAGTTTTCCTTAGACGGATAAGTTATCTATTCTTTGTAAAGGATCTCACAGTATTCAAGAGACCTGTATAACCGTGTATAAATCTAGTCATATGGATTGCCTTCTCAATAATTCTTGCTACTCGGGGAATCTTCCCAATATCCTCTAGCATCAAATCCAAACAATGAGCAGCACATGGTATTCAAAACAAATTTGCTCTCTTTGCTTCCAGTAACTTCTTTATTAAAAAGATAATTAATAATATTTAAAAAAATTACATATTTATATCATAATAATTAACTTAAGATAAAGTAGAAAATAAAAACTAGATTTACCGGCTAAAACATCATTGGATTCATTATCTGTTATTACTTGAACAATATTTGCTTCTCAATCTCATCTACAAAGTTATCCAACAATTCAAATAACTTTTCTCCAGTTTTCATATATGATGATACATCTACTAATGTCACAATCATTGTTCCCATTAAGCTATTGACTAAAAAGTTTATAATGATCTAATGAGTTCGACTTAGCCACCCATCCGACATAATCAAACATCCAAGTTTCATCCAAGAATTTTTGTGCTTTTGAAGCGATCCATCAGTATACTCAACTTCTTTCTTAAGAAGTGGAACTCTCAACTCATGGTAACTTGGACGTTTCATGCTAAGTCCATATTGACCAATGGCTTCAATCATCTATTTAAATGAATCAAGATGTGCAAGATTAAATGGAATGCCGCTTGATTAAAGAAACGAGCAAATGTATTGACATGCTTGCTTTCTCTTTTGTTTGTCATATGCATCACTTATTGTAGATTATACCATTTTTCCCTTCTTCCTCATTTCAACAATATGTTCTGGCCTTATTATTACAAAAGCATCCATAGGCCCCCTCTTCTTTGATGATATGGAACTAACAACTTTCGCTTTGCCTTTATTACTTTTCCCCTCATCTTCATCCTTTTCAATTTCCATGACATTATCAAAGTCATCAATATATGGCATTTTATCATAATGTTCTTTTTTTACTTTTCTTTTCGTTCATAAAATCCTCTAACTCTTTTCTCACTTCTGGAGGACACTTCAAACAATTTTTTGCATTCCTATTACTCCCCACTTGATGTTATTTAATTCTATAAATCCCTCCCTTAGTAACTTTTTGACAAAACATACAAGCCACTAAATTTGTACCTCTTTCATCAGCCAAATAATTATATTTTCATCTTGGATCACTTCGTTTGCCCCCACCACCACTCCCACTAACGTTGCCTGAATCCATCTAAAATATAATTGTCCTCTATTTAAAAGAAATTTATTAAAAATATTACAATTAGTGAACAGATTCCCACAAACATAGATACATGATCATTAATCATTACTAATTTATTAATTATACTTTTTTTTCTTTATCTTATTCTAATTTTATAAGTGAAAAGGAAAAAAAAAAAAAGAGAGAGAAAACAATTTTGTAGTCATTACACTTACAAAAAAATCTTTTTTATATTAACAATTATTTATTTATTATCGTTTTATTATATAGAAACTCTTTATTATTATTTACTTTACTATATATTATTATTTACTAGTAAATTTGATTATACATAAACTCTTTATTGTTATTCCTAGTAAATATGATAATATAGAAACTATTTATTTATTATTTATTTTACTATTGAAAAGAGGCTTGAACAATAAAAGACGATGGTGGAATGCGGATAAAAAAAAACAAACCAAGTGTCAACAGCTGGTCATGGATGCAAGTAAGAACAACCAATCAAGTCAACTATGAAGATGGAATAAAATAGGATGAAAAGTATAAATACATGGATGGAAGAGCTCGAAAGTGAAACACTATATTTATTTTTTGTGAGACGGAAAAGAGAGAAAGCGGAGGTGACGGTTTTTTGAACGTAACAAAAAGAAACAAAGTGACAAGTGAGGTAGGATTTTACTATAAGTTTTTGCCCTTTATTTATTTTTTTTATTCTTTAATTGTAAAACACTTAGTAAGTGTACAATACTAAATGTTATCTGTTATTAATTTTAGGCCCACATAAATAATATATACTACTAAACTCATTTTTTTCTCAACACAAATACCCTCTGAAAAGGAAAAAGTGTGCGCCCTTTCATCAGGCTCTCACCTTGCGCCTCATGCTCCCTTGCGCCTAGGCACTAAAAGCGCTCACCTTGTTAACCTCGCCTCACCTTGGCCATTACAAGGAGCATTCTTGCGCCTCACCTCGCCTCGCCTCAATGCCTAGGCGCAAAAAGCACTCTCCTTTAACAACACCGAAGGGTCTGTGAAACAATTTTGTCAGTTGGCTTTTGAAATAACATCATCTATATTCTTAAGGTGATAGGGCCTCTTATACGAGTGCTTAAACCTGTTGATAGTGAGAAAAAACCAACAATGGTATATATTTATGAAGCCATGGACAGAGCAAAGGAGAGCATATCAAAATCATTCAATAATGATAAAGAAAAATATACAGAAGTGAGCAAGATTATTGATGATAGATAGAATTGCCAATTGCATTATCGCTTACATGCAGCTGAACTTTTTTAAATCCTGCTAATTTTTATGATGATCTAAACATGGAATTTGATGAGGAAGTTATTTTAGGATTATATGCCATTATCAAGAGATTGGTTCCTCAACTTCAAGTGCAAGATAAGATAATTTCTAAAATTTCTATTTATAAGCGTGCTGAGAGCCTATTTGGCATTGATTTTGTCATAAGGTCAAGAAAGATAAAAGCAACAGGTAACCTAAAAAAAATGCTATATTATAATGATAGTATTTTATTTTGTAACTGAAACTTGTTTTTTTTCTTTTAATTGTATAGCTGAATGGTGGGGATTGTATGGAAGCTCAACTCCTAAGTCACAAAAATTTGCAATTAAAGTTCTAAGCTTGACATGTAGTTTATCTGGATGTGAGAGATATTAGAGTGTGTTTGAGCAAGTAACCATCCTAAAGTTTTAATTTACGTGATTACTACCATGTTCAGAATATTAATCATTATAACTATAATTATTTGCAAATACATTCAAAGAGGAGAAACAAGCTTGCCCAAAAGCATTTAAATGATTTAGTTTTTATGAAGTACAATCAAGCTCTCAAAGCTCAATACGATCAGGGTGATGTTATTGATCCTCTATCTTCAGATGATTAATGAAAGCAATTAGTGTTTGATTGGACAAATGGGTGTTGACTCATTTGTTGAGGCAAATAATGAATCAATGTTTAGGAATGATGACTTGACATGGGGTAATGTTTCAAGAACTACAAAGATTGAGGAACCATTGAGGAATACCATATCTCAAACACAATTTATGGGGTCATCAAGTAGAAAAGTTATTACAGATGAGGAGGAGGAAGTTTTGAGCGATGATATGGAAGATGTTGATGAATATAACAATAGGGAGGATCATTTAGACGGAGCTAATGATGAGGAGGAGGAGTGAATGAGTGATTAAACTTGTCAATATCTAGTTTTATATTATTTTGTAAAAAAAAAAAAAAAAGACTACTATAATAGTCTTAAGTCTTGATATTTTTATGCACATAGTGCTCATTTTGTGAGCACAATGCTATCATCCTATATCAATCTAACCTATTTAATCTTTGTTAGTCCAAATTAAACATTATTATTAAATGTGGATGTTTTCATGTATTAAATTAACATTACTAATTTTTTAAAATATTTTCTCCTCGTTTCACTCGAGCGAGCGCTTTATTTGCACTTTGCACCTTAGGAGATTACAATGTATAGCGCCTTGAGTGCGCTTTTCACCACTGACAACCTTGTCTTGGCTGTACTACTTCTAGTTGTAATGAAATTATGAGATGGCAATATAGATTGGGCCATCCTAGTTTTCCCTATTTGAAACATTTGTTCGCTTCTCTGTTTAGAAATAAAAGTTGAAGCCCATTTCATTGTGAAGTTTGTCAATCTACAAAACACACATGTTGTTTTTCGATCTCGTCCTTAGAAAGAGTCACAATCTTTCTCACTAGTTCATAGCAACATCTAAGGTCCGCCTAAAGTTCAAAATATATCTAATACTAGATGGATCATAAACTTTTATCGATAATCATACAAGAGTATGTTGGGTGTATCTTCTTAAAGACAAATCTGATGCTGTAAATATTTTCAAAAAAACTCAGTTTAATGCAATAAGGGTCTTTCATACTGATAATGGTACAAAATGTTTCAATACCATTCTAGGTGATTACCTACAATCTCATAGGATTATTCACAGAAGTTCATGCGCAGGGACACCTCAACAAAACAGGATTGCTAAAAGGAAAAATAGGCACTTGTTAGAAGTAGCCCGAGCTCTCATGTTTACTACCTCTATTCCAAAACAATTATAGGGTGAAGCTGTATTAACTGCAGCCTATTTTATAAACTATATGACATCTTGTGTTCTACAACATCAAACCCCCTTGTCTCTTTTTTTGAAAGCTTATCATCATACTATCTTTCTTTCTAATTTCCCTCAAAAAACTTTCGGATGTGTCTCTTATGCTCACATTCCAAGCTCAATTCGAAACAAGCTTGAACCTACAGCGCATAGATGTGCTTTTCTTGGATATTCATCTACACAAAAAGGATATAAATGTTACAATCCCTAAACCAAGCGTATGTATGTGCCATAGATGTAGATGTTACTGTCATAAAAATCTGAACCAAGAAAGAAGAGATCGTATTGCCTTATATTCTAAGAATTATAGCATACGTATTTATAGCTATACATAATCTTCTAAACTAAGAAAGAAATAAATAAATAATGACCTAGGGTGTTGCAAGAATATACATGGAAAGTACAATTAAAAATATTTACAGCCTATAATTTACTCTAAATATGGAGTAATATTCTATAGGAAATTCCCTATTCTAACACTCTTCCTCAGGCAGGTTTGTAAATGTCTCGCATCCCCAGCTTGCTTACTAGAAAATCAAATTGTTTTTTCTATAGACCTTTGGTGAGTATGTCAGCTATTTGTTGAGAAGTAGGAACATAAAGAACACAAACTAAACCACTTTCAAGTTTTTCTTTGATAAAGTGTGCATCGATTTCAACATGTTTAGTCCGATCATGAAGAACCAGATTGTGAGTAATTGAAATGGCAATTTTGTTATCACAATAGATTTTCATAGGAAGTGACATAGAAAGCTTTAAATCTTCTAACAATTTCTTAATCCACATAGCTTCACAAATCCCATGTGCAAGGGATCTAAATTTTGCTTCAGTGCTACTTCATGCCACAACACTTTGTTTCTTACTGCTTCAGGTTACCAAATTCCCCTACTAAATGTGCAATATCAAATGTTGATCGCCTACCTGTCAGACTAGCTGCCCAGTCAGCATCAGTTTAAACTTCTATCTAAAAGTAATCATGTTTTTTTAACATCAAACCTTTTCTAGGAGTCTTTTTTAGATACTTTAGTATTCTATATCAAACTTCAAAGTATTCTCGACCGGATACATGCATGAATTGGCTTAACATGACTACAGCAAATGCTATATCAAGGCGAGTGTGTGACAAATATATAAATCTACCCACCAAATACTGAAATTTCTCCTTTTCAATCACATCATCAATTTTAGCAAAGTTTAGCTTAAGATTTACCTCCACTAGAGTTTCAGTAAGCTTGCAACCTTGCAAACCAGTGTCATTCAATAAATAAAGAGTATATTTCCTTTAATTTATAAATATTTCTTCACGCGATCTTGCAAATTACGTGCCAAAAGAATATTTTAATGCTCGTAGATCTTTAATTTCAAAGTTTTCAGCCAACCTTTTCATCAATCTTGCTAACTCATCAAGATCATCACCTGTTAGCATCATGTCATCAACATAGATAATGAGGATTACTATTTTTCCATCATCAGCATGTTTATAGAAAAGAGTATGGTCTACTTGACTCTATTGATACCCATATCTTTTTATAGTTTTTCCAAACTGCTCAAACCATACCCTTGGAGATTGTTTGAGACCATACAAAGACTTCCGAAGTTTGCAAACTTTGTTTTGACTACGTGATTTTTCAAAGCCAGGAGGCGAAGTCATAAACACTTCCTCTTTCAAATCACCATTCAAAAATACATTTTTTGGTTGATGCAATACCCAATTAAAATTAACAGCAAGAGATAAAAGAACACATATAGAGTTAATTTTTGCTACTAGGGCAAAAGTTTCTTGGTAATCGGCACCATATGTTTGAGTAAACCCCTTAGCCACAAGTCTCACTTTATATCTCTCTACACCATTTACCCTGCATTTCACAGTAAATAACCATTTACACCCAATTGTTTTCTAACCTTTCCCATGTCTTATTTTACTTTAGTGCATCCATTTCCTCCATCACTGTTGTTCTACAATTTAGATCAACAAGTGTTGCCTAAATGTTTATCAAAATAAACAGATTAGAGATTTTTCAAGTGAATGCCCTATGATTTTTAAAGATATGACCATAAGACAAATATTTTTCAATGGGGTGATTAATGCAAGAACGAGTTCCTTTTCTAAAAGCAATAGGAACATCAAGATTTATATATTCATAAGAGACTTTATTTGGGAAAAAAGAAGGTGAAATGTAAGAATTGTTATTTTGAGAAGTGTCTTAAGGAGTGTCTTGAGTACCTAAATCCGAGGTAGTGGATTGAGTAATTGCTGAAGAAATAATAGGCTCTTTACCTTTTTGATGATTCTTTCTCCTTGTATAAACTAAGACCTCAGGTTCTTAATCTTAGGATTATCTTGTAGTATTTCTTCCTCTATCAAATATTCAATAATTTTTGGCAAAGCCTACATAGGTTTAGAAATTATAGTTTAAGGCAAAGTAGCAAAAATAGGTGTCTTATCCCCAATTTATTCTTTGAAACTCTCCCCTTGAAGAAAATTTTAATGAAAATAACGTTGATTTTTTATGAATAAAACATCCATAGTAACTTCTTGTTTTTGGATTAAAACACTTAATACCCCTTTTGATTTGGTGCATAGCCAACAAAAACATATTTTTTCAGCCCTTAGATCAAGTTTGGACAAATTTTTATGAGGTAAATGAATACAAACTACACATTCAAAAATTTTAAGAGGTAATTTAGAATAAATTCGATTTTAAGGGAAGAAATTTTTAAAACATTATAGAAAAGAAATGAAGTTAAGTACCTTGGTAGGCATTCTATTTATCAAATAAGCTGCAACTAAAACTGCATCTCTCCAAAGATACTTAGGAACATACATAGAAAACATAAGAGATCGAGCCACTTCTAGTAAATGTCGATTTTTTCACTCAACTATACCATTTTGCTAAAGTGTGTTGACACAAGTTGATTGGTAATGAATGCCCTTATCTCTCAAAAGCTTCCAAGAATCTCATTTATATACTCAGTACCATTATCAATATATAGAATACTAATTTTGGTTTGAAAGTGAGTTTCAATTATGTTATAAAAATTTTGGAAAATTATCTTAACTTCGAATTATCAGCCATTAAATATACCCAACACAAATGAATATAATCATCAATAAAGGTAACAAACCATTTTTTATTTGAATAGATAGGAGTCCGTGAAGAACCCTACACATCGCTATGAATTAAGTAGATTGGTCATGAATGCCGATAACCTTTTGAATGATAAATGTTCTTATAACTTTTTGACAGAATGCAATGTTCACAATGAAAAAGAGAACAATCTATTCCTTTAAACAAGGTCAGAAATAATTTTTTAAGGTAGAGAAAACTAGGATGCCCTAGTATATAGTGCCAGAGTATTATTTTATCTTTAACAACATTTGAAATGATACTACTTAGTCCTTAAGGTCTTTTATGTGCGGAGATTTCATCTTTAAAGTAGTAAAGACCACCAATCATTCTAGCAGTACTAACCCTGAATTCAGGTCTTAAAACATGCAACAAGAATCAAAAAAGGTAACACTAGAATTGTTATATTTGGATAACTTCATAACAGACAAAAGATTACATGTAAGTTTTGGTACATGAAGGACAGATTTAAGGGATAAAGTTTCTAACAAAATAATCAAACCTTTACCAACAATAGATGAATAAGAACCATCTACTATACGAATCTTTTCTTCACTAGAATTAGGAACATAAGTATGAAATAAATTTAAGAAACTTGTCGCATGATCAGATACTCCATAATCAATGATCCACGAGCAGATTGTAAAACACCAAGGCATTTAAATGAGTACTTGTTTGTGCCAAAGAAGCATGAGGAGAACTAGATGATCCAGAATTGGACTTGAGTAGTTTCAAGATATGATCCACTTGTTGTGGAACCGTCTCGCCTTCATTAGCAATAGAATTCTTTATCAAAGGTGCAGAATTGGACAAAACATTTAATGTCATTTTAGGCATCATGGTAAAGAAAGTGTTTAAAGGCTGGGGTTGGTTCAAAAAAAATAACCTCACTCTGATACCATGTTATAAAAATCTGAACCAAGAAAGAAGAAATTGTATTACCTTATTTTTTAAGAATTATAGCAGGCATATTTATAGTTATAGATAATCTTTTAAACTAAGAAAGAAATAAAGAATAATGACATAGGAGATTACAAAAATATACGTGGAAAGTACAATTAAAAATATTTACAGCCTATAATTTACTCTAAATATGGAGTAATATTCTATAGAAATATTCAATAGGATATTCGCTATTCTGACAGTTACCTTTCATGAGTCCCAATCCTTTTACTCAAACATTTCACTTCAGGTAACCACAATGACAAAAGCTTGCTTTTAGGAAACTTGTTTACCTTCTCTTATCCTAGAATGTCCACCTATAGCTTCTCTCATCCCAAACAATCCACCTATAGTGCCACTCATGACCACAGATTCAAATACAAAACAAAGAACAAACAATCATGGAACCAAAACAAAGGATACCTGTAGACCTTGAACTACTGGTTTATACACGACGACAGGGAAGTAAGCAGGAGGTACAGCCCTCTACAAAACCTCCTTTTCAAGAGTCTGAACCAGAGATAAGAATCCAGATAAGTGAGCCTTTGGATAATTTGGAATGTGTTGATATTTCTTTTAACCAATATGGCACTAGAACACCAGAATCAGATCTTCCAATTGCAAAAAGAAAGTCAATAAGAAGCAGCACACCACATCCAATCTCCAAATTCTTAGGCTTTAGTAAGCTGACTCCAAAATATATACAGCTTTTGCAACTAAACTTGATTAGATAGCTATACCATGGTGTAATGAGGAAGCACTTCAACAACTAGAATGGAAAAGGGCAGTGGACGAAGAGATGATGGCATTGGAGAAAAAAATAAAATATAAGGTTCATGGAACGATTAGGCGATATATAGCACCATTGGTGGCAAAGGAGTTCACTTAAACATATGGAGTGGACTACGTGAAACATTTGCGCTAGTAGCTAAACTCAATACAGTCAGAGTTGTACTCTCAATTACAGCCAACCTTGATTGGCCTTTACAACTCCTCCTGGTTTCGAGAGAAATATGGGAGTGGAACTATGTTATTTAAAAAAATCTTTATACAGGTTGAAGCAGTCTCCACAGGTTTGGTTCGGACGTTTCAACCAAGTAATTAAGAGGCATGGCTATACACAAGGTCAATCTGACCATACTTTGTTCTTCAAACACACAGAAAGTGGCAAGGTAGATATTTTAATTGTTTATGTTGACGATATAATTCTACTAGGTGATGATCTTGAAGAGCTAGAGGGACTTAAGAAGTTTTAAGCTTAAGAATTTGAAGTTAAAGATCTTGGCCAGCTACGGTATTTCCTAGGAATGGAAATTTCAAGAAGCAAACAAGGAATCTCGGTCTTATAGAGGACATACATGAAAGATTTGCTAAAAGAAACAGGGATGCTAGGCTGTAAACCAACAGCAACACCAGTTGAATCGAAGGCAAAATATAAGAACAGGGGCGAAGAAAAGTTGGTGAACAAAGGTACCAACAACTTGTTGATAAGTTAATCTACTCGTCTCATACCCATCCGGATATTGCATTTGCAGTCAACTTGGTGAGTCAATATATGCATCATCCTCTTAACGAACACTTAAAGGCAACATATAGAATAGTTTCGTATGTCAAGAGAACACCTGAAAATGGTTTACTTTTCAAGAAAAATAAAGGAGTGTAAAAGCATTTATAGATGCTAATTAGGCTGGTTCAATTGAAGACCAAAGATCTACAACTGGGTACTATACAAAAGTTTGGGGTAATTTAATAACTTAAAGAAGCAAGAAACAGCCTATGATAGCTCGTAATAGTGCTGAAGCTGAATTTAGAGCTTAGCTAAAGGTGTTTGTGAATTGATGTGGATCAAACAATTATTAGAAACGCTGCAACTTCATAGAACTAACCTAATGAAGCCATAAGTATTGCACACAACCCGGTTCACCATAATAGGACCAAGCATGTGGAGGTAAATAGACATTTTATCAAAGAGAAGATTGAAGATGAGACTATCTATGTTGTCTATGTACAAAGTAAGCAACAAGAAGCGGATTTACTGACAAATGGGATGTCAAATACCACTTTGAAGAACTTGTCAGCAAGCTAGGCATGTGGAATTTGTATGCACCAAATTGAGAGGGGGTGTTGTAATAAATGTAGAATATCATATATATCTTACTAGAATAATCCTTAAAAGGAAAACAATATCTTCTAGACAAATGTATTTAATGACATGTTAGGTAAGGATTGGTACACCAACTATTAGAAGCATGATATCCATATATATGTGCGGAATATACAACACATCAATATATATTTTTTCCTTCCTGGTCTCTGTTTTTCCCCATAAATCAATAGCACACACTGGCAAGCACAGAACAAGATTTGGGAAACGCAACCTGATGTGACCGTACCATGCGTCCAACCTCCAGAAGTGCATGTATACAGGAGGCGACCTGAAGGAGAAATCTAGGGGTGTGCAAAAAAACCGAATATTTAGGATAACCGAACCGAAACCGAAAAATTTATCCAAACAAACGGTTAACCGATCTATCGATTTAGGTTTAGGATTACCATTTCTAATTTTTTCGATTTTCAGTTTCGGTTTTTATATACTAAAATCAGACGGATTCGGTTAACCGATTTATAATATATCTATATAATTAATTTTTTAAAAAATATAAATATAGGATGTTCAACTTCAAGTCTTCAACATTGATTGGAAACCCTACCTTTTTGTTTTCTTAGCCACAAACTGCACAGGCCCACACTTCACACACACACAGCTACAGCCTACAAAGTACACACCATGACGACCACGTAGCCCTCCTCTTCGGCCTTGCAAAGTAAATGTTTCATGCATTTTCAGTGCAGGAGGAAGCATTCTGAGCTGGTGGGAGAAATTTCAAATCTTTCTGTCAACGAAGAGAAGTTGCTCTCTGAGGTTTGTATATGTGAGCTACTGTATTTCTTTAGAAAATAAATGTTTCATGCATTTTCTTAAGGTGATGCATTGATGTTCAGAGCTGGAAGTTTGGAGTGCTATCTATTGCTTGAATTATTATTATTTTTTTTTTTTTTGGCTAAATTACACACATACTTGTTCTTATGACTATCACTATGTGCTGCCTTGCCAAGGTTTCAACATCACAGCTATTCTGCAGTACAATGTTTTCTTTCTTTGTCTGTTTATATATTCTCAATTTATAGTTTATATATGTATGATCAATTTGTTGTTCTACGATGTAGCCATAAGCTAGCACAGCATTTTATTATTTTTTCATATGTTTATAATCAGTTTTCGACAATCCTATTGTGCATAAGTAACATACAAGCAAAACGGCACTTACTTTCATTTTGTGAAAATCCTTTCCTCGATCCTTTCTGTCCAGATTTGCTATTAACAACAAATTACATAATTAACTCTCAAAATTCATTTTCAGATTACATTTTTATCACTTGTGAATTTATCCTAACTTTATTAATAAAAATCATATTACAATAGGCTCTTGCAAACAAACATTCTAGTTTTAGTTTTCTCTAACATGTTAACTATACACCAAGCCAAAGCCAAAGCCAAAGCCAAAGGGTATAATATGAGACTTTTAAGTTAAGGCAATCATAGACCAACGATCTACCTCGATTGACTTATCATTGCAATTGTACATTGATGCCCTAGATTTTGGAAGACAACCGAATCATGAGGATTCCATTCGTGATCAAACTCCATGAATAGATCTTAGTTTTATATTCTCAATTTATAGTTTTTAATATAATTAAAAAAAAGTACTCTAATTTTTTTAAGGACATATTGAAAAATATGTTTAACGGCAAATTTTGCATAACCATTATGTTAAACGGTTAAAAACCGAAAACCGAAAAAAAAAAACTAACCGTTAAGGCGGTTAACCGTTCATAATGGATCGGTTTAGGATCAGGATATTGAAAATCCGATCATTACAGTTAGGATAAAAAAATTGAGGCCACGGACCGATTAACTGAACCGTGAACACCCCTAGAGAAATCAGCAGCTAGTAGCTCACTTATGTCACCAGTAGAATTGTTAGTCAAGCACTCAAGCAGGCAAGTTAGCTTAGCTGGTATAGTTTGTTATATTTGTTACTTGCATTTCCTCTATAGCTGGAGTTAGCTGATATAAAAAGTCATAGAATAGATTCAAATAATTTTTAGCCAGAAAATTACATGTAATTTAGAGAACCTGAGATAAGCAAGATTACAAATGAGCATTCTGGATGCAGAGTGAATTTTACCTTTGAACATCTATAAAACTGGCTGCTTTTTGCCTAAATCAGTTTGGGAACAATCACAAACTCCAAACCAAGAAACTATTTCAGCTCCTCCAAATCTTTGGTACCAAGTTTCTTATTGAACAAGCCCTAAAGAGAGAAGATAACCATTTACACAGACTTATAACACCAGAAATTGCTACCAACAGAAAACCATTTACACAGACTTATAACACAAGAAAACATCAAATTCAGACCTAACTCTGATTTATTTGGCAAGTAACACAACATATACACTGTTTACTAAGAACTGTATCAGAGCACAACTAACAGCAATGCATTCTATCAGGAGCAATGTGGCCTCCTCCACAAATCAAAGTCAGCATTTTTATGATATATGAAACAGCAGCAAAAGAAGTAGTATTATCACTGCTAAGAATGGAGTTACACAAAGTACCATTCAACTTAGGTAATGAAACCTCTCTAGTGTCTCTTGTTGAAGTACATAAAGTGATGATCAACCTTGGCATGTCCAATCACATCCCAGGTATGCAGCTCCTATAGAAGACTGTCAAGGCCAGAAAAGTAGCAAGCAATATGTGATGATGAAGTGCGAAGGCTAACTGAAAGTAAATTGAAAGTCTAAATAGGATGATGAAGGTTGGCCAAAAAAAGAAGAAAAAAGGATGATGAAGAACATCTCATAGGATTAATGAAGCAGATAAAATAATATTCCATGCATGATGTACCCGAGTTTTTATACCATTTGGCAACTATACAAACATTAGAAACAGAATGAAAACCGCCACAATACCTAAGTATATGTATCAACAATAGGATTTTAAGCTCCAATATCAATGATCCATGAAGCTGAATTAAAAGTGTTTGAATTGAAACGTCTAGTATTATTGATTAAAATTGATGAGCATGATCTTTAAGAGTATGTACCTGCCAATTGCCATGGCAGCAGCAAATAGAGAAGAAGAAGATCCATCAAGTTTCATGTTCATTTTCAAGGACAATTTTGCATCTGATTAGTTGAGTAATGACATAAACTTGTGGACTTGATTCTTCAAAAGGCTTAAGCCACTCCAATGCATGATATCCACTGCTAGTGCCAGAATAGAATCCTCATCATGCAACTCAGGTAAGATGGCATGTGCTTGCTTGAGAGTCATGCCTCCTCCATTGTTTCATGAGGATTTGAATCAGATACATAAAAGACAGGAGTTATTCACACACACATGTTTCATTTGCTATTTTCACAGGATCATGCAGCAATCAAATGGCTTGCAAGATCAACACTCGAAAGTTTGTCTTCCTTGCATGCCATGGATACCATCCTTGTCCAGGAGTCTATAGAAACAATATTTCCCTTTCCAAGGCTCATTAGAACTGTCAACAACAAATCTACATTTCCTTCTTCACACAATTGACCAATAAATTTATCCACACTAGCCAACCGAGGAGCAAATCCTTTAAAAACCATTTCATCCAAAAGCATGGCTGCTGCCTCGACGTGCATCTTTTCGCACAAATTATCAAAAAGTATGCGATATGAAACTACATCAGGATTGCAACCACGTCTCGGCATATCCTCCAATAAATCATTGGCTTCACTAACTTTCCCTTCCTTACACAATGCACCAAGAATCACATTGTAACTAATGACATCTGCCTTGCACCCATTTGCAGTCATCTCATCTAAGATTTTATAAGCTGCATTGAAGTCCTTTTCCATACAAAATCCTCGAATCATGGCATTGAATCCAGCAGTATTCATCTTGCAACCTGTTTCCCTCATTTCCTCCAAACACTTATCAACCTCTTCCTTCCTCCCGGACTTGAAAAGAGCATCAATCAGAGTCGTGTAAACAGCCGAATCCAACCCAATCCCTTCTCTCTCCATCTCTTCATTAAGCTGAAAACCCAAGCTCACTTCACCCCTACGACAAACTCCCTTAATCAAAGCCGTGTAAACGCACACGTCTGGTCGAACACCATACACTCTAACCATATCATCCTTCAACTTAAAAGCCTCTTCCAGCTTATCATTCACACAAAGGCCCGAAACCAAAGTCCCAAAAGTGACCTCATCAGGACGAACACCTCTCTCGCGCATTTCATCAAACACCCTCCACGCATCATCAACGCGCCCAGAAACCAAACAGGCCCTGATCAAAATATTGTAGGTACATGCATTCCGGTACACATGCTTATCCAAATTCACTACCAAGTCGTTAAATTTCTCAAATTCACCGCATTCGAGCAACGCAGCGAGCAGAGAATTGAACGACTTGTGGGTTCTTTGGCACCGAAAGGAAGGGATAGAAAGGAAGGTCTCTATCGCCTTATCGGGCAATCGGGCACGAGAATAGAAATTGATGACGTGGCAGAAGAGGGGTTCGCGAGGAGTCAAATTGATTTGGTTTTTGAGTTTGTCAAGGATGAGTTCCATTTGATCGAACATTTTGGCGCGTCCGAGCTTTGTGATGATGAGATCGTAGGAGAGGAGAGAGTGTTTGAAGGGTTTTGAAGGTTGGGATAGGGTTCGAGGATCGTTAGGGTCAGGGTCAGGGTCAGGGTCAGGGTTAAGGAAGAGTTGGAGAGCGAGCTTTGGGTCTCTTTGGAGGCGTAAGAGGGAAGAGAGTCTGTATGGTGAAATGGGGCTCGGTTTTGGTATTGGAGTGGGCATATGGACTTCGCCAGAGAGACGACCGATCGATGGGTCGCCAGAGAAGGAAGGGCTGGAGGTTGCCGGCGATGATGGAGTGGGAGCTATGAGAAGGTAGACTTCAACATTTCCTTGAGTTTGTTCTCCCTCCAAAATACTCAAATAAACCGTCAAAATAAACTTTTCTTTAATTATGAAAAAGTTTTAATTAGCATTGCAAGACAAATCAAGCTTAATTTAGTTTTAATAAGTTCAATACATGTCTAAGGTTCGTGTGGAAAAATATTACCAATATATAATTCTAATGAAATTAATTACCAATATATCATAGCACAATCACGTTTAAAAACACAGGATGTAATAATTTATATGTAAATCACGGGAATAAAACAGGATATAAAGTTTATATACCGTTGCTATATCGCGATTACTAATCGCGATATAGAACTTAATCACATATCGCGATTGCTAATCGAGATACGAATGATTTTATATATGTGTAAATCCCATTTTGTAAACGTGATATTCATATGAATATCGGACTACAATACGCGATATACGGTATATCGTATAATATTTGTATATCTTGATTTATACACACGATTTAGCAACTGTATATTGATAATTATTTTTATTTTGACCTTAAATAAGTAATTAATTTCAATTAGAGTAGTAAACATGCAGTTATTTCTAGTTTTAATGCTTGAATTAATTTGTTTAAAAAAATATTGAGTTGTAACGAACTTAAACTTTTTACCACAACTAAAATAGAAGTTTGGACACCACTCTCTTATTAAGGTAATGTTATTTCGAGTTTCATTCGCGGATTGAGTTTAAGTAAATATTGAGTAACTTACGAGATAAATATACAAAATAAATTAATACTTGTGCTAAGTTCAAAAAGATAAATATATAAAATAAATTAATATATCAATAAATGAATTGATAATGAATAAAACTTAAGTTACATATATATGTGGCTCTTCGTTTTAATTATACATAGAATATACAACATAAAATATAATAATTACAAACCTACTCATATATTTAAATAAAATTGCTCACAAGGCTTAACAAACTTGGCGTAAAGAGTTCTTGCAAACCTAAAGAGAATTTTAAGCTCCATTATAAAATGGTTTTATTTTAAATTTGGGTTGACTCATTTACTAATCAAACTTGAGTTAAGTTTAGTTCAATTCGTTTACAACTGTGGTTCTAATATACCCTTTCTATATGATAATACTATTGTTGCTAATTCAAATCTGGTAGAGGCAGAAATGACCAATCGACTAAACTTTTGTGTGTGGGGGCTTGCAAAAGAGAACATAATTAGTGGTACATCGAAGCTAGGTCCAAGGCGGCTAAGGATGCAATTGGGACAGGTTTTGTAAAACCCGATACTTACTAAGGTTCCCAAAACCTATCCTAAACCCTATAGTTTTTTTTCCTATGAACCAAAAACCCACTTGATAGACCCTATAAAGATCCCAAACCCAAACTCAATAGACTTGATAATTCTTTAACCACAATTATTTTATATTTAAAGTCATCTGAAAAAATCTTTTTCTTACAACATACATATTCATAATTTTTTTTCTTGTTTATAATGAAATAATCTATTCCAATTAATATTTGTGTATAAAAAATATTTTAAAATATGTTCTCTATTAGCTTAACTTTACAATAAGTTATTATGAACAATTAAATCAAATATTATTAAAAGTGAATGCTCTATAGATTTAAAAATCCATGCACCATTTATTAAATTCAACTACAAATTTAAAAATGCATATACCAATTATTAAATTTAACTAATACCTAATATACATAAACTTAAAAAGATAATTTGACTTTCAATTGTACTTTTAATTTTATTAATTGAAATAAAATTAATAATTTTTTTCTTTGAACAGATTCGAGTTCCTAATAGGTTTTATATCCATTCCAAAACCCGAACCAAGATCTTATAAGGTTTAGCACAAATTCTCAAAACTCATCTCAAATCCTACAGGATAATAATCGATGGGGTATTTATCAAATTGGCTGAGTTTGGTACCTTGTAAGAATCTGTTCGATTTGCATCCTCAGGCACAGCCACACCAATGTTTAATTTAGTAGGCATTTTGACATGGAGGCGAGTAACAAGTATGAAAGAGAGAGTCTAGGTAACATTTCTTCTTGTAGAATAGCAAGACATACTTATAATGGGCGGTTCCATAGCGATAGAGTGTGTCATGGGATCATGGATTAGTGAACAATTTGCAACGGACATAGAGGGAATCCAGTAATCTACGTTTGACCGTGCTAAGCCTTAGTAAGGAAATATGCCGGGTGACCCTAGATCAAGTGTCGTCAAGATGTGACAATGGGCAATCGATTCCTCAAGCCAAAAAAAAAACTAGTTTTTTAATGAGGCTATAGACCTTGTCATGGTGAGTCAAGCCTAAGCTCAATTGGTTGATCTATGAAGTTAATGTGTCGAACTAGATTTTGAGGCCCATGATACCATCAACAACTATAAGCTATGAATTTCAATAAAACTTGCATATAATTATTTTTCCTAAACGAGTACACATAGACTATAGACTTAAGGTTACATTTAATACTTGAATTTTGCCCACATTTGCAATTAAGTACATAGAGTTTTTTAAGTGTCACCTAATTTTTTTTTTCATAATCAACAGTGAATTTCATTTTTTTCTATAATTAATTACATAATTTTTTTTTTACTTGTAATTAACTACTTAATTTAGGCACCACAAATGACCTATGTGATATATTTATATAGTGGGGTTGCTATAATTAATCGATCACATGCGATAGACGTATTAATTGACCTGAGAGGAGTCTTGAACCGATGACACTTGTAAAATGTCGTAGAGAGAAGTGTGAGAGGAGGAATAGGCAAACCCAGTTTGAACAAATTGAGTGGATTCAATCATTCTTGACTCGTTTTTCGTGAAGTAGTTACTTTGATCTTTTTTGGAGATATTCCAGCAAAGTTGCCACGCTTGTCTCAATTTTAGCAATACATAAAATGGCCCTACATAGGAATAGCCTCTTATTTATAGACTTTAGAAGCTGATGTCAGCCATTAGATGACATTTGATCAAACGGATTAGATCGAGTATGGTTGCTCACCATTAGATAATTTGTAAACGATCCAATGGCTACTATTAAAGCCTTCTTTTTTATAGTAGTGGGCTGAGCTGGGCTTGGAAATGGGCTTGAGGGCTTTTATAATACAAAGAGAAGTCCATTATTCTTTAAAGCATCCCATTTTTATTATAAAAAGGCCGAAGGCTTATTTTAATCCACATAAGCCCTTTTTTTAATCAAATAAAGCTAAAATTAATCCAACAAGATATTTTTATACTCTACTTTTCGTATCTAAGAAAACCAAATAAAACCGAGAGCAGAATAAACCGGTCTAGCAATATCCATCTCAAGCCTATCGAGTCAAATCTTCATATGACATCCCTTATTGGACCTATCTTCCAGATCTAACCACTAGCCCAAAAGACCGGTTCTTGGCGTTAAATGAGGCTCTAAACCCAATTACTAAAATGACTTTCTATATTTTACCTCCTGACCAAAAGCTCCATCAGTAAAGTCATAAATGGGGTTTTAGGTATTTCATTGAGTAGATACTATCTTCAAATTTATTGCAAGGCAGTGATAAGAAGTTGCACTTGACATCAAATTGTCTATTGCATTAATTGAACCAATACTTCTTATACTTGTAAATGAACCAAAGTAAGTTGAAGTTGCCTTTGCTAAACCGTTGCTCAATGATTCACTTTCTTGCATCATTCCATTTCACATATTATGATGGTCATCTTGTTTTCCTCTTCTTTTTTTTTTTTTTTAAATAATGCTTAATAATTTAATAAAAGCAATAAATTAAGCTCATTGAAGGGACAAATCTTCAGTCACACTTTACTATAATAATTCTGTCGTACATAAAAAATAAGTGCATCTTTCAAGATCCCTGTATCTCCATTTGCCAATACATTCGCATACTTCCTCATATGCGATGATGATGTCTATTTCTTTTCTTTTTTTTTTTTTTCTTTCGCGAACATAATAGCGTTTTCACCGTGTAGCAATTTTATTGTAGTACACAATTTAGAATATTTTATTGATGTTTGGCTAAGTAACAGTTATTAGCATATACTCATAGTGTTTGTAATATCTGTCCTTGGATCGAAATAACTCATCAGTAGTATTGATATATTCAAGATTCCTTTGATGTCACTGTTCATCGGATAAAATGAACTTCATGTGTGTGTGGATATTCGTTGTTAGGTCTGACTTCCAATGCCACCATGGATTTCAAGATAAAAACGGTATTGACTATGAAGAACCTTCGCTTTGGTGTTTTCTGTATGGATTCACCCTTCGTGATTCCGTATTACATGGGCATGCAATATTTTTTATGCAAAAAAAACTCTAAATCTCAATTATATGTATATTTAATAATAATGACAATATTAATAACATTAACGAAACTAATATTATTATTTTTTATATTATCCTTCTCTTCTTTTATTGTTTTTACGATTTTTTTTTGTTTTTCTTTCATTGCAATTTTTTTTGCGCAATTTTTGTTATTGATGTGTGTCGTATTTTTTTTATCGATTGGCAAAATCGTGATTTGTTGTTTCTAGGCTTCATAGTAGGCTTAACTATTACCTTAGCTCTCCCATTTTTCTGCTAAACTTGGCACGAGCCCCCGATTAATCTTGTGTCGATGTAGCATTCGACTCTTAGCATGAGCTCACGAGTGATCTTGTATTATTCTGGCACTTGGCCTCTTCTAACTTTGATATAGGCCAACGAATCTTCACGCCCATTCCTACTATAGTCCTCTATGAGGCTAATAACCCATTCGATAAGGCCCATCTTCCATTTAGCTACGAATAAGGAATTCAAAATGAATCTTTCTCAATCTACTAGCTCGATCCATCAAAAAGACTGGTTGGCCCATCAGGGAGGACGTATACCTAAGGTCCCATCTCCTCATGATAGTTAGACCAATAATGTGATAAAGGGTGATTCTTTCTAGATGAACATGAGAACTAGAAAATTGCTTATGCCCGCGCCTGCAGGTGGGTAACATCACTTTCTTATTCTGGAAGCTCCTCTACAATAAAGTAATTTTATCGATGCTGTTTTGTGCTACGCTTCATGAACGAGAGGAAAGAGCTGCCTCTGTCACATACTCGGTTCATTTTCCCAAAGTCAGTCAACATAAACTAATCTATATGGGTATCAAACATCACTAGGATTAAAAATCTCACAACATTGATAAAGCAAGCAAATATCCATAGCGCCATTATAGTAGCTATGTGATGTACTTTTCAAAAGATGGAAGGTCTGACTAAATGGTGCATAATAGTGTCTAGGTGGAGCACTCAGACTCACACCTTCATAGCATCATACCCCAACCTTAGAAGATGTTTTCCTTCTATTGAAGCTTCCTTCTTTTTGGAGCACAGACATTGCAATTGTTTACACTTACATGAGTATAAGAGAGTGTATGATACTCTCATGAGAGCCTGCTATGAAATAAAAAAGTCAAAAAGATCCACCTTCTTATCATCAATTAAGTACTTCTTCGAAGTAAATAAAGGAAGCAATATACTACCATGGGCCTGGTGTGACAGCGAGGAAGTATGCTTGTCTCTTTTTTATTCTCTAAATACATATCAAGTTTATTCCCTTATGATATTTACTCGAGGCATGGTTTTATGTAAATTCGAACTTTCAACGTTTATTTTCTTATGGCTATCAATATTTGTTTTTCCTAAGGGTCCCAAAGAAGGAGTCATCCTTCGACTATTCCCATTAGCAATACGTCTAGCTGAGGGGCAAGAGTTTGCTCTCGCTCCCATTAATTGGGCTCCCACCATGGTCATCTCAATTTGTATCGTCAAGTCGCAGTTCGTTCAATGGGTCGCTTTGTGATTTATTATTACGTAGATGTTGTATATCTTTATATTTTCTTTTGTGAAGGTTCAAACGGCATTTTACTTCCCCAGTTACATTTGAAAATTCTAACTTGAACGACCCTTGAGCATAGGCATAAGCTAAAAATGGGTGAGTTTTTGAACAATCTTCATTAACACTAATAGATAACTGCTCTAAGTTTACATTCTACCTGTATGTAGAGAAGATCATAGGATATCAAACCTGTAATGGATATTATCCCCTTGAGGCACATGATATGCTCCCGCTAAAGGATCTGTAAAACGTGTTATTTAATAATGAACATCTCCTTCAATGGTGTATCCCAGGGAGTCTCTCCTTGATGTCAAGGGTCCAAAGGAGAACTTATTGGAATTGAAAATTATGCTTTGCTCTCCTTATAAAGTGGCATGCCAATTTAGATAGACGAAGGTGTACTAGGAGACGTACCCCCTACAATAGACTTTAAATCTTGTTGTGATAGATTTTAAGCATGTACATCCTGAACTTAGAGAAATGTATATTTCTTATATGAAGTGCAACGGGGTTGTCTCCTCTAATTAGTTATCACATCAGGGAAGTTACATGAAGGGATTTTAGAGTTATAAACGTTGAGCCATTAAGTGAGGTACCCATTTTACACAGTGAATTCTTAATTCGGCTCCCTAAATCAAATAGATGCAAAGAGAAGTGGATTGTTAATAATGTTAGAGAACACAATAAAGAAATACAACCTCTTAAGCAAGTACATCATGGGAAAGCATCATCTAAACATCTTCATCTTCCACATTCAAGTGAGGATCAAAGTAACTCAAAGCGACCACATCTCCAAGAGGTATTGATAGATACTTTCTTTGATTTGTGCATATATCATCAAGCACTATTTTTTTTTTTTTTTTTAGTCTTAATCATCTCTCTTTTTTACAGGGCTCTGTTTAGTCAAGTTTTAATCCAGAAGAAAGGCGATCTATATTTAAGTGCTCTTCTCCATTGGGCGAGGGTAATTATGGTGATGAGCCACTTGATTATGGATGTACTTTTGAAGTTCATGGTAACACAAGTGATAATGATGATGCATATTATATGCCTTAGGATATCAACACGGAATCGATTAAACATATAGACCATGAGGAAATCTTCATTATAGAAAAGCTTGTTGAGGATGATGTTGGTCATGATAATGTTGTTATAAATTTAGGCACCTTCAACAAATGAAAATGCAAGTATTGAGATAGGCGGAGCCTCTATACTTCCAACAGAGGTCTAGGTACCCTAACCAGTTGTGAACGCTAAGAGTTGTGCTATTTTTTTACTTCGCATGAGTAAGCATGACAAAGTTGTTCCTCTTCATCAATAAGAAATATGTTCTTATGATCTGCTAATCATCATATCTGCTATAAGACATTCTCCCCTAGTTACTATCATGCCTCCTCAAGACAAGTCAACAACTCCTCTTCTAGATGCAAGTGTGGGAGCTGAGAAAGACTTCTATGGTTTTGATATACCTACTCATCTCATGGTGCCACTACAATGCCTCTATAAGTTAGATGGGGAACTTCAGACAAACTCTTCTTTCGCCTATATACCGCTGAACACGTGTGTAATGACTATGCTAGGCGAGGTGATGTTATTAATTACTCGCCCTTGGGATTAACTTAGGAAGAAAGAGTTGAAGTAATCAAACGTACATGTGATGGTGCATTATGATTAGACTTTTCCATTCCCAAGTTTGAATCAATGAATGTGACCGCATGCAAGCTAATATCATGTCACCAAATAGGTAAAGACTTAGAATTGGTAAATAAAGAGATAGAGAAGATGGAGGAGGAGTTGAGTATTTTGTGCTATAAAAAAGAAATGTTGAATACCGACGAGGTGTTCAAAGACACGGATGTTAGTATGAGCAGATAACAACATTTGCCACATTGATTTAATCAACATTTTTTTTTATAATTAATGAAATAATTAGATATCGACTCTTCTCTTTCCTCTTGCACGCTTTTACATCTAAGGAGTTAATATTTTTTTTTTTTTAGGGACAATGTCACAAATATTACCTGAACTTTGTCTAAATTTTCAATTAACTACCTATATTTCATTTAGTCATTTTGCTACTTAAATCAACTTTTCATGATAAAAAACATTGTCCCATCGAACTTCGTTAGCTCTATTAACATGGCTAGCTTTAGAGACCAATGACATCTTGACACATGTTAGTGGCCCTAAAATAATTTACACATCGTGCTCTTCTCATCCTCCTCCTCCTTCTTCTCTAAAACCCTCTCTCTCTCCCCCTTCACTTCTCTCTCTAAACAACTTAAGCCATATCTAACCACTGAGTCGCACTAAACACCAAACTGGCCACCATTAATGACCTTCAACAGATGCGGACACCTATGTGGCAACTCACACTGCAACATCCACCATTGTTGAACCAAAATCACTACGTTACTAGAAACAAACCACTAGCTTGTTAATCTCCATCACTAAGTCACACTAAACACCAAATTAGCCGCATTAATGACCTTCAATAGATGCAGACGCCAACGTGGCAACTCACACCACAACATCTACCATTGTTGAACCAAAACCACTCACATTGTTGGAAGCAAACCACTAGCTCATCAATCCCCATCACTGAGTCAACTCGCTATTCTCTATCACTTCTAACTTAGCCAACACCGAGCCTTCATGTTCAACTCCGTTGAGCTTTCTTCCCTTAACCCAATACACTAAGTTACCACAACATCGACTCACCAAAATCGAGTCCTTCGCACCTTCTATATCCAATTGGTTCTTTACTCACCAAACCTTCCTCAAAACATACAGACTCCTATCTCTTGAACATTCATATCGAACATCTTTAATATCACCATATTGGACCCAAACACCCAAACTAAAATTGAGTTCGATCGGTCCCTACCATCTTCATCCCATCTCCAACAATCACTAACAAACCGATCCAACTAAGACCTCTCCATTGAAAATCAACACAATCTTCACGGATTTTAAGTTAACTCGACCAAGGTTTTGTTTATAAGTTGTATGGTGGGTTCAATTTTGGACTTTTTACATTAGCATGTCACTAAAAAAATCAGTAGAGAAAAAGAAGGAAGAGGACGAGGAGAGAAGTGACAGGGGAGGAGAGAGAGAGAGAGATTCGAAGGAGGAGAGGAAGAAAGATAAGGAGGAGAGAGAGAGATTAGAAGAAGAAGTAGGACATGCAAACTTTGTTTATTTTTCTTTTTCAATAAACATGAAATTTAGACGTGGAAAATCATTTATGTGGGTCTAATATACATAACGTGCATCTATTGGTCATTCGTGTCAACTGGATAGACGAAGTTAATAGAGTTTAATGAGGTAGTATTTTTTACAGTGAAAAGTTAAGCAAGGTAGCAAATTGATTAAATTAAAGTTAATGTAGTTAATTAAAGATTTAGGCAAAGTTCTGATAACAACCGTGACATTGTCCCTTTTTTTAACATTGTAACATGCGTTGGATAGGAATTACATGGACTCATTAGTGTCACTTTTCTTTTCTTCTTTTTTTAATGTGTTATTAGGTTACTTTATTTACAATTAAATGTTTATGAGCAATACTTCTATTATGTAGAAGACAATGCATAAGTTGGTGTTACATTACCAAGCCTACTGTGGAGTCACTTCAACTCTCCACAGCTGAAATTACTTTAATCTCATGAGCGAGTGATGTAGAAAGGGTTTTTCAACATTAAGTGCTTAAAAGCAAATATTTTCAATAAGCAACTGCGGCTACTATGACATGATTGCTTCAATCATCATGGATGAGTTTACTCCAACATCAAAATTTATAGAAAAGGTATGACGGCTGCAAGGCTATTGTGGGGTTGCTTCGAATCGACACAACTGAGATTGCTTCAATCTCATATTTAATTGGTGCGAAAGAGTGATATACTTATCGTGTGCTTAAGAGAAAAGCTTCTACCAAGCTATAACGACTATAATGATAAGATCGCTTTGATCTTTCACAATTGAGGTCGCTTTGTCCTTATAATTGGATTAAGGCATTAGAACTGCCCGGTCTACTGTAGGATCGCTTCAACCCATCACAACTAGGATCAGTTAACCCTATTAAACAAAGTACTATTGCAAGAAAATAAATAAATGATAACAAAGTAAATAGTAAAGATAAAAAAAATAAATAAATGATAAGAAAAGACACATGAGAGATAACAAATTTCATGATTTCAATAAATTGCATATTACACCAATCATTACAAATGAAATCTTTTAATGTATTGAAATTTAATGAGAGTAGTGATTGCATTCATCTTCAGATTTTGTAACTTGCAACATCTGCTATCGTGAAATTCTTATGCTATAAATAGACCTTCCCATTTTGGAATGGATTTCGAAGTTGGTACCCCTTTCCTTATGTGCTCTGCTGCTCGGAGGAAAACATCGCCTTCTTCGAAAGAACGTTTTCATCAGGCAATCATATGAGATACTAAGCCTTTGAAGATAGTTGACTAAGTTATGTTTAGCCATATCAAGCCTTTCAGCCAATGCCTCAAAGTCTTACATGTGAAGTGTGTCAAGCTCTAACTTAGCATTTAAAGCCAATTGTGCTGATGGTATAAGAACCTCTACTGGAACTATAGCCTTTGCTTCATAAACGAAGGAGATGGGTGTTGACCATGTGGGAGTTCGTTTGGATGTATAGTAGGCCCATAATGCCAAAGGCAATTTATTGTGCCATTCCTTCTTATTGTCATGTACCATCCTATTGAAGACTTTGATAAGAGTTTTATTTATCACTTCTGATTGGCCATTTTCTTTAGGATAATATAGCGTGGACTTAATGTGATCGATACCATAAGATTCCAACAATCTTCTAACATGCACATTGATGAATGGAGTTCCATTATTTGTCAATATGCGTTTTGGTATGTCAAATCTACATATGGTATTTTCCTTCACAAATGAAGCTACCACTGGTCTAATTGCCTTCTTCAAAGGGATAGCTTCCACCCATTTTATGAAACACTCGGTGCCCACCAAGATCCATATACATTCTTTAGATGGTGGATGTATTAGACTAATTAGGTCAAACGCCCAAGCGTGAAATGGCTAAGGGGTTATTGAATATGAAGCTCTACTACTGGGGCATGAATTGTGTTACCATGAAGTTGGTAAGGGACACACTTCTTTGCATGGTTGAAGGTGTTATCCTCCATGGTCAGTTAATAATATCCTTTATCAAGGATCTAGTAACACAGTTACCTTACCCCTTGATGTTCGCAACAATCTCCAGAATGAAGCTCATTTAGAATAACTTTAGCCTCAAGTGGCACCACACATTAAAAGGCTGGCCCTGGAAAGAGATCTGTACAACCCATCGTCTTGTTAGATGTACTTTTTTACTTTTTGCTTGATCATTCTCGCATCTCGACTCTTGATGGGGATGGCATTATTCTTTAAAAAATCTAAGTATAGATATTACCAATCTCCTATACTTGCAACAAATTTTCATTCTACCCCATTGGGCAGTAAAGAACAATGTGAACAACTGATCTATAGCTACGTCGCATCTTTTACCATTAAAGGCCACTAATATCCTGCACGTTAAACTTGGCAATAGAAGGGTGGTCCATCCTCATCGCCTTAAACTAGATGAAATGCTTATAGTTTATGTCGAGCTTCATCAATAGATATGTAACCAGACAAAATTTCTTCAACACGTTTATAGTACAAAAGTACTGTATATAAAGATAAAGTGCTCGAGTGTCGTTATGGAGGCTGTTTCAGGATACACCAACTAGGGATGCAACTGGGGCGGGTCGTTATAGGGTACCCGCCCGCCCAACCCGTTTAAAAACCCTATAGGGTCAGACCCTATAGGGTTTTGGGACGGGTTTTGGGATAAAAACTAAAACCCGATATGTTGTCGGGTCGGGTTTTGGGTTATATACGTAACCCGTTAAAAAACCCAACCCGAGATATATATAAAATAAAATATAAAAATATTAATTATAGTATGTGAAATTTGAATTTTGATTTTTTTCCATCAGACTTCGGCCGTTCGGCGGGCAAACAGCTTTACGGAATTTTTTTTCCCATTTGCATTTTTTCAACCACACAATACTAATTACTCCTGTCCAGCTGTCCTCAAGTGTCAAGTTGGCAAGTCCTCATTCAGTCACAAACTAAAGAACAAAGCAAACTGCAAACCCTAGCCGCAACCCCCAACTCCTTCAGTCCTTCTCCTACGAGACTACACAGTGTACACTCTCCACATCTCTACACTCTTCCTTCTCAAACTCTCGCTGTCTCCGAACGGTTTCATCTCATCTTCGTCGCTCACTCTTCCGGTAAGATATTTCTCTAATGTAAATTATTATGTTATTTGATTTTTGTTATCAATTGATGATGTTATTATTTTCTTTATTTATTTTTCATCTTATTTTCTGTTGTGGTAGTAAGTTTTATTAGCAGTCATGTTGGGATTTCCACTCCCGTATGTTTGTCTGGGCATCGAAACTAAGGACTAATTAATTAATTAAAGGAGAACGAAACATTTAATATCTTTCATGTCCTAACTATTGCCAGAAGATTGAAATCAAGGATATGTGGTCTTGATGATTCACAAGGGAACATGTAGTCTTGATGATTCACAATAAAACTGGGTTATGGATGAGGAAACCCTATAAAGAACATTGTGCAAGATCATTTTGATAAGTTCCACACTCTAGAGAAAGAGAGTTATAGTTGGCATCTATTATTATGCACCACTTGATTTTTATGTTTCGTCACAATTGTCTTTTGCTTTCGTCATTATTTTTACTATATTGTTTCCTCTATTTCATAAAAATAACCAATTTTTACAAGACGGTGCTGAAAAAGAAAAAAAAAATTATAAAAATTAGATTGAATATTAAATTTACTATTTTAAACTTTGGATATTAAATTAAATTTTTATGTAAAATTGTTCTATCAAATATCACAATTTTTTTTCATCGTTATTAATGTCAAGGTGTTGTTTGATGGAATCGGTGCACTGGAATGCTGGATGGATATCCACTAAGCAGCTCAACAGCCATGCTAGCAAATTAGAGTGATTTTTTACTAAAGGAATCACCACGTATTTTAATTGTATCATCTTTTTATATAATGCTCGTCATCATTCCTTTGGACCGTTGAATAGTTATGTCCCTTTTGAACTCGGATTAAAACGTACTGCGTTTGGTTGTGGTTAATGCCGTTGGGCCACAGATGATGGAAGCTTCGTTTGGCAACCAAAATAATGTGAAAATCATTGTTATTTTCTGGGCTGTTGGAACGGCCTTAGCTAGTTGAAACAGAGATCCACAAGGATGCTACCTTCTTGTAATGATCAACATTTAATTTATAGATAACGTTTAAGTTTTGTTTTTTTCAATTTCCTGCACTTGTTTACATGCTAGTGACCATTAGAACACTGTTGAATGACAAATTACTCTTTTACTACATGATTGATTAGCTAATATTTAGTGGGTGGGCCATCCTACATGAATAACCGTGACTGCCTCATAGATTACATCCTTTGTTAGCCACCGTGACATATTTGACTGTCACAACTGGAATTTTTAAGATGCAGAAGGGTGTCAGTAAAGTTGAATATTGAGGTACTTCCTAATTCTAGCAGAAAATTATAGTTTATAGCAGTTGGAACCCTCATACTTTCCATGATCACAAAATACTTTTTTAAGAGGTTCTCGTAAGCAATTGATTAAAATTGATTTTCAAAGATTAGATTTACAAATTACAAACTAAAATATTTTGTCCATTACTTTTTGAATACTCAAGTAAACTCTCCCATGTAGTTACAACATACATATAATTTGTTCCTTGTCTTTTCATGACTTGTTACTTATTTTTGTTCATGTCATGATCTATTTATGGTTTGATATTGGTAAAATTGGTGTTGTATGTGTAATGTAGGGAATATGGATGGTGCTGAAATTCCAACTGACATAGAAGATAAGGCTAATCCTAATGGTGTTGAGGAAATTCGATCTTTGGCTAGAACTGAAAAGGAGGTGGCATCTGAAAACCAAACAAATACTTCAAGCTCTCAAGTAGCAAGTACTGCAGGAGAAAGTTGCAATCCAAATAAACGTAAGTGCACTTCTGTTGTGTGGAATGAGATGCTAAAAAAAACCATCAATGGTGAGGTTTATGCTGTGTAAACATTGTAAAAAACAATTAAAAGCAACTAGTGCAAATGGCACCAAACATTTGCATAATCATTTAGGGAGGTGTGTGCAGAGGAAAAAGCAAGGAGACATTAGGCAATGTCTTTTATCAATTGAGAGAAAGAGTATTGATAGTGAAAGTGGTTTTAGAGTAGCAAATTGGTCATTTAAACAAGAAGCTGCTAGGAAAAAACTTGCAATGGCAATTATTGCTCATGAATACCCTATTTCAATAGTAGAGCATGAGCATTTTAGGGAGTTTCTAAACACCCATCCAGCCCCTATTTCATAATGTAAGTCGTACCACAATGAGGAAAGAGATTATGGACATCTTTGGCATAGAGAAGGAAAATTTGAGAGTCCTACTAAAAGGACTTAATTCTCAAGTAGCAATAACAACAGACATGTGGACGTCGAACCAAAAAAAGGATATATGACGATTACAACACATTTCATCGATAGCAATTGGAAGCTCCAAAGTCAACTATTGGTAAGTTTCTTATTGCAATATTTTCTAGTTTCATTTCATTGTGAATAAATTTTTTTTCACTATATCTACATTTTATTTTGCAGGTTTTTGTATATTCTAGCTCCACATACAAGTGAGGTACTTGCTGATTACTTGTTCAGCTCTTTGATGAAATGGGGCTTAGATAGAAGAATATTACTATCACTGTAGATAACTGTTCAACAAACGATGCGATGATCAGAACTTTAATGTTGAAGTTGCGAAAGGATGAGCTAATTCTTCATGGAAAGGTACTCCATATGCGCTATTGTGCTCATATTATAAATTTGATTGTGAGAGAGGGTGTCAATATTATATAAAAATCAATAGAGAGGATCCGTGATAGTGTCACATTTTGGTCAGCAACACCATCACATGTGGAGAAATTTGTAGAGGCAAGTAAGCAGATAGACGTGTCATATAGTAGAATGCTTTGCTTAGATTGCAAAACACGATGGAATTCTACATATGATATGCTTATTGTTGCCATTTCATATAAGGAAGTTTTTTATAGAGCTCAGCTTATGGATAAACAATATAAGTGTCATCCTACAGATGATGATTGGGATTTAGCAGAAGAAATTTGTAAGAGGTTGAGAATTTTTTATGAAGTGACTAATCTCTTTTCTGGTTCGCAATATCCAACTACAAATTATTTCTTTACAAAGGTGATTGAAATTAGGGAGGCATTAATCAATTGGAAGGGCTCTATTGATTTGACTATAAGTACAATGACTGAGAAGACGTTTGAGAAGTTTGAGAAATATTGGGGTGATGTGCATGTTATCATGGCTATTTGTACAGTTTTAGATCTACGCTTTAAGTTGAAGGCCATTGATTTTGTATTTCCAACTGTTTATGGTGAGAAGTCCGTAATGGAGATAGAAAATATTAAGAGAACTTGTTACGAGTTAATTCAAGAATATCAGGCAAAGGCTAAGTCTCATAATAATAAGGCTATGAGTGGTTCTCCTATGGTGCCTTCAACAAGTGGTGATGGGCCTGATGGCCAAGTAAATGTGCAATCGAAATTGGTGCAATACTTGACCGCCATCTAATGATGACCAAGTAAATGTAAAATCAGAGCTAGACCACTACTTAGATGAGCCTGTGTTGCCTTGGTCTTGGAATAATCATTTTGATATCCTTGCATGGTGGAAATTGAATGGAATCAAGTACCCCACATTGCAAACACTAGCTAGGGATATGTTAGCAATTCCTGTATCTACAGTTGCTTCTGAATCTGCCTTCAGTACAAGTGGACGTGTAATTAGCTCACATAGAAGCCGACTCCATCCCAAACACAATAGAGGCCTTGATGTGTACCCAAAGTTGGATATCAAATGGAAAAATAGGTAAGAAGTTTAACTACTTAATGTTTATTCATTGAAGAGATTTTTATTTCCTATATCTTCCATTATGTTTTATATGATCTTTCTTATATTTTTGTAGGTTTTGACATAACTCAGATAGAGGATGAGATGAAAAATTTGCATATTGAGGATTAAGAACAAGTAAGCAAATATAGTAGGTTCTATAAAATTATTGATTTTTCTCCCTTGTACTACTTCATTGCTATGTATTACATTATTACTTTTGTTGTTACTTGACTAGATGGCTTTAGCTTGATGTTGTTGGCTAATTGGTGACAACCTTGAAGATTGAGGATGGAGTTTTATCTACTAAGAAGGAAGCCAACATTGGAATGGAATCTTGTGTTTTTTTGTTTCCATATGGGATATTTTCTAACTGCTCCAGACTTTTATTTTTCTTTTTCTTTTTGCTTGTAGAAGCATTATATGTGGGTAATGCTTGCTCTATGCTTTTATTTGTTAAAGGATGAAGACTATGAGTTTATTTGGAAGTGTTTTATGCAAGACTGTCAAGCTTGCAAGACTTGTAGTAATTAATAGTGATGCATTTACATGTTAAGTGAACATGTTAGATGAACAGGTTCTACAAGAGAAAGGACACAAGAGGGTCTAAAAGTAGTTTTGATGGCATCCCAGGATTTGATTCCTCTAACTTTGTTCAACTTGTCATTTTAACAACTAACTAAGCCAAGAAGGGGTTAATGAAGGAGCCTTTTGCGTTGACTTTTTATTTATACTAGTAATACAAATTACTTGTATATGGTTCTCATGTTTTTTTTTAGTGTTGCTTGGTCCAATAATATTTAGTCAATGGTAAGGCACAGAGCCTTTGAGTTGTGTGATTATAATAGCTCCTTATTGGCATTGTTTTATAAATAGATTGTCATTGCTGGTATTGCAAATATTGTGAGCACTTATTCTACACACTAAGTAATGGAGGAAAGTAAATCAAATAAAATTCTTTTGAGATACAAAATATGTGACCATGAAGCATCCTGTTATTGTTATTAGGCACTCGAAGGATCTTTCACTTTCTGAGAACGTCTGGGACATGCGCCTTTAAGTAGGATACAACATGAATTATGGTTTTTTTCCTTCTTTTTTTTTTTTCATTTTTTTGTTTGTTTGTTTATGGAGAGGGGGTTGGGAGCATAGGGATAGCTGTACCGCTTGACCCTGTTCCATGTGCATGCTTATGAGTTATGACTTTAGGATGCAGCCTGAAAATCCGGATGCAAGAAAACTGCGGGTTTTCTCAATTTCTCACATTCAGTGATATGACATAAAATGAAACTTCAAGAAAACGGAAAAAAAATATTATTATTATTTTTATATACTTATATATATTTAAATTCCTTATCGGGTCAGGTCGGGTTATAAACGGGTTCTTTAAAACCCTATCGGGGCGGGTTCTAGGAATGAAGTAAAAAACCCTATCGGGTTTTACTCGGGTTTTGGGATACCATCTAATAATCGGGTCGGGTTCGGGTTGTAAATAACCTGTCCCAAACCCGCCCCGGTTGCATCCCTAACACCAACTGTACCTTGATAGCCGTACACTAGTCGTTTGGAAACTTCATGTCTTCTTCAATTAATTACAGAGTAGTACAAGGCATGCTTCTTCCAGTGATCTGGATACTCATCTCAACATCAGAAACTCGCATGAAGACTTTGGATGCTAACATTGCTAAAGCGTCAGCATATCTATTAGTAGAACATCTGGCATGCTTATCTTACAAAATGAAATCCGGTGACCAGAGATTGTACTGCAGTTCTATATGGGGGCCACATAAGCTCTTTTAAGCCAAACTCCCATTGGTCTGCTTCATGATAAGGTTTGAGTCACCCTTAATACATGTTCGAGTTGCACCCGTTTGTTGAGCTGATAGCAATATAAGTAACAAACCTTCATACTCCATTTCATTATTCATATAACGTAAATCAAATTTGAAGGTCAAAGGGATCTCTTGGCCATCTAGGGATATTACGATAACTCCAGCTCCAAATCCACTGCTTCCAGATGATCCATCAAACTGGACTGACCATTCCCCACTTACTTCCACCATAAGTGAGTCTTCATGAAAACCATCGAGAAATGGCTTCTATCGCTTTATCTTTATTAGCACTAGGGAATTGAGCTAGCATGTTAGCTAATAACTGCGACTTGATTGCTTTTGGAGATGAAGCTACATATCAAATTCTCCTAGAAGTAGCATCCATTTAGCGATCCTCCCAAACAGAGTTGATCACAACATAAGATACTATTATGGGGTATGAGTTCATCATCACAGTGATCTTATGTGCCAAGAAGTAATGTCATAGCTTTTAAGTATAAAAAATCAACACAAGGCAATGCTTCTTATATGTTAGGAAGTTAATTTCACTACCTTGAATAGTTCGATTCATATAATACACTAGACGTTCGATACCATTTACTTCCTGAACCAACAAGGTCCTAGTGGACCTATCAGTTGATGTCAAATATAAAATCATTCATTCCCCTTTAATTGTCATTGTCATCGTCTAAGGGGATCTTAGTACTCCTTTAATTCTTTGAAATGTTTCCTCTTGTATTAGACCTCATTCAAATTGCTCTCATTTCTTCATCATATGATGTAGTGGAGAAGGGATTTCGATAAGTGCTTGGACGAATTGCCTAACGTATGATACCTTCCCCATAAATCCTTTTAACTTCTATTGATTATTAATGATGGCATGGATTGAATGGCTACTACTTTGGATGGATCTACATTTATGCCTTTTCGATGCACGATAAATTCGAGGAACTTCCCGAAAGATACCCAAAGATGCACTTCAAAGGGTTCATCCATAGCTTGTAGGTTCAATACCTTTTAAACACCTTCTTTAAGTGGTAAAGATGATTAGGTGCTCACTGTGATTTAATGACAATGTTGTCCACATAATCTTCCATATGATCATGCATCATATCATGGAAGATTGCATTCATTACACTCTAGTAATGGACTTATGCATTCTTTAAGCCTAATGGCATCATAATATAATAGAAGTTGCTGAAAGGCATCCGAAAAATTGTGCACTTGGTATCACATGGCACCATCTTTATCCGATTGTATCTACCGAATCCATCTATGAAGGAGAAAAGCTCATGTCCAGTTGTTACGTCACTAACATATCAATATTAGGGAGTGGAAAATCATCTTTAGGGCATGTCTTATTCAAGTCGCGAAAATCTACAAAAACACATATTTTGCCATTTTTCTTCTTTATAGATACAATGTCGGCTACCCAAGTTGGGTGTTCAATTAGCTTGATAATGCCAGCTTGTAAAAGCTTTTCAATTTTAGCTTTGATTTGTACCTCGACTTTCAAGACAAATATGCACTGTTGTTATTTCATAAGTTTAATGCCTAGCACTATACTCTAAAGATGCATTAGTAGGCTAGGATTAAGACTTATCATCTCTTCATACGTCAAAGTAAAGACATCTTTGAATTCTTTAACCAAATCCACTAAGGGATCTTTGATTTCTTTAACCAAACCTTTACTGATAAAGATAGGTCTGGGTATATCTCTTGGAGTTGTTAGGTTCAACTCCTCAATCTTTTTAGCCTGCGGCTTAACCTAGTCTTGTAGCTATAGGGGAGAAAACTGGGCTTCTCGCAGGTCTAAGGGATCGGGGAGGATGCAAATGCTTCCCAAACCCTATAGACCGTCATAAGTGGTATACGGTGGGCCCATCCACTCTAATGTAACTCGTAATCTTTATAGATTTGTTACTCTCTCTCCTTTTCCTTTGGCTCCTAGATGAAAAATGCTTTACACTTTCTAGCATTTTGCTCTTGCACTTCCTCCTACTTTAGCAATGGTATAACAATGAGTGTACCAATAGTGGTTTCTCCTTCACCAGCATATTTATTGTGGAACTCAGCTTTAGTGAAGAAGGATTCCCCGTGCTCAAATGGGTTTCTTGCAACAGACATAAAAACATCTTCCCCCTTCTAATGTCCTTTCATGCACTAATGTAATGTTGAAGGGATGAGATTGTGATCATGGATCCACTTTTCCCCTACTAATAAATGGTAGGAGAGAGAAGAATCTATCACATGAAATTTAGTTCATCCATGAGTAAGTCTGGCTTTAAAATCCACATTAATGAAGCCTATTGTCTTAGCGAGGGTATTATTAAAGCCATGCATGTCAATTGACTGTCTAGCTAACTTCCTCATATCAAGTCTTGCTGCCTTAAGGTTGACATAGGTATAACATTAAGTGAGGAGCCATTGTCAATGAAAGTCCTCCTAATGGAATGATCGTTAAGTTTTCTTTCCACAAACAATGGACGATTGTGGCTTGACATGTCTTCTTCCATGAAGATTATCACTTTTTCATGCCCTTTTCCATCTTGCGTATCAATTGTACAACATTGCATTGTTCATACCAATGTTCTGAAATCTGCACTAAAGCATTTGTGGTTGCAGTTGCAATCCTAGATTCCTCGTAAATCTGACCACATCAAAGAAATTTCTCACATTAGAAGTTTTAAGCAAAGCCAAAGCACCATGGTTGCTTGGATCTTAATTAACTCCCTTTCCTTTACCGACGGGTGCTTCCTCCCGTAGTGCATCTATCAACTCATTAGCCTATAGTTGATCAACTTCTTGGGAAGTTGCAGGATCATGAAAGATTACTCTAACATCTCCTTGATTATTACGTGTGGGAAAGGAATTCCTATGTGCATCATTGTTATCAAAGTTTAAGTTCGCCATTATGAACCTTCTCATTAAAAATCCCCATCGATGTCCAATAATCTTTTGTTGGGTATCCCACCATCCTGTAGAACTTATAGAACCTCACATCTCCTTTCTTTTGTATCATGGGTTCTCGCTCAACCCTTGGCAGTCTAAGGACACTATCCTTCAGCCATCGATCGAGGACAACATAAACTTTATTCATAGAGCATGGGAAAGGTAAAACTTCCAGAAAGCTATCTCTTCTACATTTGTTGTTACCCTTGAAGCTTCCTCCTTAAGCAGTGCTCACTAATGGATGGCACTACTTATTTAGGTCACATCTTTGCTTGATCATAGAATTATTTGTCTTTTATGCATTCTCTACTAATATTGAAAAGGACTTGAATGATAAATTCTCCATGTGCATAGCATATTCTATGAACATAACCTGGATGCAAATTTTGACTAGTTCTCTCTCATCACACATTCTGGATATTTAAGGAGTATTCCCTAAAACATTCAATGTAATTTATCAGGTCTTTCTTTTGGCATTGTTTTATATGCCCCATGTCGACTAATGTTACTCATTCTTGAGTTTCAAGGGATTTTTCAATAAACATTTTGCACATAGTCTCTTATGAATCAACAAATCTAGGGATGAGGTTAACATAGCAGGTTTATGCCTTCTCCATTAGGGACTTAGAGAATTTCTTAAGCTTTGGGTCATCATTATGTTCATAGACTTTGAGAGTCTCAATAAACTTAAGAAGGCGCTCCTTGATATTATCTCGTTTCCCATTGAAATTGACAAACTCCGAACTAGTGTAGTTTTTGGAATAGGGTTTCTCTGCAATCCTTTATGGGCATGAAAGCATCAGAGGGAAGACGTTAGTAATAGTGCAACTTGCACTTGTTCACAGGTAATTTTCAAGGTCTTCCTTTATCACACAGGATACAGAAGCTGATGAAATATTAACTCCCACTTAAAGAGTAGGAGTAATGCCATGCGGCGTAGCTATACTAACCATAATGGGTTACACATTACATCCAGAGGAGGAGGATTCCCCAAGATGGACCCTTGCCTCCTCTACAACAACAGACATAAGATCTCTAGGAGTTGGAGGTATCAATGGTTGCAATGGCTTCAACCGATGTCCTTCATTTTTAGTAGTAGGGGCATTGGTTTGCTCGTGCTGAGCATCGTGTAGGGCCTCATGTCTAGTATCCTCTAAGGCAACAACAGCTGGCGCAGTATTAGCCGTTTGCACTCCCACTATGGGTAAAGTTATATTGGGATGTGTGCTTCCCGATGCAATAGTAGTTCCCACCATACCCGATAGAAACTGCATGAAGACATTCAAGAATTGGTTAAGAGCCTAGTGTTCTCCTGCATAGTGTGTATCATGAGCACACTATCCACTACAGGTGTCTGCACAGCCATGGGCATATCATTTTGATCCACAACTTAGATTTGCTCAACTATATCAAGTTGATTGTCTTGATCTTGGAGATTTCCTTCCTGTCTAACTCCCCTGCGTGGAGGTGCCATCTATGTGAATAATTTACTTTTCCCCAGTTGAGTTACCAAATAATGTAGTGGGATTGCTATGATGGTCGATCATGCGCAAGGTACGGTTGACTTGATAGGAGTTTTGAACTGATGACACATGTAATATGTCGTAGAGAGACGTATGGGAGAAGGAATAGGCAAACTCGGTTTCTCAAGCGCGCAAGTGTGACAGAAGATCATATCAAATGGATTCAATTATTCTTGACTCATTACTTTGATCTTTTCTAGAGATATACCTATAGAATTTTCATGTTGCGCTCAATCTTAGCCATAAGCAAAATCCCCCTAAATGAGGGGAGGAGTTCGTTATTTATAAACAGTGGAAATTGATACTAGCCATTGGATAGCACTTAAACGAATCAAGTGTTGTGGTGACCATTAGATCATTTCCTAATGATCCAATGGCTTATATTGAAGCCTCATTTTCTTTTAGTAGTAGGTTAGGTAAGGCTTTGAAATGGGCTTGAGGGTTTTTATAATATAAAATAAACCTATTATTCATTTAAAATAACATATTTGTAATATAAAGAAGCCGAAAGCATATTTTAGTCGACATAAATCCTACTTTAATCAAACAAAGCCCAATTAACCTGAAAAATGTTTTATGAGTCTACTTTTCACACGTGAGACAACAAAATAAGGCGGAGAGTAAAATAAATCAGTCCAATGATTCCTGTTTAGAGCCTACCCAACCAAATCTCCACATGACATTCCTTATTAGACCCATCTTCTAAATTTTGCCACTAGCCAAAAAGTCTAGTTCTGACATTAAATTGGGCTTGAAGCATAATTACCAAAATGACCCTTTGCAATATTTATACTTTTAAATCTCCGATCATTTATTTTAAAAAATAGATAAAATTTAAATACCTAATGTTATGTTTACTTAAAATATAAGTCTTTAGATTATTAGTTATTAGCATTCATCCCCTGCAATAGTGTTGGAAATAATTTATGACATGAGGCGATGATATAAATATAAGCTACCTTCATTACTAAAAGCAATTAGGTTGGGTTTCGGGTGGATAATATGAACCTAAATCTGAACCTGCTACACTATAAGACATACTAAACTCAGCCCTGTAACCCTATAGGGTTTTTCTTCTATATCCAGACCCGCCCTATAGGTTTTACTCTAAAACCTATCACTTGCCCATTACCTACTTGACTATCAACCCGATTACCCACTGGACCACCAGCCTGATTATCAACCCGACCCTGGCACGCTTTTTTTTTTTTTTTTTCAATAGATTTAGCATACTTAAGCCAATGAAATTAATAATAGCCTAATAATATAGTAATTCACCTTCTCTTTACCAACTTGTTTTTAAATTTAGCCTGTTACTATGTTTACATTTAGTAAATGTATTTACATTACAATTTTTTCTTTTACTAAGACTAATGGATCGGGTATCTATCAAGTCTTAGTAGTATCTAAGCCCAACCCAAAAACCTCATAGGGTTTTTTAACTATATCAAAACCTGACCTATCACCCTATAGGGTTGAATCCTATAGGGTTTTTATTAGGCTAGACGAATCGAAAACCCGTTAATAGTCGACCCGGTTGCATCCTTACCAAAAACTGAGTTGGCAATCTTTTACATACTATATCAATATTTCAAAGAATTTTCTTGCAATCCTTTTATATCATTCCTAAGTATTTCAAGCTTAAAATTTGTTTATGGTATCTATAAATCAACAATACAAACATAAACAAAAATAATTAAAAAAGACCTACTTTTTATAATAACCTCCCATGCATAAGAGTTGGAGTAGGCAATAACCTTATCATATAGAAAAACTAATCTATTCATACTTAATTAGTAGGACTCGGATAGGTATTAAAATATTGTAATCGTACTCTATGTATCATGACAACTTTATGTATTTATGAATATTATTAATAAAAAAACAAGTACATGTTATATATGTATACTTTTTCGCTCACATATATTTTATGATAAAATCCCATAAAATATTAAAGAATGTTTAGAATAATAATGTATATATTATCGATGGGAATTCCATGACATCTAATTATGTAAAAATTATCCTTAGTCGAATAAATATACAGAGGGAATGTAATTATTTAAAGCAACTTGTTGTACAACATAGGGCATTCTCACTCAAGAAAGATATCAAGTTATACAATTAGGTGTCCAAAGTTAAATGGGCACATTAAACATGACCTAGAAATAGAGGTTACTACTAAATTTTTAAAGGAAATTCTATGGTCCTATTATTATCCAACGATTCACATTATACCAAACCGTGATCTCGAACTACTAAAATAATTAATATTTCAATTACTATATTTAACGGTTAGATGATTGATTGGATGGCCTATTGACAGACTACAAAAGCTCCAAATTTTTAATTTCATTGGTTCTCTCTCTAATGAACAACTATAAATAAATTTCTAGACTTAATACTCATTTATCCATATAGTATCACACTTTGATATCATAAAATGCAATCTTGATATAGGTTGTAAATAATATGGTTATTACATGTGATATAAAATACAGAGTGAATAATAATTAGAGATGTAGGTTGCCTTGTAGGGATGCTTTGTAGCCTTGTAGGGACAATAGTGACTTATAGTGGCAAGCCACAATAAGTTTTATTAAATATAATTTATCTTAGAAATGAAGTAAAATCATTGCACATTGATTACATTACATGCAATAACCAGAATATCTATGATAAAGATATTTAATTATGTAGTAGTGTTGTTTGTGATTAATGGTTCAGAATCATTCTATTATGCTGGATGTTCACTAATTGTTGTTAGAAACAAGCGATTACCTTAATATGATTTGCATAGATAGTAGACACTGCCTTGTATAGAAGGGATTTTAATTCTTGTGAAACATGGGTTAAAAATTTCAGCAAAAGGAATTGTGTAATTAATTTAATTTGTGTTATCCACTTATTATTTATAGATCATGTTACTCTTCTAGATGTGAAGACATTTCGGTTTTCACATATAAATAAATTTTACATATAGTAGAACTTAAAGTATTCATAAATTATTTTTTTTAATTCCTTTTCCAATAAGTTGCTTATATTAAATATATAAAAATTATATAGTTTTTCAATTATATAAAATTGTTTGTATCACTATCAACTTAAACTTTAAGAAAGAAGAAAAAATTTGCAGATTTCATAAAAATATGTACAAGTTTCACGTGGTATCCTACACCCATAATTTTACATGGTACAAAATAACAATAAAAGTAGGTTCTCAGTACCAAATAAGTTATCCTTACCTTACATGAAAAGATTAAAACTACCTATCATGTGCCTTACTGCTTCTGAGAAGAACAATGTCTAGATTCTTTGTTCTTTAAAGGAAACCGGGTACCTTGCTTTGGAATACCCTATGGCCCAATGCGTCCATGAGCACGATTACGGAGTCAAATCGTGCAATTGACATAATAAAGAAAAAAGATGAGCTCTAATTGTTTTTTTTTTTTTTTTCCCTTTACAATGGAAAATGGAGGAATTGAATCACCTCTGACTTGCGATAAAAAAGATGCTACTAAATTGTAAAGTTATTGTCGAGATCTAATAATTTTATTGGACTATAATTTGTACATCTTCAATAGAATTATGTAGCTAGTATTTTATAAATAATATGAACCTCCCTCTAATGAATGGGTTGGATTTGATTAGACACCTAGTTTCGTATATTTACTTTTCTTCTCAACTGTACTTAAAAAACTAATCAGTTTCAAAGGACCTCAACTGGTCCTGTGTTGGATAATTACCTGACGTCTTTATAAGTGATAGCATTGGATCCATCTTCATGAAAAAAAAAAAAAGAAAAAAAGAAAGAAAAAAAGGGTAAATTGTAAATTCATCTTTAACCGTAAAATATTTAAATACATGTATTTAAAATTTTATATAATCATTAAATTCTTAAATTTCTCTCAAATAGTAGAATAAAATTTATCTCTTTATTCAACTACTTTCACGTACTAGACTATAATATATTGGTAGTAAGATAAATTTTTTTTTTTTCTATCATATCAGGAAGAAGATTCAAACCTGGTTCACTCACTTAAAAGACTAGAGCTAATACATCCAAGCTATAAGACTATTGGAGTAATAAATTAAAGTTAAAAATATGCTCTTAAACTTAAAAAATTATTTAAATTTAAAAATAATAGACTAAAGGAAATATAAAAGGATGCACGTACAATATATGGTTTCCAAAGTGAATAAGATGTCCATATGTGTATATATAACTATAAAACTTAATCCAAAGATAACTACATATGTATTCTTTTTATCTTGTTTGAAATTTAATACATATATCAATCTATCCATTTTCCTTTCTTTTTTTTTTTCAATAAATGTCAAGATTGTATAACCAAATTATGAAATTTATATTAAATTTAGTACATCAATCATATAATCTAAAAATTTAAATTTATAAATATAATGTGAGCTATTATTTTATTATGTAACACTTGCTCTTCACTTGTGGGCAGAGATTTGACTGCGATCCATCAAGTGTGTAGAGATTCAAACTTATGATCTTTTACCCAGATATTATGCTAAGGTATATACAACAACAATCTCATTTAAAAGTTCAAACATATAAATACAATGTTAGTAATGATATTTATTATGTAACAATTTTAATATCATCTATACTATATATTAATTAATGCAAAAAAAGAATCTATAAAGTATTGACACCAAAGTATTTTTTGAAATATCATACTCTATTACCCTTATTTATTAAATAAGGTTAAATATCACATTTGATATGCCAGCTTTACTAATTTTTGCAACTCACTAATTGAAGTTTGAAATGGCCGATTGTTTTTTTTTAATTTAATATCTAAATTTTCTCTATTTTTACAATTACGCATTTGAATTTAATAATTTTACCTAATTTTATAATTATTTATCTAGTCTAAATACTATAAATGACTTTAAACAAATTTATGTATAGTAAATTGACACACTTAAATTTCAAATAATTAATTATAACAATTAACAAAATGTAAGTATCAAATAAGAAGAAATTATCTGGCTCTAATATGAAGTGGGCTTATTCTGCGAGATTTAATATGTTAAGATTATGGATAGAGATAGAAATGAGAGTATTTTTGTTTTAATAACGTCATGATCTAGAACGATAGAAAGTGTTACTCTCAACTATCATAGTTTATACAGTTCACTAACTCAGGATTGTAACTCTCTCAACTCACTGCCTTTAATGACGGCTTATGATTAGCCGATACTTTCCAATTTATTATATTATAATTTCTATCTATGTTACATTTTATGTTTTATAATAGAAATTCATTTCTTATAACACGATTGTCATATGAAATAAGTGTAGAACATATTTTGAATATATATATAGAGAGAGAGAGAATATAGAAAGTATAGGTTCTATAACACAACAAACTATATTTTGCAAGACTAAGTTCTTACTCACGGGATAAACTACACTGTTACATACTTGCAAGATATGTTACCCCACAAGACACATTTCCTTTTTTGAGGCAAAGAAAGAAAGACATACTTAATTACTTCCACTTGCACCATTCTCACTCCAACCAAAAAAGCAAAAGGTAACAGCAAAAGCAAAACCAAAAATCAACACACACGCCAACACCACCATTATTATTATTTCCTTGTCCATATTCCTTAATTTTCTCGAAGCTCGTGATTCTACCATGGCAAGTCACAGAACAGAAGACGACTACGACTACCTGTTCAAGATAGTGCTGATCGGCGACTCGGGCGTAGGAAAATCCAATCTCCTGTCCAGGTTCACCAAGGACGAGTTCAGCGCCGAGTCTAAATCCACCATTGGTGTTGAGTTCGCTACTCGTACTCTGGACATTGATGGTAAAGTCATCAAGGCTCAGATTTGGGACACTGCTGGCCAAGAAAGGTACTAGCACTCGTACCCACGTTGTTGTTACTTTCTTACTGCATGCATTTCCTCAGATATCCATGTTTACAGCTAACGTAGTTTTGCTTTTTCGGGCACATGAGCCATCCTACAAAACCCGCACCCGATATATGTTTAGCTCAAGAAGTATTGATATTTGAACTTGGAACTGTGCAATCTGTCATGTGAATTGTCTTGGATTTGTAGATGAGTGCACAGGAACTTGGAATTCTAGCTACTCTTTCCACTAGTTTTTCGATACACGAGAGACTAATGAGTGCACGGGCATTTAAAATTGTTGGATGGACACAGACAAAAGCTAGTTGGACATGTGGTCTAATTATCTAACACACCAGACCCTTTTCAGCTTTAAAACTGGAGCAGAAGAAGTCGTTAGATTTGGATGGTTGCAGGTTATCTAATTAGAGTTGGATGGTTATGGTCTAATTATCCAAAGGTTTATGCATTGCCATTCAACTCCTGTTGAAGTGCTTCGTCTATTTCATGGGTTAGGCTACAAATGAAGGGGAGTCTGAGATAATAATTTGAAAAGCCACACCGGATCAATAAACATAAACTTTTCAATGAGAAGGTTGTAGTATACTAGTACTAACTTTAACATGTAATATGAGAACAAAAAATCAAATCCCTGCCTGCAGTTATTTTGCGAGCAATCCACTTCATGGGCTTCAACTAAAGTCCCAACCTATGAGTGGGGAGCGTTTGGGATCAAATATTGGATAACCACCTCAAATCTAAGATGGTCATGATAACAATCTTAACAAAGCCAATTGGATGGGGTGTTAAATTATAGGATATGAAATCTAGACCCATAACCGACCAATTTATGTGAGCTCATAGGAAAGTTGTTAGTTTTTTATTTATATTTAATGGAACACAATGATTGTCACACAAGTGGAAAGGGTAATTTTTCAAATTTGCGAAGGATGGATAGTTGAGCTACCTTCTCCCCTTCCATGATGTTTCTTCAGCTAATACAATCACAAGCTTCAAATAAGTTCATCATCATATCGTCATTGCTTATTAGGGCTTATTATCAAAGATAGGGAACTTTCTCCATAGTTCAGCTTATGATGAAGTCGATTACTCTCACTTCTGATTCTTATCAATATCTACATAAATGTACCATTTGGGAGCTTTCAAGTTATGATGATGCCTGAGATTAAGTATTTGAAGATTTCCCTTTATCTGTTGACACAAAGAAGCTTGACATTTTGTTTACATAAAAGGCTAGTCTTCTTGATGTTCATTACACTGTAGCTTTTGATTGTAACTTATGTGTTTGATTAAACATAAACCTTTGATCACATCATCTTTCTTCATTATCTCTTTCATTGTCATAAGTTGTCAGCATTTGATAAGTTTAGCTTCATAGCAACTTGATCTGAAAACTTATGCTTGGCATATCTGCTGTGGTTTAATATCAATTGGTTAATACTTCTTACTTACGGCTGAGATTGTAGTTCGACTGCATCAAGTAACCACTTAATTATATATGAATCAAATGATTCCACAAGAGTTTGTACTTAGAACCTTCTCCTCTAGTATCATGATAAATTTAACTCCACAATAAAGTCATCTAAAAGCTAAAGCCTGTTAAATATAGTGCAATTTTATATTTAAAGGTTAACATATCCAATCTTTGTCAATCTCTTTAATTGTCCTGCTATTACTGGTGTGCCCCTGTTCAGAGACCAACCAATACCAAGATGTTATTTTAATAACTTTCCTCTATCCAACTTTACAGGTACCGTGCCATCACCAGTGCTTACTATCGGGGAGCCATTGGTGCACTCATTGTGTATGATGTTACACGCCATGCAACATTTGAGAGTGCGGACAGATGGCTAAAAGAGTTAAGAAATCACACAGATCCCAACATTGTTGTGATGCTTGTCGGTAACAAATCTGACCTCCGTCATCTTGTAGCAGTTTCCACTGAAGATGGGAAGTCATATGCTGAGAAGGAATCACTGTACTTCATGGAAACATCTGCCTTAGAAGCAACAAATGTGGAGAAAGCATTTTCAGAAGTCCTGTTTCAGATATACGGGATCTTGAGCAAGAGATTGATGGAAGAAAAAGACGGAAATGCTAATGCAGCCCCTGCAAAAGGAGAAAAAATAAATATCAAAGATGATGTTTCTTCTGTGAAGAAAGTCGGATGCTGCTCAGCCTAGTAATGGAGAACGCTTTTGTTTGGGATATGGCGACTAACAGGGACTTTGAAGTCCCTGTTGTAAAGCTGGTACTATGAATTTGGCATAGAAATAGATCACATGCATCTGGTGTCAATTTTTCTGTGTCACATTCAAGAGAACAATTGTTAGGAAATTTTTAGAAGCGAAAAATTAGCATGTCTGCTGCTTCATGCTCATGTTGATTTTCCTGCCTTCATTTAAAAGTGTTTAGTCATTATTCATTTTGATGATCTAAAGCACGCCCTTGTGTGATATAGAAATAAGAAAATATCAATTTAGTACTTGAATTTTACACAAAAATTCAATTCGGTACCTAAATATCGAAGTAGTCAAGTTAATACCTAATCAAACTTTTTGTGACTGTTTTTACTATCTTATTCTATTAATACTATTTGCTCTATTTTTCTGACATGGAAAAACAGCCAATCAATATTAGATGTGTGGTAAGAAAAGTAGTAAAAATTCAGTGATATACTATCTTTTTCAAGTTAGGAAACAAAGTAAATAGTATTAAAAATAAGATATTAAATTGATTACTTTGAAAATTTAGGTACTAAATTGAACTTTTGTATAAAGTTTAAATATCAAATCTGACATTTACCCAATAGAAATAACATTGGGCCAGCAATACAATTACTACTATCATCTTCAAAGTTGTAGTGGATGTTGAAAATGTGGAATGATCTAGAAAGAATAAAGCAGTCTTGTGTGATATTGTGCTGGATCAAACACTCATCATTACACTAAAAGCTATGGCTAATGATGTTGTTGACACATCCTTATAGATTGCTATTAGGCTTCATCACAGGCTAGATGCTGATACACCCTTATTAATGATCCCTTCTGCACTCCTTGCATTATGAATGCTTGAAATCAAAGCTTAGCCCACTAAGTTTTGATTATAAATGCATCAAAAGCCATCATCCATGGTGATGCAAATAGAATTCCTTTTCAATCTTATAGCCAATTATGACCTTCATTATGGATAAGATGTTTACACACCCTTTCAACATAATGTACTCATTTACCTAGTCCTCATGTTTCTAAGGAAACAATATTGAGATAGAATTGTGCTTATTCAATGAAACACAAGATGGTAATTAGTCATGTTTTATATAAACTCATTGTCACTCATCATTATTAGGTTGAAATACCTATAACTCTACTTTCTATCCTCATGCCCCACTTGGCTGATGAAGCACTTCACCACACTGTGTACACCCTTAATTATGCCTGTGTGCTTTGTCTCAAAAGTCACATGACTTATTGGAATTAAGAAGTTAGAGAGTGAAAAACTCATGTTTGGCTCATTGGACAATTACAAGCAGTGTGCGTGTTTAATGTTTATAGAAGAAAATGCCCGTTTATTGATAATAGAAAAGAAAAGAGCTCTATGGTTTCTTGGAGAAAGGACATGATCTATCAGTAGAAGCAGGACTCTCAGTAATTGCAGGTTTTTCTTTCTTGCCATCGGATATGGGCGGACCTTTCAAAAGCCCTGCAAATAGCTCGGCAGGATCATAGTATATTTCCACATCTCTGCTCTCATACCATCATCAACCTGTCAAAATTCTTGTGATACTGTCAATATGGCCCATAGTGTAGTACAATACAGAAACAGAAACCACAGAGTCGAGCCTTTTAATGGGAATAAGGTCTGAGCCATGTTACTAATCCAATTTTTACTGTAATGTGGCAAACATACCTTCATAATTCCAATACCATAGAACTCAACCATCTCTCCCGTTGGCGCATGCCCTTGGAAAGGTCCTTCAAAGTAACCCCAGTGTCTGAACTTGTAAATTATGACAGGAGGTCCAGAGTAAACACCGATCACTTCCCATGCAAATCCACGAGGAAATGCCGATCTAAAAGCATCGTGAGAGGATTCGAAGGTCTCTTTATCTGCTTTGTAGTACTGAAATTCCTCAGGCAGAGAGCTCTTTAGCAAGGCATTGTAGCTCCCAAGTCTCAGAGTCTCTTCTCCTGATAGTCCCTCCCTTCCTGTTATCATCGAACCAATGATGAAACAACTACAACTCTGAGAAAAAGTTAGTGTTTCCTAAATTCGTAAAGGAAAATAGTAACAGGGTTCATACTTGGTTTGAAAACACAAATATATGACTTAAAAGACTCTCTTGAAATATTGAGATGAGTTTTGCTGTTATATGATTTCTAGAATGCTTATCTCAATTGAAAAGTGTAGTTGATGTCTCTATATATTTGGTTACCATTCACAAAGAGCCTGAACTTCTCAGGATTTATGGTCTTGAAGTCCTCCAAGCGAGTCTTATGAGACAGCTCCAATTCCCATGATTTAACAGCATTTTGAACTGCTTCTTCTATTGAACCTGCAGGCCACTCCTGCAAAAGTAAACTGATTTATCTTCCTGACCTGCTGTCTTTCATATTCAACAACTTTTATCCAATAATAATACCCAATTTTGCAATCGAGAAGATTACAACTACGATTTCTTTTACTTATATGAACGATACCTTTTCTTGTCACTACCTTTAGACATTAAAAACACATTCGTAATCTGCGACCTCTTGAAACTATTATCATAAGACTATTTCATCATTTTCATCATAGCATATATCGAAAAAGTTCGAAAATCAAACACATTTAACCTAGACAAGGATTCATCTTCCTAGGTGGTATGCTTGTATTGATGAGACAGTGGATCTTCGACTACCTTGGCTCGCCCTTCTTCGAAAAGCTTATTAACAGCATCAAAAATAGGAGGGCTTCCATGTCTCCAATGAGTGTTTTGTGTTTCCTCATTCAAAATAGCCCTATACTTATCTCCTGCAACTTTGATGTCTTCCACTGCCTTAGCTATGCTATCAATCTCCTCATTGCTGGCCATATCTAACCCTCCTATGTTGTATAATAAGTATATCAAAGGTTGTTGATCCACTTGCCAAAAGGCATATATAGTCTTTGAACACCAACTCTACTTCATGTGTTTGTATAAAAAGCAATGATTTTGAGACTTTCTAATAATAGTTTAACGATAAGTGCATGACAAAACCTTTGAGACTTTAGGATATCTGTAAATCAAACGGTGGTGCAGCCGTTCTCGTGTCAGATAAATTGTCCCTTTGCTTAAAATGGCAATTCTCATCAACTTTGAAATTTGAAGAGAGCCGAGAACAAGGGTGTCTATGGCTGTTTATACGCAATTATTTTCAGATATTACGTTTTCTACCTAGCTTAGCCCTTCCCATTCGGCAAACATGCATGGCATGCTGCCAAAAATTTTCCACCAAGTCTACAAATCAGAAGTTTATTAGTCTAAGAGTGTTGATGAGTCAAATCTACTTGCGAATTGTTTGAATTCATTATATAATAGTAAACAATAGAAATGTTTTCTATTATATATATATATGAGATAAATGCAAGTTTAAAAGTATTAATATGATACTTACAAAATTATCTATTTGTAATATTAACTATGTAAATCAAGATGGCCTAATACTACAAATAATCTAGAGAAATTTATATTAGTAAATTGAAACTTTGTAAACTTTAAAAAGTTAAATTTTGAATCCCAAATATAATTCATATTTATTTGGATTTAATGTAACTTGATCCCAATTTATTAGAATAGTTTATTGAGGTGAATTCATATTTTATATTAAGCTTGTGGATATAATAGAGTTGAAGTCCCTACTTGCAAATTAAAACCGGACTTCGATATTAGTTCAATTGAGAGAGACGAAAAACTTTTTCTAATTAGAGTGAGTATACCAACTAAGTTAACCTTAACTTTAAAATTATTTGTCAAATAAAGGTCCCACTTGGGCTTTAAGCTTTTTGATTAAGTTCAAACATGAATAACATACTAAGCCGTCTCTTCTCAATTTGGATAGTACTGTCATAGCATGAGGGTGAACAAGTAACATTATTGCATCCTATGTATACTGTACTAAATCCACTCAATTTGGTATGTACGACTCAACCAGGTAGATACAGAATAGGTATTACAAAGAAGATAGATTGTTGTAGTTGTCAATCACCCTGAGATAATGTAAAACTAGGGTTGTCTTTTTAATGTTGATTTACATGAGTAGCTTATTGAGTAGAATTTGTGTTTATAGTATTTGATTTAACAAGCTTTAAACTTAATAAGTTTGAGTTAAGTATAAGTTTGAATTGAATTTGGATTTCAATATTAACTTCATTGAGAGAAAAATAAGCTTTTTCAATTAAAATGAGTTTAATCAATCAAAATGAGTATTTTAAATATTAATTTAATTGTGAGAAAAATAACCTTTTCAAATTAAAATGAGTTTAATCAATCGAATGAGCTTTTTCTCAATAATTTCCTACACACTGAAAAGAGTTATTAGTGATATTTTTACATTTTTGTTATCATTAAAACCTTTTTTTTTTTTTTGGAATATCATCAAAACTTACTTAGAGAAAATCTAATAGTTTTTTTTTTTATATAAACAAGATGCCATTAAAGAATTACCATTTTTTTTTTGTCATTTTTCCTTTGTTATAAGGAGAGGGGGAATTGAACCTGGTCTAACCCCTTTGGAGATCAATAATCATATCATTAAGTTACAATGGTTTTTGCAAAGTACTACGAAGGTAAGTTGTTAAAGGTTTAATGCAGTAGATTTACATTTAGATAAGATATCTTATACTATGTATGTTTTATGATATACAAGTTTCATGATATAACTATAATATTACAAAAGGTTTCAATTCTAAAATTTATAAAGACCCTTCATCTTTATCTTACCTAATTTGTACTCACTCATCCTTAGCAGTGAACATGATATATAGCTAGCATTACAATCCAAGAAAAAGGGGTCAAATCTAATTATATAGAAGTCTCCTAGTCTTGAATCTAAATGGATTAGCAAAGTAAGTATAAGTATTCTTACCTTTAAGCATTATTTCTATGATACCTATCAAATATAAGATAGTAAAATTTTAATTATCGATATGTCTTTTGATGAAATGGCTTAGAGTTCATAAAAAACTCTGTTAAAGTGCCCAGTAGAGAGTACTTCTAATAATGATGACCTCCTTGGAAGCAACTAGCATCAAAGATAAAACTATATGATATTTCTCCAAAGCGAATAATATCTCAGTAGGTAAAATTCTGGGTCATTACAATTTCAGTATAATAATCATTTATTTTAATTTAATAAGCTATCTCATTGAAAGTGTTTTTATGGAAATTTTTAATAATAATTATTAGAGTACTTATTTGTTAAAGTTTATTGAGTGGGTTTAAGCCCCCATGTAAAGTAGTTTTTGGATGATAAAAGCAAGAGGGGAATAATACCAACAAAAAGAGTTGGAGTCAAGATATAAGGTGTCTTGTTGTAAAATCATATTATGCTTTTATTAGGGGAAAAAAAAAGGTTACAATCAAAGGATAACATTTGCAGGCATGTCCAAATAATCAAATTCTTAAATGCTTTAAAACCAATCAACGTTATATTGAGTAGTTTGTCCTCTTTAGCTAATATGTGTGTTTATATATAGTTTATCCCCTATTTAAACTACCTAATTGTTCCATATCTATTTTAACCCCTTGGTATAATTCTTTCCCCTCCTTACAAGAAAATCACTAAATTTAACACTTGAAAGTCCCTTCTCATTTACCTTGGGCTACAATGGGCTTGGACAATTAAGCCCAACTAACAACAATTTAGTGTTTCCAATGAACTGGTGGTCGGTTCCGTGTCACCGCAGCCTCCATCTATCATCTGGACTTGGCGCTTCCACTTCCGACTGAGACACAAAAAATGTGCGCCCAAGAGCATATTACTTCGCCACGTACCATGCTTGGTCGTCTCTCCATCTTCGTCGGCGCTGGCAGTAAGTTTCCATCTCTCTCTCTCTCTTCTCCCCTCCATACACTTTCCTATAAAACTTTCTGCTTTTGTCCAAAATCTGATCTTTTTATTCATTTTTTTACATGTTTAGTCTTTTGCACTTATGCAATCAACAAGTGGAGGGAATATGAGCGGAAGTCCATTCAACAACAGCAATTACAACAATTGAATCAATCACCTCGTACTCCTTCTAATTCTGTTGAGTAAAGCACTTGATTTTGTTGGATTTTTAAGTAGTTTGTATCTGGGATTGGAAAGATGTTGTAAGTTTCACTTACCCAAATGAAAAAAGATTGTATCTTGCAATTGGGGTTTTGTTGGAATTGATACCCTATTGAAGAAAATCATGTTCTAATTTTTTTTTTTTGTCTTTTATTGTTGTGAATTTTGGTGATTTCTTCCTTATATTGATTAAGTATGGTAATTTAAAGTTACCCAAGTAAAAAGGATTGAATCTTGCAATTGGGTTTTTGTAGAAATGGACACCCAATTGAAGAATGTGATTAATTGCTGTACTATTTGTCAATGAAAACCCTAATTTTGTTATATCTTGTTTCTTGTGATTTTTTTTTTTTTTATTTGGTGATTTATGAAATGAGATTGTAACTTTTACTCACCCAAATAATAAAAGTTGTAACTTGCAATTGGGTTTTGTGGACGTGAATACCCAATGAAGGATGTGATTTCTGGTTGCAATTCTAATTGAGTTATTGCTTTGATTTGGAATCAAATTAGGTATTGATCATGAGACTAAATTATAGTCCAGCTAGCCATCTGGATTTCAAATAGATTTTTTTTTTATATTGTGCAGATGACTAACTGAATCGTTCGGTTGATCGAATCGTAGAAGTCTGTGGATTTAACTCATCAGAAACCAGATCATGAACCGTAGGAGTTTACTCTTTTCTGCATAGATGACAGAAAAACCAGTAACTTTGGCTTAACCAAAGAAAATGAAATTGTAGCTTGCAGTGGGGTTTATGTGGATATTGCCAGTAAGTGTATTTCCACTGCATTGAATTGCCATATGATATGGTCCTGAGATGCTGTTTGTTTGGAATAAATTTTGCAATTGGTAGGTGACTGGTTCAATATCCTTAAAAGAATGTAAATTTGTCTTGTCATTTTTGTTGTGAGATGTGAGTTCTTGTTGGGTTTTGGTTTGAATGAAATTGGCATGGCTGCTTGGAGTTGCTTACTGTGATTATGATGGCGAGGACCTTAAAAAGTTTCCATCTTGATACAAGAGGTGGTCGTTGGATTCTAAGATGTAATTTCAATGAAACGGCTGTATCTTGTGATTTAGATAAACCCAGGGCAGACTATATATGTATATTACACGTGTGTGTGTGTGTGTATATGTAACTAAATTTAAAAGTGTAGAATTTTAAACTTGAATTAAAAATCTTGCTCAAATTATTAGTTTTTAACCCATTTTCTTAAGCAAATGTGGAGATATCTATTTATTTATACACAATTGCAGTATTAGTAGTGATAAATTAGAATACATTTAAAATGTTTTAGAGAAGGTTATAAAAGAAAAGGGTAATCTCAAATTGTTAGAAAAGTGAGAATGTTCATTTGATTGAACGAAGTAAATCTTATTTATCAATAATTTATTAAATATTATGAATAGGTGATAATTTATTTCTATTAATATGAAAAATATTTTAAATACTAAATGTTATTTATCTATTTTTATTTTTTTTCATTGAATTTTGATTTTAATTTGTTTGTATTCTTTTAAAAAAATTATTTTATTGTTTTTTCGAACTGGATTGATGTATGGAGTCCCATGCTTGGGGCCAACGACACATCCCAGCCTATAATAGAGGACTCGTTATGGGTACCTTATTGGTTCAGACCTCGTTTGGGTCTATAGCTCTGTAGATAGGTTCGAGGGTAGGTAGCCGTCCAAACCCAACCAAATTATAAGTTAGCAATCTGTGCACTGGGATGGGCTATCTATGGTTTTCAATAAATACAAAAATGTGATTTTGACACCTCTTAATTTTATTTTTTCCTTTTAATCTTAGTTATTAGTTTAGAAAAGGAGAGATTTTTTCATAATGTGTGCCATGTTTCGTTGACTTTTATAAAAGATAAAATGAAATTGTTATTCTTCCAATATGAACAGCACTATTATAGTCTGTTCACTTTATTAAATGAAATAAGGGAGAATAAAATTCTAATTCAAAGTGAATATAACAAGGTTGTAATGGCTATTACAATATTCACTTAGTATAAAAAGTAAAACAAGTAATTAATAAAGTAAAAATAAAAATAAAAAGAGGATAATTATATAGGTATTATTGAGAAATGAATTGTTATTCATCATTTTGAGTAGTAGCAATTCATTATGAATTATCATTCCTTTCAAATAAATATCATCAACATCAAACTAAGAAGAAATATATAGCCATTCATGTCAAGTAAACGACTGTTACTCTCCGTTGAAGGGAATTTTTATTGCTATGAAATAAGGAATGTTAAGTCTTTTTTAAATCAAAAGAATAATTATTTCTTAATCTTTTTCTTATATGGGTTAGGCCAAGTATATTGGAAATTTTTAATATATTTGGATTAAATATAAATATTATACTACGTATAATCATATAAAGTAATGGCAATTTTTCTATTTCATTCTATCTTATTTTGCAATTATACTCATTCTTATATCATTTTGGTATTAATGGACCGAGAGTTTGTGGCTGAATTTTGATGTGTCTAGTCTTATGTCCTTGGAAATTTTCATAAAAAAATAATAAGAAAATGAAATCCGAAATCATCCATGAGAGTAACTTAAAGGAATAAGGCCGATAATTCGTCATTATACATTTAGAGTTCTGCAATTATAATATCCCTATATCAGAAGTAAACTTCCTTTGAGAGACTTTTTATGTAAGAAATTTGCAAAAACCTACTCATCAAAATTTGAACTAAGAGACCTACTAAAGATAACAAGTGATAAATGGTTTTTAACAATGTTATTGATTCGGTCCAAAGTATTAATTCGGACATGCTAGGCTGTCAAGAGTCAATAGATAAAGCCGGATTGAATTACAGTTAAACCAGTTCATTCATAAGTAGAGATAAGATTCAACTAGATCAAGCCAAGTAGGTTAATCCGAGTATGACAATACTGATTTTGAAGTGAAGTTTTACAACATTTAAAATAAAAAAAGGGAGAAAATTCTATAACAATACAAATTCTCTAGCGTGAGTTGACAATATCTTTTTTGACTCATTCCATTTGGAGTTTACCCATCGAGATGAAATAAAACGGGTCCACGAAAAAAGACGAGGCTCTTCCTCAGCTAGCCAAAAGGCTAGGCTGGCCACTAACCTTCCTCATTTCCGCTTTAAAAAAGAATTCGGTTTTATTTTTAGGGATGGAACAATTTTATTTTATCCTTATTATTGAATTTTACAAACATAAGTTTTATAATATATATATATATATACATATATGTTTGATAAATTAACTAAGAGTACTTCAATGATCGTAGATGACTCTAAAAATAAAAATGATTTATTATGTTGTCTTTTATTCCATTTCATTTCAGTTTATTCTAATCAATTTCATTTTAGATCATTTATGTGTATCGGATGTGAGAATAAGATGTTGGATATTTTTCAATAATTTTATAATGAAGTTGGAAACTTTTTTTGTAAAATCTTATATAGGATCTTAGATAGGGCTTTTGAGATTTTGTGCAACACTATGGGGTTTTAAATGCTGGACCAAAGAAAGTGAATTGTAAATAGCCACCTCTAAATTTCCTCCATGTACTATCAACCCTTTATATTTAAAAGTTAAAATTTTAAATTCCAAACTTAAAATCTTGGCAAAAAAATTCTAAATTAAATTAAAAAAAAAAAAAGAAAGCTGCATTTTTGCTTTCTAGTGACCGTTTTGAGCTTTAAAAGTTACAAGACAATGCTCTTGATATTTTTTATTACTTTATTTGACGTCAAAATAGTAAAATAGGTTCTAAAACAAGTTACTAAAGATTAGATGACGTTTAAATGCTTGATAATTATTTTTATGTTATTAATTTTAGCGTTATAGAAACTTGCCGTTGATAATTTGTAAGATTCCAAGTTTTTTGCTTTGCGTTTTATTTAAAATGTTTAATTGTTTAGGATATTAATTTTTAATTATAAAAATATAAATTTTGAAGTATCTTAATTATATTCAATTAGTTTATCTATCTAGCTCAAAATGAAAAATCCCTAAATACATAAAATTTAAATAGAAAAATAATTAGGTTGTATATAACTGCGGGTAAATTTGAACTTTAAAATTTAATTTAGAATAATAATCAAGTTATATAGTTTAGTAACAATAAAATGCAAATTGACATGATAAATTAGTAAATCAACTAAACTAGAGGGTTTCAAATTCCTAATTTCACCAATTTGAGCTAAATAGTTAATTTGATAAATCATTTAGCTAAATTAAAAATTTATAAATCAAACTCCCTAATTTCTTTTCTAATTTTCTAACTATAATTAATAAAATCCCTAATTGTAACATGTCCATCATCAAAAACTAGTTAGATAGATAGAAAGGAATTAGTCTTTAGGAAAAGTGGGTTTCTTTATCTAGGTGGCATTATTGGTAAATAAGATGAACTTTAGTAAAGCAAATGCCCCAATGTTTCATCTAAATCCCTAGCCTAAATCCTACAAAATCCCCCCCCCAAAATTCCTTGTATTCTTCATGCCTAAAACAACATTCTAAAATTACAAAAAGTCACTTTTACACTCTCATTTTCAGTAGAAAAATAAAGCCTCTAAAGTCTAACACTAATACACTCTCTCCAAATCCTCTTTTGAGCAAAAGATGAAACAAGCCTAGCAAGTGTCTAGGGAGTTTAATGAAGTCCACCCTCATGTGCAAAAAGAGCTCAGGTGGCTCGCTCTTAAGGGTAACTCCCTTGGTTACCTTATATAACTCCCACTTAAGGGTAACTCTCCTAGTGAGCTTGGGTAACTCCTCTCTAAGGGTAACTTTCCTCAAGAGTTCGGGTAACTCCCATCGTGAGGTCAAAGCTCATAAGGCATAACACAACTTATACAATAAACGATCAACTTAAGTCCACATTTTTACTAGAATTACTATCTACATATTACCTGAAATATTAGTTGCAAGCTAAAGTTAGACGAGAAAAAATCCATAAAGTGCAAAATCCGAGTTTATTGATCAAAGCAAATTATTACAATAGTTTTAACTGGCAACTTAGCGAGGTTAGTTTTGATTGACATCTCAACCAAAAGGTACAAAATGGAATTTCTATAAGTGTATTAATCATGATATAGGTACGATAGTGAAACTTTATATCGCAATATATTTATAAAAATTAATATCCTATTTTATAAATGCGATTTTTTCCTATAGTATATTATAATTTCATTAAAATTATATATTAATAATATTTTACACGAGAACCCTAGACATGTATTGATCCACCTAAAATCTGTTTAGAAAGCTCTCATCTTTCATCTCCCACGTAGCATGTAACTCCTTGTCCTAGCTTGACAACTGTTATACACGAGCCTCTTTTCATGCAACAAAAGTTCCTATACACAAAACCCTAAAATCAAAAACCTCAAACTCTGTTTATCATCTTCATTCAAGCATCCTTCTCCTTAAAGAAACCTCTTGTTGTTCCTAGTTCCTAAACAAAACCTCCCATATCCCAAACAAACAACCCAAATACATGAACAGCTTCGACCGCTTCTACACAACATGGTTCGACCAGTTGCACCAGTTGGTCAACCAAATGTCCTCCATTCCTAATAAACCTTCCAACACTCCTGACTACCACCAGCAGCAGCAGCCCCACCTTGTCAACAAGTTCATGGACCATTACACCGAGTATTACCGCGTGAAGGGCATAGCCACCGAGCGCGATGTGTTCAGGGTGCTGGCCGCTCCTTGGGCCACTGCTCTTGAGCGTTCTCTCCATTGGATTGGTGGTTGGCGGCCCACCACGGTGTTCCACCTTGTTTATACCGAATCCAGCATTCTCTTCGAGTCGCGCATTGTGGACATCCTCCGTGGACAGTCGACTGGTGATTTGGGAGATTTATCGCCCTATCAGTTCAGGCAAGTTCGCTTGTGTTTATCTTGCTTGAGTTCTATTTTCCAAACTACATAAGCAAAACCATGCTGGTCAAAATTCCGAGTTAAGTCCTACATGCGGAGTTTGATATAACTATGTTTTATTTATTTTCAATTTCTTTTAAGGTAAATTTTCAAAACTTCAGCACAAGAAAACCGGTGTCTGTCTGTCTCTGTCGAACAGACATCCTCATTCTATTTGTAAATATAGAACCTTTTTTTAATTTTTTTTTCTTTAATCTCTATTTCTAAAGGTTAATTTGCCTTGTTGCTAATGATCGGAGTTGTTTCAATGCAGGAGGGTGAGCGAGCTGCAATGCGAAACCGTGAAAGACGAGAACGCGATAAACGACGAGCTATCGGAGTGGCAGGACGGGGCGTGCGAGCTGGTGGAGATGTGGCCAGGGAAAATGGAGGAGAAGATAGGGAAGCTGGTGGAAGTGGTGAAGAAAGCCGACGATTTGAGGCTGCGGACACTGCGGAGAGTGGTGGAGATGCTGACTCCTCAACAAGCGGTTCAGTTCTTGATCGCTGCCTCCGAGTTGCAGTTTGGAATCCGTGGTTGGGGTTTGATCAAAGCCAAAGACATCGTTAATTAGTTAATCAATCAATCAATCAAATGTTAAATGTTATTTTGGTGAACTTTATGTGTCGACCAAGCGTGTTGATATATAAATTAATTTGTGGGAAGATTATAGTATGTGGTTCTAGCTAGTACTAGGTTTCATGCTGTCCTGTTGTCATGGGTATTTGTAGTACTTCTTAACGTGACCATGTTTGGTTTGAATTTATCACTTCCTCTTTTTAGTTTAATTTCTTTCTATCGTTGCATGTTTCATATTTATCTCATTCTAGTGAAGTTATCATTCTCTCGAAGTTAATTGTTCTGAGAAAGTAATAGCTAAGAATATATGGACTTTCAGTATTTTTTCCCCCCTCTTTTCCTTGATATTTACACTGGACTATGAAGAGAGAAAGCATATGGCACATGGAATAATTAATAGAAAAGATTATTCAAAACTTTTTTCTAAGGATATTTATAATATTTTAGTGGTTTAAAATATATTAATACTTTGTTATCGGATAATATATCAATTGTCACACGATATATCATTTTTTTTAACGATTAGCAACATTGCAAAATGCTAAATAAATCATGGAGATGACTTGCTTTTTGTATGTTGCCGTATTAGCAACTTTTAAATTAATATGTATTCACTCAAGAAGTGTATATATTTTTTTATTTAAATAAAAATTACATAAATATAACTCCTATAAAAATAATTACCTTAAATATTGGCGTAAATTGGTGTTTGATCATGTTAATATATGAATTAATTATATGCTATTCATGTACTAATTACTCGCTTTTCTAAGACATAATTTAGCGATGTATAATTTTTGCTTAATCACGTGCAATTCATGTATTAATGAATCGCTTTTCAAATATGTAATCCAACGATATACAATTACATGAATCACGAGGTACAATTTTTGCTGAATCACATCTAGTTAAATGCAATTATTATGTTAAATAATGAATCTTGCTTCTACACATTTGATTTTACTTTATAATTTGTAATTAAAATAATTTAGTTTAATTTTTGGTAATTTTTAAAATTATATATATAATCTTAAATTATTACCTAAAATTATATATATATATATATATATGAGATAGTGTTAAAATTACTACTTGAAATTTAAGAAAATTTAAGGGTAAATTTGAATTTGGTATACGAATTTTCGTGCAACATTGAATTTGGTTCCTAAAAATTTTTATGATAATTTTGCTACTTCGTTTAACACCGTTTGTTATATTCACGGATGTAGAATAATATATCATTGAATTTTTATTAATACCCCTAACACTGATAAATTGTTTCTTTTATATTTGAAAATAAATCAAACGGTGTTAGTAAACCTATAAAAATAGTAATATTAGATTAGTCACTTAAAGTTAAGGTATCAAATTAAATTTTTATGTAAAATTTAGGTATCGAATTCAACATTTTTCATAAATTAAATATTGATAGATTTCATACCAATCAAAATTTTATTTATTAAATTGTTTACTTTTATCTTTAATTGATTTCTAACTATCAAAACTAGTATTTTTGCAAAATAAGGAAAAAATAACATTTAAATATCACTAGATCAAAAATAACTGTAAAATAGATAAGTTAAACTTGTTGAGTTTGAATTGTAATGAACTATCTCTTGGTAATAAACCCATATCTTTAAGAGGCAAGTTCATGCGTTAAATTATCTCTTTTTCAAGACAATTCCAATAAGCTAGTTTTTGAAACGATGAGTTCAATACAACCTAAATTCCTCCTTTTTAGAGACAAGTTCAACTAACCTATTTTTTTGTTTAATTTTGAGCCGGAGGTATTTTCATAATTTCCTATACTAATATGCTTCTTTTTTTTTCCTTTGACCCATCTTTTTATTGGAACTATATATAATATTTAATAATTTTAAAATACGAAAAATATGATAAGTAATAGTTTAATTAAAATTATATTAAGTAGCTTTAAATTTTGGATATTAAAAGAAAAAAAGGAAGCAAGAAAGAAAAACCTATTTGTCATGCATGTAAAACACTAATTCAGTTGTTTTTATGTGCCTTTCTTTCTTTCTTTCTTTCTTTTTTTTTTCCCTTTCTTTGACTGATCTTGTTATAGCTTTGTCCACGGATTTTCTTGAATTTATTATCAATTCCAGGTTGGAGCAAGCTATTTCCCATGATGCAAAACCTGCCCACCTGTTTTTCTGAGTATTGCAGCACCAAAGAGAACATGCAGTGCGACACATGTTCGTAGTTACCATATTGCATGTCCTAAGATACCTGTTGGAGAATCCAAGAACCAGCTAATACTCAAAAACTGAATCCACGCATTGCATCACAAGTTATGACTTATGAGGACTGGCAGAGTACACACTGCATTTGCTAATTTTAGAATAAACACAACCTGGTCATAGATTATAACCGGAATGGATAACAACTTTTTTCATAAAATAACCAATTTGCAGCTTTCTTCCGTTCCCTATTTGTATTATATGTTTCTTTAATCTAATCTGTATCCATCTGATTATTTCATGATTAGCCAGCATTAAAAAAAACACTTATATGAATATAATTTAGACAAAAGTACTTACGTAATTGCTATTATTATATCACATATTAATCATGCAATATAACTTTATATGTGTTTTGTATAACCAACATGTAATACACGTGAAATTATTTAGATATCATGTGATACACATACAAATCTACATCGCATGACCAACATAAATATAATTTGACTCATAAGTTTAACCAGGTACCATTACTGTATTACACGTTGAAAATACAAAAAACATATAAAATTTATATGTATTTCTTATTTCCAAGATATGATATAGTAATAATAATTTGATAATTATTTTTAATGAAAATTTTGCTTTTGTAACTTTTTTCAGGAATGGTAGATATGTGTTTCATCTTATATCCATATTTGCATATGATTTATGAAAGCTTCTATAACCCTATCAACGGGACAATCCAGTCAACTATGTAATCATTAAAATAAATTTAGTAATTGAAATATTAACTATATAGTTATCTGATTATAATTGGATATAGTATAAACCGTTGAACGGTAATAAGACCAATCACATCAAAATTAACGACGCGATCATAAAATTTCCTATGATCTATATATATAATTAAATCTTCATCTTTTCTCTATTTACATGTTAACAAAATTTAATTTAAATAGATATCTACCTACTTTTTAACAAATAGCCTAAATTAAATAGACACCCAGCAGGCCAGCACATGTCAAACGGAAGGAAAAATGACCAACAAAAAAAATTACAAAGGAGCTCCAACCCAAACGAGACTTAAATGAACTTTTAAACCAAACCGACACATCTCCAGAGTTTGAATTTGAATAAAAGATAAGACAGGCTGCAATATGGAAGCGTGACAAATAAATTCAATCTGAATGCAGATTGATTAAGTAGTAGTTACTGTATTTCAAGTAAGGCAGTACACATTTACACACATACGTAAATGAACAATGACATTTGAGTGTATTCTTTACTGTGATTGTACTGTATACCTATATTTATATTGTGGTGTGTTAACAGAATAGGATATTTTTGGCATGTGTGGAATCTGCCACATCACTATTAGTTGTAACAAAAATAACAACTATTGTTGCAGAGTTTATTTGTAGTTTTAATTCTGTTACTATGGAGATTATGTGGGCTGTATCCTATTCGTCCAAGCCCATGATCTTTGCTGGCCCAGCTTGCATCTCATATGGCCCGGCCTTCTCCAGTTTGATCCCAGCTTCCTCACTTCCAACATCACCACGTGCTTCAGTCTGCACTTCCTTTCCCCTGTCATTAGTTCACTTTCCTCTCATGTTGTCTTCTTGTCTCTTTGTTCAGTAACCCTAACTTCAACCCCAATTGATTCATCCCCGTAGCAATCCCTTCCTCTTCAAAATTCCTTGTCCACAAGGAACAATTAGGAAACCTCGCCTGCAATTCGCTGAAGAACTCCCATGTAGCCTCAGTTGGTGAAAGGTTTTTCCACGAGATGAGTAGCATAGTTTCCGCCTTGTTCTGTCTTTTTACCATTTTCCGAGCTAGGATGGCCTCGGGTTCTAACGTTTGATCTTGTTGTACTGCAGGTAAAGGGGATGCTTCCATTGGTCGGGATCCATGGTAGGGCTTGAGCTGTGAGACGTGGAAAGTAGGGTGGACCGCGGCTTCAGGAGGAAGATCCAATTTGTAAGCCACTTCCCCTACTTTATCTGCAATTTTGTAGGGTCCGTAGTATTTCTGAACTAATTTTTGTCCCTTGATGCGTTTGAGTGAGCCTTGCCTATAGGGTTGTAACTTTAGTAAAACCCAATTTCCGATTTGAAACCCTCGGTCACTCCTCTTCCTGTCACATGTCTGCTTCATCCTGTGTTGAGCTCTTCGTAGGTGGAACTTAAGCATCGTAGCATGTCCTCTCGGTGTGACAGTATGTTGTCCACTGTCACATTTCTTGTGTCCTTGGGTACATAGGGCATGTGTAAGGGAGGTGGGTACCCGTAAGTATTTGGAAAGGGGTGAACTTAGAGCTGGTGTGGTAGTTGGTGTTATACCACCACTCCGCCAAGGGTATGAAATGGCTCCATCTGTTAGGGTATTCCCCTGTCATGCACCTAAGATAGGTCTCCAAGCACTTGTTGACCACTTCTGTCTGACCGTCGGTTTGTGGGTGATAGGAAGTGGACAAATTGAGAGCTACCCCTTGTAGACTTAAGAACTCCTTCCAAAAGGAGCTTACAAAGATAGGATCCCTGTCACTAGTAATGGTCTCTGGCATGCCATGTAGTTTATACACTTGGTCCAAGTATAATTGAGCTACCTGCAAGGCTGTGTAAGGGTGGGATAGAGGTAAGAAATGTGCATATTTGCTTAGTCTATCCACCACCACCAGGATTACTTCTTTCCCATTCGATTTTGGAAGACCTTCTATAAAATCCATGGTAACTTCTTGCCAACATTCATTAGGCACTGGCAGTGGTTGTAGCAGGCCAGGATAAGCAACATTTTCATACTTAAATTTCTGGCAAACATCACAACATCTCACAAATTGTCTGACCATTTTTTCCAGCTTAGGCCAATAGAAGACTGTGGCAATTCTTTTATAGGTTGCTTGTGATCCTGAGTGTCCACCCAAGGCTCCTCCATGATACAAGGTCAATAACTTCTTCCTTAGCTCCTCGGAAGGTCCAACTACTACCTTCCCTTTTCTTCTCAGTACTCCCTGGTGCCAACTGAAATTTTTGATTTCCTGCCCCTTTGTCAACTGATCAATTATACAGCTATACCCATGGGGTAAATGCCAGCTGCCTTGATTTCTTCCATTAAGTCAGGAATAGTAGCCTGAATAGAAAGTTGGTTTAACTGAGTTCCTCCACGCCTGGACAAGGCATCAGCTGCCTTGTTGGAATTTCCACTCTTATATTCAATTGAATAGTCCAACCCCAATAGTTTAGTGAGCCACTTCTGTTGGCTAGGGGTTACCATTCTTTGTTCCAGCAAGTATTTGAGTGATTGGTGGTCTGTCCGTATGACAAACTGCCTTCCCAACAAGTAGTGTCGCCACTTATCAATGGCGTACACCAAGGCTAATAATTCTTTGTCATAAACTGACATTCCTCGATGCTTTGGTGCAAGGGTTTTGCTAATATAAGCAATGGGATGATTTCCTTGCATCAGCACAGCTCCTATTCCTTCTCCACAAGCATCTGTTTCGATTATGAACTTCTGTGTGTAATCTGGTAAACATAGAACTGGAGAGTTCACAAGGGCTTCCTTCAACTTTTCGAATGCTTCCTGAGTGTCTATATTCCAGCAAAACTGATCCTTACGAAGTAAATTCGTAAGTGGCTTGGCCATGATTCCAAAGCCATGGATAAACCTCCTATAGTAGCCTGCTAACCCAAGAAAGCCTCTTAGCTGTTTGACATTTGTAGGAGTTAGCCAGCCCACAATTGCTTCTATCTTCTTTGGGTCAGTGGCAACCCCCTGTTTAGAGATAATGTGACCAAGGTAATCAATTTGATTTACCCCGAAGGCACATTTACTTCTCTTGAGATATAGCCTTTCTGCCCTTAGTACTTCAAACACCAATCTTAGATGAATCTTATGTTGATCCAAATCAGGACTATATACTAAATATCAAAAAAAAAACCAGAACAAACTTCCTCAAATAGGGCCTAAATAGGTCATTCATGAGACCCTGAAATGTAGAGGGAGCGTTGGTTAATCCAAAGGGCATAACTAAGAACTCATAATGCCCTTCATGAGTCCTAAAAGCTGTTTTATAGACATCGCTTGGGTGCATTAGGATCTGATGATATCCCGAGCGTAGGTCCAATTTACTAAAACAGCTGGCCCCATACAACTCATCAAATAAATCTTCGATTATAGGTATAGGAAACCTATCCTTGATAGTCATCTTGTTGAGGTCCCTATAGTCTACACACATACGCCAAGTGTTGTCCTTCTTTTTAACTATACAACAGGGGATGCAAATGGACTATGACTGGGGCGTATGAGACCACTTAGGAGCATTTCTTTAACCATATCCTCTAATACTGTCTTTTGTATAGAAGAGTAACGATATGGTCTCAAGTTAACTGGAACTGTTTCATCATGTAAATGGATCCTGTGGTTGTATGCCCTATTTGGTGGTAATGACTTTGGTTCCTCAAATAAATCACAGAACTCTTCTAACAATTCAACCATGTTAGGATGCATACAATGTTCACTCGTATGATCATCAACAGCTAATGAGTTACTTACTACCCAGCATTGCACCTGGAGTGTAGGACTATGAGTGGACAAGAGAGTTGTAAGTACCTTATCATTAACTGGAGTGAGTACTTCATTGCATCCTTGGAGTGTACAAGTTAGGCCTTTCCACTGAAACTCCATCTTTAATTGATTGAAGTTCCACTGCACTGTTCCAAGCGTAGTCAACCATGGCATTCCCAATATTAGATCATACGCTGTCAAGGGTAGTGCATAGAAATCAGAATGGAACTCGGCCTTATCCATCCTCCAACCAAATTGTCGGACCATATAGTTACTGTAAATTTTAGCTCCATTAGCTAAATTGACAGTTACTGGCTCCACTGGTGTCATTCTGCATTGTAAGCTTTGAGCTAATTCTTCATCTATGAAGTTAGATGAACTTCCAGTATCGATGAGAATACTCATCTTCCTTTTCTTAAAATACCCTCTAACACACATACTGTGTGCTACATGATTACTATCCTCCCCAATGGCACATAATGTTAGTGAAGCTAGCTCTTCCTCCAGCTTAACCAACTCCTCCTCCACAGACGTTTCCTCCTCTTCCAGTTCCTCCTTACCTACAACCAAGAGATTCAATCTTTTACCCTTGCATTTATGGCCTGGAACAAATGCTTCATCACACCAGAAGCATTGTTTCCTCCTTCTTTTCTCATCCAATTCCTCAGGTGAAAAACGACGGATGTTCCTGAAGGTACTTGTACTCTGGGTTGGGTGTTTGTTTGGGTTATTAGTGTGTGGATTCTGGTTGTGCTGTGTTATGGTTCGGTTAGTGTATGTGGATGAAGTGTTTGGTAGTGTGGTGGAGTATTTTGGATAGTTGGTGGAAAATGGGGGTTTCTGTGTTTTTGGAAGGGTTTTTGTGGAAGTATTGGTGGCTTCTTGTAGTTTGGCTAGTGTGTAGGCTTGGGGTAGTGTGCTAGGCTGAAACATGCGTATGGGGTATTGAATTTCGGGTTTTAAGCCACTAAGGAAGCAGCTTATCAGCTGGTTTTGTGAGTTGGTTTTGGGCGGATAGATGTATGAATTGATCTAAATAGTCTTGCAAGCTATCTGTCTGTTGCAGTTCTTTAAGTTCGGCCATAGGGTCTTCATAGACTCTTTCATTGAATCTAGCTTGTAGAACCTGGGTTAACTCCTCCCACGAAATGGGGTTGGTATTTGTTCTTAGCTTAGAGTAAGAAACATACCAGTCATAAGCCTTCCCATCTAAATGCATGATGGCTACTTTTGTTCTGAGGTGAGGAGGTGTGTCATCCAGCATGAAAAATTGTTCTGCCTTCACTATCCAACCTTTGATATTATCACCACTAAAAGTGGGAAAATCAATCTTAGTGCTACGCATGGGCAGTTGGTAGTTATTACCCATATTGTTACAAGCACATCACTGTTGTCCACCTGTTCCTGTGCACTGGTTACCTCCGAAGCCTTGCAAGAACTGTAGGTTGCTTCTGTTTCCTTCTTCTTCCCTTTGAGCTGGTTTTTGATTTCTTCAATCACCTTGGATTGTTGTTCTAATGCTGTTTGTTGTGTTTGCAGGGCCTCAGTAAAGAGCTTAACCCATTTATCTTGTTTATCATTTTGCTCCTTCAGCAAGCCTTTCATAGATTCTTCAATTCTCTTAAATTCTCTGGTGCCCTCAGCCATCAGTACCAGCTCCAATGGCTCTGATACCAATTGCAATATGGAAGCGCTGACAAATAAATTCAATCTGAATGCAGATTGATTAAGTAGATAGTTACTGTATTTCAAGTAAGGCAGTACACATTTACACACATACGTAAATGAACAATGACATTTGAGTGTATTCCCTCTTACTGTGATTGTACTGTATACCTATATTTATATTGTGGTGTGCTTAACAGAATAGGATATTTTTGGCATGTGTGGAATCTGCCACATCACTATTAGTTGTAACAAAAATAACAACTATTGTTGCAGAGTTTATTTGTAGTTTTAATTCTGTTACTATGGAGATTATGTGGGCTGTATCCTATTCGTCCAAGCCCATGATCTTTGCTGGCCCAGCTTGCATCTCATATGGCCCGGCCTTCTCCAGTTTGATCCCAGCTTCCTCACTTCCAACATCACCACGTGCTTCAGTCTGCACTTCATTTTCCCCTTCATGTTCACTTTCCTCTCATGTTGTCTTCTTTGTTCAGTAACCCTAACTTCAACCCCAATTGATTCATCCCCGTAGCACAGGCCTATTAACCTACCTATTTTTTGCCAACACCCTCTAATCATCTCTACTGAGGATGCAATAAGAAAATAGGACCTTTAATAAGAAAGTAGGATTGCGTGGGTACCGATGTGGGACCACAACCCCAAGAGTGTCGTGTTGCCAAAGGTCCAGGAAATCACCTATCCTTATTTACTGAATTCCATTGGACACACCAAAGACAGCAGTCCTATGACAACATCCCAATATTGGTAAAGAAAGAATTTCAAATCTGAATTGGATCATCTACAAGCAAAGTTGACATCAACTACGTAATGACTCTTTCATGGAAGATCATAACTGAATTCAATTGGAACTTCTTCACAATCCAGAAAACAGAGAACTCAGAACACTTGCCTCAAGAAACATGGATAATAGCAATATGTCTGAAGACCCAACAACTGTGTTATGAAAACTTCTGCTTTCCTTAATTTGAGTCATACATTCATAACACGGATGCTATTTCTTTATACCAATCGTGTGCAGAATGAAAAATTAACAAGAAAGTTATATTTACTTTTGGATTGCTATTAAAGAAACTTTGATTTTAGCAGAATTTGGAAGTCCCAGGCACAAAAGATCAGTCCGCAGGAAGACTCAGCTCCCTCTAATTACAAAATTAATATAAATCCGAAGTCGCAAGAAAGTTCACCCTCAAAGAAGGTGGTAGCAAAACTCGATCACCCATGTTGGCTAATGCATCAGCAACCTGATTTCATCTTGGAAATGGTTAACACAAACATTATCCAACCAATACCAGCAAGTCCCTGAATACAAAAATTTAGGTTATAGCAATCCTGGAGGGGTGATCATGGTGCACCCACTTTAACCACTTAAAACCAGAGTTCAAATTCCACACAAAAGTTTCCAAATGTACAAGTTCCGCATATATATATCTAATGCTAAATGTGAAATCATCACGCCATACGTTTTCTCATTCCTAACTCAAAAAAAACTGACACTACCAAGTTCCAAGAGGCAATAAAGACTAGAAGCACCCAAATTACTCACCTTGAAAGCTTTATAAAAGTCATCATGCTTTCAAGAGTGTGTGCTCATTTGAAACTTGATTGGTGAGATGGGTGTCCCTATTCTCAGAATCAGTCTTAACATCATCCAAAACACCAGTACTGCCATCAATGACAAGCTTGGGCTCGCCCTGCAATATTCATACCAGACCAATTAGGGACTGTCATCAAATAGTACTCTCAAAGAGCACGAGGCAATGGAAGTGATTACCTCAATATCAGTTGACTTCACAGAAGCCACGTCTAGAGGTTCCACACTGTTGTTATTTTTCGAGAACTGATTGATATCCCAGCCAAACACCTCACACAAAGCCATTGCAAAAGCCCTATGAGCTTGCCTCCTTGTTGTTGATATTGTTAAAGCATGCTGAAGTAAACCAGGGTAACCTCTGAACCTCCTCCAAGTCTTCTTCTTTACACCACCACAAACCAGACAGCCAAAATATCCACCTTGGTAGTTCCTTTCATAGTAATTCTTGAGTTCAGCATCCTCCAAGAATGTCCTCACAAAAAATTTGACTGCATCACGCTCTTCAGAGCCATCGCCTTCTTGTGTATCATCTTCACTATCTTGACCATCATCTTCATCAGATTCCTGCAAATTCACATCTTCATCTTCACTATCTTCTACAACATATTTGGATCGGAAGAAATCACGGAAAACCTCCGAGATCCTCAGCTGCAACTTGTATGCATCGAAGTTTTCTTTCTCCTCAACTGACATTACATGGTCTGAAGAATTTTTTGAAGATTTAAGAGTTGGCCATCCTTCTGAACAAGTTTTTTTTATGTTTTGACATGGCCATTCGATACCACATGCAGGTGAAATTTCAGAATCCTGCATCATCAGCATTCATAAGAACACCATAACAAACCATCATCAAGTTCACTCTAAGTATAAGAATCTAGCAATGAGAATAATTTATGAATGAAAGAATTGTATTTATAATTTATAAATGCCAGGACAAGCCAACTTACTTAAAAGCAGCAATTACTTCATAAAAACTCTCACTCTTCCTCAACATCTTCTTATTTTTTACACTAATACCAATTATGCGATATTCTTATCACAATATCACGGTCCTCACAACAGCAATGAAATTCAATGATCTAACCAATAAAACAAGGAACCTCTTCGAACTCATTTAGTTTAGACAATAGACATTATCAATTGCTCCCCTGCAAACAGAGCCAGTACCACAATACTGGTATATGTAAAGTGCGAAATCAACATCAAATATGTAAAACCTACAAGGCTTCAGCATTATTCAGCTCCCTTTCATTTTTCAGGGAGTGATAAGAATGTGAGATGTGACCACCATTTTCCAGGAATACTATCACACCCAAATATAGAACACAAACTTGCAGGATGAACGCCACAACGTTCCCAAGCATTCCGGCATTTTTACCTCATTCACATTCTTGTCTTCCTTTTGCTCATTGAGATCGCAAAGGTTACTGTTAGGGCAATCTTCCTTTGAAGCCTGCAATCCAGCCTTACTGTTCAATTCCTGTATATCCAAAGAAAACATTGCTAATTTAAGATTTAAAATTCTCCTTTAATTCAAAAGATCAAAGACAGTTCAATCTCAGCAGCTTAAGAAAAAATTTCAGAGGTTGTGCTTAAAATCATTATGCATGAAATATATTACATCGACATTAGATGCTTCACTATTATGCGTCCCCACATCTCGATTTCCCTTGTCAAGATCCCCAGCACGTGTGGAGTCACCACCATCATTTACACTACCCTGCTATTTCAAACAAAAACCAACTCGGTCCACAAGCATATTCTTAAAATATTATCTGGAAGCAAAAAGCTTGACATGGGATTGGATAAATAAATAACCTCAAGAAACACCACCTCAGAATGACTAAAATTGTCCTCACATATCCTTGCCTCAACCAATCCAGCATTGCTACCATTTACATCACCTACAGTAACTTCAGCAACCTTTCCCAATGCCGGACCTTCGCCCATTATCACACTTGCAACAAATAGAAAAGGAATATTTACATTACTCAATGCATACCAAAACATGTGCACAAAAGAGCGAGCATTAAAATGAAGCACATTTATATTAACCACCATATTTCCTTCATGAATGTAATCGGAATTCTTCAATGACCTTCGAATGTTTCACCTTTCAGTTTTTACAAAGATCATTGACAACCTACCAATCTTCTATCCTCAGACGATGCAAATAATTAACCCAAATTTATTCACATAATTCAAAGTTCAAACCAACTTATAGATCATTATAAATATCTTTTATTCAAGGAAAATAGTAAAGATTATTTTGATGCACTTGGGAAAAGGCTACAGAAGAAACTTGTTACATTTTCGTACACTTGCCTATTTTTAAAACACGTAATCAAACAAGAAGTTAAGAGTCTGCTCAATCTTCAAGCACTTCCTTTTCCCATATAGTGCGTAAAAAACTTAAACGATCACCAAAACAGAATATTGCAAATAACCCCCCTAAACTTTGATCTCAATGCAAATATACCCTGGAAATTTTAGATGTTATAAATAACCCAGAAACTATGATAAATTGGAAACACAATTTAGGAGACAGTGAAATTTCACTTTGATAAGTTTGATCAGTGTTTCCGTACAAAGGCAAAAGTCTGTAGGCACCTATTAACGGAACCAATATTGAAACAAGTTGTACCATCATAGTCAAACCACAAAATGTTGTCAGGGCATAAGTATGATACTGAAACAAAAGTAACAGATAAATTAAGGTTTTTTATTGAAACCTAACGATTATATGCATGACATTATAAAAGTTATCAAGCAAGCAAAACGATGGGAAATCTCGAGAAATCACCATCATAAAAACCTAACTGAAGCAATTGCATTTCGAAACTCAAATAACAAAAATTTGAACAGTGGTCATTACATTATGAGACTACCGATGTTAGGTTTTAATGAAAAAAGATCAGAGAAACAAAGCACAACGTTACAAAGAAAATGTATAGTGAGAGAGAGAGAGAGAGAGAGAGAGCATACTGTACAGTAAACCAGAAGCGGAATACCGTACACTGTGCAGCGTGAAGGAAAATGGAGGAAGGAGAGAAGAAGCGTAACTGTTAGTATATTGGGCTATCTAATAGCAAAGCCCATGTAAGATTTTTCAAGAATCAGAAGCCCACGAAAGAGTTTTGCGTTGCTCTTAATTTGAGGGAATGAAATCCCTACTCTTAATCATTACATAAGATACATCAACATAAGATAGCACTCAAGGAAGTACTATTTTTTTTCAGCCTTATTCTACTTCTGTAAACCCAATATAATATGAAATTAATCAGATATTATCACGTAGATTAATTATGTTGGAGTTTATGATCCGATTTCTGTAATCGACTGTTTATGATTCGATTTCTGTAACTGACTCTTGTAGTTAAATGTTAATGAATGAATATTTGACCATATATTTATTATTCATTCATTATACATTTAACGGTCATAATTCAGGTCTTTATTATTTATTAATTACATATTTAAATATCGTAATTAAGCTGTTATGTCGGTTATCCTTATACACATATATATATGTGTGTGTGTGTGTTTTTAGGGTTTTTTTTTTTTAGAATATACTTCAAACACATTACAAACACAAATTTTCTATTGAGAGATCTGAAATATTAGAGTTGTAAATCTCTCAATTCTTATACTCCTACTTTAATATAGTGTGATTCGTCTCTCGCCTCTGCCCGTGGTTTTTCCCGAAAGGGTTTCCACGTAAAATCCGTGTGTTCTTTACTTTCTGCTTGCTATTATCATTTTTCGATTGCACGTTTGTTTATAACAAATTATAAAAATATTAAAAGGTTATAAAATTAGATAGGACCTAAAAAATTAGTTTAATATTAATTAGATAGAAACTAATTAATTTAGATAGAAAAAAATATATTACGAGTGTAATGAATGATCATATCATATAAATCTTAATGATTCCTTAAATAAATGGTAATTTCCCTCTCCTTGAGGTGTTTCTACACATTTAATAAAGATAGGAACTAAATAGAATAAATATAAAAAGAGTATATGTAATTTATCCTAATTTTAATTTTAGTAATTTTTTTCATTTTTATTTAGGGTAAAATAGATCAATAAAGAAGCCAAATGCATGTTTTTCTAAAGATTTATGCCATTTTGGCAACAGATGAAAGTTACGGAAGATGAAAGAAAGAGACAGAAGCGGGAGGAAGTCGATGGAAACGTTGTGTTTAGGTACGGTGGATTTCCATAAAAAACGTCGGAAATGATATGAAAATATGCCACCTTCTTTTCTCCCCATATTTGGACAGAAAAATGGTGAAAACGTGAACAGTAGGAAGAAATTTTTTCTCTCTCCTCGTTTTGTGAAAAATTAAAATCAGGTGGAAGGGGCAATTTTATTAATTATTAACTCTATTTCTTTTCTTTTCATCCCACGTCTTTCATAAATTACCAAGCGCAAATAAACATTCCACACATTTTCATTTTCACTCATTTACTTTTTAACTTTTTTCTTTCCACTTGTTTCCAGAGCTTTCCATGTTTTATAAAGTTGATAAACATAGCATTAAAATTTTCAATGCTTAATTAAAATAACTAAGCACCCATAAAGTAATTACGTGTTGATGGTCAATTACAAAACATGGGCTTCCTAAACCCAATATGTCCCATTGCGTGTTAGTCTCAACCCATTAAGCCCAGTTCAACCTGTCCAACTCATTCTAAGCACATGAGAAGACAACTCCCCTAAGTCGGCAAGCTGATCTCCTGAATTATGTATCAGACAGACATTGAGCTAGGTAACTCAACATCTCCCCAACCGCTAGTTATTCTAATGAGAATTACAGTTAGACATGAATTAGTGGTTTAACTCCCACATTCACAATAATTTCCCTTGACCTCATGAACATGCCACACACAAAACTATAACTTCACCTCCTATAATTGTCTCCACTCCACATATTGAAAAACAAGTGCAGAAACTTGCATACTGCTTAATTTTCGTACACTTAGGATCCCCGATGCACTAATAATGGTGTTTTATTTTGCAAACCCAATAGATAAGCTCAACAGTTCAATTTCAATATTTAATTTATCTTCTACCCAGTTTGAATTAACAACAATATGAAAGTTATATTTGCAGTTTATAAAAACAAAGAAAAATGCAAAATTGGTTTAAAGATGGTAAGAAAAATATGGATAAAAAAATTACAATGGTCGAAAGAATTAAGATACGAAATGAAAAAAGAAATAAAACAACTCTGGTTATCTCTATTAAGAGTTAGGAGATGCTAAACACATTTGAGGATTTGTTAATTGATTATAACAGAGACGAGCAAAAATTTGCTGCATGGTGTAGTGGCATAAAATCATAGGGGAAAACACCTTGGGAACCATTTATACTTAATCCATTAATAAGATATACTAATCTTCAGAAAATAGCTGTTTGTATATATTCAACCAAGTCGAATTAAAGTTTCATGATATTTTCATAAATTAATTGACCTTAAATATGAAATAAATTTGAATTAATACATCGCCCTCTCTCTTTTGTCCTATGCATGTTTGAAATCCAATGACTACTTACTTTAGCCAAGCATAGAATAAAAAAGGCATCTTATTTTGCATCCTTCTTTGTTGTGAATTGGCAATATAAATGGATAAAACCTTATTACGTTCAAAGCATAAAGTACATGTACTAAAAGAAGAATCCTGGTAATCAAATGATCTAACAACCAAGGCCCAAGGGTACACCAACATGATCTTCTTGTTGGTCTACTCTACTCACAACCGAACCTAACTATATAGAGATCATCACGGGACGGTTCTGAACCGCGAACCATCCCCAACAGTTCCGTACCCGAGAACTGCCTCGTCTAGAACGGTTAAGAACCGCCAAAAGACCTGTCGAAACCAGCGGGTCCTAGCGGTTCCTCTGCAAGGAACCGATAGTTCTTCCGGGTCGAGAACTGCCATCCCAAACCCGGAACCGACGTTTCCAACCCGGCATGTATAGACAATTAAAAAAAAAAATCGATTTACGGTAGTTATTTATTGTTGTTGTAGTTAGTGTGTTCATATTGTTGTGGAAGTAATATGTAATCTCTGACGCAATGAAATTTATTTGTCATCATTTGCTTGTATATTAATCAACTACTATGTGTTCCATAATTGGGTTTATTATGTGCTAACTATTATATTTTATTTGAAAAAATTTAAATATTTATTTTTGGTATAAATAAATTGTAATTGCTTTTGTTGATTTTAGTTTTTTTTTTCATTTTTTGATTAATTTATATTTAAAAAATGGTTCACAGTTCGCGTGGAACCGCCAGAACCGGTTGTTCTGTGGAACCGTGAACCGCCCCGACTCTGACGGTTTCGGGTCCAATTCGGGTCCGGAACTGACCCGAACCATGCCGACATCTATAACTATACACAAAAGGAAAGTCAAGATGCGACTCATCAACCACAATTAACCATTGGATATCACGACATGTGATCAATGGATACACGTTCAAAAACCTTTGTCTCTTGATGTGATGTCATAGTTCAAGGAAAAGATGCAAGCAAGCATAAAGGATGATTCACAACCTTGTAAAAGAGAGATTGGATCAGGAATTGCTCCATTTACCATGAAAACACGTTTCTAGCTTAAGGGAAATTGGAAATGATAAGGGCATGACACCCCCACATCCAAATGGCATAGATACCGTCATTCCACTATGATGAAACAGGCTCAAATCTCGACTTCCTTTTTTGTGTGTGTATGAATATTGCATGTGGATGGCGGAATGGTGATCAAATGGATCAACTGTTTTCTCTTGATGGTTAAAAACAGAAATGCCACATGCAGTCTCTTGTTGAAATGTACAATTAAAATTTGAGCCCTCAGTTTTACATGCACATAAAATCCATGAAACATGGCTCTCATTGAGTGTCCAACTTAACATGAAGACAATTCAGAAAGTTGCAATCACAAATGAAAGGACTATAGAACTCATTTATTGTGATTCGATCATCTGGAAAACCATAGCAACAGCGCGATATAGACCACTCCATCTGCCTTTTACACTTGTGTATCTATCTAACTATTTACCCAAAAAAAAAAACTATTTGTCTATCTATTCGGGCATATGTGCCTCCCATTCTGAATCTAAAGCTAAATGCAAAATCATCTGACTGAGCTCTTTTGCTGGTTGCATTTCAGTCAAGCATGGCTCGTCAGTTCTATCTACGACCCAATTAGTGCTAAAGTAACCAAAAAATTAGTAAGCTGAAACATAGTATTCACATCATCATCATCATTTGAAGGAAGTGATCTCATTTCAAATGTTAACCAGTGAGACAGGTGTTTCTATCCTCGGAATTAGTCTCAGCAATTCCAGAGACACCTGTACCGCCATCAGCAACATGCTTCAGCTCATGCTGCAATGTTCAAAAACAGCCAATTAGTGACAACATCTAGATGTTGGAAGCAACAAATACTACCTCTGCATCACTTCACTTAACTGAAGACCCATGAAGAAGTTCCACATGGTTGTATATTTTGTGAACTGATTAATATCCCAACCAAACACCTTGCACATAGCCCTTCCACAAGCCCGATGAGCCCGCTTCCTTGTCTTTGATATTGTTAATGAATGCTGTAGCAGCCCAGCATAACCCCTGAACCTCTTCCAAGTCTTCTTCCCCATGCCACCACAAACAAGGCAACAAAAATTCCCATCCTTATCATTATTTGCATAATAATTCTTGAGTTCAGCATTCTCCATGAATATCCTCATGAAAAATTTGAACTCTTCACATTCTTCAGATTCATTGCCTTGCACTCTATCAGCTTCACTCCCTTCACCACCATCATCATCTGCATCTTCCATCTTTGCATCTTCGTTGTCACCATCTTCCGAATCAGATTTGGATTGGAAGAAATCTTGGCAAGCTTCCAAGACCCTTTTCTGCAACTTGTACGCCTCGAAGTTCCCTTTTCCTTCAGCTGACATCACATGGGCAGCAGAACTTTCTGCAGATTTTGAAGCTGGCCATCCTTCCAAAGAACAAGCATCACTGATGTTTTGACATGGCCATTCAATACCATGGACTGGTGAAATTTTAGCACCCTGTAAAATAAGCATTTAATAAGAACAGTGCAATGAAGGCGTCGCTGATGTTCACTTCGCTCACCCTAAGCATGGCCTCTTAGAATGATAATAAAGTAAATATTGAAATCCATTTCTTACTCTCAGGATAGACTGTAATTCAGAAGTAAACATTATACGTAAAAGGTTCAAGACAAGAAACACTTTCTCAGCATATATCTTTTTCAATGTGCTAATGCATTACTCTGGGACTCCCATAATTTATAGTCATCATGTGATATTCTTATCACCACAATCTCATGATTCCAGTAAGAGCAATAGAGTTGAATAATCTAAGCTAATAAACAAGGAACATAGAACTCAGTGAACTCATTTTATTTCAGGGTTTATCAATCGCTACCTAGGAGAAATCAGCCAACATCACAATAACCGGTAGATGCAAAGATGCAACCAAAATTAAATAGCTAAGACATACAAGGCCTAAGTGAAATTACCACGCATTTTGGCATTACTGCATTTACATTCTCATCTGCCCTTAGCTCATTGACATTGTCAAAGTTGCTAGAAGAGCCATCTTCCTTTGGCAAAGTCTGCAATCCAGCGTTACTGTCCAATTCCTATAAATCAAAAAAGTGATGCTAATTCAAACATCTACCCCCATAAATTGGAAATACTCCCCTAACTAAGAAGAAATTAAAAATTCTAGGTGGTGTTTCAGATCAAGATGTGCAGAAAATATATTACTATGCCATTTGATGCTCCATTATTGTCAATTCCCATATCTCTATCTACCCCGTCAGTATGTCCAGCACGTGCACAAGCATCACCTTCATTTCCACAACTCTGCTATTGCAAAGAAAACCAATTCAGTCTAGAAACATATTCATCATCAAAGCAAACAACCACGTAAAACAATGCAAGGAAACGAATAAATAACCCGAAGAACTACTGCATCAGCACAATGATCATCATCTTCAACAATCCTTCCCTCTATTGATTCAACATTTCCATCATTTACAACATCTGCACTTTCATTTTCGCCAACCTTCAAGTCCTCTTTCCCAACATCAGCACTATGCCCATCGTCACACTTACAAGAACAAAAAGGAAAGAAACAAAAAACTTGCATTACTCAATACACATCAAAACAAGCATACAAAGGAGTAGATATTACAATGAAGCACAATTATTTGCCATCACATTTTCTTACCCGAACCGCATTCGAATTCTCCAAAGACCTTCCCAATGGCTCACCTTTCACAACAATTGTAGGTAACCTACCAACATCCCAACCCATAACTTTGCAGATAACCATCCCAAATGCTCTATGAGCCCGTCTCTTTGTCGTTTTCTTTATCGAAACCGAATGCTGCAACAACCCAAGACAAGACTTATACTTCCTCCCAGATTTCTTAATCCCAAATACACCACAAACAAAACAATAAAACTCCCCATTCTCATAATTCTTCTCATAGTATTCCCTCAAATCACTATCCTTAATAAACACATCCAGATACACCTTATACTCTTCACTTTCTTCCAAATCATCATCACCATCATCATCATCCTCCTCATCATCATCATCCTCCTCCTCATCACCATCATCCCTTTTTATGAAGATTCCGTGCAAATTATCCATAACCCGGTGCTGCATTCTTAAACTAGCAAGCTTTGCTTGCTCTTCCTCAGAAATGGGTTGCGAACGAGAACGCTTTTTGGGTCCTGATTCAGGCCATTTATGAGAATCAAGAGATGGATTTTCATCACAACGCCATTTATGAGAATCAAGAGATGGATTTTCATCACAAGGCCATTTATGAGAATCAAGAGATGGACTTTCATCACAACGCCATTTATGAGAATCAAGAGATGGATTTTCATCACAAGGCCATTCTTTCCCTGAATCAGAAGGAACCCAATCTCTATTCGTGTTAAAGTTTCGATCTCTCTTCCTTTTCCGTCCGTTCATTGAATTTCTTTTAAAGGGTGTGTGGGGTTGGAAAAAGGAGGATTTGGTGGTATGGGGTTGATAAAGATTGGAACTTGTATTGGCAAACGATTAAATTGGGGTTGTTGTAATGGAATTGGAACCGCGTGTGTTTGCAGAGGAGGAGTGAAATGGCGGTAATGGTTGTGGTTGTGGTGGTGGTGGTGGTGCCGTAGTGGTTGAGGAGGAGGAGGACCTTGGTGCCAGAGAGAGTGGAGGTAGATGACTTCATCGCGGAGTCTTTGTTCTGTTGGATCCATGAAGAAGAACAAGAAGAAGAAGGCCGAGCTCTTTGAATTTTTGTTTCCTTGACAAGTGAAGTTAGAAGAGGAGAGTAATTCAAAAACAGATCCTACTTGGTTTCATGAAATTGTCTCTTCAACAGCATATATATATATATTGCACCAGCGATACATGCGCAAAATTTAATACAGCAATAAATATATAAATTATTAATTACAAAAAATTATGCAGTAATTTAATATAGTAATAAATATATAAATTATTAATTACAAAAAATTATGCAGTAATTTAATACAGTAACAACATATAAGTACAAAAAAAATTAGAGAGAGAGAGAGAAAATGACAACATATAAGCGTAACTGAAATGAAGATATTTTGGGACATTAAAGACGGATGGAGGTTACGTGGCTAATTAATATAAAATGCATAATATGATTGTTTTCAATTGGCTATTGTTTTCATATTTGAATAAATTATAATCAATGCCATATTTACTTTGAGAGATGATGGATCTATATTTTTAAAGTAGATATTTTTTTGCTAATTTTTAAAAACTTAAATATAATAAAAAAATACATTCCTTATTTATTTTAAAAATGATTATAATAAAATATTTATTCTTGTTATCCACTGAACCAACTTCATTTCACAAAAAGGTGATTGTATAATTGCATTATCTGCACATATATCCATGTATTGCTATAAAACATAACTCATGTTTGAAAACTCTAATAAAAGATCAGATTTCCTAACTTGGGTGTTTGTTGGCTAATATTTTGCAAAAGGACATATAAAGTGTTGACATTGAATGATTCTATGTGTCCGTTCGGATTGTCTATTTTTCATATGTATTTGTATCTTTTTTTTTAAATGATATGTATAAATATGTCCGATTTATATTTATATTTTATCCATATTTGATCTTTTAATTAGAATTATCAACTTTTTTTTATCTGTATCTAATTCTTTATAAATGATTTGTTAGAGAAAAGTTCGAAAAAAAGTATTAGTATATGTAATCTGCCAACAAGCAAACAAACTCTATATCATATGATAATCCAATAAGTTGGAAAATGATTTAAACATGAACATCATGAACCAAGCTAACTTCATTCACTAAATAGTTTGTTTACTCGCAACAATAATATTAGGATTTGTGTAAAAAATAATAGAGATAAACCATAAAATAATTAAATATTAAAGACTTGAATAAAATACACAATAAATTTGTCATTTAAAAAATGACAAAACACTAGAAAACATAAATTAAAACAAACACAATTCTAGAAACTTGCGAAAGTGATCCAATATATCAAACTATAAGTTTTTCAAATAAATTATACTAAGAAAACGAAAAAAAAAAACTAATCAAATTGCATCCTGAAATTCTTTATTAAATTACAAATGAATTGCAATTAACTTTAAATAAATGAATATATGTAAAAATTCCAGTATTATTTTATCTAACAATTTTGCCATTAATCTTAAAGGTCCTTAATACCTACAGAAAGAAGAAAATAGACATACAATGAAATATCAATAAAGTGATATTTGTTAACATAAATTACTATAATAATCATGACAATGATGGATGAAAAAGAGAAGAAGTAAATACACGACAAAACAACATGAAAAGAAAAAAAACCTCTAGAAATTAAGGATGTCATGTTGGCATGTAAGAATAACTCAATGTGAAATTTAAAATGCCACTTAAGCCCTTTTTGAGTTCAAATGAGATTTTTCTTATGTAAATTCGAACTTTTAGTTCTATACATTGTTATTATATTCACTTAATTTTTTTGCCACCAGCATGTTAAATAATAAAAGAAAGAAAGAATTTGTATACTTAAGCTAGCATTACAATGAAATGGAAATAAGTGGCTATCGTCACATTGCACAAAATTAGAAGTTGAAGTTGACGTAAGGAAAAAAACCTCATCTAAATTGGCATTTTGAATCCCAAGTTTTTTTTTTTTCTCTAAATATAATAACAAAATTGGCCTTTGAGTCTATAATTCATAATGAAACGATTTTTTTTTTACACCATTCAGTGTCTCACAAAGCTTCTCCTAATCTCTTTGGATTCTTTATTGAACTGATGTTTGGATATCTAGAAACATAGAATGAATGAGAATATATACTTAACAAGATGACAATCCTCCATATAGCATCATTTTGTTACTAAAAAGTATGCATTTCTCATACAATCTTACCCAAAGAATTTTATTTTAGTTATAAATTGCAGTATGTCAACAACCATTAATATTACTATAACCAAATGAAAATTCTATCTTCCTAAGTATTCCAATTAACTAAAGGTGCAATGACATCATATTCATCATGGTAGAAAAATGTAATAGAGTCAGCAAACTTTTTTAATTGATCCATGACTTAAAAAATAATACTTATATGAAAGTCACAAAGAATATTAAAATTTAATGTTAAGAAAATTGGTAAATTGGAACTCACGAAGGGACTTATATACCAATTTGAACATTCTTGTTGAAGAAATTAACCTTTAATTCTAGAGAACAAACAATTTTACATTAGCACTATGTAAAGAAGTGTAATTTAAGTTTTCATAAACACTTACATTATTATATTGTATGATTGAACATGATTTATCAAGAAAGAATGGTACATGATATAGATTTAGAGAATGATCAAAACATTAAACTTTAATTAGATATAAAATAAGACATGACTATTAATTTGATCCAAAGGAAAATTCCAATAAAAAAGACAAACATATCCACCAAATAGAATAACAAAGCAAAAGGTTATGACTTTAAATATCAGAAGAAAAAATTAAAAAAAAAAAAAAAAGAAGTCTTATCAAGATATAATTTGGAAAGTCCTTTCTATTCGCCTACCAATGAACAATGGAAAATAATCTAGATTAAAAAGACGCTTAGAATGTAAAAAGTCTAGGAACAATTATAGATAGCACAAAGAGTTAGTTCTCACTCAATTTTCAATTTTTAAGATTTATTGAGATTTAGTGGTTACAATATGTAGTTCAAGTATTAGAAAATTCATGTGAGTTGGTTTAAGATAGGAATTGTGGCTCTGATCATTCAGGTGCTAGTTAAAATTATGGATTCCAAGGATGTGAACATGTGTGGGAATGCAAAAATTGACAAATATAATGAATTACGTAAAGCTCCTTATTTACATCAATTTAATTGCTGGAAAATAAGGGAATTGGAGAAAAAATCCTCAATAAAAATTATCATAAAGCCCTTCAAAATTATATGATTTTACTTTTAAGTCATTGTGGAAGAGAAGAAATCATTTTATTTTAAAGGGTAATTATTGAAGAAACAAAAAGACACCAAAATGGACCTTTTGCTTTAATAAAATAGATTAAAAAAAAAAAAAAAAAAAACTAGTGGTGGCTACACCCATTAGCCGGATGCCAAAAGAATTTTTTAATTTTATAAATACAAACAAATATTTTTTAGTCTTTAACTCTAATAATATAAATAACTATCGATATATAAAATGTAGTGATGACACTTTAGACATTTTTCGTATAGTTAATACTAGCAGCCGATGCACTCAGATCCATGTGCAAAAATAAAATAAATAGTAAAGTATAGCATATGATAACAAAATTATTGAATTTGCCATCTATATATAAAAGGAAAAAAAAGTTACATAGTTAATGAGGGAATGTGTTTAGAATCAAAGAAAAAAAAGAATAAAATAAAAAGTAAATTCTACACCATGATAATAAAATTATTGAATGAAACAACATCATTTGTCATCTAGATATAAAAGGGAAAAAAATTACATATAGAGAAGTGTGTTTAGAATCAAAGGAAAAAAAAAAAAAAGAAACATGGCAAACTAATTCTAAATTAAGTTAATTTACAATTGAAGAAGAGAAAGAAGAAAAAGAAACATTCGTTTCCTTTTTTCAGACTAAGTAAACGGTACATAATTTGGCGCATTGAAGAATTGGTCATATGCCTGCATTTAAAAAAAAAAACATAACATTAATTAAGAGATTTTGTACACAAAACAGGTAAGACCTACTTAATTAATGTAATGATACCAAGTAATCAAATTGTTAAGCTTCTTGAACATCAATGGATTGGTAAATTTCTTAATTAATCCTAACGAAATCAAATAAAAAAAATGAAAGGTTCTAAACCAAATTAAGAATGCATGGTAATATGAAATAAGAATTATTGATAATTTTTAAATCTAAATGAGGCAGAAGTGGATGGAAGTATAATTTTATAATATGGTAAAATTATAAAATGTATTAATCAACGGATACCGTATTTGTAAAAATGCCAAAAATGAAGACCCAATAAAGATGCAAGCAAATTTCATATTTTGAATTCATTACTGTTGGAGTTTATGACCCGATTTCTGTAACCGACTCCCGTAGTTAAATATTAATAAATGAATATTTGACCATATATTTATTATTCACTCATTATACATTTAACGGTCATAATTCAGGCCTTTATTACTCATTAATTAAATATTTAAATGTCATAATTAGGCTTTTATGTGGGTTATCCTTATACACACACATAATATATGTGTGTGTGTGTGTTTTTTCTAGGGTTTTTTAATATACTTCAAACACATCACAAACACAAAATTTCTATTGAGAGATCTGAAAGATTAGAGTTGTAAATCTCTCAATTTTTGTACTCCTACTTTGATATAGTGCGATTCCTCTCTCGCCTCTGCCCGTGGTTTTTCCCGAAAGGGTTTCTACATAAAATCTGTGTGTTCTTTACTTTCTGCTTGCTATTATCATTTTTCGATTGCGCGTTTGTTTATAACAATTACAATTGCACAACAAAAATCATTACAAATTGTAAAGGTTAAACCAAAATTAGAAAATGTATTAATTAAACTAAGGATACTATAATTGTAAAAAAAAAAAAAAAACCAATGAAAATCCAAACAAAAGTCATATTTTAAATTCATTACAAAATGTAACATCTAACCGAAAACCTAAATCTTTAGAACAATCTACCAACGAATAAGGATTTTCAATAGAAAACAACACAAATGGATGGATTAAGAAGTTGCTTTAATAGCATAGAATTTTAACCATTAAATAAAGATTCCACATTACAGTCCTGTCAATGCACTATAAAATTAATTTTTTATATCATACAACTGGTAAATGAAAGCTTTCCAGTACATCTATATCAATGTCCTCTTAAACTCCTAACTGTCATTTTTTCCCATAAATACGTTTCAGTGTAAATCTCAATTAACAACCTTCATTTACAAATCTAACCAAACCACATTGTTTTCCTCAATATTTCAACATCTTTCTTTCGAAAAATTAGAACATGAGTTGTCTTAAAAAACTTACCTTTTGAAAGGGGGATTAATGATGGTAGAGAAGGTTGGTAGTGAATACCCATTTCTTTCTAAATCGGACACTACACTTGCAAAGCAAGCATATTCTTCTCCAATCCTACAGCAAATACAATGTTTTTCAAGTGAAAAAAAAAAAACAAAAAGAGTTTTTTTCGGAAATTAATTAGAAAATGGTGTAACTTGGAAGCAGTAAATGCGTGAAATTTTCTGGTAGTGCAATACTGACCTATTCAAAGGAGGAATAAATATAAGGATGGTACAGAAGGTGGGTAATGAATAATCTGCAAAGTAACCAAATTGTTCAATCCCATAAGGAATATGAAATATTTTAGGAAATTAATTACAAAATGGTGTATAGAGAAGAAATAAAGTGGAAGGAGATGAGAAGGTGGAAGTAGATGTGGGGAGAGAAAAGGATACTGTATTTTAGATGGATAGGAAAAATAAAATAAAATGGGAGATAGAAGTGAAGTAACTACATCAGGATGTGTAGATATGGATAAAAAAAAAAATGGGAGAGAGAAACGAAGTAATCACCATATATCAAATGGGATAGAAATTAAATAACTGTGTAAAATAAATATCAGATGTAGGAAATGGAGAAAAAACAGGCTAATCTTAGGAAATAGATGATAAATAAAAAGAAACTGCTAATAAAAGTAGGAAAAAAAGTTAAAAGGTATCGAATGGTTTTAAATTATATGAACTGTAGTATCAACAGAAAGTGAGAGGAGAGAGAGTCAAGTGAGGAGAAATTAAGGAAGAGAGAGAAAGTGGTGAAGTCATGATGAAAAATTAACAAAAAATCCATAAAGTTATAATAATTACCATTTTGAGTTATTGTTAAATTAAAAGAATAATTTTAATTTAAGTGCAATCAAAGAAAATAATAAAAAGACACCAAAGCAATTGCTTTGGCTTAAATAATATAGATGTTTATATGAAATGATTATTTAATATCTCAATCTCAATTCCTATGAACAAATACTTTATGGAAAGCTAATTACTGGATGGGGCTGTCATGACACTGCCTAGAAGTGGTGATAAAAAGCGGTAACGTAGGACAATTGTTAATGCATGTGAACTGGGATGGCTTTTTTTTTTTTTTTAATAACTTTGTGCACTGGGGATAGCTAAAAGATTTTTCAATTTCACTTTGTGTAGAGGGGATGATATATTATGTTTAAATTTACTAAATAATAAAAATAAGATATCAAAATCCCTTCCTCCACTTAAAAAATATAGATATAGATTGAGGCAATTTTATAAAAAGTATATATTAATAAAATGTCATATTAAATGATTTAATCTATTTACTTAATTATCCTTTTTTAGTACACATGTAATAGATCCAAGTGTCTGCTAGTTTAGTTATATAAAAAATCGTTTATTTTAAATTAATTTCAACAACGATAAAAATTTATGATATGGTATAGCTACCACAAATTTGAGAAATTGCAATAGCAAAAATACATAGCATTGTCATGGGAACAATATGCCTTCATAGTGAGAAATGTTAAGGCTAGTTTGTTATTATTGTTGTTGTTGTTATTGGATAATAAACAAAGCAAAGAAAATAGAACATGAAAACAAAGTTATTATATAGGTAACGGCGGCATGGCCACCCGACTTTAGCCACTTAATTCCAAGCAAAGGATAAATGTAGAATTCAATACATAACTTTCCACGAAAATTCCTAGCCTAAAAGATTCCATAACTACTTGTTTCCCAACGTCAGGGTTTGCAATCACACAGCTATGAAGCTCTGGCTTGTGGATTTACATTTGATATATTTGGAACAGAGGTAAGCTCATCTCAACTTATAGAAATATGTGAATTAATGTATATTAAATTTTAATGCCATCCATGAGTGCACCAAGACATCAACCAAAACCCATTACACGAATGTAAATGGAAAATCAAATTTAAGTCCTTGCTCCCTTATTGCCATGGTAAATTCAAAATAAAACAAAACTACATCATCCAAAAATTTAAGCATCATGATTTATATTACATTTGTTGTTGTATGTTTCATATTCTCTTAGTTTCTTGTCATTCGAGATCTTAAATTGAGTGACAAACAATCCTGGACATCGAACTTACAGTCAAATGTCTAAAACCCCCTTCTTGACTAAACCCTACTTTCATATCCTTGCATATGAGCCTAACATGTCAAAACGAATAAAAAGTTGTTGCACGGTAGTCAAGGGCCTCTCGAAATGGTCCAAATTTTAAGCAAAATGTTGTTCACCTTTTCTATAACACAAAGAAAGAAAGTAAATTTCAACTTCACCCAAGACAAATTGTATTCATCATGAATCATTATGGTTTCTTGTAATGGAAAAAGCTCAGTCTAATCTATGTTGGCAATTGCATTTTGAACCAAAAAATATATTGCTATCATCAGTAGCATGACTTACAGCCCATACATCTTCATTCCTAACAAATGATTCCTTAGAGTCCACCGATACAATGATGAACCAAAAAGTCATCTTAAATATGATTATAGTTCTCTAAATATAGCTCAACAAATACAATAATGTAATTAATCACTACTTTTATGCCCAAGTTAAAATCCAACAATAGTAAACCAAACACCTACAATTGCAACCAGCCGATCCATAAAACACATACTCAAACAAATCAACCACACAAGTCTCACATGATGAGATAAAAATCAAGAAAGAAGTAATTAAATAGACTATCCAAAAATAAATAAATAAGTTCATTGAAAAACTCTTAACTTTTAAAAATAGAACATCTCCTCATTAGGTGTATCTCTCCCTTTTCAAAGTGTTTTGTTGGGTTTTGATTATCAATACCACTTCTTTTAATACAACCACATACCAAAAGGCAGGAAAAAATTGGAAAAGAAGTGCATGTATGATGATATCGGACGTGTTGATGAAGAAAATTACTGCAAAAAAGTGAAGCCTAGAATATTAATGTCTCCTTTAACTTACCATTTTAGTAACTCATCTCACCATCCTACAAAACAAAATTCAAATAATTGAAAATGAACTGCATTGATCAAAAAGATTACAACATGACAGTAATGAACCACGTATAGATGGCAATAGCTAGTGCGTTGAGTAAGAAATAATAATTTGCCAATACATATAAATTGTTTAACAGCAAGATGGTGCAAAAGGAATAAACATTCAGCATGAAAAAAGTAAGTCTTTTTAACTTTCTTGGTTCTGCTAGGTGAAGAGAAATATGCAGTAGGAGTTATAGGTAGGGAGTTTTTGTAAAAAATGAAGACTTAGTAGAGGAAAAGGTAGTGGGAGAGATAAAGGAAACTAAAATAAAAATATATATATAATAATAGAAAAAAGTTTACCTTATATTTTTTTTTTTACACAAATAAAAAAAAAAGGGTAGGCGGATTGGCATAATAATAGTAATAGAAATAGTTGATAGAAATTACTACTAAACTTTAAGGTTAGTCATGTAAAATCATAAATAAATATTACAAAAAAATTTAAGACACCAAAACACCTGCTCCAACTTAAATAACATAGAAGATGATTAGCATTGAACCGCATAGGAACTCAAGTATGTGCAAAGCACTCACAAAATGACTAAGCTATGTAATATTATTTTTGAAAATAAATAACCATACTAATAAAACTGGCCAAGAGCATGCATATATACATGGAAAAATGCTTCAAATTCCAACAAAAAAATGCTTTAAATCCTTTGGAACCTAAAAAAAATTGTTAGAGGGAAATGGGATTCAAGCTAATTAGCGATGCAATTTTAAAAGTTAATTAGAAATATTCAACTTAATAATCTACTACAATATTACATACATGAACTTTTATATCATCTAGTTGTTTTATGAACCCTTCTATGGTAAACAAAATCAACGCCATCCCACCATTTCAGTCTTAAAATTATTATCAGATTCATTCACCATGATAGTACTATGATATTTACATTAGAATTATCACAATTGAGAGAGAATAAATGAATCTATTAAAAGATAATTATGAAATTGCACATAAATTGCCGCTTAATGTAAAAATGGGAAATTGCGACTTTTTAGACAAAAATACCTTAAAATTTGACAAATGAAAACTAACGTTTAGAAGAGGAAGCGGCATCTCTAGCTTCCATAGATAGACACAAGATATTAAACTTTCGAACAATGGCAGTTAGTAAAATAGATTAAAAACCACCGAGAAAAACTTAAATTTAAGTTGTTACAACGCGTGAAATTACAAAAATTACTCTTAAATGATTTTGGATTTAAACGTTAAGGATATGGAGTCCATCAAAGTGCAATATTTGCTTTATAATAATAGATAAATATGAAATTTAGTATTAAGATACATCTACTTTTAAAATTAATACATCCACTTAATACCTGAATTTTTCTTAATTGATTATTCAAATTTTATCTCCTTATGATTAATTATTGAATTTTATCTATTTTCATAATAAATAGTTCAATTGAAGGATTTCTATCACTTGGCAATTTAACATTAGACTGATTATAAGAATTAATGCGAGCTATTTTAATGCTCTACATAATAGTTAGTTATAGGCATGATTTATAATAAAATGAACTCCAGAAATAGGGCTGCAAAGAGCAAAGCAACTAGTCAACGTCTCAATTCACCTTAAACTCGGCTTAGCTCTAATTTAATTAGTAAATGAGTCAAGCTTAACTTTAAGATAAAATTTGTCTATCTAAAGGAGTGAAACTCGAGCTTCAATATGGACTAATTAGTACTCATAAATAGGCTTATTAGCATATAAGATTTATATTTTTGATATATTATGTATGGTAGGGTTTCTACAGTTGGTCGATCATGTACGATAAATGTGGCAATGACGTAAGAGAAGTCCTGAATTGATAACACGTGTAGGATGTCACAAAAAAAGGTGTAGGAGGAGAAATTTCTTGACTCGTTCTTCGTGAAGTAGATATCTTAATCTCTTTTTCAGAGATATTATATAATAATATATAGTTAATATAGCGAAAAACTAATTTCTATTTAATATATCTGTATATATATTAAGTATCTCTTATATATTATTTTTAGGTTATAACTAAGTATCTCTTGTATATTATTTTTAGGTTATAAAAATAGAAAATGAGCTATTTAAACAAGTTGAATTCAAGCTTAAATTCATGCTCGATAAAAGCGCAGATCAGGTTGAGCTCCGCATAAAGATCATATAACTAAATGAGCCAAGCTTGAGCCTGAATTCTAGACTCAATAGAAAGCTCAATTCAAACTCGATAATATTTAAACAAGCAAGCCTGAGCCTTGAAAAGTTCAGCTCTCCTCGTTTGTAACTTTAGGTGGAAACTGAAAGTCATAAAATTGATTGGACCTTCTATCATTGAACATTCTTTGATTTTAAAACTTATTGTAAAAGTTAATATAGAAAAATAATTTAATGGTTTCATCACAATTATTCAATAATTTAGGAGACCAATCTTGTAAAAGAAAAAGGATAAAAACAATAGATTTTTTATAAAGCAATTAAATTTCAAGCAATTAATTATAAAGATAAATAAAAGTTTGATATCAAGTTGATATTTATCCTCTTATTAATTTGATAAAATAAACTTCATAGTTATATATTTATTCTTAATCAAATATCAAATGATTGAAGAGCATACCCGATATAAGAAATTTAGAGAGAAAGAAGCTATCTCTAGCAAACCTCAAGTGAAAAAAATAAATGAAAATGATTGAAATAACGAAGATCTATAAGATTAAGTGAAAAATAAAGTTTAGTCATGTATCTCATTTTCTTCTATTTCTATTTTATTATGTCAAACATAAGTAACAGAAGCACTTTGCTAAATAAACCACTTTCCTCGTCCCCACAAAAACCAAAAGAAAAAAAAAAAACAAAGAAAAAGCTTTGAAACGATCAACTTAGATTGATAATATTACACAGTTTTTTCATCTAACTATTATTGCTACATTTTTTTTTCTCTTCACAACTCTATAAAAGTTTATAATATAATAAAAATTTGATGGTATTTTATAATCTTATTTATAACTTAACCATCATCATTTATTAATCGTCGTATGTTATATGTTATATTGAAGCTATGTAATTACTAATGGCTCGTTCACTTCGTTGAATGAATAAGACTGTAATGGAATTTTTATTATGGAGGAATGCAATAAAGTTGTAATAACATTTTTTTAATTAATTTTTTATTTAAATGGTGGTATTTTGAAAAAAAGAAAAGTCCCACCATTTAATTGATATTCATAGGTTTTAATAGAGAATGACTATTCAATATTTTGTGTAATAGAGATTTATTATGGAATCGCTATTCAGTGAACTAAATGTCATAATAGCTATTCGTAAGGAATAAGGCTATAATGGAATTGCAATTACAGCGAAGTAAACGAACAATAAATCTTTAACAGCCACATGTTTTACTTCATATTTAGTAATCACTTGCAACCCATCTTTTTTATTAAAGTTTTTGTGTTAACGGGATGATATATATGTGAATATATATTTTATCTTTTCATAAGGAAAAAAAAAACTTTGAAATGATTAACGTGGATTGAGAACTTATTCACGTTGAAAGCCAATTTGCATGTATGTCTAATTGATTAATATACAATACGCATTAATAATATTACACATTTTATTCATCTAACTATTATTGCTACATTTTTTTTCTCCATAAACCTATAAAAAGTTTATAATATAATAAAAATTTGAGGATATTTCATAATCTTATTTATCCTTGAAATGATCCAAACACCACCCATAAAATTCAAAATTTAAATATAATAGCTAGAAAAAAAATTTATGAATTTAAACCAAAGGAATAGACCAAATTAATTAGTGGGTTAGCTAAAATAAAATTTAAAGTTAGTTTGATTAATGGTTCTAGTTTAGAAAAATCTGTCAATTAAAAATCTAGTAGAGATGGAGGGTTGAGATTATGCCATGTGGCACTTTAAGTGAAAACCCTACAAACCTTAGGCCCTATCCTATTAGCCCTCATATAAACTCCTTTTTTTTTCCTACCTTTACCTTTTTAAGAAACCTATTAAAACCCTAAGATAAGGTTCTTTGGAGATTAGCCTCCACTTAATGTTAATTAAGTAAGATTAAAGGAAAATTAACATTAATCGACTAAGATTATCCACTCTATGATAGGGTATGTGGGCAATGGAGGTGAACTAGGAGAAGGAGAAGAGCAATAAACTCAAAGAAATCTGTAACAAGGTGAGTTCGAGGATTTCAAGTATTTTATAGTGTTTTATATGTAAATTTTGATTTGGGTATGTTGGTATGCAATGAAGGTAGCAAGGAAATTGAGTTTGGAGGAGTTTTGGAGCTTTAAAGTACCACTCACAGCCGAAACATCAAGATAAGAACTAGAACAAACTCTCAATGTTATGAGAACACAATGGCAAAGAGATAAGACAAATATGATAATGTAAGGATGAAGAATAAACATGTTTTGAATTGGAATTTCTGCTAAAAGTTGATTTTGAAAGGAGAAGACGATAATATGTGCCTAAAAGGTAGAGAGAGTGATGAAAAAAACATAGAGTTTGATGTTATTAATGTTAAAGATGTTAAAAAGAGAATGTGTGCATTGAATGTTTTGAAAATTTCAAAGATACCATGATGAAGCAGGTGGTTGTTGTCAAAACTAGATGTTATGGGCTTTCAACTTTAATTTATCGTGTTTTAATAAATGGGGGATGAAAATAGATGAGACTAGGCATGAACATGGCCATCTAATACCTTTATGATCACCAAAAATTGTTCCAAAACATGTTTTGATAAAACTAACTAGTACAGGCACAAATGAAAGACCTAGAAAAAACATGATAGGAACATGAGGTGACCTACCCAAACATGCTTCTTTCTGATCCCAAACACAAATGCAACCCAAAAGACCATAGGGATATACATCCACCTATGTTCCACTCATGATTCTCCTTAAGAGTGAGTTTTTGTAAAAACACGGCTGGAACATGAGGTAACCTATCCCCTCATGTTCCTCTTTAGTCTCAAAACTCCTTCCATACTAAAGGAACACAAGGGACTATGTCTCCTCGTGTACCCCATTGTGTTGCTTTCTCTAAAGGAACATGGGCGAATACGTCTCGTCTTGTACTTCCCCATGTTTCTCCCTCTGAAAGAACATGAGGGAATACATCTCCTCGTGCACTTCCTTGTATTTCTCTCTTTAAAAGAACACAAGGGAATACATCTCCTCATGTACCCCTTTGTGTTTCTCTCTCTAAAAGAACATGAGAGAATGCATCTCCTTGTGTACCTCCCATGTTCTTTTTCAACCCCTTCATAACTTCATCTATTCTTATCTGAATCACACAAAACTTGACTCAAACCTTTTGTTAGACTTAAATGACCTTTTAAACTCGATCCTAAAGTAGATAAGGTTAAACTAGAGTAACCACAACATAAATGGATTAAAAGCTAATCTTAAACTTATTTTAGACTTTAACCATGAACAATTTTGGATATAAAGCTTTGAAGAGAGACTCGAGGATTACTTCGATTGTTAGGTACACAATAATTATGTGTTACTTGTTAGGGTAGCATTAATGATCTAACTAAGAATTTAAATTTAACATAATTGAGTGCTAGTTATTGCTTGGTCGTTCACTCCAGGAGTGGTACTCGCAGATTAGGTTGCGAGTCTGACTGCAACTTCAGAATGATGCAGTAGTTTAGCTGCTTAAGCTGCCACAATTACGTGGTTAGATTCGTTAAATAGTCAATAGGGAAATTTCTGAGATCGGGCACCTAACTAGGAGCAGGTAAAAAGTTGTAACAAGTTATATGGTATTATGGGATCCTATATAAAGCATTACAATGGACAATGCTCATTGGTGGCAGCCTGTGAGAAGATGATCCGAACAAAACTATTTCCTTATTTTCTTTTATGTTAAGTTCTGGGGACTTATCGAACTCCTATCTTTAGTGCCTAATCCACTGAGGGAACCCTACCTCTTTTATTTGGAGAGAGTCATGAGGACTCTTATGCTTGTTGGTATTTCTAAGATGCTAGGGATACTTGTTTGCTAACCATAATTTAATCAAACTTACTTTGTACCTGTTGCATTAGCCTAAGCTTGCATGACATGCGTGTTGTGTTTGATTACTATGTATTAGGCTTTGCCACTCACTTTTTACTATTTCATGTATTGATAATGATTTGTTCGTGAACTTTCACTATAACTCTAAAGGTTTCGGGATCGATGAGTTTGGAGAGTAACCTAGATAAGTAGAGGGTCATGTGGACTTTATTTTATTATTTGGGCCGAGTGCTAAACTTTGTAATTGAGTTACGCCCAGCTTTCCTTTATGGCTACTATCTTAAACTATTTTAGACTTTAAACTTTTATTTACTCTCTCTTAAAGTGCTTTTCTACATGTTGGTATAATAGTTTCTAAATCATTGGCAATTGTCAACCGAGGAGTTATGGTCTTACGAAAGAACCTAATTACGATTTTACAACTAAAACTTGATTAGCAACTAAAACTTTGTAACCAGATTGAGGCTAGTTCCTCTTTATGGCTACTATATTAAACTGTTTTAGACTTTCAATTTCCGTTTACTCTCTCTTAAAATGCTTTTCTACATGTTGGTAAAATAGTTTCTAAATCATTGGTAATTGTCAACCGATGTGTTATGGTTATATTAAAGAACCTAATTACGGTTTCATAACTAAAACTTGATTAGCAACTCACCTGGTTAATAGATATCTTGCACATGTTGCTTGGAGGTGATGTGTGCAATAAAACAACTATGCCCTTAAGCACCCTGAAAGTTGGGTTGTTTCGGTCCTTCATTAATTGTCATATGCTATATGTTACATTGAAGCTATGCAATCACTAAATCTTTAATAGCTATATGTTTTACTTTATATTTAATAATCACTTGCAACCCTTCTTTTTCATTAAAATTTTTGTGTTAACGAGATGACATGTATTTATATTTTATTTTTATCTTTCCATAAAGGGAAAAAAATTGAAATGATCAACATGGATTGAGAAATGATTTTTGTTCAAAGATGATTTGGATGTATGTCTGATTGACTAATGTACAATATTCATTAATAATATTACACATTTTATTATTCTAACTATTATTTCTTCATTGTTTTTTCTCCACAACCCAATAAAAGTTTATAATATAATAAAAACTTAATGGTATTTTATCATATTATATATAAATTGGCCATCGTCCTTTATTAACTGTCATATTATTTTGAAGCTATGCAATCACTAAACCTTTCACGGCCACTTGCAACCCATTTTTATTAAAAATTTTACGTTAATGGGATGATATATCTTTTTTTTTTTTTTAAATTTTCACCTTTCCATAAAGGACAAAAAAAAAAAAAAAAAAAAGAACTTTGAAACGATGAAGGTGGATTGAGAAATGGCTTCTTGTCAAAGCTGATTTGCATGTATGTCTAATTGACTAGTGTGTAATATGCATTAATAATATTATACATTTTACTCATCCAACCTTTATTGCTACATGTTTTTTCTCTACAATCCTATAAAATTTTACAATACAATAAAAACTTGATGGTATTTCATAATTCTATTTATAATTATATTACTATATTTAAATTTTACAAAAATATTATGGTACATGTTTACTAATATTATAAGAAAACATTTAGCAGATGAAATGTCTCTAACATATAAACAAAATTTCTTAAACCCTCACAAAAAGCGTGTTTTCTTAATTTACACCTCACTTTATAGGCTTTAGAGAAAGTAAATTTGATTACCTTAATGGAAAGATAAAAATAAATAAATATGTATATCATCTTGTTAATGCAAAAATTTTAATAAAAAAATGGTCATGCTTATAGTAATTTTTACCTCATATACACTGATCTCAAATTATTTTTTCATTAAAGAAAAGGTTTTTATTTTATTTACTAAAAATATTTACTTATACAAGCAAATTAAGCCTACATATATAAAAGAGAAAGAAATTTTAACATTGTGATTAATTTAGATTTGTTGGCCAATCCTAATTCTTAAATGATCATCACCTTTTTTTGTTTTCTATGAATGTGTGAGATTGGAGCTTCAATTTGTTTTATCCAGATTCAACAAGTAGATTATCCATGAATGACTAGAAAAGCTAATAATGCAATTAATAATTACCAACAATTGGACATGTTCTAAATGCAAAAATCTAGTAGTTCCCCTTCTGTGGACACACCATCAACAGGTGAAGAATCCAAATTCTGCTTCTATTGTCCCTGCTTCAACTTGATTCGGTGTACTTTATTAAAAATTTCATCCCTATTATGGGCATATATATGGATTTGTGAAAACTAGTTAGAAAGAATGTCAAATGCTTAATTGGTATTTTATATGCTTCTAGTATCATATTAATGTTGACAATGACAACTATTCATTCATAATTTAACTCCATGTTTTGCTTTCCTTTATACTTGTGTTCCAGGTAAAATAACCAAAAATTTCAAAACATAATTGTAATAAGTGATGATTGTGCATGTTTCTTCTTCTTAAATCTTATTGCTCACCATGAATTAAGACTTCGAATGCTTTCAAACTTTGTTAATAATGGCAACTAAAAAGTTTTTAAAATCCCCATTATGATGATATAAACTTGAACTTTTGACAAAAGAAATGGGTCCCACAAGACTAAAAGGGTTTCAAGCACCTTCGTAATCCTTGCATTATTGTACCTTCTGAACATTTCCTTCCGTGGTTAAATTTTGACGTGTTTAACATGCATTCATCATATATTATGATCTAGGTGATACGCTCGGTTAATTTAGGAATATAATTAGAAATATAGAAAAGTCAAATTATGTATCAGCCACTTAATATTTAATACAAGTTTGACTTGATTATAATTAAGTAAAGTTAAAGTTGTTTTAGTAATTTATTAAATTAAACCCCACCTTTATGATATTTGATCGGATACGTTTATAAGCCTCATTGAGCTCATATCATATTTATGTATAAATTGTGCTTACATAAAGTTAGGACATTAATTTTATTTCAATTAAAAAGCAATGTTGTTAAAATGGATGGGATTTTACCCAAACATGACAAGAGATTAAGGGTTGAAGGGTTAAACTGACTTTAATTAATCGAGAATCGAACCGAGGTTAATAAAAAGCTAAAACATAAGACACATTTTAATTATGAAAGATAAATATATATAACACCACTTAATTAAATCCAAATCTAGATCAAATCCATCAATTAATTACTAAATCCATACAAAACTTATACTTTTAAAATATAAAAAAATATAATGATTGTATTTTATAAATTTTATAATATAATATGGATATCTATTTAAAAGTTCGGTAAGTTTTTCTTTCTTTTTGGTCAAGTCAACCAAGTCTTGGTCAACCACTCAAGTCGACTAGATCAATTCGGGCCAAATGCAAAGATCAGCTTAGGGTTGCAAACGAATCGAGTTGAGTCGATACAGTACCAAGCTTGAACTCGACTCAAATAAAAAGCCCGAACTTGAACTCGATCGAGCTTTGATTTTTAAGCTTGAGCTCGACTTGATTTAATACTCAATAAGCTTAAACTCAACTCGATTAAGTTTGATTATTCTTTTAAATATTGATTTAACTATAAAAAGCATTAATACTTGATAAGCTTGAATTCAACTCGCCTCAATTTAATACTCGTTTAAGCTCGATTAAGCTCGTAAGCTTTCCAAGCAAGTATTTTAAAGCTCGAACTCGAGTTCGATAACTATTCAGCTTAAACTCGAGCTCGACTCAATTATAAGGGCATTGAATTCGAGCTTTTGTCAAGTTGAACTCAAGTAGCTCGCGAGCTGTCTCAACTCACTTACAGCCCTAGATCAACCCACTATTATAGCCAGTTCAACTGAACTAGGTCAAGCCGACCAGGCCAATCCGAGTCCAACAACATTGACTCTAAATTTGTCTAATGACACGATTGACACCTCCATTTGAGTTTGTACGCTCGAGCTTAAACTCAATATTATATACCCTCCATTCAACTCGTCTACTCCCCCTATATGACAAGGTCCAGAATTTGCAATCGGTGGCGCGCGCTTGATCTCAATTTTACAACATAAGAGAACCATGAATACAGAAAGCAAAGATAAAATATACACCTAAGATGGTAAGAAAGACAGGAATGCTTAAACCAACTCACAAAAAAAGGAGTAAGAACAAGATATCCATCCCAAATAGGGGTTAAGTAAATGAATCACAGAATAAACCAAAGTTTGGACATTGTCCAATGATCATTTATGCCACTACTTCGGTCATTATTTTATTAGTTGTCTCACATAGTTAAACTTATCCATAGGTGCGCCATCACCCAACAACAGATAACACACTTGAAAGTCTTTACAACAAATAGTTTTCTGAATTCACCATGAAGTATGATTTCAGTTTCAACTGATACTAAGATACAGTTGCATTTTCCTTCTGTGCTTGAATTTGCAGAAGCATAAGACGAAAAGATAATTATAAAGTCATACGCAGTTGAAGTCACGGATTTATTCACACACCATCACTCTGTTGTGAGATGGAGATCAAGAGATAAGTCCTCAATAATTTCTCTACATCAACAAGAGTAGCTTAATACATTAAAGTCCTCAAGACTGCCACATGTGAATGATGTTTACAAACCCAGAGTCCAAAAGCAGCTTGTGTTCTATAATGTAACTCTTGATTTTCAAGTACTGGCAAAATATATGAAGCAAACTTGAGTTTTAAGCCGCTTATGGACATCTCCTATTGAGAACCTAAAATCTGTAGTCCAAATTTTTGCAAACAATGCACATGCTGATAGGACACGGTTTTATGACTTAAGCACATGGTGGACAATAAAACAGCATAGACGTTTCTTGAGATGCTCCTGCTAGATAATTGATCTCTCTGTAGAATAGTGTCACAATATAGACACTGCTTCTTCCTCGGTCTTCAACGAAAGGGTGTGCTCAAAAGAGCAAGTACAGCATCATCTCGCTTACATTACACTGATCCCTCAAAGCGATGCTAAAAGCGCAAGTGCAGTATCATCTCACTTACATTGCAATGATCACTCAAACAATGCTAAAAGCTTCACTTGTCACTACCCTCGCTGATAATTTCACCATCCAAAATTGCATGCCTTGTCAATACTATTTCTTTGACGAGATTCCTGTACGTGAAAGGTCTAACTGCTGCCTTTAAAAAAAGTTCTGGGGGGATTTTACCCTTTTTAATCTTCTTCCTATAAGGTCCATATCCTAGAAGTTTCCACTCTTCTGGGCTTACTTTGACCCTCTTATTCCTCATTGCAGTCTCATCTCCATCTTCACTGATCTTCTTCTGGTCAACCCCTTTCGATTCCTTGAACTGTTTCTCAAAAAACTTAGTCGAAATCTCCACGCTGCGCTTTGCCAATTTTTCCATCCTCTCAGAGTTGTTAACTGCCTTTCTAAATTCCTCTTCCCAATATTTTTCATCCTCTTCTGGATCCAAATCTTCATCATCCGACCCCAAATCATCCTCTCCACCACCTTCCACATCAACAATGGTATCATCATCTTCATTAGCCTGATCTGCACCATCCTTTCCATCATTCTCCTTCTTATTGTCATCCTCAAGCCAATCAATAACCTCATTCTCCTTTTTGCTACCACTCCATTCATCTGCATCATCAGGAGCATCACAGCCCAACTCCATCTCCTCTAGTTTAGCCTTCCACTCCTTTGTCCAAGGATGCAACAAAAGATAAGGATGATTCGTCAGCAAAAACTCCAAACACTTACTTTTCTTCTCATCACTCAACTTCTCATAAGCCTTAACCACATCATCCACAAACGCCTTTGGATTTACCTTCACAATCTTACAAAGCCCACCAAAATAAGTACAAAGCTCTACACTCCCATCATCCCTTTCCAACTCGAAAAGGAAATCCTGCTCCGTCCTTGGATCAAGAAGTGGAGTCAATGGCCTAAAGAAATCATCTTGCGGCTCGAACCTACACTGATAAACCGGTTTCTTGACATAAATAATGTCAGGTCTCATCCACGCAGCACATTGCGTAATCAATCTCCTTGCTTTATTCCCTAACCTACCCATCAAAGTCCACTTATCCAACCGCTGCTTCCCGGCCTCTAAAACAACCTCAGACACCAAAGTCCACTGTTCCCAAGGCTTTTCACTTACTCTCCACCTAGGATGCCTAACAAAAACCCAAAAGTACCTCAACCCCACATTCTTATCCAATTCCTTAACCCTTTTACCGAAATCCGCCCCATTTCAAACTGCTCAACTTTTTCCCAACCCTCAGGACCCCAAGTCTCACCTATCATCGACACGCACTCGTCTGAGAACCGGCCGCGTATCGGGTCACCGACAACAACCCCTCTCCATGAATAAGGCCCATACTCCCCATACTTGTACCAATCATAAGGATGTCTCAAATTTGGGTCATCTTTATCCATAAACCTAACCATCCTATCATAACCAAGTCCAATCATTTGCAATTCACCTTCAGTGAAATTATCAGCGTAGTTCTTATTTGGTTTTTAAGCCTGTAAAAGAGGGATTCAGTAAGTTGCTTACTTCTCCGTCTCGCCTGGCGTCTCCTTTCACGACGGAGCTCGGCAGCACCATCGATGCGTCCCCCACCGGTTTTCTTGCTCCGGCCGGCAAATGAGCGGGTGTCGCGGGGAGGGGCACTCGGGCGGGAAAATTGGGGGATTGGATTTTGGGGTTAGAGTGGAGAGAGAGAGTTTTGTGTTTTTTGAGGCTTGGAGGTTTTAAGGTTGGGATTATAAGGGTTTTGTGGAGAAGATTAGGAATGGGTGTAAAGGTGGACGCCGAGGGAGATGGAAAGAGGGGTTTAGGGTTTTAGAGAAAGAGAGGTCCTGAGAGAGCATTTTGATTGTGTCAAATTTCGTCTGGATAATGCGTTGTGTTGTTCAAAGAATAAGGCATTCTTTTCTTTTCTCTTTTCCCAATTATATATCTTATTGAATGGGAAACGAAAATCAAACATATTGAGGAAAAAAAACAGTAATACCCATGTGCAGCATATATAAATGCAAATCGGGTTCCAAGATTTATGGTATGTATCTTACAGTTTTTTTCTTTCCACTTAGAAGAATAGAGAACGTGGAATTTGAACTCGGTTTATCTTTTTAATAGTCAGTAAAAATATTATTAGATTATAAAATTATTGATTATAATAATTAAAATATATGAATTATTGGTGCGTCAACATTTTAGACATAGGTTTACTAAACTCAAATCTAGACTAACTTGTTTGGATCTTAAGCCCTATTCAATTTTTGAGAAACTATGAACAAATATTGCTATGAAGCCCAATAGTTTTATCATATCTAGAATTTAGGATATAATAGCTAATTGGCAACTCAAATGGTGATCGAATCTTAAAATACCAAAAACCTTAATAATCGAAGTTATGGACTCTAATTTCAGAGCTTAAAACCCTAAATTCATATTAAACCTTAGCATATAGTAAAGTCAATGTTTTAGGAGCTTCAGTTAAAAATTCCGATGATATGATCGCGATTAGGGCATCTAAATTAATAGGGTACATCAGTTTCCACTTTAAAACACTATGGAATGTATAATTGTGATAAAATACCTTACCACGTATAAATTAGACCTATATGAGGAAAATTATCCCATATTTTTTTGAAATTGTCTCTGCTTATATAAATATATATCTTCCACTTGCCACTTCTTTTTCCTTTCCTTTTTTTAATTTTCCTTCCTTCTTAGTCATTTTCAACCTCATAAGCTTACAGAGAACATCATCGAAAACCTTAAAACTCAAAAACTTCCAAAATTCTTGACCCACGAAATACACATTCGCTTCTAAATCTGCAAACATTATGATCCGTTCTGTGCTCTTTTAAACAAGAGTATGCTTAATAAGGCTTTGCTGACTTACAGGTTTAAGACGAATCGAAGCATCGAGTTATTAGTGAACAAGTCAATTCGATCCATTCTTAAGTTTTATATGTAAAACTTTAGTTTTTACTTCTGAATTATGTTTTTTAAGCTTAGAGGAGTGTTTTCTTGTATTGTTGATAAAGTCATTTTATGCTCATTTTTCATTGTTTAAATTATGCTTAAATTATTATGGGTTTTATAGAAATAATGAGAAATTGGTACTTAAGTATGTCTATTTTGATATTTTAGGTCTTTAAAGACTTATCACACAAATATAAGTAAATTAGAGAAGTTTTATACAACTTTGGAGAAGTGGACAACAAAGGTTAGCCAAAACAGAATCTACATAGCCGGCCTACATTCATCACACTTCAACATAGGCAACTGAAACAACAAATGTAGCCAACTTATTTGTCTCGAAACAATTTCTTCAATTAAGGCCGCATTTCAAAATCAAGGTTGCCGACCTTGAATCGACATACATTCACCACTACTCTTGGAAATTAATTTCTATAGTGAAGGCTGACCAAACTAAATTAAAGGCTATTGCGTATAGATGAAAAATGCTAGCCTAAGTCCCTTGTGACTTTTTATATATGTGTGTGTATATATATATATCTCTTGTTGGATCTTGTGAAAAAAAAAAAAAAAGAGGAACCTTAGGCACAAATTTGAAGATTGTTTTTCCTTTGTTCCTAGATCTAGATCAGGGCTTAGATTAGTAGTTAGCTTTTCTTTTTAATTTGATTAAGGATTCTACACCATGATCAAGTGGAAAACATCATTTGGATTGGATTTGGATTCAAGAATAGGATTTTCTTGAAAAGAAGATTTTGTCTTTTTCTTATATTAATTTTATGGATGGTGTTGAATACTTGTTTATATTGTGCTTATTTACGGTTTTGAGATATTGATTTCATTTGTTATCTATTAAATTGTTATTTGTATTCGAATTGTTGATGTTAATTCACCGATCATATGTTTTGGATTAATTATGGAATTCATGATAGATTAGGATTACTGTAACACATAGAAAAATAAGATGAAATGAAGATAAATAGGTCAATATATATATATATATATAAGCTTACATCAATGCCACAAAACAAGTTAAGTTTGGTTTATTTTGTTTTGGGAAAGAATTGTGAAAATTTGGAACTTCTGTAATTTTTTACAGATGCAATGCCGGCATCTAAAAGCGAACGCCGCCGGCGTAGAGGCAACGTAGGTTGTGTACAGTATCAAATTCTTTAACGCTAGAGTGTGTGCGTGTGTTTTAGCCGGCATTGAAATTGGATCAGAAACGTTATTATTGAATGCTGGAGTCGAACGCCGCCGACGTTGAGTCAGGTTTTGCCGGCATTTGATGTTCGGAACGTCGCAAATGATTTTCTTGCACGACAAATGCCGCCTCCTAGGGATTTTACGCCACCAACGTAGGAATTAAATTTGCCGGTGTATGTGCAAATTTTATAAATAGACGTGTTCGTCTAGGGTTTTTCAACAAAAATTATTTCATCCTTTTTCCTTCATAAGAGAGAGAAGTTTGATTATTCTTTGTGAAATCTTCATCCTAAGGCGAGTTTGATCAAATGTGAAGTGATCCTAATCCATCTATAACATGTTTTTCTACGGATTTATGTATGATTTCTACAGATTTATGTATGATTTCATCCTTTTTCCTTCTAATCTGTTTCGGTTGGATAAGGAGTGAGTTTTATAGTCTAAACAAATAAGTATAATGTTCTCATATAAGTTTTATGCGAATTTCATACAAGTTCTAAGGACTTTATGGTTGTTTGCATAAAGGAAACCCTAGCCTTGCTTGGAATCCGAATTTGTGGACGTGAGTCGGGTTTTAGTGATCCAAATAAGTAAGTTTTATCTTTTCATTGATGGATTTAACAATGTGTGGTTAGATAATCTTTATATATTCTTGTTGTTATGTAATATTAGGGTTTTGGTGGACTATCGGTATTGTGGGCTTATTGTAGGTTGTGATAGGAGAAGACGGTGCAAATTTTTGGAGATTCATTATCAAGTCAAAGTTTTAGGAGATTATGACATAGGGTTTGCTCATTTTACCGTGTTTTATACGTCTGTTTATGTGTATATGCTGTTGACAGGATAATTGGAGATTTTAGTGTTTGATTATTGGTATTAATCGAGGAGTTGTAGAGATTCGTGTTAGTTTTGTTGTTGTCGATATTGGGTTTGGCGAATTTGGATTGGTATTCCTAAGATTTGAAAAGGTACGACCAATCCCTGCTTGTTGTTTTTGCTTGTAAATTTAGTATTACTTAACTGGTTGTAGGAACAGAATTTCATGATAAACCTAATTATATTCGGCTTAATAATTGTCTGTTTGGTTGTGCTTGGCTTTGACCAGTAAAGACCTGCAGACAATGATACTAGTGAGGCACCTTGATGATCTTGGTGTGAGGTTGTCCCAAGTGGACTCGTGCCTTGATATGATTCCGGTAGAACTAGGGGAAAACGGGGTGTTTGGAGAGTACCCACTCATCCATATATGTATATAATTATTTTATTTTCAAAGAATTGTTGGTTTTTAAAGAGGAGTCGAGTTACTTCGAGTTCGAGACTATGGTATACATAGTTCTAAACTGTGTTGATTTGCTGACTATAAATAGATAACAAACTGATTGCTTTCATTAGATTTAGTGCATTTGAGATATATATCTGTTGCGTGTGCATTTACATTTGTTTTTAAGGATTTGAGTTATCGTACTGGGCTTCACAGCTCACTTTTTAAAATTTCAGGTACAGGTGATGAAGACATTGTATATGGTCTTTCAGGTTATGATCTGATCTTTAATTAGGCGCATGGCGATAGTGGACCAGACTACTCAGCTGAGAGTTAGACTTTTGACTATAGGATGATTGGGAGAAAAGAATTGGCTAGTTATGTTGAAGACTTGATATTGATGTATTTGACTTATTATTATGTTTTTATGAACAGTGTTTAGATCATTTGTTGTTGAAAGATTAAGTTGTAAATGAAAGTTTTTCTTTTGTAAACAATTTCAGTTGTTATATTGGATTGTTGGTTTGTGGATATGCTAACTAGGATGTTTGCTTGATTTAACAAGAATGTTATGAAGTTACTTGTGTTTTCAGATTATACATGTTGTTTTGAATATCCTATGAGATATCTTATATGTGTGTTTAAGTGTATTTGAACAAATTTGTGGATCTTAGAGCCTTAGTGTGTTCTATTTCAAGAGAGGACACATGACAGGTTATAATGCCTTATTTTAGGGCATTACAATTGCAATTGGAAAATTCTTTCTAATCGAATCTGTGAATAGCTAATTTAGATTACAGATCACATAGACATACATATTTGAATTTGATTAGGGTTTGCAAATTTATATAGATTAGTCAATTGATCATTTTCCTATGAATAGGGAATATTGGTTGGTTAATTTAGGATGATTGCTTTCTTTGGAAAAAGGAGTTTTGTCTGGTGCTTAATTGTTTAAGTACTAAACTCATTAGCAATTTGGATTTACGAGCATATTCTGGTCATAGCATTCATTAATTGATTTTCTAATCTGTTGGCTCTTAACCTAAATCAATTTAAGGTGTTGGCAATCCCATATCTTTGTAGATTAGTATTATCTTAAAAAAAAATCCAAAAATATATCTTTTTTTATTTGCCTAACTACATTTAGAACTAATACAATTGAGAGCAATCCTTACTCCTTGTGGATATGATTTGGTATTCACCGAAATTTTATTACTGCACACATACCCAGTACAGTGATTGGTAAATATCTGCACATTTAAAGGAATTTAAAAAGAGATTAAAAAGAGTTTTAAAAAATATATATAGAAAAGTGTGATCAATTGTATAAGGTGAGAACTTTGATTTCTCTGGGCTAACCTTCGGATTACTTCGAATAATAACGATGCCACCAAAGTGAGTAGTATTTATAAGGATTTACCACTCATTTATGTGTTGTACTATTGTTATAATATTGTTCTATACTATGTTTATGGTATTAAAATATGTTACATATAGTTGAGGTGTAAGCATTAAAATCTATAAAATGTTTAAAGTTTTTTGTCAATATAAACGACTATGTACTTTGATCGTATGTATAATATGGACAAAATAATGTAATCTGGACACAAACAATTATCTACATGACCATCGTACATGATCGCGTACATTGGCTGTGTATGTGTAATCTAGACAAAATAACGTAATTTGGACACTGATAAGGATCTACATGACCATCTTACATAGTCATTTACTTTGGTCGTGTATGTATAATTCGGACATAACTAGTGATCTATGCAACCCCGAACACAACTCGTGTAGGGGTGTTAGTGTATGCTCAATTTTCTCTATGTACCTTTTTCCCTTTGTACAAAACTTGTATATCTCCCCCATGTATGTCCAATATAAGAGAAATAATGACCTACACAACCTCGAACACATCTTATGTAAGAGTGGTCGTGTATACCCTCTAGCCCCTTTTTCTTTGTTCATAAGCCATGTAAACCACTTTTTGTTGCCGGAAAGTCCTCTACACAAGCTACGAAGCCTGCCTGTGTATATTGAAAATTTCCACTTTTAAGAAACCCTTGTTATGACTTTTTTAGCCCACTTAAACTCTTTCCTTTAGCCTAATTAAATGCTCCAATACCCAAAACCAACATTTAATATCATTTTTCTTGATTTATTTATCAAGCTACAAAATGGTACATCAAGTAAGAACTTAAAATGCATATTCCGAATAAGATATCTAGGGTATTTGAATTTATGCTAGTAATTTAGGCCACATAAGTAAGAAATATGAAATATTAAGTAAGTAACAAATTGACCAAGTGTTGATAATAGAAATATGTGTACAAGTTAGCAAAGTATGTGTGGAATGTTTAGCAAGCAATAATACACTTATGTTTGAGAATGAATTGCTTTAATATGCTCTTGTGTAGGATTGGTGATTGTACCATCATCTCGTTTGTTCGAAATAGAATGTATATAGATTGGTCACCCTTAATCTATTAACAATTGTTAGGCTATAGCTAAAACTAGACATGCGTCGCATGGCGTCATATTTATATTAACTGTCACTGTCAGATGATGGATCAACAAGAAATTTAAATTATGGATATATCCTCTTCATTTAAGTTAAGTCACCTCTGAATGGAGCATCTAAGGCCTTTGTGAGGAAAGTTAAGTTTAAGCTCCAGCTTTGTAAAATGAACTAATGGATTCGGGGAAGTTGCGAACTACGAAGCTATGTCGGACCATTGTCTGGGGTCCAATTGTAAGCTTTAAGAAATGGCAACTTAAGTAAGCTTTTAAGCACCCTAGGGCTTGCGATAAGTGAATTTAAATTTAGACAACTTGGATGTTGATGAAACTAAGTATTCCCTAAACCCTAGGTCAAGAAGGGGTTAAATCTTAGACTTCACGCTGGTTATCGAAAGACCACGTACAATGTTTGATTACATATGGTTGTTCATGCTTAGCATATGTTTGATAACTTGTTTGTTTTTGCTTGATGAGTATTAATGAGGAAATTGCACTGTTATTTCATTATGTCGTGGCTTTTGCTCACTTTCCTAATAGTGACTCCTTGTGTAGCTACCTTAAGACAAGTTTATAACTTAGCCAAGAGGATCACTCTAGTAAGCTAGTTATTTTTGGGATCTAAGGGAGACATTTGCAAAAGAGTGTAGTTAGAGTGGCTGCCCTCTGTTATGCTAATGTCATAAATGTTTTTTATATACTAAATTGATTATTTTCAAAGTTCAGGTAGTAAATTGATCAATTTCAAAGTTTAGATACCTAATTACATATTTTGTCGAAGTTCAGGACCAATTATGACATTATCCCTTTTCCATTTACCGTCACACCATCACTATGTAATATTGGCACAATTTTTTGACTCCTGTCATCAATAAACTTCATTTCAGTATGGTCTATAGGTAATAGTAATGGTGATTATGAGGCGATGATCATGTGAGAGTGCCATTGATTGTACGTATATAATAAAGATGCTAAAGATGCAACAATGGTAGTTACAACCAACTAAATTTAATTTGAAGGGCTTTAAGCTTAATTTCAAATTTGATTTAACTCTATAGGCTAAGGCGACAGAATGTGGAGAGTTAAACTCATTTGACAGTTTGACATGGTTAAGGAAGAATCAACATGATGAGCTTAAACTAAGGCCTGGTGGAATTAGCTTAGTAGTTCTAACCTTTATCATGAAGACTTACGCACTACAAATAAATCTCTTATTGAGTATAGATTCACAAGGTAGCCCACTTCAATGTCCATTATGAAAATGACTCATCCAACCTTCGATCGTCTACATGATTTAACAAATGATATCGATAACTAGACTCCCTATGAATAACACCAGTCCCATTTCGTTTAGGGAAAAACAAAAGTGAAATCTTTGAAAAAACTCATCAAGTTGCTAGATTTCCATCTTAGTGAATCAATCACTTGACCAAATCAAGAATGTATATTGTTTTATTATAATTAGCAAGGCTTGATGCTCTTAGCTCCCTTACTCACATGTGGGTTGGAGCCAATTACAATCATCTCCTTCTCTTTCCTGTACATTTCTCTCTTTATTATCATTGCGATAGTCATGTGATACACATGTAATCATTGTGATCAAATCCCATCACATATGATAGCTACTATGATATTGATGGTGATGATGGGGTTGGGATAGTTGCAATAACAACAATTGTAATGTAGTTTAATGATAGTAGAGTTAATAGTGGTGTATGAAGATATTTAAGGTAGTAATAAGGATGGTAAATGTAGTATAATAATAATGTTAGCGTGATGGCTATGGCAATAGCATGGTAACAATGATGGTAATTAGAATGACTTATCAATGTCAGTAATTGTAGTATTGTCTTGTAAAAAGAATAGGAAAAAAAAAAAACAATTATGCTAAAAGTATAACAAAAGTCCACACAACTCATTATCTATTATTACTAAGCAAATCTTTTATTTCTTATATAAAAAATGAAAACATTACAATAGTTACTTATTCTCTTTTTTTTTTATATTTTTGATAATTACTTCATACACTCTCTCTCTCTCTCTCTCTCTCTCTTCTCCCTCTTTACTCCCCTCTATCTCTCCTCTATTCTCTATAGTAATTATTTCCCTTTATAGAGTTTCTATTTATTGTATTTGTTATAAAAGTCAAATGGGTCACCAGCTAGTTCTTTCTTAATAGGACATTAGGTGCTAATATATATATATATATATATATCATTTCTATCTACAAGTGATTTGTAGTGGAAATACAACTTAACATAAACAATTTCAAATAAAGTAATTCGTAAGGATCAAATATTCTATGGATCCAAAAAATTTTAACATAAATTATATTTAGATGATAAGAAGTGCTTAACAAATCGAGGTAATAAAGGATAATTTGAAATAGCCATAATTTTAATATATATTAATGCATGCTAAATTTGATAATTATATGTGTGTATGTGTTTGAATGAATTAGTGTATTTGTAATGTTGGATGTGTTATAACGCATGTGATTAGATAATAAGCTATGGTAAATATATCTAGGTTGATAGTTTATTTATATTAGAAATTATCATGTTAGTATTAATTGTTATTATAATGAATTAAATGTGTTGGATTTAAGCTTGTTTTAGGCCTAAATAAAATCCTAAACTTAGCAGATTTTTTTTTTTTTAAAAAAAGCCCTCTCAAGCCTAAACTTAAGTCCAAATCTAAGCCCAAATAAGGCACAAGCCTTCCCAAAATCTTCCCTCTCCAAAAGTCAACAATATTAAGATAAACATCAAAGTCTAATTGCACCATTAGACCATCCAAAACAGAACAAAGGAAAAAGAAAATTCGTAACTCAAGAAGGCAAAAAATTTTCAAGACCCAAATCAAGTTTTCTTGGACTCAACACACCAAAAATCATTCCCCAAGCCTTATATATACATTGAGGTAAGTTTATTTGATGTTTGAGATGCTTTATTTCCCTCTTAATCCATGAAATATGCATGTGTGCTATAATATAAGTAGTTGGTATGCTAAATTCTTGTGAAGATGTTGTAGAGTTGTTAGGAAAGCTTTAAAATGCTTAAGTTGTTGTAGATAGGTTATAGTAGGCTCTCATGTGGTTTGGAATTGAAGTGTTGAAGTATGATAAGTATTAGAATTGTTTGAAGTGTGTTAGAGTTGGTGAAAGTTGATGAAGAAGAGTTTGATTCTTGTAGAGTAGTGTTTGAACTTGTTTGATGTTGAGGAGTGGAGATCACTCTTGTTTTATGTTGTTAAATGTACAAGAAGTGTTGTATAAAGTTTGTATAAGGTTTAGAACATGTTAGGAGTTGAGAAAAGTTGAATTTTGAAGTTAAAACAAAGGAAAAGTGTGAAAAGTCGGAAACAGGGGAGAAGTCACGGGCGAGCTAGGACCCATGATATCATCTGTTTTTTTTTTTTAAATTCGTAAGGTAAGATATCAGGGGCGTGATTTGGACTGGTCATGCATTTTTCTTTAGACATGGGCAACCTAAAGGGTATGATTTGGTCTGGTCATAAATTTTTCTATAATCACGAGCGAGCAATGGGGTGTTATCCGTCTCCTGCAGCAACATGTTTTTGTAAATTAATCATAACTTTTTCATACGAACTCCGATATAAGTGATTTAAATTGCGTTGGAAAGATTAAAAAGAGATCTAAAACTTTCATGTCTTGAGTTTTTACAAAATAAAAACTTATCAAGGTCGAATTTTCATTTCTTTCCAGATGCACCATTTTCCAAATAAAGCTAAAAACTTATGTTTGATAGTTAATGTAATTTTATGATTGATTATTGAACTTGTATGATGTTGTATGATGATTGTATGATATATATAAGTCATATTATGACTTGAATGATTTTAATCAAGATCATATGATTTCCTAAGCTTTAAACTAGTAGATATAAGCTTGGCTTAGGATAATAATGTTAATATGATTTAATTTATGTGAAACAGAGATAGATACTTAGTTGGAGACCCTCTTTTGAATTCTGAATCGAATCAGGTACATAATACTTTGATTGATTGTTGCTTAGGATAGGCATATACCAATTTGACCTTAATCAAAGATTAATGAAAAGATATTGAAATTGGTTGTGCTTTACGTCATTGAATCCGGATCCGGGGAGCGACAACCTTGTCATGATGCAATGGCATGGTAGTTTAGGCACTTAGCCCAATCCTTTGTCATGATGCAATGACCCAAATCCATGATGCAATGGTTCACCATAATGCAATGGTGGTTTCTTTTATTGGCTAAGTAGGTAGCTAATAGGGTTAACTGTATCGGTACATTCTCTACTTAGGCTCGGGAGGAAATAATATGTTTTAGTCCACAGTTATGGAATCGTTGAACTAATTGATATTATAGACCGGGATAAGTGGATTGTATAAAGGAGTGTGAACCCTAGATGAAGCTATTGTTCTCTATCGGTTAGATATAGGAGATATAGGTATTCGGTCTATTTATATCAACCCCCTGAGCAGCTGCTGTTACTTAGGAACCCTAAAATCCAAGGCTTGAATCGGAGTTTGAATAATTCGATGTTATCTCTACCCATTTAACTAAAGATAATGAAATGATAATGAAATGTTGCTTTGCATTTAGCTAAGTGTGCTTGGCATATGTATTTGTTTGCATTATTGTGTACTGGGCCTTTGGCTCATGCTGCTATCTTGCAGGTGACTTTGATGACGAGCTCTATGACAATATGGGCTATGGGACTGATTGGGAAGACTCTATGGATGACTAGGAGAGAGGCCTAGTATATGCTTAGGATTCCTTTTGATGTAAAATTTTGCGAAGTGTTTAGGCTTATTTGTTATGCCTTAGAATGTATTTTGAGTTGAATTGTATTTGTAATACAGTTGAGTTGCAAGTGAGATCTCTATGTTTATATGATCCCTAGGAAGCTGTAATGTATAAATATATTATGTATGACTTGTATATAGTTAATGACCCACTACCTATGTAGTGGTAATGTTTCTAATTCTAAGCATATGAATGTTATTTCTGTTTTAAACAGATAGCCATTATAAACATATCTTTTTAAGAAAACCTTACGTATAATACTTGAATATTGTTCCTAATATTTGAGTATATGCGTGATCGGGAGATTTGACACACTTAATAATTGGGCTAAGTGGACCGGGTCTTTACATAATTATAATGTATATTTTGAATATTGTTAAGAACATTTTTATCATAAACTACATGGTAATTTTCTCGTACCGGATTGGATTTCTCCTTACCCTTTATTATGAAAAAGAGAGAGAAAGATTTGCTCTTTTCTTTTCTTGGAGATTTACTTGGCCAAGCAAGCTATCTCTTTCTCATTTTTAAAATATGTCACATCAAAAAACTTGTTATAAATTATGTTTTAAAAAAATTAACATGGAACCCATAAAAAATAATTGTAAAAAAAAAAAACTAAATGGCTCTCTAGAAATAACTTAAAGATGAAATGAAATAGTTTTTTTTTTTTTTTTGAAAAAGAATTACTTAAAATATGGACTTAACATTTTAAATGAATCCATAAACAACTTAGGAATGCTGACATTGTAATATAAGTAATAAAAATCTCATAATTATGGCAAAAAAAAAAGTTGATATATAGGGATTGCGAAATGCTTTTTAATTTTTTGATTTATTGTATTGAAAATATGTTAAAAAAATAGCAATTCTTTTTATGTAACTTTTTTTATGATTTTTTTAAAGTAAAAGTTATGATTTGTACAAAGGAATAGAAGAAGCTCTAGAAATTCAATGGCCTCTTCTATCTTAGCAAACAAATGGATTTTAAAAATAAAAATGGATATAAAATGTTTTTTTAAGTATTAAATTAGATCATTTTAAAATTCAAGTATTAAATTAAATTTGTATTTTAGATATCAAATTTGATTTTTTCTTGTGAAAAAGAAGTTAAGAAAAAATACATATGCATTTTGTCCATTCTATTAATATGGAATAGATGGTACTATAATTTTACAAACCGAATAACAAATAATTATTACTTAAGTAATAAAATTAAAGGACAATTTTACTCATATTAATCTTTTATTTTAAATCCATATAAGTTGAGTTTTATGTGTTTTGAAATGAAGGTTTAGGTTGAAAAGTCTCGTTGGGAAAAACAAATATATTTATATATTGTCAAATATATTATGAATTATAATTTAAGAAAAATTATGATACTGTACATTTTATTTTTTGACATAGATCAACAAATTTCCTTAACAATAATTATAGAAAAAGTACATGTTATAAATATAAAAAAGAATAATTAATCATACTATATGTTTTTATTTTTTTACACGGTTTAAGAGATTGAATTAATAATAATAGGATATATACATATATATATTTTGGCCTTAAAATGATTTTAAATAAGGAAAAATTTTCTTTTCCCAGAAAAAAGGAATTTTTTTTTTTAAAGTCTCTTGAGGCTTTTTGGTGGTTTTCTCCTCTGATACAAAATCCAATTCCTCCAATGATCTCTCTCCGTCTCTCTATAACACAACAGTGTCGACTGACAAACCCGATTCCTTTCGATGTATCGTCGCAACCACCTGACCGACCTCGGCTGCATTGCCGGCGACGACCTCTCCGACCTCGGCGCCGGTAAGGAAGGTTGGCTCGTCGACACGCCCAATCTCCTCTGCGCACTCGATACTCACTCCCTTGCCCTCGCCAACAAATTCCTCGTCTTAATCATCGGATGGTCCGAGTCGGATTCCCATCGCCGGGTCAAGATCCGACCCAAACTTTCATCAATCGATTCGAGTATATCTCCGCTATCGAGTGGCTCGTTTTCGATGAAATTCGTGTCGTCGCGGTCGGGACCTCGAGAGGGTATCTTTTGCTTTTCGATTTGAATGGTGATTTGATCCACAAGCAGGTATTTTTAGGTTGTTTTTATTAAAATTTCTTTTAAATTATACATGTGTATGTGTGTGTATATATTTCAACGTTCAACCTAGGTGAGTGTAATGAGCTCCTATTGAGTTTAATTATATATCGAGATTTATCGAATTCAAATGAAGCTTGAATTTGTAATAAATAATCAGAAGAAAATTTGTCTCCAAATATTTGAATTTCGAGTTTAAATAAGTTTAGTTGAGTCAGGCTCCATTTTTTTTTCTTTATTTTTTTCTAATTAGGAAAAATATCAAATTTGGTACTGAACTTCAGACAAAAATTTAATGGTTTAGGTACCAAATTTGATTTTTATGTAAAAGTTAGGTACTAAATTTGATATTTATCCTTTTAATTACTCTCAACTACAATTTTTAGCGTGAGATCGAAAGGGTTGATCTAATCCATTGAGAGACTGGTTTCTATACCACTTGACTTTGCAGTTGTGCTTGACTTGGATGAGTTATTTTAAGCTGAGTTCCAAGCTTTCGAGATCATGTTTGGTTGTTTATAAATTCATTTAGTTCATTTACACCCCTAATCAGCAGTAAGTGATTGAAAGTGTGCTCGTGGGGATATGAATTGCGACTGCAATTTTATCCTTGTAACATGGCATTGGCAAGCTAGAGAAACATCTTGCTGCATAAGGGGTCTGAATGTGGCCAAGCCTTTGTTGAAATTTCCATTTGCTGTGCTCTGGTCTCTTTTACTCAATTCAGGAGTTACTATTATTTATATTAGCTACTGCTATATGTTGAAGTAGGGTAGAGGTGATTGAAATTCTGAAGCATCCAGAATGCAAAAAAATAAGGCTACAAATGTTTCTGTTTATGTTGATCATCCATATTGGTATGTTTATAGAGACATTTGATGGTAAAAAGTTGCTTGCTTAAATGTTCATTCATCGTGGGTCATACAACTCAATAGCCTCTACCAGTTTCTTGCTTTTCTTTGTTTGTGGCTTTTTGTTGCCAGATAGCTATGATGCACACGGTGTTGTGGTTAAATCATTATTTTACAATAATAGAATAGATTATATGATGCATTGCACGATGCTGATATTTATATTGGAATAGTAAAATTATGGCTTCAAATTCAATATATATATATATGAAAAAGAAAGTGTTCGATAATTGAAATTGTAGATTACTATTTTTGGGCTACTTGTAAATTTATCAGTTTGAGATATTAAGAATTATTGCAAAACTTATGTTGGTGTATCTTCTTTGATTATTAAGATCAGTTTGAATCTCTGCTTAAACGACTGGGTGGTAACGTGACCTAGAACACGATTATGGGAAAAATTATTGACATATGTTGTAACAACAGATTGTACATACCTCAAAGATTTTAAAGTTGCGAGTCCGTGGAACTAAGGGAGAGATGACAGAAGAAACTTTCACAGAGGAGGTTTGTGTTGTCATGTCAGATGCGGTTGCCCGTTTTGAAGGCAAGGATATACAGGTGAACACGCTTCCCTTGTAGCTAATTGCAATCGCTTGCTTTAGAAGTCCAATATTTGGATAGAGAAAGTATTGTAATAATACTTTACCCATCCCTTCGTTTCATACAGTGCATTTGGACTTAGAACCAAGTGCTCTAAAAAAAAGAGCTGCATCTTAATGTTCTAATTAAGTAGTCATTCTCCTTGATTGTTGCTTCTTTTTTGGTACTAAATTTTGTTACTCAATTCACAGTCTTGTGCTGATGTATCGACTAGTTAGTAGCTCGTTGCATTGTGCTGATGTATCTAATTATCACAAGTTGCTAACTTCATGAGTTGTACATGGGATGTAGAATATGCTTCAGCAGTGGTCTGAAGAGACACATGAGCAGTTTTGGGATGAAAGGCCAAAGAGTACTGAGGATATGGGGAAGTCTTTTGGAAGATTACCTTACCAGCTATGGAATGTTAACAAATATGGCTTGTGTGCCGATGCAGCAATAACTGGCATAATGCCTCCACCTCTTATGGAAGCTGAGGTGCTTGTTTAACTTCCTAATTACTATTATCTGGCAATCCTGTTTGATGTGTAAAGCATGGCCCTACGGCTTCTTTCTACAAACTGAGCTATGAGATTTTTTTGGTTGGAATTGATGATATTGCCCTTTGATGTCTTCTTTCTGTCATTTCTCTAAACATTTTCTTGTTGGTCTACTTAACGAAAGATGGAAACTATCTGAATGTTATTCTGGTATTTGAATTCAGCTGCTTTTATTCTTGGGCAGTCAAGTCAACGATATTATTGTGCTATCGCGATTGGAGAGGATGCTGTGATTTCTGCATTCAGGTGAAGAATAACAAATTTTCTAGTCCCTGTGTAGCTATTTATATACATATATGTTATAATTTTTTTACAATTGGTTTCAACAGTTATTCCTTGCTGTTGAAAGGTTTATCCTAGTATGCATGGGTAAGGTTCACTATTGATTAACACTTTACGTGGATAGTCCTATACTTTGCCCAAATTAACCCAAAGGACAAGTGCATGTGCCCTTGGATGAAACACATGAGTAAACCCTGTAGAGGTACCTGAACAATGTTCATTTTAGTACCCCAACTTTCTGTATTTTCATTAAAAGACTCTTAAATTTAATCAAATCACTCCATCCATATATAAAGCTGCTAATGATGTTAAATATTGTTTGACCTAGCTGCTTTTTTCCTACCTGGCTCCAAATTGACTTCGACCCAATCCGTTAATGGGCATGAGTTTGCTAATGACTTTCCCACTTTTCCCATGCCAAAATTAAAAAAGCACGGCTAGGTATGTAAACCAAGAAACATGGAAATGTTCATTTGGTTCAAGCATGCTACAAAAGTAAAAAGCACATCTGCATTATCACCCAAATAAGTTTTTAACAACTGCTAAAAGAATTGTACTCCAGAATGCAAGACTTCCCAAGGAGAACATATGTAAACCGAAAATGAATACAAGAACCTCATTTTGCAGTTATATCACTCTAATATGCTGTTCCATGAGATAAAGAACCTCATTCTGCTTCTATTTTTTAAATCCTCACTCCAAGCTAACATATTTCACGATGATCCTCAAATAAAATGCAGATCGACAATCCATAAGCATTGTACTTACAATAAAATAACGAGTTCACAGTTGGATCAAAATACATGGAGGTTCATATAAACTTTTGAAGATAGACCTAAAGGTTTTCCTCAACTCCAAAACACAGAAAAAAAACAACGGTTTACTCTAACTCCAGACTGCTCCTTGTGCAGAAAGACAAGAGAAACTACTAGCTTTACCTAATTCTAGACAGCTACATGTGCAAATAAAAAAACAAGCCAACACTCTTTAAGGCTTTCCCCAACTCCTAAAGCCCTTAATTAAGATTAATGACACTGTCTGCGTTAGCCCACTCACTCTATTGTATCATCAACCTCCATTTACTTTTTCTCTGTTGTGGGTGAAGTTTTCAAGTGCCAAAATGGTGTTTCCTCATTGATTAAAGTTTTTTTCTTTTATTTATTTATTAATGTATTTTTTACATTTGTTTGGTCCATGCCATTTTCTTCCCCTTTCCTTTTATATTTGTTTGGTCCATTTAAGTAGACTGTCTGTTTGCAATTAAGGTAATGGAAAAACTTTATAGATTGCTTTAAATCTCCTAGGTCTTATAATGATACTTTAAGAAGTTGGGGCACTAAAATGAATATTTTGATAAGTTCAAGTATCCCTATTGGCTTTATCCCAACACATCATAAAAGGGCGAAACATAATAGAGAACCTTAGTACATGGGGCATTTGTGCAGCATATATAGGTAAAATACCAATAGAATGCTCATATATACCTACACAAGTAGACATAAGGCTGCTGATAGTCACATGAAACTCTACTCACCAAGACCTAGTATTAAGCAATCTACTCCTCGAACAGTGGGTTCTCTTTGCCTGGCTTATCTAGCAATATGTATCCATACACCATTTAAAACGGAACTCTCAACACCATTGGTCTGTTATACATGATATGGAAGTTGTATTTTGGACAAAACAACATATTTGGGTTTCACTGGTTTAAAAAGACACATAACTATTTTTTCATTATGTGCTTGAGCCTTGAAATCCATTTTGTGATTTTTTTCTTATATAGATGTTATCAGTAAGGTCGACACTCCTTTACGAATTTTTTCTTGAAATTGAAAGAAATGAGTTAAAGTTTGCATTAATATGGAAAGAAAATCGAGGGTCAACATTATGAAGTGGAAATGTGGCAGAGGTTTAAAAAAAAAGTATATCATTTAAATTATTGTTGGAAATATGTAAATTCCTTATATTGTTGAACCCTTTTTTCCTGCATTTAATGTCACCTTGCTCGATTTGATTTTTTTCGCTTCTTTTGAAGACTTTCAGAAGACAAGAGTAGATCTTTAGTTGGGGCTATTATTTCAAAAGTCGTGCCTGCGACATTTTCAACAATTGCATCCTTTTCTAAAATGATATGGAGAAGTGAACCATCACCTAAAAAATCGGAACCTAAGCCTCAATCATTTGCTCGAGGTGAGATTGGTGCCTTTGTGCAAATTTACTTTCTCTATTGCTTCTATAACGCTTTTGCATTTAGTAAAAGGGACAATCTCTTCTATATTGCTTTAGTACTAAAAGTTGAAAATATAGGAATGTAATCTAATTAATTTTTTGGCCAAAAAAGGAAAAAAAATCTAATCAATATACTTGGTATTCTTTTGACACAAACATATGTGCTAGGGGTGTTATATGAAAGGATCTGATGATTATATAGTTGCCTTTGCCCAATTTACACAATATTGTCTATTCATTTGGTTGTTTTACTTGGATGCTGAATTGTGTTGCAGCATCTCCTTTGACATGCTTGAAGGATCATCCACGAAAGGGTGAGAAGCTCACCTTATCACCCAGTGGTACATTGGCTGCAATAACAGATTCACTTGGTCGTATATTGCTATTAGACACTCAGGCACTAGTTGTTGTTCGCTTATGGAAGGTTTTTCCTCAGTTACTGTTTATCACTTCATATATCTTTATCGACTCCTCCTGAGACTGAACCTTTACGTTTATCTAACAGGGATATCGGGATGCTAGCTGTCTTTTCATGGAGATGCTAGTCACTAATAAGGATATTCCAGGATCCAGTTCATCATATTTTGAAGCAACAAAAAGTGACTATTGTCTTTGTTTAGCTATTCATGCACCTCGAAAGGGAATAGTTGAGGTAATCCATTCACTGCCTTCTGTTTTGGTTTTTCTTTTAAGTAGCTCTGTATTATATCTCCAGTTTCTTGATTCAAGGATAGATAGCATTAAAGCTTCAACTCTTACTGGATGTTCCACTGGGTTCTCTTATATTATCTGTGGGATATCTCAATTTCTGAAAGTTGTTTATTTCAGGGCAGCCTGAAGGTTTTACGTCGTTTCTCTTATGTTTCAATTCAGGGAAATTGCCTATTTTTTAATAAGTTCCATCTCAATACATCAAATGTGAGGTAGTTGTGTATTCTAGAAAGGAAACAATGCTATACAAGTCTCCTGAAATAAACACATATGCTTACTTTTCGGTTGGAAATTACAAATACCTATACCAATACATTCAACATTTTGTTGAGATCAACCTTCTGTTGGTTCATTTATGTGTTGACAATGATATGCAAATGTGGGCACGCTATTAAAGTACATGCCCACGTGGTTGATTAATTACAATACTTGCTTTGGGTTGAGAAGCTTTAGTGCATCCTGCCCTATTTAGAAACAATGATTTTAATGTTGCAGCATTTTCTTTCGGCATTGACCCAAACTTAAAAGTATTTTCTTGCGGTAAAAACATGCAGAAAAATTGCTTTGGAAGTTATGCTCTGTGAAATTTTGTGCAGGTTTGGCAGATGAGGACAGGGCCACGCCTAATGGCTATACCATGTGCCAAAGGAAGCAGAATGCTACAGCCCACATACAGGTTTGGATCAACGGTTTCATCACCATACGTCCCTTTAGAGGTTTTCATATTGAATGGTGATTCTGGTCAGGTATCTGTTCTTAATAGAATTCTCCATCGAGACTGATATTTTTTACACCAATTATCTCAAGTTGTCATTATTGAGGAGCAAAATCGAGTGCTGTTCCATGTAGATTTGCTTCATATCTTTCGCGCCATGAAGTGATTAAAAAAAGAACAATGCAGTAATCTATTTATTTGCAAGTGCAAATGGGGAGCAGTGTCAAATTGTCATGGCAGTAAAACTAGATTTCAACATTTGTTATGGTATATCAAACTACACTCATGTTAAATTTGTACTTGCCCGCTAAGCGTGAAAGAAATCAGCTAATGTACAAATGATGGTTTCTTCACCAATCACCACAGCAACTCTATAAACTTCTATCTCAAATATTGACGTGGCGTACATTACTCATCAGTGCATGTTTATCAAGCAATACTTGAGTGGAGCTTAATGGAGTAATTTTAACGACATTAGAAAACGAAACTTCAAGCCAAAGCGTGAGGCAATCAAAAAGTTAAAAAGGTAGTGGATATCATTAACAGTTTAAATTGCTATACCGGTATTTATTTTATGTTTTTCAATTAACTTTCTTTCCTTTTTTTTTTTTTAAAGAAGTTATTAAATGTTTACTTGTATTATTATAACATCCATTCAATAAAATTGGGAAAAAAAAACCTGAGTTGGTAAAGAAAATATACTATTCTATTGTTTTGTGGGGTTAGGGTATGCGTATGCCTCGTTGTTTGACAAACTTAGATTTGCAGCAAGGGAGGGGAGGAAGAAGAAGAAGCCGGATTAATTAGTAATAGCTTAACAAAGTGCTTTTGATGTTCAGTAGTGTTTTGGATAAAAAACTAAATAAAGAGAAGTGGATAGTGCATAAATTGGACGAAATTAATTATTAAAATGTAATTGCAAAATCACATCTATAAAATGGGATAAAGTTATTTGCACGTAAATCACAATTCAAAATCGTGATACATTTTGTAAGCGTGATATAGTTCTATTTGTATCATTGCTTACAAACACAATGTATGCTTTTATATTGCATTAACAATGTGCAATGTACGTGTGTCATACTTTTGTATGCTGTTTTATATATGTAATTTTGCTATTGTATTTTGATAATTAATTTTAATTAAACCTTATTTAAAATTTCATATCTTATTTGAGAGAGAACGAGTGCATGTTGAAACTGGAGAAAAATTGGAGATATTTGGGGTTCTTTAAGAAGCAGTAAATAATATTGTATTTGAAATCTCAATTTTGATAAATTTTTCAATTAATTACTTATACTTTTAGATGTTCGATTTTATTGTGAAATTAAAGATCATTTACACTAGTTATGTTAACCTCATATTGAGTTATCTTGTCTTTATCCAATTATGAACGTCCGTGTACCCAAGTGATTATTTTTAATGAAAACATTTTACTTAAAATATAAATATTTTTGACAAATAATAGATTGTCACATATATTAACTTTGTCAAGATGTCTACTTACTTGTATCTTATGTAGAATATCTTTATTAAAATATTTACATATAATACATTAAGACCATAATTACTTAAAAGAAAGCCAACCATACATATTGATTTAAATGGAGGAAGTAAGAAGTGCGGTTATCAAATCTGACATGATCCTTTTGAAAATTGGCTTATTTGTCCGTGATTTTCATTTTTATACAATGGAATATATGGCACATTTTTTGTTTTGAAAATTTTATCTTTGGGTCTTAGATTTTTTTGTCCCCTACTGAAACCTATTATGAAAACTAATAAAGGACTATAATTTTAGTTCAGTCAAATCACGTGAGATTTAGGTAATTACATGCACTGTAAAAGCCTTCTTCGTGTTTTAATAAGAACTAGTAAGTACTCAAGCAACGCGTAGCTGGTGAGTACAATTATAATCATGAAATAAATTTACTTAAAATGAATTTAGGCAATAATTATTATTTTTTATTTAGACTTATGCAAATTAATGTAGTGGTAATTTACTAAATGAAGATATGTTTTCAATCATTTATATACTTAAAAATTTTCGTTTCAATTAAGATTTTTTAAATGAAACATTATAGTATTAAAATGTATGAAAATGAAAAGATATGATATTTTATGAAATAGAACATTGCAATAATACTAAAAATGTACCAATATGAATTTGAAAAAAAAAAAAAAAAAGAAAAGTTATCAATATGAAAAGGTACATAAAGGAAAAGATTTTTGGACTTATAATGTTATAGTATTAAAATGTATAAATATGAAAAAATATAATATTTCATGAAATATAATATGATAAGAATATTTTAAAGATACGAATACCAATTGGAACAAAAAGGTACAAAAAAAAAGAAAAAACTTCCGAAATTATATATTATATAGATTATATACTCAATGAAATATAAGTATGACAAAAAATAATTTTGTTTTATACAATAACTTATCGTCATCCTCAATTATAATTTCCATCGTCATAATACTAAAGTGCATTTTTTTCCTACTATCTTAACCTTAGTAAATTTTGTTCTCTTCTTGTAATTTTGCTAAAGAGACCTATAAGATAAAAAAAGAAAGCAGCCAATTGTGTAATATTTTTGTTCTAGCTTTTAAAAAACACTCTTTTCATTTTTCTCATTATCTCAGTGGTTTATACCATATATTCTAGTTATGCATGCACAAGCCTATTTGGATTGTTCGATTTTTACCTATATTAGATCTGTATTAGATCTATATCCATAATTCATTCGTATCATATCTGTATCGATTTAGTAATAGTTCAGCTTGAAAATTATATCAAAATGATACCAAACCAGTGTACCCAAACATGCATCGATCCATACAAATAGAATTTAATCAAAGACAAATATAAAAATAATAAAAATAAAATAATATCAATGTCAATTTTGTTCAATAGATACGTTTAACAATTTATAAATATTGCACATGAGTTGCATCTATGAGGTGTGCACGAATCTCTTCTAATATAAATGTCAGTAAATCGCATCTCGTACATATGATTTATTTTAGACATTAATAAATATTTTAAAAATGTGATTCAATACTATATGACTTTTATTGAAACACATTTTCTTAATGTGATTATTTTGTTAAATCATGAATCACATTCTTTATATATAGTTCTGTCTTGATCATTTCATAATTAAATGTATATAAATACATAGGTATATATTTTTTGTTTTCAAATATAGAGATGTGTTTGCCCGGTAAACTTGTAACATAATTATCATTAAAACAAACCTACCAGCATGGCATATCGTATACATTAGTATTAACAATTCGACATAACGAACATTCCACTCCAAGATTTCAACGATGTCTTCCCCACCATCTCTCTCCTCATCCTCTCTCTCTTCCTCTACGTTCTCCTATCCACCTCCACTCCCCCTCCATCACCACCACCACCGCCGCCGCCGCCTCCCCAACCTCCAATTCAACTCACCATCACCACCCCAAACACCTCCCTCCCAACACGTTACTTCGAAGTAACCAGACCCATCAAGCTCCCCAACACAAAACCATGTTCTTCCCTCATCCTCCAACACGAATTCGGCTACACATATGGGAAACCACCAGTTATCGTCGATTATACCCCTCCTTCTCACTGCCCATCTACCAAATTTTCCAAAATTGTCCTTGAATGGAATGCCACGTGTAAAGGGAGACAGTATGATAGAATCTTTGGTGTCTGGTTAAATGGTGTTGAGATTTTACGTAGTTGTACTGCTGAGCCTAGAGCGAATGGCATTGTTTGGACTGTTAAGAAGGATATTACTAGGTATTACTCTTTGCTTATGAAGAATGGTAGTTTAGCTGTTTATCTTGGTAATTTGGTTACTAGTGTTTATACAGGTGTTTATGATGTAAATTTGACTTTTTATTATTACCCTTTTGAGAAAAGTTTGAGTCTTGGTAGTGGTAAGAATTTAAAGTTTGGAACTTTAGCACCTGGGTTTGATGAAAGTTTGAGTCTTGACCGTGGTATTGACGTAAAGGTTGGAAATTTGGTACCTGGGGTTGGCTGTAATGCGGATTTGGTGATACCCATTTCGCGGAATTTGCCATTGAATGATGGGCTGTGGTTTGAAATAGAGAATTCAACTGATGTCGAAAGGAAGGATTTTGTGATCCCACAGAATGCTTATAGGGCTGTTCTTGAGGTTTATTTGTCTTTTCATGGGGATGATGAGTTTTGGTATACGAATCTTCCGAATGAGTTCATTGAGGCGAATAATCTTACTGGGGTGGATGGGAACGGGCCATTTAGGGAGGTAGTTGTTAGCCTGGATGGGGATGTAATTGGTGGTATATGTCCTTTTACAGTTGTGTACACTGGAGGAATTAATCCTCTTTTATGGAGACCTATTACCGGTATAGGATCATTTGATCTTCCTAGCTATGACATTGAGGTTACACCCTTTCTGGGAAAGATTTTGGATGGAAAGGTTCATGAGTTTGGTTTTAGTGTAACTAATGGTTTGGATGTGTGGTATGTCGATGCAAACTTACACGTTTGGCTGGACCATAAGAGCACGAAAACTAAAGGGGCCCTTTTGAGCTATAAGAATGTCCCTCCATTAGTCTCTTCATTGTTGGAATTTAGTGGTCTAAATGGAAATTTCCTAATAAAGGCAAGCAGATCTGTATCATCTTGTGGATGGGTTGAGTCCTCTTATGGAAATATCACGGCAAATTCAACCCAAGGTTTCAGTTTTACTAATGTGATGGTCATTGGGGATGATGGAAATTTGCAAGTTATTGATCAGTCCATTCATTTCAATGATAGTGTTGATTTGTCAATGCCAGTCTTGCCTCTTTGGTCATTTCAATCGTACAAATACTTTCCACTTTACTTGTGGACGAAAGATGCAGATCAAGGGAAGGGAAGCTACCTCTCCTTGGTAAACATCAGTTTGGTGTTTGATGAAAAGAGGTATGATGCTGTTGGTTTCTTTGGTTTCTCGAGCAGCTTCCTGAATAATGTTCAAGAGGGGCAGGGTTCTATGCTAATCAAGGATAACTTGGTAGTGAGTGGATTAGGCAGTACCCAAGAAGTGTATAAATACGATAGCAGTCAGCTCTGCTACTTTAGAAATATAAGCAGCTCGGATTACATCATTCTCTACGATCACATTGGATATGTCTGTCCAAAGGATGAACAACCGCGTGTTGGGTTCAATCTAGGTGGAAGGAGTTACCTTGCTTGATTGGCTATTGGAAGCTCGAGTTTTAAGAGTGCAAATAGAGCAATATAGGCTAAGGCCCTCTTGGTTCAATGTTACGGTTACTGCTCTTTTGATGGGATGGAGTAGATTTGAGTCCCTCTTTCTATGTGAAATATAATATATCCAATTGGCCCCCCTCCGAGGGAAGAAACCCAAAAAAAAAAAAAAAAAAAAACGATGTGCCTTGTAAAGTTTTCACCTCATCATGGTCTCTAAATTCCTTGGTTTCCTAAATAATTGCCCGGTGAAATTAATGAGAATTGTTGCGAAGAACATCCATGAAAATTCTTGCCTCAAGTCATCATCCGTGCGTGGTCTTTTTTCCTTGTATCTTCGTGCAAATAGAATTTCTGAAGCTGTTTCTCTACATGTCTTGTAACTCTTGGATAAATGTCATAAATCTATAATGAAGATGGTAAATAATTACTCTCCCAATCCATGCAACCTTTGAAAAGGAAGCGATGCATGATTTAGCACATGAATTTGAAGCTTATTTATGGTTTTTTTTGCTGCTCTCTGCTATTGTCTTTCACATTGACGAGTCTTTGGTTTGAAGCCATGTAGCAACAACGATGTTGGAGGCACCTTTTTTTCTTGCACCGTATGATTGTGATTCCTTTGTCCTTTTGTATATGTCCCTCTATGTAAGTAGTACCAAGTTAGATATCTTTCTTTGAGGATTAACATGTCATGACATATTTAAACTGTACGCTGATGACTAATGAAAAAGTATAAAGTTAGTTACTCTGTTTTCATGTCTCTTTTCTTTGATTATATTCTTCAAGAATATTTAGATGCAATCTTTCTAAATTCCTTTTTTTGTATTATGTTTCTGCTGCTAGTGTGATTTATTAGTTGGCTGTGGAGTGTTACTAGAGGTGTAGATGGGTTAGGTGTAAATGAGTAAAGTGCAGGCAGATGGTATAGTATTATGCTCGAGTTCAAATTTGTAAACCCCTCAATCTTGGGGTAAAATTAGAGTAAACCTTAATTCTAGTTAAATTGGAACTTCAAAAGTTAACAATAATCAAGATATACTAGTAGTTTTAACTCCGATAATCCCACACTCAAAACCTGATGGTAATAGAGATAAGCTAAAAGTGGATTATAGTTCGAAATAGTGTGAGGAAGCCTAAAAAGATCATATTCGTTCAAAAATCATTTGTTTCGGATCCGAATGAGATCAATTCTAAAAAAATGTATCATGGTGCTTGGAATAGTAAAAATATTTCGATAACATATATAGATTCGTAATTACATACTTATAAAATATTAGTTTCATAATTTTTTGATAACTAAAAAATCAGATATAGCTCGTTTACACATATTTTCTTTACTGTTGGTATTTTATTTATCTAGTCTACTATTCTTGGTACTATTTATATTATTCATTACTATTCACCTATCTCTACTTCTTCTTACAAATCCATTCTTATAACTTATTTTCATTTCCAATACCATTTTTTATTAAATTTTTCTTATACTTTATTATTTTTATTTATAAAAATTAATTTTTTTCATCACTCTCTCTCTCTCCCCATGCAAAACCAGTGCCACTCCCCTCCTCTCTCATAGAAATGTAAACAAGTCGAGTTGATATAGTATCAAGTTTGAACTCGACTCGAATAAAAAACTCGAAACTCGAACTCGATCAAGCTTTTACTTTTAAGCTTGAACTCGACTCGATTTAATATTCGATAAGCTCGAACTCGACTTGATTAAGCTCGATTAGTCATTTAAATATTGATTTAATTATAAAGAGTATTTAATGCTCAATAAGCTCAAACTCGACTTGCCTCAACTTAATACTCGTTTAAGCTCGTGAGCTTGGGCTTACCTTGAACTCAAGCTCGGTAACTACTCGAGTAGCTCGAACTCGAGCTCAACTCGATTGTAAGTAAATCGAATTTGAGCTTTCACTGAGTCAAACCCGAGTAACTCGCGAGCTGTCGACTCTCATACATGCCCACTCTCTCTCTCAATTCATTTTCTTTTTCAATTTATTTTACTACATCTAAAATCCCTCCACACTTTTCTATAAATACTATCTCTCATTCCATTTCTTTTGCGCATCTCATTTTTCCTACCAAAAACTCTAACAAATTATCTCCTTAGATTTTCTCTCTAACCATTTCTACAAAAACACTCTCTACGTCTCCATTCCCATGAAACATTCGTCATACACACTAAACCTACTTCCATTATATCATCCATCTACAACAACTTTAGGTAAAAATTCCCAACCCCCCTCTCTTATTCCTAAAAATATAATATGAACATCATGTATATTTTGATTTCCATACATCCCAATGAGCTAATGCTAAGGATTGAAATCATAAAAACAAGATTATGTTCATGTCTTGTTTTAATCCATACTAAATTTATGTTTTGATTATGTCCATGTTCATAACCTAACTTTTATATGTTATTATGTATATGTATTTTTAGAGCATATAAGCTTACTAATATAGCTTTTTATTTGTGCCCTTCCAATTTATTTTTTATATGTTATTATGTATATATTCTTAGAGCATATAACCTCACTAACATAACTTTTATTTATGCCCTTCCAAGTTATTTATTTATTTCATGCAATTTATTAAGACTAGTTTTTTTAGTCTTAGACTTGTCCTTATCAAGTTAAAACAATTTTCTTTTCTTTATGGGACTTGTCCATAATCTAAGTTCGGGAAGCCTTGACATCAATCTAAGACTCCTATAATTTTCTTGATTTATTTTTTTTCTTTTCTCTATGGGACTAATCTATCTCTAGTCTAGAAGTCTTGATGCAAGCTAAGACTTCCAATACTTGACTTTATTTATATGTTCATTTGCTTATCTAATTTACTACATCCCATGTATTCCATATGAGTTATTTTTCTTCATATAATATAATTATATGATCATGTCATGCATAATTATAATGTTATTTAAATAAGAGGAGTTCTTTTCTTTTGTAAAAATTAAATACTAAACTCTTTACAAAAATAATTTTGGTACTTAGGAAAAGTTTCCATTCTAAACTTAGAAATTATAGTTCAACAATATCCTTTTAAGAATTTAAATAAGTTCAACCTAGATTTTTATGTAATGATATTATGTAAAGTTTTTCCAAGGCATAGTTAAGTAAGTTCCTTTACTCTCTTTTTCAAAACACCAAAATAAATTTATTATTAAATCTTAATATTGGTAATTCTTTACTATACAATTTTTCTTAAAAGCTTATTTAATAGAACTCATATTAACACTCTAATAAAAGCTAAGAACTAGACAAATCTATAAGTCAAATTAAAATCAACTTACTAGTAAAAAAAAACACCTAGAAAAGTAAGATCGTTAAACAACCTAAAGTAACAGGTTTTCAAAAATATACGAGCTTACTTTTATAAAGTCTATGAAGTAGGAAATAATAGTTATGATATAAAAAGTACTCATTTAAGATAAACTAAAAATCCCAGTTTTCATTTCAATAATTTACAAAGGAAACTTGTGGATTCTAATCTTTAAATTTCTTAAGGAGATTGTTCTATGAAAAATTATAGTTTGGAAAACAACACTACAATCATGCATGTAATGCTAGTTTATATATGTATAAAAAGGATTTTTTAACTGTATAAGTATCTATACACTTGCCATGGGATTTTGGATTGATGAAAAGCTTGGAAAATTGTATTTTAAGGGCTGAAAATTTCATAACCATTATGTATCGAATCGTTTTGTGACCCAAATGACTTTTTATGATAAAAATAACCTTAGAAATAGATAATCTTTTCGAGTGGGTAGAAAATGACATATAAGATGCGAAATTTTGAATAAAAACGAGCAAGTTGTGACCATTTTAAGTTGGAATTTTCATTCATATGAATTTTGATGAAAATAGTGAAATAGAATTAGAAATTTTGAGTAGAACTTTCATGAAATACTCATTCTGGGTATTTCTTTTGTTTAGGTGATGAGGAGTCGGAGGATCCATATCAGAGGAACTTTCATGAATAAAGGATTTTTGGTAAGGATGGCCGGGCAAGTTTATTTCCTACTTTTTTGTGCTTGTAGCTAGAAACACTAGAAGTAGGAAAAGATACAATTGGAGTATGCATGATAATGTTGGTTTAAAATATATTAAGCATATCGAAACGTGAATTGTTGTTAATAAAGTTCGTGTTCTACTATTATGATGGAGTATTTGCAAATTCTATAATCGCCTTTAAAATACTATAATCACATGTCAATAATTATATTAATAGATTCATACTTATCACGAAGTAAGTCACATTACATGTACCTATTATGCCTTGGTGAGAAAAGAATAGTAGTGAGGTATTCACAGGAATTGTAAGATTACCAAGATGGATGAATAAGAGTTCGAAAGAACTATTTTAGGATGGAGCGAGTAGGAGCTCAAAAGAACTACAGGTTGGATGATAAAACTGGGTTTTAAAGAACCTCGAACACCTAACCCTGAATGGAAGGCGTAAATCCATTCAAACATATGATTTTTGGTTGATCATATATTACTTGCTTACGTATTTGCTACATTTCATATGTCTGTTTAATAATTTATTTGATTTTATTGATATGAGTATGCTAATTCGGGAATATTCTCACTAAGCTAATTAAGCTTACACCCCAATAGATTTTTGTTGACGTAGGACCAATATCTTTTGTACCCGAGGTCTCCGTTTATCTAGGTAAGCTTACACTTTCAGAAGTTTTGGGGAGAAATTCTTTTGAAGATCTTAGAATAGATTTTCTTTAAAATCTTGATAGTTATATGGTTATTATATGTAAGAGCCATACCATATTTTGAATATTGGAGATTTAGTGGGAGAATGCCCCTAAGATGATGTAAAGACTATATTTTTATGATATTGAAGATAATATTAATTTAGATTCTTGTATGCTATATTTAATTCCTAAATTACACTTCCCACTTGTGTCTCCTCTTGCAGTGATAGAGACCTTACATATGGTTCAAAGATTTTTCATGACTTCGAGAATTCATTTTTAAGCTTTAATATCGTATATAGCGGAGTGCTATGTTTTGGATACCCTTTGGGGCGTGACAGTCTAAGTGTTATCTGTCACGCCTCAAAAGGGGGCCTAGTAGGATTAATCTAAAGCTATCATACCACGTGTGCACCCGTAATATGAGAGCCGTCCTATAAGTCAGAGTGTACAAGACTCTATTTATTTATTAATGTCTTTCATATAAATGATATATTATGTTACTGGATTTCAACTATGGAATCCGATTGTCCACTTTCTACCAAGACCGCAGAAATCAGTATCCCCTACCAAATAATGAAATTAGTTCTAACTTACAAAATATAAGGTCTCATTTGTTTATACAAATAATAATTTTTACATTATAAGTTCAATGCCACTTATGTATCCAACTTCACTATAGTCTGAAGGAGAAGTACTCTTCACATCCAGACCCAATTAGTGATACTTGCACAGAAACTGTTGGGGGGTGAGCGAACCACGGGCTTAGTGAGATAACTGACCAAACCACACATCAAACAATAACAAACAAGTATAATTACCAATCATATGCAATGTAACAATCAATCATATGCACATTACAAGCTTGGATGATCTAGAATCCAAAGCAGGATGGAATTTACGCCCTCTCATCGGGGTTGAAGGATCACAATGCTATGGCCCACCTACCCAGGAGAGACTAAGCATACAGGAATACAATAATACTCACTTTAATTATCTCTTTAAATTAACCATATCTTAAATCTCTCATTTCCTGTTTTCTGCCTTAGAAACTCCACTAAGTGTTAGTCCTTTCAAAGCGATACCATAAGCGACTCATTTACCATTTAGTTCCTATAGTATCGACAGCTCAAAGGTAACCTTGCGTTGATCTAATAGCTTTTAGCCTAGGTCAACCAAGCATTATCAGAGGGCCGAAATACTAACACGTAGTACGCTGCCACTTGCTCAAATGCTATTTATGCAAATCGTGTAATGCATGATCATTTTTTTTATGGTGTCAAAAGCTTTTAGCCAGTTTTAAGGTGATCATACAATTCATAGACAATATCAACATGCTTCATACAGGAATTATCATACAATAAACGTATCACTTATAATAGGATAAATTTGGCAATCAAGCATACACCAAACATCATGCAGTATACCCAACCTCACATGCATATTAGTTTAACGTATTATTATTGTAAATGCAGCTATATTACAAGTACAAACAGTATGATAAAGTCAAAGTTACTCACCTGTGGTCCTGCTAAACTATTGGAATATGCTACTGGAAATTCGAGAATTGATCTATTCTTCCTATGAAAACGAAATAACAGATATTTATTATTTAACTAATCTATTCTTCTATTAGTTCCGAAAATAAGATATTTGAAATAACATATTCACCAGATTAGTTATGGTATAAATATACTTACTAATTCTAAATTAGACATATTTTAGAAATTACGTACTTCTTCTTTTTTATGGTTTTACTCAGTATATTAGTCTAAGCTAAGTTAATTTGAAACTAATCGCCTAATTCAAATATTAAATCTATTTTAATTAGTTTAACCAATCCAATATGATTTTACTTAGTAAAATAATTCATTTAAATATATTAGTTTATTTATATTAATTACAATTTCATTGCACTTATTATGACAAAATATTTATTAACATAATAAAAATAGGGTAACTAAACTTCTTAATTATCTAGGTGTATCTTGATATTTAATTTAATTTCCATTACTTGTATTGGTTCTTTAATGATCCTATAATAATTAATATTATTTAATATTTATTTTCATTTTGCTTGTCTTGATCTTAAAATATTTTATATTTCTATTGAGCATTCGAAAAATTGATATTTAGCTAGGCTTATATTTTTATAGTTATTATTATTATTGCTGTTTTTATATATTCCTTATTCAACCCATTATAGTACTCGTATTTATCTACTATTATTTAGTGTCGTCGTGTTTCTTTTTATATACTTCATATAATTTTCTCGCTATGTAAAAAGTATTACATTATTCAAGAATTTATCTTATTTAAATTTCCATTCTTATGCATAAAATAAGTATTTTACAATTATTATACTTTATTTTGATTTATAAAGTACAATAATATAAATAATAATGATAATAATGTTAATTATAAGGTAATTCGCTAGTAATACCAATATTATTTTTCATAATAACTATATTTAAAATAGTAGTAATCTTAAAGATAACAATAATAATAACACATATTATAGTAATAATAATACTAGTAATAATCATAATAGTGGTAGTATCATTAATAATATTGTTTATAATATATATATTTTATGATAATGATATTCATTAATGCTGATAAAAATAATATTAATTGGTATTAATAACAACAATTATCAAAATAATAGTATCATTAACAATATTACTAATACTAACATTGGTAATGATGATGATAATAATAATAATAATATGATTAATAATAATATCACTAATTATAGTAGTAATAATAATCACATCATTGTTGACAATAATAATAGTAATAATGATAATATTAATGAAATTAACAACAGTAACAACAATAGAATAATAATAATAACAACAACAACAACAACAACAACATTCGGAATATAACAGATTTTATAACTAAATCTTATTAATTAATTAATTAATTTAATTTTTTTTAAGTAATAGAATCTTACCAAGTATAGTCTTGTTTTGAAGAGCACTATCCCACGACCCTTATGTGTCTTTGGAATTGAAAATAGTTGATATATGTAAAGTTATGGAATTTAGAAGTTTTGTAAGGGTTTTGATATAGAAAGTTAATATATATATATATATATATATATATAGATGGAGGAAAGTTATTGAATTGAGACAGGGGAATCGGGAAACGAAATCCTTGCATTTGTGTGTATGTATATATATATATATATTCTATTACGATCCTAGAGAAATAATAAAACCAAGAGGTTGGAAGAAGAGAAAGAAAAAAAAAATTGAAAGAGAGAGAAGACGAGGCAAGAAGAATGCATAAGAAAAAGAGGGATGATGAGAATTTATATAGAGTCTGAACGTGGATAGCAAGTTGCCAACTTGCTCAGAAAGTTTATTTATTTTAGTTGACTTCATATTGTATTATTTGGTCATGAATTCTAGGTGCAATTTGCACCGTATGCATACAAAATTAATTTAAGAAAAAAATATAAGAAAGATAAATTAAATAAAAGTACCAAAACAAAGAAAAGATGATAAATTTATAACCCATGACTATGTAAGGAGTGAGAAAAAAATATAATTTGTGTAAAAAAATCAATTTTGGGCTAATTGATACATTGATAAATATTGATTCGGTATAATTTTGAGATGAAAATTTCCATATTCTCCTTATTAAATATTATGAATACTATGGTATACATAGAATTTCTATTAAAGATATCTAGTTATGTGTTTGATTTTTCACTTTTTGTTGGAGAGTTGGCACGTACTGAGAAGTTCAAAATGAAATCAAAAGAAAACGTTAAAACAAAACAAAAAAAATGTAAGTGAGTTAGGATAAATAAAAATACAAAAAAAAAAGAAATGATAAATTTATAATCAATAAATATGTAAGGGTGAGAAAAAAATATAAACTTATAAAAAAATTAATTTTGCTGGTTTAGTGATACGTATGTTTTATGTTAATACTGATTCAGTATATTTTTAGTTGAAAAGTTCTATATTCGCGTTATTAAATATTCTGAACACTATAGTATACATAGAATTTCTATAAAGATTTGTATATATGTGTTTGAATTTTTGCTTTTGTTGAAAACTTAATCCGCGTCCAAGAGAAGTTGAAATTGAAAACGTAAACGTAACTAATCAAAACAAACAAAAAAATGCAAATGAGTTAGGATGTATGAATATATAAAAATAAAAAGAAGATGATAAATTTATAACCAATAAATATGTAAGAGTGGGGGAAATATAATTGGTGAAAAAAATTAATTTTGTGGATCTAAATGACACGTATGATAAATACTGATTTGATAATATTTTTGGATAGAATTTATATGACGATATTAAATATCTGAATATGGCAGTATACATAGATCTTTGGTTTTAATACTTTTACTTTTCTGTTTTATATATGCTATCGTGAAATTATATTTTATTTGTTTAAAAGTTTAGTTTCGTGGTATTTTGATAAATTAATAAATATTTCCCTCAATTTGACTTTATTATAAATTTTTAAGATTTGAAATTACACATGAAATCATTTCTATTTATAAATTTATTCTAAACTTTTTATTAGATTAGAAATTTAATTTTAATTTTATATTTGTTACTTAGTTCTTTTTTACTAATTATAAATTACTGGATTAGATTAGACTTTTAGTTTTTATAGACTCAGAATTATTTAACTTGAATGTTTTAAAATATTATAATATATATTTTACATTAAAACTTAAGTTCGTAAATATTAAATAGTTTTCTTTATTCTTTATTATGAACTTTTATAGTCTTAGTGATAAAGATTCTTTATTCTAATTTGTTCATAATTAAAAATTTAAATCGCTAAAAATTTGGAGTGATTTCTAATATTTTTGTTATAGTTCTTTTATGATTCTACATTTTATTTTTATATATTTATTATAACCGGGTTATGTAAAATCAAGGGGATTACATTATCAGAGCAGCAAGGTTAGGGAAACAACAATAAGAATAGAATCATGAGTAGAAAATAAGCTTTAGCTGTGAATAGCATAAGTCTGAAATCTTAAAAGACTAATGATCTATTTGCCTTTTTATAACTAAGTATTGGAGAAGTTAGAACAAAGGCCCGAGAGTTTGCAATAAGGTATGAAGGAACCTTTGTGGACCACAGATTGAAGCTTAGATTGTTATGTGAAGACTTTGCCTTAGTTGGACGACCTAGATCCGACTCTGGCATTACCATATGGGAACACATAATAGAGGGAATAAGGTATGATGCAAGAAAAGAGAGAGAGCTGGACCGACCTAGAAGTGATCTATGGGATAGAAAGGATCATGGGATATTATTACAATGTTTTGATGCTTTAAGAGGCTATGTTTTTCTTGAGGAACGAAAGGAGCCCGATTTTCCCTGACTTCCGAACTTGGAATTCCCTTGGACCACCATTTGTTTACACCCATGACGAATTGGCTGATCATACCATTTGTAACGAAAGGGATGAAGAGTTCTACTTCTTTTGGTATGGAGTTTATCGCAATGTTTTGAAGCACCCAGATGAACCACAACCAGTGCTACAGCTAAATGTTGAATGTGGAGAAGACATGATTGAAAATGAGGAGATGGTGCAAGAAGAAGAAGAGGAAGACTGTAAAGAGAAACAAGATCCCGAAGTCGAGCCCGATAAGTCATATGAGAACCATCTTTGGAATGAATAAGATGACAATCTACATGGCAATATCCGTGATCTAGTATGGCAACTAAACCCCGAGTTTAGTAGGAATTGTTCGCACACGCCATTGCTAAGGACCAATTCAAGAGAGGAACCCTAAGATAATGATGTGATGATGACCGAATCAGATGAAGAAGCCGCTCCGTGTTAAGCTTTTGACCAAGGAGGACCAAGTATAGTGGGAACTCGACCCTCTAACAAAGGAAAAAGGATGTCAGTTGGGAGGTACATGACCGTTTTCTTGACAAAACAACACAAATGTTGTCATGCCTCAAAAGAGGGGCCTGCTAGGATTATTTTGAAGTTATCATACCATGTGTGCGCCTGTAATATGAGAACCATCTTATAAGTAAAAAATTATAAGACTCTACTTATTTATTAATACCTCTTACTTAAATGTTACATATACATGTAATAGTATTATTGAAATTCAACCATGGAATCCGATTTTTCACATTTCACCAAGATCGTAGAGAATCGGTATTTCCAACCAAATAGTAAAAAAAGGGTTCCACTCCTACAAAATGTAAAGTCTCAACTATTTGTATAGATTATTCAGAATTATATTCTAAGTTCTTTGCAACTTAGCTTTCTATCTTCATGAAGATCTGATAGAGAAGTACTCTTTACATATTCTTAGCCCAGTCCCAGGTAGTGCTATTCCTGCACAAAGATTGTTAGGGGTGAGCGAAACCACAACTCAATGAGTTCATTCCTCACTACTACTGGTCATGTAAGTTATCAAGCATTAATTAATCACTCATGCAAATCTATCTGTATATGATATAATGCGTACGTAATGAATACAAGCAACACATCTATGGGTGTCTGAGCCATAAATGATGTAGATTTACGTTGTCTATATATCAATTGTCTCCCATACTTAAGTGTATGGGACACGTTGTCTTAACATAAACAAGGTTGTCTGGTGGTAGCATCCATCTAGACTTCCCTAATGCTTATGTATCATTAGTAAAAGGCAATATTTCCTAACGTGTTCACGTGATTTACGCTGGTTAATGTTGGCTAATATTTAAATTTGATTATCACCAAATAGTGGTAAATTAAATTGACCATCACCAATTAATGGTGAACCGGGCAAGTAGAATATCTATTGCTAAAATTGAACATCACCAATCAATGGTGAATCGGGTAAGTAGACCCTGAGTCAGGCAACATCTACCACCACTTGACAAGTGGACCTCGAATCAGGCAACATCCACTGTTAAATCAATACTCGGAAATGTCTATGTTTATTTCATAAATTCTTTGATAAAACTCGTTTAAGAGATAAAAAGGGTGACCTGAGATTCTTCAAGTCGTGGTCTTTTGAAAATACCTTTCAAAAATACATTTGATTGCAAACTAAGACATTTCCTACAAGGGGTTTGAAGCACATGCGACAACTATATTTGATTAATTTTGTCAAGTGATTATACTTATCCGTTTATTTAGGTGATCATGCAGATGATAGCATTCACATCAATTAGTCATTCATTAGACAAGTAATATAGCCAATCATAAGCAAACACAACCAAATAGTAGATCATCAAAATTCTCTCACCTGAGCATTCTTGTTTACTTGATATGTCATTGGAAAGTATTTGAGGTTTGAGAATGTAGACTCAAATTCTCCTATGAAATGAAATAATAATTGCTCATTACAATATTTATAGTTTTGTAATAAGTCATAAAATCGGTTTTTATCATTTTTAGTCCTATTTTCTCATTTTTGATCCATCTTTGACTTATAAAATATTTTAAGTCCTATTTTGCTTAATAATTTTGTTATTAAGCTTTTATTACTTATATAGTTCTTTTAGTATGTCTACCTTAAGATAATTGATATTTACTATTTATTATTTATTTTCATTTTTCTTGTCTTGATTTTAAATAATATTTATATTTTCATTTAGGGCGTTTTCTTTATTCTAAATTTATTTAAGTTTCTCTTTCGTTAGTGTCCGTATTGATAGTGGATTTTTATTTATTATTTCTTCATTGGTCAACCTTATTTGTCTTATGTAAATTAAAATTTCTATTATTTATATGGTTACATTTTGTATTTATTCCTTTAATTATTTTTCTAACATATTCATAGTTTTCTAGAGTTTAAATATATATCAAATGTTTATTAAATTAAAATTTTATTTTTAAGACCATAGCATGTACGTTGTCATGAAAAATAAATAAAATATGATAAAGAAATAGAATAAATTTAGTTTTATACATATATTTTGTTCATAAGGATATATATACATATATATTATATATATAATAGATGTATATATGATCAAATATGTTAAGAAAATTAAGAGTGTAAATTGCGTGCTCAAGGGTAGGAACAGGAGTACCCATAAAGCACCTTTGGAGCAGGCATGGAAAGGCAATGGGGCAGCTATGGAGTACTCATTGAGCATACACCGAGTGCTCAAGGAGTGAACATCGAGTGCCTAAGGAGCGTGTGTTTGAGTTCTCATTGTGTGTGTGTGAATGTTTATGATAGTTTTAAATAAGTTTTTGTTCTTACGATATCTCGCTCGTTTTCGATTTTGATGTATAAATAGTCGATTTGATAGTACTCTTCGAGTACTTTATAGTAATGGTTTTTTATTCAAGAAAAGAAACTTGTAAGATTTTCAAATTTATAAAACAAGTCTACAACTTTTGGATGAAAACATGACAGCCTTAACTTAAATTTGTTTTTGTGATATCTAACTCATTTCTAATATGTTTTTGATGAATAAATAGTCATTTCCATAGGATTTTTCACGTCCAATCCATTTATGATGTTGTTTTCACTAAACAAGATCTCTAAGATGGCAAAAACATAGGATCGGATTTGTAATTTTGTAAAAATCTGACAGCTAAGAGTGAAACTTTGTTTTTGCGACATACAATCCGTTTTTAACAAATGAGTAGTCGATTTTATAAGATTTTCATGTTCTTTCCATTGGCGGGTCATTTTTGGCTTAGGATAAACATATCGATACAATTTATTCATATAGTTCAACGTCTTACTTGATTATTTAACAAGCTTGGTTGGATTTCCTTCTTCTTCTAGATCCAAATTTCCTAGGGCTTTAATATTCTAAAGAAACAATCAAGAATCATCAACACAATAGTAAATCGACTTATCAAATTTACATCATAACCATCTACTCAATCGGATTTACATATTCTCCTAAAATCATTTAATAATTAACTTCTTAATATCTAAACTTGAACACAATGCAAGCTTCAAGCTGGTATGATTTTGCCTTGGTTGAATGGTGAATGTAACTAACTTCTCCTCTTTGTAATGGACTGAAACTTATGTTAAGAGATAGTAGAATGGGTAGTGGTAAATTTTGAAATAAATTGGCTAAACCAACATTATTATTACCTCTAGTTTTTTATTCCTAAAACCTTGGTGAAGTTAAGGAAAATTAGTAGCTATTTTCCTTTGCTTTGTCGCTACTGTTTGTAGGGTGAAAGATGGTCTAATTATAGTACTTCATGTTGTTAAGGAGTAAGGCTTATATCATGGATCAAAGTAAGAAAGATATGGGCTGTTGTTGCTCTGTTTTTTGTTTCCTCCTTTGCTGTCATGGTAGAGTTTTTGGAGAAGAAATAGGGTAGTTTATGTTGGTTGGGGCATCTAATTTTTGGATCAGTTGCTGGGGATTAAAGATGTTTGTCTTGTTGCTAATTACCACCTATTTATATGCATCAAACAAGGATTGATACGTGGTATAAAGGGGCTATTTTTGGGATGTGAAAATAGGGGTTGTAGGGGTTGTTTTCATTTGAATTTGTTGCAGCATTAAAGTCGTTTGTGTGTGTGTGTTTCTTATCAGATTTTACAAGTTAATAATTGACTATCTATGTATACAATTAGTGGAGTTTCATTGATGGTTATTAGGGTCAAGATTTTCAACCTTTGTGAGATAAAATTCCTATCCTAAATTGGCTAAGTTCGATGGAGATTTGTATGCATCTGTGTGTGTTGTTTGTGTTGGAATTTGTGCTTATTGTCTTCTCCTATAACAGCTGGTACTTACAGGAAATGGGGAGAAGGATTGAGGCCAGTTTGTATGTTTTTAGTTAATAGATTTCTTAAGTCAATAATTGATTATCTTTGTGCCTATTTGCTACATTTTTATTGGATCTTGTAGGTGTCAAGTTGTTGAAAATTTGGGCTTATTGTCTCCTCCAAGCTGCTGCAATTTACAGGAAATAGAAAGAGAATTATGGTTGTTTGTTCCACTGTTGCTGCTGTTTTTATGGAAGTTGAGGAGGAAATTTAGGCTGGTTCTACAAGTTGATTAAAGCTTGTATATGTGTCTATTAGAGAGATTTTTATTGGAGATTTAGGAGGTTGAATTGTCAAACTTTGTGGGCTGATGTTTTTCCTTCTCCTTCTAAGTTGTATACGGTGATATATGTGCTACAACTTGTGGGTTTGGCTCCATTATCTCAGGCTATTGGAACAAAAGGAATTTGTATCGTTTTTCCCCAAATTTAGATCAAGTTTTCTTCTTCATTTAATAAGTACGTTAGTGAGTGTTTTACAATTGGTTGTTAGGTCCTTTTCAATTTGACTTTTCTAGACATTTTGGTTCAAATTGTTAGGCAATTTACGTAGAGAATTTCCATGAGTTATAATAAGTCTTATTGCTGTAATTTTCCATTGTATATGCATTGTATAGGTTAGAATATTAGTTGCTTTTGTGAAATTTCTAAATTTCAAGTAGTTTATTATGCTATATGCATATTTATATATTAGTTATATGGGGGTTTTATCTCTAAAAGTTGATATATAGCTTCTATAAATTTTTAGATTATCTTTGAGTTCGAATTTTAAATTTAAAGTTTACATGATTAGATATTTTTAGAGTTTTATCTTACACAATTAAGGTTTTCTGGGCTCGATAAGCTAAATTAATATTTTAGTTCCTATAGGCTTAGAATTTCCAAACTAGAACAATGTTTCAATCCAAATATTTATTTAAAGTCTAGTTTTACAGTTATAGATCTGTTTGTATGGTCATCGCGTATTTGTAATCTAAGCGATTCATCTTTTAGTTATCACTTTATAGTCAATTCAATATATAGAGAGGTTGTCTTTTATTCTTTTTGAAATGTAGAGCTACTTTTAATTATATCTTGAGTCATCTGCTTAAGATACGAAATCTTGTCTTTGGTATCATTTAGAGTCAAAGAATTTTCTAGTCGGGTTTCTTACTATAAATGAGTTTATTACTACTCATAGAGTTATTCTAGAGTTTTTATTTGGTCCTAAGTTTAATATCTATTTTACATTTACTACTCTATTCATTTTACTAGTTATAAAAATTTTCAGGGTTACAATGGTTAAATCAAGATTTTAGTCTCTGTAGACTCAAAATTGTCTAACTAAAATATAGTATAATTCAAATATTTAATTAAGGTTTAGATTTATAAATATTGATAAGTTTTTGATCTTTTTACGTATTTTCTAATTATAATAATTTATCTTTAAACCATCTTTTTATAAGCAGTAGGTTATAAAAATTATTTGTCATTTATTGTAATTCAAATTTAAGGTCAACTATGATTATTTGTTGAGTTATTGACTTATGCTGTAGAATCTTATCCTAAGAATTATTTGTTTAATAATTAATGATCATAAATTTTCTAAGGCTATTTTAAGGTTTTAAAATGTTAGGGATAATTCGAAAATCATTGTTTTATTATTTTAACAAATTTATTTTCTAGCTATGGAACTTAAGATAGAATGGTCTAGAAGTTTATAGCAACGATCGATTTATCATCGACTATTGATTGTCTAAAACTTATGAAAGTTACATTTTATGTATTGAAATTTTAATGGTAAGGATTTTAATTTTTCTAACCACAATCAAATTTGTTTACAATTTAATATTTTAAAAAAATTTAAATCGTGAAAAATTGGGAGTGGTTTTTGCTACTTTTTATTATAGTTCTTTTTGATGCTATATTATATTTTTAATAATTATTATAATTAGGTTATGTGAAATTTGGGAGATTACAAAGGCTCTACAAGCCATGATCAACAGGGGTCAATCTCCCTGAAAGTCATGCCAAGGAAGAGGAACGACGGAAGGATGGAATCAAAATGCTAACGTCATCATTAGCAGAGCATATCCTAATAGTCTACCTAAGATTTTTTAATAGGATCGACCTAGGTCATAAGGGCGATTAAAAAATCTGATTTATGTAATTAGAATGGTGCTATGTTTCGTGTGTCTTTAGACTTATGACGTTTACTTGTGTGTTGTTTTGTAAGGATCATTTGCCGATTGTGTTTTCATTAAATGAAATTTCCGTTTTGTGACTAATTGAATCTTATTCATTATGATTTTGATTTCATAAGTTTTTGAACTTTGCTTTGATAATTGTGATATTTGAATTACTCTATATCTCTATGATTCTGTTACATATCGTGCCAAAACTTATAAAATGGAGAAAAGATTGAACTTATGTAATTAAAATATTTAAACAGCTGAACTCAAAGAGGAAGAAATCGTAAACAATGCACTTCAAATCAACCCCCGGTTAAGGAAAGGTATCTACTTGAAGTCCCACCACTAAATCCAAAAGCTATACCACCGTCAATTCAATAAGTTGACTTCCAAGCCACTCTTGGATAGATAGCACAATTGTTAAATACTCTTGTGTAGTAGTGGAATGCATTTGCGCCTGCTCCGACCCCTACCCCAAAACACACATCAAGCATTTGTGGAAGTACCCACACCTCAGGATGAGCAATCATGTACCGTGCCTTTATCGCCGCCTTCATCGCCAAGACCTTATAAGAGTGTTTTGCTAGAATTCACAAGAGTGATAGATACTTTTAGGGAGCCTTTGGCAAGCCAGATGAGGCAGAGGATTAGCTCGTGCAAATAGAAAGATCTTTTGATGCATATGAAGTGTTGTAACATTTGAGGCTCAATTACAATACTTACATGCTTTGCCTAAATACTCGTGTATGGTGAGAATCCAAAAGTAGAGGGTTGATGCCTCCGGTCACTTAGGAGATGTTTCAACAAGAATTCCTAGAAAACTACTTCCTAAGAAGTCTCTGAGTTCAATATAGCGTAGACTTCCTTTATATTGTGCAACAAAGCAAAATAGTGGAACAATATGAGACTAAGATCAATTAGCTACTCTAATATGCGCCTGGCTCCTACAAGTACAACGAGGAGTTGAAGAGATAAGTCTTTTTGTATGGATTGGATGAAGAGATGCGTGTTAAGTTGAAGGAATTTGATATAAGGAATTTTCGAGATCTAGCGGAGAGAGCTTGGATAGTGGAAGGAGGAAAGAAAAGAAAGCCATGCACCAAAAAAGAAAGTTCACATCCCTGGAAGGAGATTTCTTGAGGGATTCAGTTATGGCTAGCCATAAAAAAGGTTCAAGCCGAATTGCAGTTTTAAGGGAAATGTTAGTGGAAGAAAAGAGGAGCTGAAGAATATAATTTGCTAGAAATGCCAAGGTACCTACTACTCTAAAAAGATGTACGCAATTACAGGATAAATGTTTCTTCTGTGGAGATCCCAACCACAAGGTACTAGATTGTCCGAAAAAAGCATCCTCCATTTGTTATGTATTTGGGAGGCCGGTCACTTTGCTAAGGAGTGCCCAAAAAAGAGAAATACCCCTACCCGATCGTCTGGACCATTTAGAGGACCTACTCCAACAAGAACAAAAAATGGTAATGGAAGTAGGAGTTGTATTGCCTCTATACACTGAATGAGGATTCACAATTTGGAAGGTTGATGGGCATGTGGAGAGATGGACGACGAAGGTATGGAGTTAGCAGCCCTTGAGGATGAAGATAATTACAGTCCTGACCCGGTCATAGGTTAGCTTGAAACCTTAATATAGTATTTTCTTTGTTTTCGTATAAGTACAAGGATATAATAAAACAATGATTAGATTATTAAAATCTTAGAAAAAAGAAATAAGAGACCATACATATCGAACATAGAATGTGTATACAAATAGTTAAACAATCCCTTTTGACATGGGAGTTATCCATCATTGATAGTTTAGACAAAGAAAATCGGATTAACTATAGTTATGACCACCTTCAGCTTTAAAATAAAGACACCTATGGATATTATCATGTTGATAAGGGAAATTTTGAAAAGATTGTTCCCTAGAGATTCAAGGATGTCCCTCCACGACAGACCTTATAATTTGGAAATAAGTAAGTAGGAAATAATCATAAGAATGAGCTGGTTAGTTTCTGTTAAGGCCACCGTTGACTGCCGAAGTATGGTAGCGGAGGTTACCAAACAAAACGTAAGGAAAGTGGCATTTGTTGATAGATCTGTGAGTTCTGGAGGGCATGAGATAAGTTCTTTTGAGTTAATAGAGGAAGTTGATGAGGAAATTGAAGGTAATGTTGGAGAAACCCGTTTTAGATAAACATCCCCATCATCAACAAGTTTTCGATGTTTTCTAAAGGAATTGCCTAGATTGACACCAAAGCAAAAAATTGATTTTGAGATTAACTTGGTAAGGAATACAGAGTTTATATCAAAAGCACCATCTCATATGGTACTAGTTGAGTTGAAGAAATTGAAGAAGTAACTATAAGAATTCTTGGACCAGGGATTTATCAGGACAAGCGTTTTGCCTTGAGGAGTGCGGTGCCCTTCGTAAGGAAAAAGATGGAGCCATGAGAGTATGAATAGACTTCTGCGGACTTAAAGTTGCTATCAAGGACAAGCATCCATTGCCACGAATTAATGATCTCTTCGATTAACTCCGAGGAGTAGGAGTGTTTCACACATCGATTTGGAAGATGTGCCTAGGACCGCCTTCTGAGTATGCTACAAGCATAACGAGTTCCTAGTAATGCCTTATGGAATGACGGACGCACTTGTAACCTTTATGGTCTTGAGGAATCAAGTGTACAATCCATTTTTAGGCAATGTGTGAGAGTCTTCATCGATGACATCCTTACCTATTCAATGACGCATGAACAACATAAAGAGCATCCACGAATGGTGTTACAAACATCGAAAGCACACAAGTTATATGCCAAGTGTGATTTTTGGTTAAACTAAGTTTCCTTTTTGGTCATGATTATTTCAAGTGAAGGTATATCGGTAATTCCCTAAAGAGATAAAAGTAGTGGTGGTATGGAAATTGCCTAAGACAATAACAAAAGTGAGAATTTTCTAGGTCAAGATGGTTATTATAAGAAGTTTGCAAAAGACATTTCCAAGAGAGCCAAGCTTTCGACTCGAGTAACCCAAAAAGAAAATGAGAAGTTGTATTGATGGACAAAAGAGAACGAAGTGTCGAAGAACCGAAGTGACAACTTGTCTCCACACCGACTGTGATGCTACCAAATTAAAAGAAGTTCTACATAGTGCATAGAGACACATTGAGAAATGGTCTCGGATGTGTGCTAAGGCAAGGTGAAAAAAGTGATTGCTTACGCTTCTTGACAGTTGATGTAGCAAGAACAAAATTCCCTGATACATAATTTAGAGCTAGTCGTAGTAGAGTTTGCTCTCAAGTTGAATTTTATCTGAACAATCAAAGATGTGGAATTTATATCGATCACTAGAGCCTTAAGTGTTTGTTCATGCAAAAAGAGTAGAACATGCGATAAAGGAGACAGTTAAAGCTCATAAAGGACTATGATCTTGAAATAAACTATTGTCCAAAGAGAGTAAATGTTGTGATCAATGCCTTAAGTCGAAAGAGTGGAAAAGCCTAAGACCGACAGAAAGGCTGGATGGATTAGAAACGACAAATTCTTGAGTAAAAGTTCGAAAATCATGTGAACTTGAAGGCTAATTTCCATTGGAGGAATATTGGACCTTTTGAAGTACTCAAGCCCATTTAACGAATTTAGTACATAAGCCAAGTTTTGAGGACAAAAATTTCTTTAAGGGGGTAGGTTGTAAACCCCTCAATCTTCAGGTAAAATTGGAGTAAACCCTAACGCTAGTCAAACCAGAATTTTAAGAGTCAACAATGATCAAGATATACTAGTAGTTTTGACTCAGCCAATCCTGTATTCGAAACCTGATGACAATAGAAATGAGCTAAACTAGATTATAATTCGGAATAGTGTGAGGAAGCCTGAAAAGATCAGATTCGCCAAAAAAACATTCGTATCAAACCCAAACGGGATCAGTTCTTGAAATATGTGTCATGGTGCTCAGAATAGTAAAAATATTTTGATAACATATATATATTCGTAATTTCATAATAATTCATAAAATATCAGTTTCATAATTTTTCAGTAACTAAAAATATTAGATATAGCTCATTTACACATATTTTTTTTTTACTACCGATATCTTATTTGTCTTGTCTGCTATTATTGGTACTATTTCTACTATTTATTAATGTTCTTCTATCTTTACTTTTTTTTTTTTTATAAACCTATTTTTACTACTTATGTACCTATATCTTACATTTTCATTTCCAATATTATTTTTTACTAAATCTCTCTTGTATTTTATTATTTTTCTTTATCAAAATTAATTTCTTTCATCACTCCCTCTCTTTCTCCTATGTAAAAACCAGCCCTGTAAACCCCGAGATTTTTTTAAAGCAAAAGGATAGAAACATAGAATGGAAAATATAGATAGCTGATTTAGAAACCGACAAAAATCCTAAAATGAATCTATAAGTAGTATTGGTCTGTCTATGGGTAAGAACTTTAAAATAAAGCTTTCTAAATAGTATTAAACTCTACTTATGAAATTTCAAAGCCGGTATCAAAAACTCTACAGATAAGAAATAATTTAAATAAGATTCCAAGTTCAATAAACTACAAATATCCGATAACGCTTATAGTTAGAAAACAATAATTTAAGGATGAACTATTAGAGTTTTAAATACGCGATCGAAATATAAACTGACCCGTAATTTATGCTTTTGACTTCAAATAAATATTTGGACCGCACCACTGTTTTAGTTAGGGTGTTTTTAAGCTATTAGAGCCTAAAACAAAAATTGGCCTAATAAGCTTATAAAACGCTAATTGCGGGAACTAAAACTATACAAAGAATTAATCGCGCAAATTTTTTTTAATCAAAACTGTATCTTTTGATAATCTAAAAATTATGTGGAACTGTATAGAATTTTTTTTTAAACTCTTAAAATAAACGACATATTTATACTCGTTTCGTTTGATAAACTACCATAAAACTTGGATAATTATCAACTAAGTACTCTTTTAAAAAAAAATATGTCCTAATTAATGAGGAATATTAGGTGTTAGTACACGTTCATGGCTAGGAGTGCTTCAAATTAATGCCAGCCGAAATTCTTCCTCAAATTGGGTTGCTTGAATCAACAAAAGACTTGTGTTGCCCAATCATATTCAACCAAGTCCAAGCCTTAATTAATACAGCAAAGGAAACTTTAAAACATTACAACAATGCAGAATTATTCTCGTCCAAAGCACCACCCGTTGTTTCTTCTATATTAACTCCATTAACCCTTCATAACTCACATCCCAACAACACCTTAATTTACCCCAGACAACAGCTCACATACTCCCTTAGATATGAGCTTCATAACAGGAGAAAAACTCACTTAGAACACACACAAACACCATCTCTTTAACACAAACACACTTGCACCTTGAGCTTAAGGAAGGAGAAGAGAAAGGTAAGTTCACTTTGTTTTTATTTAATCACATGATAAAATACTACTCTAAACAACGTTTTGACACCATTAGGATTGGAATAAGCTTCAAAACGAGCCAAAACAACCACAAAAACAGCTCATAAGGTAAGAGCTCCTAACTTAGTTACACCATTTTCTTTAAATCCGAAAATAGAGTATATGTATATGTTTCTGTGTTTTAAATTAATATAAGTATAAGTATAACATCTATAAATCCTTAGGAATGAATTAGAAGTGTTTGGGAAGTGTAAAACTTGCAAAACAAAATCTGGTCTAGAGGAACAAGATGATGAACAGTAACTTTCGTTGTTACTATTCATCCTAATATCCAAGCTTATATGATCATTCTTGTTAATTTTGTATTCAAACAAATAAAACTATCCTAATAATGTTAGTATAAGGTATATATATGCTTATATTAGAAGCTGGAGTGTTAAAAATGAAAAGGGAATGAAGAAGCAGAAACTGGAACTTCACCACGTGACATACGTAGTTACTGTTCCGATTTTGTTTTATTTATTTATTTATTTTATTTTATTTGACTTTACTTTATTTTATATTAATGAATATAATATTAATACACATATAAATCTATCTATATATATATATATATAAAGAGGAACGTAGTAATGTTCCAGTGGCGCACCTTGCAGACTAACGTCTGCAGAATTTGTTTTGTTTAATTTTTTTTTTTATTTTTATAATGATAATAATAACGTTGAAAAAAAAATTTTTTTTGTTGGAACGTAGTAACGTTCCCAGCGGAGAGCTCCTTCACACAACTTTGAAAGTCTAAAATTTGTTACTGTTTAAAATTTTCTTAGAAACAGTAATGTTGAAAAAAAAAAAAAAAACCTGGATGCATAGGAGTTCATTTCTGTATCTTAGTAAAATTAGGTCCTCTTCACATTTATACTATTATTAAAATAGAAAGAAATTGTTAGTTAAATTAATTATTTCTAATACAACTATTATTATGATTCCTACTATTTTCAAAAATAAGTAAAAATATTGTAATATTATTTTAATAATATTATTAATTTCTATGTTAGTAAAATTATTGCATTTTAAAAAATAAGAATAAAATTTAAGTAGTCATTAAATACTTTATATATATATATATATATAGTTATATATACATCAATGGAAAATTTTCAATTAATAAAATCGTGAACAATAAGATTACTAAAAATAACAAAATGTTTATGTAAGATAGACTAAGAAGAGTACAATAGTGTTAAACATTAAAAATCAAATAATAATTATTTTAAACAAACGAGAAATGTTACAAAATTGATAATAGTTGTAATATTGGGTAGTCAAAAATCTTTAAATATACGTTATACAACCATCTAACGGAACCTATAAATATTAAATAGGATCAAGAAAAATAAAACGACACCAAATAGTAAATAAATAACTGTTATCACAAAATCGTCAAAGGACCAATATAGTACTAGATAGGAAACCAAATACCAGTATAGGACACTTAGACAACTCATAAGAGTCAAGTATATAATTTCTATTTTATTGATGAATTTAATTATTCATCTCAATAGGTGAAAGTGATACAGTTGAAGACTATCCCGTTGACTACTACGATTAAGCGATATGAGCAGGTGAGTAACTCAGACTTACTACATTGTATGTGTTTGTAGTTTAGTTGCGTTAAAATATAAGAGAATAATTGAACTGTATTGAATTTAGTCATAGTTATCAATTGTTGTATGAGTGAGTGATTGCTAAATTACTTTAATAAAATTTATAAGATCATGTTTGATAAAGGCAATGACGTGTGGCATGTCATATGTTTGTATAATGGATGATCACTCTTAACTTGATTAATAAATTATGGGTGCTTTAATAGAAATTGACATACATTGCATGAATTGCATGTTTGCATACTAAGAATGATTGGCAGCCTATCACGTATTGGTTTTTCGGTTCTCTGGTAATGCTTGGTACTTCTAGGCAAGAAACTATTAGTTTTACGCAAGATTACCTTTGTTCTACTGGTTCCATGGGAACTATCTGGTAATTGAAGGACACCGCCCATGATATCACTTTGAAATAACTAATACTTAGTGGAGACTCTAAGATGAGAGGACAAGAATTGGGTGATCAAGATATGATGAGTGGAAAAAGAAATTTAAAAGAGGGAACTATGATGAGTGTTATGATTCCTGTATGCTTGGGTTCTCCTGGATAGGTATGGTCATAGATGTGGTTTCCTTCAACCCGATGAGAGGGCGTAAATCTCCATCCTGCTTGGATTCCGGGTTATCCAAGCTTGTAATTGTTCATTTGATTGATTGTTGCATTCATATGATTGATAATAACTTGTTTGTTATGTGGTATGTTCTGGTTATTCACTGAGCCATGGTTTATGCTCACACTCCTACAGTCCTTACAGGATAACGCAACAGCCTTGGTTGGTAGCCTCCAGGGATATTACACTGGTATGATCCTGTGGCTAGAAGAATCATGGGATTAGTGAGAATAGTAAAGTTATTTATATGTAGTAGTTGATGTTTAATCATCAATTTCCTTATATGATAATCCGAGATACGTTTCATGGTTTGTAATAGTCATAACTCAGATAGAGGCAGTTATGGTATTGTGATTTTGTTTACTTTCATTATTTCTTAACAAGCAACCAAAAAGATCCTGTTTTATAAAATCTTGTCACTTCCAAGGTAATCTAGTGATAATATGCATATATGATACCATCTAATGTGTCTTGAACTTCTTGAATCTAATATCAAGGCATTGGACAGTATCGTATTATGTATATTATTACCAGGGTACCCTCGGGGCGTGACAAGCCCCACTCCCCTCCTCTCTCTCTCAATTTATTTTCTTTTTCAATTTATTTTACTACATCTAAAATCCCTCCATACTCTCTATAAATATCACATCTCCTTCCATTTCTTTCACACATCTCATTTTTTCTAGAAAAACTCTACTAAATTCTCTCCTTAAATTTTCTCTCTAACCATTTCTACAAAAACACTCTCTACCTCTCCATTCCCATAAAACATTCATCATACACACTAAACCTACACTCCATTATATCATCCATCTACAACAACCTTAGGTAAAAATTCTCAACCCCCTCTTATTCCTAAAAACATAATATGAACATCATGTATGTGTTAATTTCCATACATCCTAATGAGCTAATGCTAGGGATTGAAATCATAGAAATGACGTTATGTTCATGTCTTGTTTTAATCCATGCTAAATTTATGTTTTAATTATGTCCATGTTCCTAACCTAATTCTTTATATGTTATTATGTATATATATTCTTAGAGCATATAAGCTCACTAACATAACTTTTATTTATGCCTTTTCAATTTATTTATTTATTTCACGCAATTTATTAAGACTAGTCTTTTTAGTCTTAAACTTGTCTTTATTGAGTCAAAAAAATTTTCTTTTCTTTTCTTTTTTCTTTATGGGACTTGTCCATAATATATAAGTGCAGGAAGCCTTGACACCAATCTAAGGCTTCTATGATTTTCTTGATTTATTTTCTTTATTTTCTCTATGGGACCAATCTATCTCTAGTTCGGAAGCGTTGATGCAAGCTAAGACTTCCAATACTTGACTTTTTTTGTATGTTCATATGAGTTATTTTTCTTCATATAATATAATTATATGATCATGTTCATGCATAATCATAATGTTGTTGTCTAAATAAAAGGAGTTCTTTTCTTTTGTCAAAAATTAAAGACTAAACTCTTTGCAAAAATAATTTTGGTGCTTTGGAAAAGTTTCCATTTAAAACTGACAAATTATAATTCAATGATATCCTTTTAAAAATTTAAAGAAGTTCAACCTAGATTTTTAAGGAATGATATTATGTAAAGTTTTTCCAAGGCATAGTTAAGTAAGTTCCTTTACTCTCTTTTTAAAACACCAAAATAAATTTATTATTAAATCTTAATGTTGATAATGCTTTGCTATACAAGTTTTTCTTAAAAACTTATTTGAAAGAACTCATACCAATACTCCAAAAAACACTAAGAACTAGACAAATTTCTAAGTAAAGTTAAAATCAACTCACTAGTCAAGAAAACACTTAGAAAAGTAATATTGTTAAACAACCTAAAGTAACAAGGTTTTCAAAAATATACAAGCTTATTTTTATAAAGTCTATGAAGTAGGAAACGATAGTTATGATATAAAATGTACTCATTTAAGATAAACTAAAAATCCTAGTTTTCATTTCAATAATTTACAAAGGAAACTTGTGGATTCCAATCTTTAAATTTCTAAAAGAGAACGTTCTATGAAAAGTCATAGTTTGGACAACAACACTTGAATCATGCATGTAATGTGGTTTATATATGTATAAAAAGGATTTTTCAACTATATAAATATCTATGTGCTTGCCATGGGATTTTTTATTGATGAAAAGCTTGGAAAATTGTATTTTAAGGGCTGAAAATGTCGTAACCATTATGTATCGAACCGTTTTGTGACCTAAATGACCTTTTATGATAAAAATAACTTAGAAATAGATAGATCTTTTTGAGTAGTTAGAAAACTGAATATAATATGCAAAATTCCGAGTCAAAATGAGCAAGTTATAGCCATTTTAAGTGAGAATTTTCATTCATCCAAAGTTTGATGACAATAGTGAAACAGAATTAGAAAATTTGAGTAGAGCTTTCATGAAATACTCATTCTAGGTATATCTTTCATTTAGGTGACTAGGAGTTAAAAGGATCCATATCAGGAGAACTTTCACGAATAAAGAGTTTTTGCTAAGGATGGTTGAGCAAGTTTATCTCCTATTTTTTTGTACTTATTTGTGCTTGTAGCTAATTACACTAGAAGTAAGAAAAGATGAAACTGGAGTATCCATAATAATGTTGGTTTAAAATATATTAAGCATATCAAAACATGAATTGTTGTTAATAAAGTTCGTGTTCTACTATTATGATGGAGTATTTGTAAATTCTATAATCACCTTTAAAATACTATAATCACATGTCAAGAATTATATTAATTGATTCATATATCATGAATTGAGTCACATTGCATGTAGCTACTATGCCTCGGTGGGACAAGAGAATAGTAATGAGATATTCGCAGGAATTGCAAGATTTCCTAGATGGGCGAATAGGAGTTCGAAAGAACTATTTTAGGATAGAGTGAGTAGGAGCCCGAAAAAACTATATATTGGATGACAAAGTTGGGTTTTAAAGAACTGGAACACCTAACCTTGAATCGGGAGTGTAAATCCATTCTAACATATGATTTCCAGCTAATCATATGTATTGCTTGCTCACGTGTTTGCTACATTTCATATGTCTGTTTAATAACTTATTTGATTTTATTAATACAAGTATGTTAATTCAGGAATATTCTCACTAAGTTAGTTGAGCTTACACCCCAATAGATTTTTGTTAAAGCAAGACTAATATCTCTTATACTTGAGGTCTTCGTCTATCCAGGTAAACTTACACTTTTGGGAAGCTTTTGGAGAAAATTCTTTTGAAGATCTTAAAATACATTTCATTTAAAATCTTTTTAGTTATACTGTTATTATATGTGAGACCCATACTATATTTTGAATATTGAAGAGTTAGCGGGGGATACCCTTAAGATGATGTAAAGACTATATTTTTATGATCTTGAAGATAATATTTATTTAGATTCTTATATGCTATATTTACTTTCTCAAACTACCTTTTCACTTGTGCCTCCTATTATTGTGATGGATGCCTACATATAGTGTCGAAGCTTTTGTGTGACTTCGGGAAGTCGTTTTTAAGTTTTAATACCATATGTGTCGGACTGCCACGTTGAGATTACCTTTTGGGGCATGATAAAATTGCAAACCAAATGCTTGAATTTGATCAAACATAAAAATCTTAAGCTTGACCTCTATTAAACTCAACCAAAATCTTAATTCTTAAGCTTGATATGATATACTATCCAAATGACTCAAGTTCAACCCAGTTGTAATTGAATAGAGCTTGATTAAGCTTAGCTAGATATTATGAATCTTGGATTCAATTAAAGAAAGTATTCAAATGGTTCGGGTTCTATTTGGCTATGCTTGAATCGACACTCAACTAAATATCACGAATCTTGACTTGAGTCACTAATTTGCCTAACTAATTTGAGTTTAACTTAATTGTAATCTAATCCCGTTTAAGTAAATAGTAAAAACCGAACCGCACCTAGATGGCTTGTAAAGACCCTTCAATTTTCACAGTATGAGAAAGGAGGATAAAACAATTGATACACTTTAGGGGCATTAACATTAGTCATATAAAAATAAAATATATACACGATCCATTTAATCTGCAATTATAAGAAAACTGTGGAGCTAGCTACATCAATCTTCTAGCCCTCAATCCTCTCAACTAGATACTATGTTTCAATTACTTGTACGGATCAATGGTAAGCCGAGTCAGGTGGATGCCAGGCAGAAAGTGGTCTCCATGGCTCCACGTCCACATAATGTTGGTTGTCACCAAACAAACACACAAAACAGCCAAACACAAATCTTACTTTGTTGGGCTTTCGTAGTCCGTCGTTGCTGGAATAATGAAAAGCTCTAAGCCATGGCCCAAAGCATTGGTAATGGCATGTCAGGTTGTTCACCTATCAAGGGTTATGACCGAAAAGTTTTTTCTTTGTTGCCCACTATTTTTACAATAAAAGAACATTTTCAATTTGTTTTTTGATATTTAGGTGGTTTGGTATTTATCATAGTTGAAAAAAAAAAAGGGATAATGTTATGATCATTATCTTAGCATTGCTCATTTTCGTTTTTGTAAATTTACACATAATTTCAAATTGTCAAATCATACATCTAAATAAAAGTTTAATTATTGGTATTATTACCTCGTCTTTTTTAACTGTTGACTGTTACCTTAGTCATGACAAGACCACATGTGTGAAACTAATTTTCAAATCAAATTTTTGGGTAACTAAAAAATTTCTTCTGGCCTTTGCTTTTGTCTTGATTGGTTTACATGGAATCTCGATTTTATTGATAATGACATTTAGTGATGAAAAAGACGAGGAGCGGTAATGATGGCTGTTAGACTTTTAATTGGTTGTGGGTGTATGTATTGCGACTTAAAGTGTAAAGTTGTGTAAAGTTGAGGTAGGGACTGCGACTTTACCATTTAATACAAAATGAAAATCATGATTGAATGGAATAATAATTCAAGTTAGGTAATCACGCATCACAAATAACAAATTTCAGTTGCAAATGGTGGCCCATGGTGTAATGGATTCTTCCTGTCACGATCACTATACTAGGTTTTCATGATGAATTTAACGAGTAAAATTAGAATAAAATTGTTATTATTAAAAATAAAATGGGATTGTAATAGATTTTTATTTGCTAGCTTTTTATTTGAAAATGCACATATTTAATTTCAAGCATTTACATTTCTATTTGAGTTCGAGATTTTTATTTTTTTTTATTTTAGTCCTTAATGTTTACAAAAATTTGCATACAAATCCTTTTGTTAGTGGTGTTAGTTTTTCCATCTGCAATTGCCGCTTGACACAATTTCATTTGTTAAAGAAATAAATAAAAAATATATTTTTAATAAACATAAAAAACATAAAAATAACAAAAAATAATTATTTTAAAAAAATTTTCGAGCCACCGTAGAAGTACTTGTGAGCCAATTTTGTTAAGAAGTAGATGACAAATCTTTCACAAGATAGGTATATCATCCTTTTTGGGAATAATGCACTCGGACACCGAAACTGCATTGATGTGTTGGGAAAGCTTCCCTTCCTAATCTAATTAAGACTGTTATATGTTCGTAAGGAGCTTCTTTGATTCATTATCTCATTATTAGTTTAATTTTTAAAATAAATAATAAATAGAATATCAACTATTTTAGTGATAATTCTTGAATCCAACTCTGGAATAGCTGCAAAATTCATTATTGATTATTGTTTCTTCTTCCTCTTCTCTAAAGTAGAAAATGCTATATAATGAATCCCGAGATACGATGTATTATATCTATTTTGTACTCATCAAGCCACCAAAGCTTTGTTTAGGAAATTTGTCAAACTGGTGGTATTCATGTCTAACAAGAAGTTTTTTTTTTTACTCACTAGTACTTCTATGAATGGCTGGAAGATCTTTTTTTAAAGTATTTTTTGTTATTTTATATAATTTTTGTATTTATTAAAAATATATATATATTATTTTTTTTAACAAATGAAATTATGCTAAGTGATAAGTGTAGATGTAAAAAACTAACACGTTAATAAAGTACTTATATGCAGACTTTTGAAACGTCGGGGATTGAAATAGAAAAAAAAAGGTTTAGGATTCAAATAAAAAAAATGTTTATACGTTGGTGACTAAATATGTATTATTTTCGTTTTTTTTATTTAGTTGAGAGTATTTTTAGGGAAAAAAAATAATTTCAGCATAAAATTGCTATTCCTATTATTGGTATTTAATGATTTTTACAATAAAAATTTCTTATAAAATCATTATTATGGTGAACTAAATGCTACTCTTTATAAGGATTAAGATTATAATAAAATTGCTAATAGCCCAATACAACGAAAGTAGCAGGGCAGGGTGTTGTAATTAAAACCTTTTCGATAGACTTCCAATCTCAATTGCGCTATTTATAGCAAAGTCAAGATGAATAATTAAAAGGACTTGAGAATGGATCGAAATCTTTAAGTTCCTTATTACCTATAATATGGAAGATTAATAGTAAGCGTGAACCACCAGACTTTACAATATTACTTTGCTTGATCTTCTTGCCTTTATTCTCTTACCTATTCTCATGCTCATGCTTATATCTGTTCTTATTGCTTCACTATTCGGGATCAATCATGTTTCTACCTGTATTTCGTTTGTATTTATTCTATATTTGGTTTGTTTATATGTAAAAATAGTCGTTTTTGATTGTATTTTTTATTGATATACAGTTGATTTGAAAACAATAAAATTAAATAATAAAATTATCAGAATTAGACAAAACAATAGACCTTGTACTTGAAAATAGATGAAACTCTTCTGAAACTATAGAAAAGTTTTTTTTTTTTTTTTTAAGTCAATAAAACACTTTATAAATGTGAAGGTATTTTTAATTTTGAAAAGAAGGATCTAAATTCTCTGGTATTAAATATATATAAATCTAACTACATATTTTATTTGAAGTGAATGACTAATCTTTTCTTCTCATTCCACGTGAATGAGGTATGAAATAAAAATACATTCTATTGCAAAACTTTAGTTATATTTTTTTTTCACAATACAAATATAAACAATGATATTTAAAATTAATATTACCTAAGTTATTTATAAAAAAACATATAGCAGGGAATAGATTTTATCTATTATAAAATTATAATTGTATTGAACTATAATGATATATTATACTCAATAAAATAAAAATATACTATCTCAATATGGGATGCAAATTTTAGTTCATTGTATACTTCTAATTAATACATTATCAATTATATAAACTAAAAAGTAATTAAGTAATAGAAGTGGATTAATTAGCAAGAAAAAAGGAAAAAAAAAGAAGAAAAATAATGCTCAAAACACTAGAAGAAAAAATCTCAAAAGTATTTTATTTGCAGACACACTACAATAATAAAATATGATATAATCATTTTAATTTCATTCTCATGAATGATAGATATCTAAAAAAGATTTTAAAAATAATTAAATCTTTTTTAATAAAAAATTAATAGAAAAAATATGTTTGAATTTTTTTAAATTTGAAAAAATGGTTTGGTTTGTTTCGAATCATATGTTTCAGTTTAGGATCCTGAACTGAGCCATTAACTGAATCCTGAATCCTATTGTTTCCAGAGAAAAGTTTAGACTTTAGTTCGGTTTGCCGATCGGTTTTTCGCATAGCCCATGCGTAGGTAGTCAATTGCCTACCAGCTACCGCTTCATGGTTGATACCCAAAATGCCTTTCTTTCTTTCTTTTTTTTTTTTTTTTCAATTTTTATATCTATCTACCTATTGTCTTATGAAAATTGAGCTTCCATCCCCAAAACGACCCAAGGAAGTGGGTCTAGCTTATGATACACGAATATGAACTAGGAATGGGATAGGTTTTGAGTCATCAACAACGCCATGGGCTTAAGGTGACGGGAGGTTCAGGAGTCAGGAGTCGTCAGGACTCAGGACAAATATCGCTAAGGTGGCATGTTCACATGAAAGAAAGAATTAATTAAAATTGCTACTATATTAGCAGGATGGAAAACGTTAGTTGGTTGTTATGAAGACTTTTACATTCTCATCATTATATTGTTTAATTAATTATTTAACGGCTAAAATATATATAATAATTGATGTATTAAATATTATAAAAATAAGATAACAGTGAAATATGAATTTGAGTTGTTAAATAATTAATACAACCTGTAGTTTTAAAAGGGAAGGACTATAAAATTTTCCTCTCTTATAATTTATAACTTAATAGTTTGAAACTTTGTGCACATATGGAAAGGATTCAATCGATTAAACGTATATAGGATGAAATTTTCCGATAATCCATTCAACGTTTTTATTTTATTTTATTTTATTTTCCGGTAAACTATAATCCATTCAAAGTTGAGGGCGAAAAGGTTAATGCATCCTTACGTTCTTCTCAATGTAAATAATGAAATCATTCGCTCTTTTCTTTTCCGGTTTTCACTCAAAAGAGTCAACAATAAGAACAAAAACCCTAGCTCTCTCAACTCTTTTTTATTAGCTAGCAATGCCACCGCTCCCCTTTCCCATGAAGATGCCGTTGTCACTAAAATCTCCTTAGATCGGACTCGAATCGGAGCCTAATCGGGCTTCGGCTGTGTTTGATCCTCCTCTAAATCCATCGTAGTATTGGGTCCAAGCTAAGTCTGATAGTTGATTCGTGGACTTGGTGGGTCCTTAAGAGTCCCTCAATTGAAATATAAAAAATAAAAAATAAAAAATAAAATGATATTATTATTAAAATAAAAAATATAGAATAAAAAATAAAATAATATAAAAGTAACAATAATAGAAAAGTTAAATAAAGTAAATAACATTTAATGTTTCGATTATTTTTCATATGAATAGAAATTATTTCATAATATTTAATGTGTTGTTGACAATAATATACGTGATAAATACAATTTAAAACTACAATGTCTCATGTTTATAGAGTTCCACAAATAGAATAACTGTACTTTTAAATAATGAGAGATTTCTTTTTTTATTATAAATTTTATTTTTTTTTGAAGTGTTATTGTAGTCCCGTATTGCTTATATTTCAACTCAACAGGGATATGTTTGTCTATAAATAATTGTACATCATTAGTAGTATTGTAAAAATATGGGCTAAAGAGTAGTATATTCTTAAACTTAATTTATATTTTAAATTTTAATTTTGAATTATTTTTAGAAGTAGATTGGTCTTGACCTTTCCCAATTTGCCGTGAAACTAGTAGGTCCATGTGCTTGGACCTGCCTCTTGTCATTTTGGGGTGGTTATAGGTCCTTTATTTGGTGACCCCGGATGTCTAGTTGTCACCCTCCTATCACTTCTATGCTCAACTTCATGGTTGTACATATTTCACATAAAGATCTCACAGGCATATAATCACTATAACTAATGAAATAATTAATTTTTACTGTTTTTATCAAGGAATAGTTGTTATCAAGGAATGGAAGGTTCTGAATGGCTATTACATTATCTAGTTGGCTGGGATGTAATGAATAAAACTCTGCTTAATTGGTAAAGCGATTGAAATGAATGAATAAAACTTTGTTTAGTTGGTAATGCGGATTTGGAATTTATGAATGATGAACTACATAATTTATGAAAGTACTGCAATGCCCCTATACATAATCGTACGATCATAATAATTAAAAATTTTGAAATAAAAACAAACAAACATGTATATAATAGTACATGCCACAATTGTATATTATATGTTAATACCTAATTACAAAATAATAGACAGTAATATTTTATATTATAATATGAAAAATAAGCATAGTGATACGTACCTAATATTTTATATTATAATATGAAAAATAAGGATAGTGATACGTACCTAATTTTTTATATTATAATATGAAAAATAAGGATAGTGATACGTACCTATATAATGCACATATTTATATTTATGCATGTGTATTGATATAATAAAACACAACATATATACTTTATATGAATGCTTATATTTTCTTATATTACAATATGATAAAGCATATATAAAAACATATAATATAAGAAAATATAAGCATTCATACAAAGTATATATGTTGAAGTATAACAAAACATATTTAACAACATATACATAATGACATATATTATATAGTGTCTATTTGTTATAATTTAATGTAATATAGATACATACACACAAATATACATATATTTTTTTTATGAAAACAATATAGAAGCATATGTAATATTGTAATAAACAATGTATACTTATCTTATTATTAATATCTATATATGCTTTATTAGAAGAGATCAATAAAATTGTATATGTGTATATGTATATAATATAAGATAAAAAAAAACTATTAAATGGTCATACCTTTCTATTTATTTTAAAGAATTGAAAAAAAAAGATAGTAATGAAATACGATATAATATATAGATATCCCAAGCTCAATCTCTTATAATAAGATATCTATATCAAGGATTAAAATCAATAATATATAGGTGGATATGTATAGTTGTATAGAAAACCCTACTAATATCTCCAATATAAGCCCCTCAATTGATCACTAGTAGTTGAGTCGATCTTTGCAATATGCAAGGTAACACATCCCAGCCGTTATCTTATATGTTTAAGGATATTATAACCTGCTAATTTTTTTTTTTTTATTCTGCACATGAATTAAGACATTATGATTAAAAAATCCAAACGTGTGATAGGAAGAATTTAGAGATTGATAAGACATGTCAATTACCTAAGGAAAGGGTAGGGTGATTTTAAACAAGTGTAAGTTTTAAATTGAGTTGTTGATGGCATGATTTGGTGATTTAGATGGATGATGATGATTATGATAATATGTAGATATAATTGGATATATGATGACATAATGGGCTGATTTGAACATTGAAGGTTGAATACAATTAAATTTGTTTAGTTGGGGAATATTAAGATATATCATGAAGCAAAGATATGAACTTGTTTTATATTGAAAAGATTTTGATTTATAACTCAAATATTTATTATAATATGAAGATATTAAGGAGTATGTAGAAAATTGTTAAAGGTTGGCATGAATCTTTGACAAAATTTTAGGAAAGTGATATTATGGTGTTAGATTTTAATTTTTTTGGTATTTCAATGGGGGTTTGATAAATAGATAAGATAAATCTAGGCACCAAGATTGAAGATGACATGAATACATTACAATTTGATGAACTTGGATTGGATATTTGTGTGTGTGTATATGTGTGGGGAGGTTACAAATAATGGAAATTACTAGTTCTTTTCCTAGGCATATGGTTACGAATAGGAACATCTCCTCTTTTATGACGACTGCCAACAGATGCCACCATAGAAAATCTTTTGCTTTAATCAAGTCATTGAGACATTCAATTAATTTATCTAGGCCAACTAATAACTAAAGTTCTAAAACAAAGTAAATTTAAGGTCCCAACCTTTGTAGAATAATGTAGAAAATAAATTTGATTTAATAGTTTACACTATCATTGTACTAATACACCATTATCACTCCAATAATAATATTATTTTATAATTTGAGACTTTCATTATGAGGGATTCGCTCATACATGTACGCAGTGACATGTTTGTTGCTTGCTAGGATAAAAATTATTGATAACCTAACTAATTCATAAAGCCGACTAATAAAGTATGTTTCTTGCCATTTTAGTCGTTTCGAGTCAAAGAGTGATGTCATTGTTAAGGTCTCAGATCTTGACATAGTAGTTACGTACTTAATTCATCTTGTTATGGCTTGGCTAGCGTAGGCGTGACGATCACCTGAACAGATAAAAGTTATATCGAATGTAGTTTAGAGGAATGTGACTCATCAAACTATACAGATAGATGGACTGTGATGGTGGTGTCAGAATAATGACTGTGAAGCTCAGATGAGACTAGCTTTTTTTTTTTTTTTTTCCTTTTTGGTGAGAGGCCGACTGTTCTTGTTAACCCCCAATACTATTGCAATAGTATTGGAACCTACGTCCCCTATTGTGTTGTGCTGGAGTCGTGAGTACTTCTATGTTGCTTGCTACACTTAAATTAAATATTTAAATTAATACTTGTTGCATTAGTATAGGATTGCATGTATATATTTGTGTATGTTTGAGTTGCTATGTATTGGAATTCGACTCAACTCTAAGATTTTTTTTTTTTCTAGATACAAGAGATATTCATGTGATATGATGATGACCTCAACTTGTGGAATCGGGAGTGTGCTTTAGAGTTTAGAGACAGCTTATAGAATTAGGTTTTTTAGTTAAATTTTAGTACTTTAGTTAGGTTTTGATCATTGAAATTTGTGGAGATTGTAATATGTTGAGATTTATAATAACATGTAATATTTTAAATACTTATGGTTTATCTATTGATATATGGATTCTAGTTATTCTGAGTCTTAGCATACTCATAATGTGGTATGAATATGTGATGGTTTATTCATGCTCTTCGGTATTGGGGTGCGACATATATAAATACGGATTTTTTTATGAGGATGAATCTATTCATAGGTTATAGTGAATTTCTATTCATTATTTTAAGTGATAGAGATTCCTTATGGAATTATTATAGTATTACTGAGAACTCTTCTAAGGAATAAAAGGGGCAATATAACTATTTAATTCAAGTGAACCAAACATTTTGTATTTAGGGAGTTTCTATGGTCTCATATCTAATCGTTAAAATAAATATAGTAATTAGAGTATTAAGTATTCTTAATGATTCGATCACGGTTAGATATAGTGTGAACCGTTGGATAGTGATGGAACTAGTCTCATCAAAATTACCGATAGGACCGTAAAATTTCCTTAGTATTTAAGTTTATGATCTTTTAATATATTAAGTTTTCATTTATGTTATTTATACACTCATGCACATACGCATCCATGATACACATGCATATATGCATGCATCCATAGGGCATGCTTGCACATGCTCATGTACATACACGAACGCATGCACACACATGTAGCAACACATGCATATGGATGCATTGCACATACACAGACGGTGCCAAAATCATTACTTAAATATTTGAGTTAATACTTAATTTTAATAAATAAAAGTTTGACTATTTATGGTATTTAGCAACTTCAAAATCTATGCGGAAAAATGAAAAGAAACACAGAGCTCAAGTACTGATTATATATATATATATATATACATATACATATTTAGGGATTCATATAATTGGATAATATCATGGCTTTAGACAAATTTCAATTATGTTAGCTATTGTTATTTTTTTTGTTGGTTGTCGGTTGAGCCTGTTAGGATAGTGAAAACTTGATTAGTAAATATTCGATTAAAATTGCTGTTATGTTATATTAGCGTAGTTAATTAGCAGATCAAATATCGAGTTGCTGTCCGGTTATCTTATTACCAATTTTCTATTAAGCAGTTGTTGAATCTAAGTATTCTGAATTATTATGATTATCAAAATTATGATGTTTTTATATATTAATTTCTTTTTTGACCATTATAATGGAGAGATAAAATTCAAATTTAGGACTTCTCATTCGAGAGATCACAAAAATACCACTAGATTACAATTCCATTCACTATTAATTTGAATATAGTGAATTAGTTGGTTGTTTGTTGCATTTTGTAATTTATATACTTACTATGCGCGAGTGTTGAATATGTGTGTGTTCGCGCAACGGTTATGCATTTGATTTCACGGTTCACCCCTTTCGGATTCCAAATAATATTATAGGTACTTTATGCAGCTTAAATTCTTATTAGTCGGGTGTGAGAGTGACCATAGTGGAGTTTGCTTAGGGTCGGACGCAGGATTATAGATTGGAGGTCGAATCTTAATTAAGTTAATTTTAAAATTATTTATTAATATTTACTCGCTATTATAATTATATTATATTTTATACATTTATGAGAATTTTATAATGATTTAAATGCGATATTTTTTAAAATTTCATAAAAAAATCATTCAAATAATAATTAAGAGTAATTAGTGCATTTTATAAGAGATCATATACATGTCACTTGAAAATTAATTATTAATGGAAAATATAGAGTTAATATCTGTATAAATTTGTTTTTAATAAAAATAAGTCATAAAATATATTTAGATAGGATATTTATTCAACACTTTGTGTTCATTTTCTTAGCATTACATGTAAAAAAAATAATGTTACTTAATCAAATTATATAATTAATGTACAATGTGATTACTTTTAGCATAAATAGATCATAAAATATATGTAGATAAAATAGTTATTCAATAATTCATATACATTTGTATAAAATTAATTGAAGAGAAAAAGTTATTAAATCACATTATATGATTAGTGTGCAATAAGATTCAATTGTAATATTGATAATAATAATTATTACCTTATGATATACTTTGAATATAAAATAGTTATTAATATGAATTTATTTAGTTTTATTAGTTATTGTGAAAGAAAAGTTAAAAGAAACATATATATATATATATAGATAGATAGATAGATAGATGATAGATAGAGAGAGAGAGAAAGAGAGAGAGAGTAGGTAGTATAATAAATGTACCCTGAAAAAAAAGTAAAAAAAGTACTTTATGAGATTTAAACTCATGACTTCATGGATGTAAAAGTAGTTAGTTAACCACTCGACTACACTAAGTTTTAGGTTATAGTTCTCTCTTTATAATATATATATATATATATATATATGACATATATCTTTTTTTTTTCCTTTTCAAAAACATTTAAAAATTAATTTTTTCCAACCCAGCCCACCTCAAGATCCGCCTTTGAGTTTGGTGACTAAGTAAATACATATATGATAAGGAAAAATAAGTTTCTATTGCTTTTACAATTGAAATCAGAGATTGTATAATTTTATCTATCAAGGTGATATAAATATATGAGTTTGAATTAGTTATTAATTTATCGATTTTGTACAGCAATTTGTGCGCTTTACTTCTTACAGGGTTAGAAATGTTTGATGCTCATGATGTTATACGATTTTGGGGGCATTACAAAGGATTTGGATTTCTCCTAACTAATGGATTTGCCAAAAAAACAAACCGTTTGAAAAATACCAAACAGAAAGCAAATCAAACAAAAAATGAGATCTTCCATTGGGTTTCAGTTTCTATGAGTTTGAACCATTTAATAATATTATGTGTTGCTCAAGATTTGCCAAAAACATTCATGCGGTGTCACAGAAAATATAAGCCAAATCTCCTCCTCTCATTTATTAAGACATTCAATCATTGATAATTCAGGTAAATACTTATAAATATATTGAAATAAAATATGCTATCAATACACACAACCCCTTGTTCTTGTCCGGCAGCCCAATTACTTCAGAGAATTGAGGAAAAAGCTACGCTTAAAGAATAATTATATGTATAGATACATAAATATATGGAAATCTCTGCTTGGTTTAATTGTATCATATGGAAATTGGGAAAAAATAAATTACAAAAGTTTCCGTTTGATTTTTCATTTTTTTTTGGATTTTGGTAGCTAACAATCATGTTTTTCTGCATAGCATAAATAATAGGTAGTTTTTAAGCAATTAGCATGAATTTTTTTTTTATGCATATATTTATGTTTTAATATATGATTGGTACTTATGCACCACGTATATATTATACATAACGTGTGTTACTACGTATATATTATACATAACGTGTGTTACTTTCTGAAGCTTTCATTTGTAGCACAATATCAAAAAGTTAAAGCTAATGTGAACATATATTGTCTCTGAATTCAATGAATTTTCGAAGTCTTAATTAATTCGTTATATGTGGTTAGAAATTACAAGGATAGAGATATGTTAAATTATCATTACTAATTCAATTAAATAATTATTGTCTAAGGTTAAATAAGTAAATTCCATTTACTCTACTTGGTCAAAAAGTTGAGTATGTGAGAAGTTATATACTTGGTGGCTAAGCATGTGATTGATGACCAAGTCAGCAAACATGGTCTCCAAGTTTATAATATGTAGCTAGAATTGTTTGAGTAAGCTTAGTAGTCAAGTCTTTACCATCTATATGTATGGTCTTTTAGCTAGTATTTGTGTATCAAGTGAAAGAGTGAAGCAACAATAAGAGAGTTTTGTAACAAGTGTGAATTCAGCATATGTGCGAGTGTAGTATGTGATTTGTAATAGTGAAGCTCAATATTCTTAGTAAAAAAGTATTTGAGAGATATTTTCTTTTTATAAATTGTTCCTTTCCACTTACAAAATTATTATTATTATTTGTGCTCTCAACTGACATGGTATCAAAGAATTTCGATCACAGGTCCTGATTTTTTTATATTGGCATACAAATAGTTGTACGAGGGAGATTATATTTGTGCACAATTTGGAATTGTCAAGCTTATTGGTTCGAAACCATGCTTACTTGATTAATTGCAAGGTTGTTAAAATCATGTCACGATGCCACAATCAAGCATCAATATTGGTGTTATCAGAAAATTAAATAATAATAACTTTATCATGTGGAAGACATGTATAGAGTCATACCCATAAGGTCAAGACCTCTGGGAGGTTACATTTGGACATATACTACACCGCCACCACTAGGAGATGTTGCTGGTATTCTTCAAAAGTGGAAAATTAGAGATGGGAAGGCCGTATTTGCCATTAAAACCACCATCGAAGAGGAGATGATGGAATACATCAAGGAAGCTGCCATACCCTAAGAAGTTTAGAATTCTCTTCTTCTTGATTTGCAAAGAAGAATGATGCAAGACTCCAATTGTTAGAGAATGAACGAATGTCTATCTCACAACGGGATATGACAATTAGTTAATATTTCACAAAGGTGAAGTCACTATATAGAGAAATTGCTGACTTGGATGAAACATCTAAGATTATTAGTGAAAGAATGAGGCAAATCATTATACATGGCTTAAGACCAAAGTATAGAGGATTTGTTGTTGAAGTTCAAGGTTAGTCCGCACAACCTTCAATTGAAGAGTTAGAGAATTTGTTAGCAAGCCTAGAGAGTCTAGTAAAACAGATGGCTGGAGTATCATTAAGTGCAGAAGAGGTAGCACCCTTCACTAACAAAAAGAAATATCAACCTCGTAGTCTGAATGAATGAAAGGCATGAGGAAATTTTCAATTAGGAGGAGCTCAACAAAAGCAGTACCAAGAAATTGACACTTTAAAAATTTTAGATGTCAATCTTGAGAATGTTTTGTTTGTGGTAAAAAGGGATACTATAAGAGAGATTATAGGTCCAAAAGAAATTTGTTGAGAGCAATGCGACAACAGTTAGTAATCATCATCAAGTAGAACTTAAATAAGATGCTGAAATATTGTTTGCAAATTTGGAAATAATGCAAAAAGAAGGATACTTCAACTCATAGATTGTGGAAGTTCCTAGCCTTATGGCTACCATCATGGAGGAAGAAGAGTGCTTCCTATTCTCATAGAATCAACTATGAGAAGGATCGAATCTTTGATTCTAGATGTTCCAGTCATATGATAGAGATGAAGATAAGCTCTACAATTTGTCAAAGTACAAAGGCAAGTGAGCTGTAGTAACTGCAAATAACTTGCAACTTCCAATCACACATGTAGGTGACATGGTGATTGATATCTCTCTAAATCAAAAGCAGGTGCAACTAGAGGATTTATATCGAGTGTATGGAATGAAGAAAAATCTGTTGTCAGTTTCATGACTCACAAATTTTGGAAAATTTGTTGTCTTTGGCCCAAAGGATATTAAGGTTTGTCAATAAGTCAAGACAGTTGACACACCAATGATGGAGGATTAGAAAGTGGATTCCATGTATGTCTTGCTAGTGCAAGAGGCATATGTTGACAAGATGAAGAATAATGAGAAAACTGATTTATGGCATGCACGATTGGGACATGTCAATTATCACAAGCTGAAGATGATGATGATTAAGTCTTCACTAAGAGGATTGCCAAATCTTAGTATTTGAATTAACACAGCATATGCTAGATGTCAATATGGAAAGGCGCATCAGTTACCATATGAAGAGCCCTCATTATAGCTATCCAACCACTAGAGTCAATCCTAGGGATGTAAACGGGTCGGGTTCGGGTCGGGTCATGCTGTCCCAAACCCGACCCGATTAAAAATTGGGTGTCCCAGAACCCGACCCGACCCGATTTCTTAGAAACCCGACCCGACCCGAACCCGACCCGTTTAATCTATTACATAATTAAATGCATCATTTTATTATTTGATTAAATTATTATCGTAGTGAGGCATGTATAGGAGGGCAAAAATCTCAATAGAGTTGATAAAGATCCTAATTTTTATTTAAAAAAAATTAGAAAACGTTAAAGACAAGTAAAAAATTATTAAACGTGAAAACTGAATATATAAGGTAAAGTCAGTAACTCAAGACATGTCATTGTCTAAAATTATTAGAAGACTTACATATATATATATATATATAATACATTCAACTCAAAATAATAATAATAATAATAATAATGATGATACCACACAACGATCTATATATTCTTGATTTATTTGTCATTACATATATATATAATATCTATTTTTTTGAGAAAATTAATTTTTATACTTTGTTGTGTTGCATGGGAAAGAAATGAATTTTGAAAAAGTGGGAAAGGTTGCACATGGAAATCGATTTTCTATGGATAATTGGTCAGTAATTATTAATTGTAAATATAATTTATATCCTATCATGTGACTCAATACATGAATAACAAAATGATTATATGAAAAGCATCATTCAACTAATAAATAAGTAAATTCCTTAAACTAAATTTTTTAATTTTTTTAATTAAATCGGGTCGGGTTTTCCCAACGGGTTATGAGTACAACCCAAAACCCGACCCTAAACCCTATAGGGTCTGACCCTATAGGGTTTTTAGCGGGGCGGGCGGGCGGGTGCCCTATAACGACCCGCCCCGGTTGCATCCCTAGTCAATCCACTAAATGTATTTGGAGAGGTAAAATAGTCTTTAATTAATGGTATGCACTATATGGTGACTTTTATTAATGATTATTTGTGATATCACCGGGTGTGCTCATGAAAAAAAATTTATAGCTCTAGATTAGTTCAAAGAATTCAAGCTTATGATTAAATGTCAATTTGGAAGAAAAATTTAGTGCCTTACTGATAATAGGAGAGAATACATGTCTAAAGAATTTTCTAGTGTTCTTCTTCTATGCAAGATTAAATGATAGTTGACTTGTCAAAATACACCACAACAAAATGGTGTTGCAGAAAGAAAGAACAAGCATCTTGTAGAAGTATATCTAAGTATGTTGCATGCTAAAAATGTTCTTCGAAGATTTTGGGCCAAGCGCATGAGAACAACAACTCATATAATTAACAAACTTCCATAACTAAAAATGGAATTCATGTCTTAAGAAGTTGTGGAAGATGAAGCCTACATTAAGCCATTTCAAAGTATTTGACTGAAGGTTAAATTGGAAGAAAAATTTAGTGCCTTCACACTGATAATAGGGGAAAATACATGTCTAAAGAATTTTCTAATTTTCTTCTTCAATGCAAGATTCAATAACAATTGACTTGTCTAAATACATCACAATAAAATTGTGTTGTAGAAAGAAAGAACAAGCATCTTGCAAAAGTATGTTGCATGCTAAAAATGTTGTTAGAGGATTTTAGGCCGAGTGCATCAGAATAACAGCTCACATAATCAACAAACTTCCATAACAAAAGATGGAATTCATGTCTTGAGAAGTTATGGAAGACGAAGCCTACAGTAAGCCATTTCAAAGTATTTGATTGTATTTTCTATGTATTTGTTCCTGATAATCTATGTAACAAGTTTAATAAAAAGGTAATCATGTGTATCTTTGTCGGATACAACGAAAATAGAAATGGATGGCGATGTTGTGATCCTACAACTGGAAAATGTCATATATTAAGAAATGTTGTGTTCAATGAGTCATCATCTTGGTGGACACCAGAACATATTGCACTTCCATATTCTAAAGAAGCAAAAGAGCAATTGCAAGAAAGGTTAAAAGGAGAGGCAGATGATATCCAACAAAATAATCTCCAACTAAAGAAAAAGTCCATGGCACACTGGCGTACATTAGAGAAAAAAATTAGAGGATCATCTAATAATAGAATTATTAGATGATCAATTAGTGGCGAAGACAGCATCACCACAACTAAGAAGATCTATTAGAATGAGAAAGTTGAATCTAAAATATGCTAATGTTGCTTTAGTTGAAGAAGAAAAGGAGCTAACAGCCTTCGAAGAGGCTTTTTAGGAAGATAAATGGAGAAAAGTTATGCAAGAGGAGATAGATGCTCTCACAGAAAATCAAACGTGGGATCTAAAGATGTGAAATTCATTTCTTGCAAGTACAAAATCAAGACCCATCTAGATGAATCCATTAAAAGGTTCAAAGCTCAATTAGTGGCATGAGGATTCTCACAATAGTATGGGCTAGACTATGATGAAATGTTTAGTTTGGTGGCTAAAGTTACAACTTTTCGTGTTTTGTTGGCACTTGTAGTAAGTAAATCATGGAACTTGTGGCAAATGGATGTGCAAAATGCTTTTCTAAATCGAGAGCTTGATAGAGTTGTTTACATGGATCGACCAAAAGGATTTGAGAGTAAATTCCATCTTGAATATGTTTGCAAGTTGAAAAAGGCATTATATGGGTTGAAGCAAACTCCTAGAGCTTGATTTGGATTTGTTTGTCAAAACTTAGGATGGAAAGTTAGCAATAATATTGATCTATGTAGATGATCTTATCATTACTAGACATGATGAGAAAGAAATCCATCAAACGAAGTAGAATATGTCAGTTCACTTTCAAATGAAGGAACTTGGAGAGCTGAATCACTTTCTTGGACTAGAAAGGGAGTGTACAAATAAAGGGTTGTTCTTATGTCAACATAAAATGCTAAAGATCTTCTGTAGAATATGTCAGTTCGCTTTCAAATGAAGGAACTTGGAGAGTTGAATCACTTTCTTAGACTAGAAATGGAGCATAGAAATAAAGGGTTGTTCTTATGTCAACATAAATATGCTAAAGATCTTCTGCAAAAATATGGATTACACTTCCAATAGAGGTGAACTCCAAATTAATTACGTCAGGATGGAAAGATTTAGAGGATTCTATGATGTATCGACAAATAGTTGGTAGTTTGATATATTTGATGCTTACGAGACCAGATATTGCTTTTGCGGTAGAAGTGGTCAATCAATTTAGGCAAACTCCAAAAAAGCCTCACTTGGAAGCAGTTCGGAGAATTTGGAGATACATCAAAAGAGCACTTGATATCCGTCTATTCTACGATAGTGGAATAACTTGCAAATTGGAAGGCTATTGTGATGCTAACCATGCACGTGACAATGATACAAAAAGAATAACAACAAGTATGTGTTCAATTTGGGTTATGAAATGGTTACTTGGTGCAATAAAAAATAACCAACGGTGTCACTTTCGACAACCGGGGCAGAATGTTGTGCAGTGACAATGGCAACACAAGAGAGCACTTGGTTAAAGCAATTGATGGAAAATTTGGATCAATCAATTGATTATCCAATGCCATTTTACTGTGGCAATCAGTCGGCAATCAACTTAGTTGAAAATCAAGTTTTTCATGCAAGAACTAAGCATGTGGAGGTGCAATATCATTTTATACATGAGAAGCCATTGACTGGAGAAATCAATGTAAATGAAGTGAAGATGAATAATCAATTGGTAGATATTTTCACTAAGGGTCTTAATAGTGAAAAAATTGGAAAGATTTCGAAAACTACTTAATATGGTTTCTAGGAAAGAAGTTAGTACTAAGGGGGAGTGTTAAATTCTAATTACTAATTTAATTGAATAATTATTGTTTAAGGTTAAATAGGAAAATTTTATTTACTATACTTGGTGAAAAGTTGAGCAATACTTGGAAGACAAGTTGGGAATGTGAGAAATTATATGCTTGTTGGCCAAGCATGTGATTAATGACCAATTCAACGAAGTTGGTCTTCAAATTTATAATATGTTGCTAGAATTGTTTGAATAAACTTAGTGGTCAACTCTTTACCATCTATGCATATAGTCCTTTAGCTAGCATTTGTGTATCAACTAAAAAGAGTAAAGTAGCAATAAGAGTCCGTAACAAGTGTGAGTTTAACATTTATGTGAGTGTATTATGTGATTTGTAATAGTGAAACTCAATATTATTAGGAAAAAAATACTTGAGAGATATTTTCCTTTTATAAATTGTTCCTTTCCCCTTGCAAAATTATTATTATTATTAAGCTTCTTTATCATTTTTACATAGTCTACGGTAACCTAACGATTTATCATAAATGTTTTGACACATAAATGAATGCAGCCATCTCTCTCTCTCCACATATATATTTATGATGATTGGATCCAACTCTAAAATTTACACAAATTTATTTTTAATCTATAATGTTACATAATACTAAAGTGTAATAGACTAGCTTTGGTATTACATTTTTAACAAAATTAAATTTTTTATAAATTAATAAATTCTCTAAATAACCCTTCAAATTAAAAGTATGCTCCATCTCAAAAACAATTAAGATTGATTCTTGTTAAGTCAAGAGATTTTCTTTATTTAGATAAGTTTCCTGTCTTTCATAAGATATTCTCTAGTTTAGGTAAGAAGACTAAATTCTAGAAAATTAGGTTTGTAAATTGAAAAAATATTTCTAGGTCCTATAGTATATATCGTGCTTTTAATTTTCAACATATATTATGTTATATATATGATGTCTTTTAATTTATAAGCACACACACATCTCGTATCTCGAAATCCAGAAGGTCGCCACCTAAATATTCTTCTTCATCTAACACTGCATGCTCAGGTTAAAAATATGAATGGAATCCTTTTAACATGTATTTAACTTTTGGCCATTACAACAGGATAAGAGAATCAAACGATAGGATAAAAAAAATTAAACACGAAACCTCTCAAGATAATTTGTCCAAGATAGAATTCACTATAAGCCACACAATAACATTTATTCGAACAATATATATATATTATATAAAAAAAATGAAAAAGTAAACGATTCGATGCATATACCTATTATTTTTGGTAGACATTACTTATGTATAAATCAGAAGGAATAAGCTATATTCCGGGATATATATATATATATATATTAAAAAAAGGAATTACTCTATATAATATCCTCCCATACCTTTATTTCCTCTAGAGGGATGAAAAACAAGGACAAATTAATTTGGAGAAAGGGGTACTTAACAATAATACTCATGACGTACAGAGAAAACAGATTTCAACATTTGGGACTATTCAATCCCTTCAAATATCCGTAAATTTTCCACTTTTGCTTCATTCTTATCTCAGTGCTTTTTTCAGGATAGATATTTTAAATCATGCGTGAAAACTCGTAGCTTGGCTAAATAAAACTCTATAGGATTTTCCTAACATTTATTACTAGCCATAATTTTCATTTTGATTTTATGATTCTTTCTACGTAAAAGTAATTTAATTATTTTACAAAGTTCTCACAAATAGAGAATACATAGAGCAACATATACATATAGGAATAAATTACACAAAGTATTAATATTAAATCATTAGTTGATTCAAGACATTAACATTTCAAATATTTTATATAGTTCACTAAGACATCGATGTTAAAATTGATTTTCACTTTGTTTTCCTTAATCTTTTTTTAATGCTCAAATCTAAATATCTTGTTTAATTCATTTGATGAAACGTTGATTTTTTTTAACTATTTAAAACTTTGACACTTTTTGATGAAATACACCTGACATATAATATAGATAGGAAAACATCTAATACAACCGCTGGATTGCTTCACATAGGAATGCCTAGCATAATGTTAGCCGTGGTTTTTAGTAAATTTTTATATAACTATATATATACATATATATAGTTGTGATTACAATGGGAATTGAAGTACTATATTCGTAACTGTATCATTTTATACGGAAATATTGTTCATGCCAATTGAACTATAAGATCTTGCTGATCTTCAATATTTCAGTAATTAATAATCATGCAATCTGAGGTAAAAAAAAAAGACTTTAACCAAAGAAGCGTATCTCATATACATTATTGTTTGCATCCAGAAAAGAAGGATTGAAGAGCAGAAATATAACTTAACTCATCACAGCTGCACATTGTTCTTACTGAATATAATTTCTCATCCAACTTATGGTGGAACTCCAAATCGCAGTCTTATCAGAACTATATAATTTGGGTACCTGAAATATCAGAAATTAGAACTACAATGCTACTAAAGGAGCATAATGCATATAATGCTACTAGAGGAACATAATGCATATGCATTTAAGAAAAATAACAATCTCAGTATAATTATCTTGTCAATTTCTTATTTAAATCTATTGATTACAGATTGTATGTGATTAGAGGGAAAATAACTGGAGACTAATAATGCGAATTCCAACACCTAATTTATTGGAGTATTACATTGAAGATCTTGACACAATTTCCCATATTGTGCCAAGGACTTAATTACTTTTTGTAGAAGAATCCTATTGGTGTCTTAGTTTTGCTGGTAGATTAGATTGGATTTGGGTCTCTTAATAATTGGGTTTGTAAAACAAGAATAGGTCAATGAGCACCAAGTGTTTGTCTAGTGATATCATTTTGATGGTGAGTTAATATGATGTTAAAGGTAATGGGTATGTAATGTAGTGAAGTGTTGGCTAAATGTTATCTGCTTATCCCTAAAGGATATCTCAAGGAAATATTTATAGGAGACTTGGGGATGGTGGTTATAAAAAGAAATTGCATGTTTGTGGGGTTAGTAAAGCTCATGATAGCTATTGGAGTAGCGAAGGTCAAGCCACTCAATCACTTCCAAGAATGTCAATAGTAGGATAGAATAGTCTGAGTTGTGTGACTGTGCACTGAATAGGATGATGGTGGTTTAGTATACTGGTTATTTATCTTAGTTTGGTCAGCCTTTGTATAGGTGACTAAGTCTTGACAAGAGGTTGACTGACAGATCACTAGGTTGCAAAATTTTCCCTTTGAGTTAGACTAGACTTGAGGAACCCTAAGTCTAAATGTACCTATCAACAATTGTTCCCTTACTCTTTTGGTGAGGAGTCAACAAATAAAGTAAGCTTAGAGACGGCTTCTCAAGTTGGATGTCAAACAGTTGGATGTTGAGGAACTGGTTGAGTGATCAACCGATCATATAGATTAGCCTTATTGTTGATAACTTGAGTTCGGTGGGCATGGATAGGCTCCTATATTTATGAAGAGCACCTTTGTTGACACTTGGCTTTATTGCAAGGCTGAGTGTTTTGGAGATAAATCTAAGCACGATATATCAAGTTCAACATGGAGGGAAGTTAACTGAAAGGTTGTTGTATGGTGACTAGCATTCTCCTATTAGGAATTTAATGTCATAGGTAGCAACATTGTCATCATCCCTATCCACAAGGGAAGAGTAATCATGCCTCTAGCTTGCATGGGTTGGTTATTGAAATCAGACAAATTGTGGTCATATGACTTTAAAGTCTTTTGCATTTTATGGGCCAATTACTCAAAAACTTTGTTGAAGATGATATCAAACTATTGCTCATGTCAGTCATTACTTTATTGGCTTGAGATTATCCAAATAGGTAGGGATAATCAAGGAATCTTGATGGGTGCCCTAAATCCCTTCCAAATCCTTCTTGATGAAGGATATATGATTATCTACTTTAGGCTTCTTAATTGGAGGTTCATAACTTGTTGACATTTAGCCATCATATTCGAGCTATTTGTGACGTACGAATGTCCTATATGGTATTAATAACACCAATAGGAGCTTAGTTTTGCTTATGATTGACTCAATTATCATCCTCTTGATGTTCACGCTCTACCTTACAATGTTGGATCAATCTTTTGATGTTATTAGTCAGCGTTGCAATATATTCTCTTAGGTAGCCACATTGTATAGAGTCCTAAATAGAATTCTTCAATTGAACACATTCATCCATGTTGTGACCATCATTGTGATGATAATCATTGTCCTTGCTACTATTGCATCAGTTGGAATTACTTCTTATTTTTTGTGGGGCAAATAAGAGATTCCTATTATGAATATCCAAGAAGAGGTCACCTGAAGGTCTAGTAAGTAAGGTAAACTATGTGTAAATATTGAACAATATTTTTTTCCATTGTTTCTCCTATCCTTTGATGATGAGGGTATAGCATCCTTGTCCTTCTATTGACCAAGTTGGTCTTTGACTGAGCCTACATCCTTTTTGCTAACATTATCGTTTCCACTATGGCCTTGTCAATTTCTTGTTGACTCATATATTATTGTCCTGGATAATGTATTTCGCCACTCTTTCATGGAATCAGTCTAATGTTGCTAGATCTTGAAAGTATTTAATGAAGTTTAGTAAGATTTGTGTCAATTAGTTGTAAGCTACTTTGACAGGTTGCTAAGGAATGCTTTTAGAAACATCGTCACTACTTGTAATGTGACCCCTCTATCTAACTTCAGATTTGGGAAACAACTTTCAAAAATCTCGATATATAATCTTTGAGTAGCTTCCTAGCTAGTACTTTACTAAATATAAAGATGAAGTGTCCTTTTTTAAAGTCTTTCTAGTAAGAAAATGCTTTAGAAACATGGTCATTAGATCCTGAAAACATTTTATAAAGTTTCGTAAGATCTATTTCAACTACTTGTAAGCTACTTTTGACAGGGGCTAAGGAATGTTTTGCAAATGATAAAGTTATTAAATTCGTGCAGTGACATTGAGGTTTAGAATTTAGACACATAATCATCGAGGCTCCCAATCCTATTGAAATCCTTTAATGAGGGGATTTTTGTGCCTACTAGTAGAGCTTCGTCCCAGATTACATGGACAAAAGGGGATTGCCTCCACGAAATTATGGGTAAGGTACCCATCTTAGTCTTTCTTTACTTAAAAAGTTTTTTCATGATGCTATGAAATTGGTTATCATTCAACTATTATAAGGGTTGGTTTATGGTAGGACCAAAAACTTGCAAATGTGAAGCTTTGGCTAGTTGAGGTCCAATAAGACTTTAATGGCAGGGATCCACAATTAGAACTTATTAATTTACTGCCTAGTTATCACAGCCATTGGTGTTAGGTTCACTCGCGCCTTCTATGGGGCAATTTTGATGCTCTAGCTCATTAATATGACCTTGAAGTCTTTGAAGATCATTATTATGAGTTGTTAGCTCATGGTATATTCTTTCGAGTTCCTTGAAATGTTACAGATCAATAAGTATAGAGGTGATAGCTGTTCACCCGCATGGGAAGCATTAGTTTTTTCACAGTTAACATGTTTTGTATTCCTAGTCACTATCGCTAAGATAGCCAATAAAACTTCAAGGAGGAGTTTGCTTTTTGTCATTCCTATAGATGGTATTAACATGTTGGTGTGTTAGTTTTGTCGGTAGAGTAGATTAGATATGGACTTCCTAGCAATTAGGCCTGTAAAACAAGAATGGGTCAAGTAGGTATTGATGGGTTATCTAATATAGCTAACCCAATGGTCAAGTTAATATGATGTTGGAGATAATGAGTAAATAATAAGGTAGGGTGTTGACTTAATGTCACTCACTTGTCCCTAGGACATCTTGGAAAATTGTCGATGGCGGTTATTAAAGGTAGTTGTATATTCATAAAGTTAGTGGAGCTGATAGCAGCTATTAGAGTAATGAAGGCTAAGCCACTAAACCTTTTTCAAGGACGTAAAAAATGGAGTGAAATAATTTGAGTCGAGCAACCATATGCCAAGCAAGATGATTGTGGTTAAGTAACCTAGTCATTTACTTTAGTTCACTTGGTCTCAAAATGACCAATTGAGTTATGATGAAAGGTTAGTTGATGGATCATTAAGTCATAGAATGTTCCCATTAGGTCAGGAGGGGTTGGAGGAGTCTTAAGCTAAATTTACTTACCAATAGACCCTAAAAGTTATTTTTTTTTTTATTTAATGAATTTTGGTATAGATAAATAGAAAATAGAATAAATAGCATTTAAGGTATTTAATAATACTTAAGAATACTAAATAAAAGACCTTTGGACAAAGTGAAGAGATCCATAATATTAGAGGGTTTACATATCAACTAGGAATTTTAAATTGGGTCATTATCATTTAGAACATGTATATTGGTAATGACCTTGTTTAAGGTCCTATGGTGTCATACCGACCCTTTAAGATTTCTTCGCTCGATAACTTCTTCACTTTATCTAAATACGTTTATTTTAGGATCCCTAAGTGGCATTTAATATTATAAATACCCTCTACTGTCAATTTGGTTTGTTATGACATTTATAAAAATTTAGAAAAATGAAACAATATTTTAGTGTCTTTCAAAGTTTATAAAAAGTTAAAAACCATACCATAGTAGTGAGAACTCTCAACAACATAGGAAAAGGCCTAGGTTAAAATAAGAGTTTTAGCATAAGAAATAGTATTATACCCTCCATTATACATGCTCTTAGGACTTTTATTTTCCGTTTTCATTTCCCTTTTTTTCCCTTAAACTAGAAAACAAGCGATTAAAGATTTGTGAAGCAAAATAGTGTAGATGAGGTCATTTATAGGCCATAATAAAAAACAACATTAATAAGAGTATATATGTAGAAGAAAATTAATGCACAAATTAAAAAATTATGCCTTTTGTCAACATATTTCTAATTTAATTTTCTTTTTACAATTAATGTAAAAGCTAAAGAATTCAATCATGGTTTGGAATGTCATATATCTTAAAATTATGAAAAAAAATTGGTTAATTTCAGTTACAGTACCTGAGCTTTTTTTTTATTATAATAAAAAGATATCTAAACTTTTTTTAATTTCACTCACAGTACATTTGGCTGGAATTCAACTAAAAGCCTAGCAATATGCTAGTATGGTAGGAAGTTTATGTTAAAAATTAATTTTTTCTCTTCCACATCAGCATATTAATAAATTTATTTATTTTACTTTCGCCTCCCTCTCTTTTCCATTTCTTCTTCTTCCTCTATTTTGTTATTCATAATATGAAAGTACACCACAAAAGACTAAAATGACATATTTTTCGTTGGTTTTTACATCAATCTTACAAATTAATGACAAAACTTATAAAACATACAAGATTCACTCTAAAACTTGACAAATTTGAAAGTCAAAGATTGAGTAGAAATTAATGGTTCTTTGAATTAAAAGGAGGATTAATTTGGTACTTGAACTTTGACGAAAAGGTGAATTAGATACCTAAAGTTTAAAAAGTTCAATTTCATATCCAATTAAACTTTTCATACTCCTAAATACTACCTCACTCTTTTATTATCTCTTGAAGTAACGGATAAATGTCAAACAATGATTGAGTGGAGTAGTATTTAAGGCCATAAAAAATTCAATTGGGTATGAAATTGAACTTTTTCAAATTCAGATACCTAATTGACTTTTTCATCAAAGTTTAATACTTAATTAGGTATTTTCCCTCAGAAAAGAAAAAAAAAAGATTTGAGTTATAATTTTAGAAACTGGAAAGACTTTTTGCAAGATTCTTGAAAACGAAGATCTATACAAAGTTTTAAAGGTAATAAACAAGGAGGACATATCAACCTTGAATGCCTGTCTTGAGAACCTCCATTGAAGTAGAAATTCAAATTTCTTTCTTTGGAACATTCAAAGAATGAAAAACTCTCACCATCTAAGATTACTTGGATTTTACATAAATAGAGGCCATTTCTTGATTTAGAGAAATTTTTGGGGGTTGCTCAAAGGAAAAAAAAGAGATTCATTTATGGCATTCGTTAAGAATTTGGTGAATCAAATAACCCATATTTGGTTACTTTTGACTTCGAACTCCACTAAATTAAAGAACCCTTGCTGCCCCTTTCCTTTCCTCTCTTCTTGATTTTTCAAATTTTGTCCCTTCAATATCTTGATTTAGCATCGCTTTTGCTAATATCACACAAGTATGGTAGTTTAATTCTATTTGAATGGGTTCAATGGAGGTTGGTGGCATCGATGGGTTTAGGGTTCGTTATTTATGGGTAGTTTTGGAGATGGTGATTTTGTGTTGTTGGGCACAGTGGTTGTTGTTGGTGGTGTTGTTTGGTGTTAGGGTTTACGGTTTCGCATTGGAGGGTCTAGGTGTTTGGATGTTAAGTGGGCAGTGTTAGGTTTGTGGTGGTGGTTCTTGGAGGCGAAGGCGGTGTGATCATGGATGTAGTCGAGCTGGAGTGTGGTTGTTTGTGTTTGGATTGGTGGTGAGGTGGTTTTGGTTGGGGATTTCAGTGATTTGTAGGTGCAAAAGAAGAAGAAGAAAAGCAAAGAGAGAGACATGCGAGGGGGAGTGGGGAGTAAAAAATAAAAAAGAAAAAAATAAGTATACTAACGTGGAAGAGAATAATTAATTTTTTAATATATATTTTCGACACATAAGCATATTACTGAATTTTTTACCAGATTCTGGCTAAAAGAACCAAAACCGTGGGTGAAAAATTTAAAAAGTTTAAAAATTTTATTGTAAAAAAATTTATTTAGGTATATTTATATTTACAATAATAAACCATTAGTAAAATTAACTCAAAAAGATTTATATACTTGCTTGCACTATTAAGTAATAAAGTAAGGATTTGAAAGAGTATACATACCATATAAATTATCCATAGTAGGCACGGATAAGTAAAATAAAAGATCCATATACTTACACGTGCTATTGATATATAACCTGTGATAATTTTCTTAATCTGATGGTATATGTATCAAATTTATTTCAATTCTTTCCTAACCAGGCGTGTTACTCACAATGGGTCTTTTATATCATAAGTAGCACTAAATTAATAGAAGAATAAGTAATTATAGTTTGCAGAATATGAGAACCCTAATAATAAAGACATACTGATTAAAGCAAGAAAAAGAAAAAATGCTAAATGGTAAAGTAACATAAAAATAATAGCTAATTCAATGAAGATAAAACAATTATGATGCCCCCGGAAAGAGTTGAAGTGAATTTCATGGTAAAAATTACACTGTTAAAAATCCCTGCTTTATGCTCCAGTTTTTGCTCAAAGTATATATTCATATCCGTAAAAACATATAAAAACACACACATACAAAATAACATATCAATAAAAAAATTTGCCATGTCTTCAAATTAATTCCAAGAATAAAACATTATGTTATGCATGAAATTTAAACTACTCTAATTAACATTATACTTCAAAAAAAAATTGTTTAATGGGCACGTAATATAAAAGAAAATAAGGGGCAAGTTGAAAAATTATAGATAGTTTTTCAAAAGATGTTTTTAAAAATAGGTATTACTCAAAAAAGATTCAAAATTATGAAAAAAATTAATTATTATATCAAACCCTATAATTAGCCCATTATATATTATTAGATATGAGGGTTTCGTGTCTAGCTATATTTCCCATCAGATGTTATACATAGATATATATATATGTCTTATATGCATGGCGGGCATAAGATCGTGCAGAATCCCGAAAGATCAAAAGGACAGTCTTAAAGCAAAGAATTGAGAGAAGGATTTATTTATTATACAAAACAACCAATCACAAAGAGTGAGAGAGAGAGAGTTAATTATGTCATTAATCACACTTTAGCTATATCTAGCTAGCAATAGGATGCCTTAATTTAACCTATAAAAAGGTTGATTATATTAAGGTGAAATAGTACAAAACACTGTTTTTACTTTTTTTTTTTTTGTCTTTTCCTAAAGTTGCACTGTGCAGATTGTATATTAGGGTTTCCAAAACTTACATCCTAGGGTTTCCTACTTGAAGCTAATCGTATTTGATAAGAAAAACATACTGTACTAATCAGGCAATAAAATCAACAATCACAACCTTATATAATTCATAATTAATCTTAATTTTTACCTAATAACAAACTAATCGATATTATCAATAATAATCTATTCATCAAGTTGATAAACCAAATTATACATACATATGTAAATATTATCTTAGTTTAACACAAGATATATATACACACACGCATATATATTATATAGATATATATTTAATTATATTACCTTATGCTTGACATATAGTGATCTAAATATACATGATCGGATCACTATGCGGAAACATTAGGCTTGTTGTTGTTGTGGTTGTGGTTGTGATTTTGGTTGTGGCTGTTGTTGTTGTTGCTGCTATTTGTGCCCATCATCATCATATTATGCTTTCTCTTCTTCTTCTTCTTGTAAGGAATTCCCCGAGCCTTAGCTTGAGAATCCCTAACTTCACGCAAATAAACTCGAATAGAACCATTAGCAAATGGATTAGTCTCTGCCAATCCACCATTCTCTTCATAAGCAGCCCTAAGTCGACCGATAAGAGCGTCGAGGCTGCCCCAAGCTTGCCTTAGAGGGCATGTGCAAGGGCCCGGTGGCTCAGGCTGTCCAAAGTATACACACCCATTTAAGTGCACCTTAGTCTTACCAAATTGGTCTAGATATCTTAGGAAATCCAACACATGGTGCGCGTTGAATTGGGAGATCGATACCGGAGGCCTTTGATTCCTAAGGAATTGTCCAAAGGTCGTCCAATCCCTTCGCTTTTGCGACTCATACCGACTTAGGGTAGGAGATCGCGGTGGTAGTGATGTTGGCGGTAGCAGCGATGATGGTTGCTGTTCGTTTGGTGGAGCATCGATTGCTAGACTTGCAAGTGGATTTTGTGACATGGTTTTTGGCTTTATTGATTGAGATGGAGTTATGGCGGTGATCACATGAGGAGAGGGAAAAGCAAAAGAAAGAACTATGATGTCTTGGGGCAGAAATAAGGAAGGGATAGTGAGCTAGAAGATAAGCTGTTTCTCAATATAGGCATAGGATAATGACACAAACAGTGACATTGTGGGTCCAACATAAGTTGTCCTTTGTTAAGTGCTGTAATTAGTTGTTTTCTTCTTTTAATTGTTTTATCGTCAACATTGAACCTGTCCTTTTGAATTTCTAAGCAATTAAACGAGACCGTGTTTGTACATGCTATCTTTTCTAGAGCAATCATTGTCAAAAAGCCTATACCATTGGAGAAATTATAATTTAGGACCTTTCATTTATGTACTACACATAGCATTGGAAATGCAAAACGATACAAAAGAAGAAGGTGCGTGATAGAGGGGCAAAAAAAAAAAAAAAAAGATTAGAAATATGGAATTGTGTTTAAAGGCAAAATTCACATTTTGTAATTATACTCAAATATATAATGTTAACATCACACCAAATAAACGATAAATGACACATAGAAATGAAATGATTGAATTGACAAACGATATAGCATGATTAAAAAAGATAGCGAAATGCATTATTCTTCACCTCAGGGTGAATAGGGAGCTGACGTGGTAGTTCTTATTTTCAACGATAGATGATTTTAGTATCTTATATAATTTTAAAAACATACTATTCAAAGGGTAAAACTGTATCTTATGCAATTAAAAAAACATAATATTTAATTAAATTTGGAAGGTAAGAAAAAAAAAAAAAAGAGTTACAACTTTCGAGGGTTGAATTCATCACTTAAAAATATTAAATTAAACCCCATATTAGTTTGGGTTTGACTCAATAGGTTAGGATGACAAAATTTAACTTGTTTATTCCATATTTAAATGATTTAGGAAGATTTGATATGTTGAGCTTAGATATGCATCATGGATTGATTTATTTTTTTGGTTTATTCTCAACATGTGATACATTTCTTAAGAAATACTGTATGACTACGCCCACAACAAACTCATTAAAAAACTATGAAGTGAGTAATAATCCATCTCTTTTGTCAATTATCAAGATGATTGGTCGATGCCATTAAGCCCAAGAGTCTATAAATATTTAGTTATGCATTCTTACTTGAAATAATAATTAGATTATAGAACCGATGCTCTACAATAGAGCTTTGCTTTTGGAGGCTAATGGGAAAGGACTTTGGCATGGTTATCACATGAAGACATAGGGTCGCTATACTAAGATAATGGTTATCATACCCCCAATAGAGATATGACAACTCTATCGTATTCTCATGATTAATAACAAGGGAATTCACTCTCCAAACTTTCATCTATGTGTGGATTTACCTTTTTAAACTTTTAAAGTAAGTTTTGATCTCTTAAGCTTTAAAAAATTAGCACGATTAAAGATAATTATTATTTTTCATGAATTTGGAGGGGTAAATCTACACACAGATGAAAGTGTCGGGCGTGAATCCACATAGGTGACAGTTTGTTGGCTATTTTGCAACTCCTCCTATTTTGTTTTAACGTAAAATGTAACTTGTCTTTAACTATGCTAATTTTTTAAAGTTTAACGGGTTAAAAAGCTTAATTTAACAGTTTATAGGGTGAATCCATACATAGATAAAGTTTAGATGGTGAATTTTCAATTTCTCGTTAATAACATACAGTCATCAAATATCTCATTATAATCAATTTAACACAAAAATAAATAAATGAAGAAAATTCTTTAAGTCATAATTTAACATGAATAAATAAATGAAGAAAATTCTTCAAGTCATACTAAGATGCCGCACCAACTAACTCTAGTTTAAAACAATAGAATAGTTAAGTCCAGTTTTATTGTTTATCCAATGACCATGATTAATATATTCTCATCAATATAAATAACTTCAATCTATTTTCTAGTATACATATCACATCTTAAGTAGTATAGTGATTTGATTCTTCATCTTCACTTGCAAATGCTTTAGCAGTAAAGCTCAATATACAATCACTGCATGCAAACATATACATATACCATACCACATGAAAACCTAATTATTTTAATGTAGCAAACATACCACATACATATATTTAGTAAGTTGCTATTTAATATGAAATAGGAACACATATCAATTGGAATTAGACCCTTGATGTCGTTTTTTTTGGATGGTTTAAACACTTGATATGCTCTTTAAAGGTCAATTGTTAAAAGTATGGATTCATAAATACCTCACTAAAGCCATTTCCTAAAAGTATAAACCTTGAATACTCTTAGGAGTCATTTTTCAAAGTGTGGATCCATCATATCCTTAAAGTTTAACATTTGAAAGTGTAGAGCGATTCCTAGAATAATAGTTTTCAAATAGTTGGTGGATATGTGAAGTTTGGATTAAAAGTATGGAGTGAATTCTTATGGTTAGATTTTTGAGTGTAACCTTTTCCTTGAGATGGTAGCAAACCATATTTTGACCTTAAGACAGCTAAGTAGAGGCCATTAAGGCATCAACATCTTTTTTATATATTTTTTATTTTTTAATTATATTACATAACTAAACACATATATTTAATAATATTATATTATCTCACAAATTATTATGGACAAATTAGAAGCCATGTTTTCTAACTAATAGGGATAATAATGATGAAGTAGAGAAATGGAAATTAGGGGTTATAGAAAAACACATGATACACCAAAATAAGAGTTGACAACACTAGTATGTAAGGAATATTTTTTTTTCTTCATCATGTTTTGATGTATTACGTGGCAATTATTGTCACAGGAATATATAACCTCCTCAATGTAAACATAGTACGAGTTTAAATACAAAAGAAAAAATCATTGAGGACCACTTACTAAAAGTAACAGATGCTTTTGTCTTTTCTTTAATTTATCTAGTAGGTTTTAAAGAATACTATAAGAATGGTGCCGTTAATTAACATTGTTAGTAATAAAGGAATATTCTTTTGGGCAAATTATGAACATTGTTGTTATTATCTGTCATGTGAGGATAAACACCTTAAACTTTTTGGGTATCATTTCTTTCTTCTTAACTTTCAAATATGTAAATAATTCTAGATTGTTACCTAGATAACATTTTTTTTTTTTGGGTTTATCAATGGTTCTAGGAATATTTATACATTTTCTAATGTTATAAGAAGGTGAAACCATATTTGAAGAGTTTGAGGGGTACGATTTATCTACACTTGACTAATCCCTTAAGGGAGTATTTACAATCATCCCTGTTTTTTTTTTTTTTTTCTAATTATGTTGCATTATCATGTTACATATATAAATTAAAATACCCTCCACATAGTTTAAATTTAAGATTATACTGGCCATTTTGCCCTTATGTTTTCTTCTTATATTGGGAGCAAGCTAGCTCTTCCTTCTCCGTTACACAATCTCTTAATACTTAAAGGAACTTTAAGTCTCTCTCTCTAACCTTGTCCTTGCCCCTTAACACCTTTGCTTCCTCTTTGCTGTGATTTAGTGGATTATTCTCTTTCTAGTTTAATGGTAAATTTATCTTAATTGATTCTATGACGTTATTAAAATTGAGAACTAAATAGAGACTATGAAGATTAAAATTTCTATGTGAGACAAATCTTAGGAAAAAGGCATGTTCAATTCATGGAAGACTTTAATTTAACTAACCTTAAAACTTGGAGGATGTTGATAATCCTATCTTAGGATAGTGTTGGCACCAAAAGGACAAAACTGTGCAGCATATGGCAAAAACAAATAATACCTTGGTGAACGGAGTTTCGGGGTTACAGATGGTGTTAGAGTAGTTCACTAGCCAAAGTAGGGGTGTATCCTCATTGCGTGGTGTATGGTTCGAACTTGTGTAACGAAACTGACGATGATGTTAGTTCTATAAGTAGGAGTATATGATACCCTTCAAATATAGATCATAGAACTCTAATATAGAGGCACCTTTTTGGTGTAATGACTAAGAGTTCATCACAACTCCAAAGTTAAGCGTGCTTGGGCCGAGCAATCTCAGGATGGATAACCCCCTAGGAAGTATTGGTACCAAAAGGATAAAACCGTGCGCATGTGGCCAAAACGGACAATACCTCGGTCGATGAGCAGAGTTTTGAGGCGTTACACCATAGTTCTTTAAATTGAAAGGCATATGAAGAATGGTACCCATCATAGACACTTTTCTCTCTAAATCGTACACTCGTGACCTATAAACCCACTTGAAAGCAACATAAAACCACATCACAACTCAAGCACTTGACCCTCCTTGAAGCCCCACAAGCCAGACCTTGCATATTAACACCAACACATCATTTTCATTCCATTAACACTAGGAACAAGCATCAAGATATCCTAATTGATTAAGCACCATGAGCTTCACCAAGTAAATGTCGGGTATACTTCATTTTCAATTCAAATTATCAAAGACATAAACTAACAAATCCCTATTTCCTTGTTTAGGGTCTTGGAATCATAAGGAGAAAGGTAAAACCTTAAAAATTTTCCTAAAACTGAAGCGTATAACATGCCTATTAGAAAAATTTTCATGAAACACTAAGTGAGACCATAAAAGATCCTAACCTATATGTCTCGGCCCTTAAGGGAAACACTACGATACCATGAGATTCTCGTCATGAAACTAGGACTACCTAAGTCATGTAAGCATGTAGGATAGGTTGTAAAGATTAATTGATCCTATGAAAAAGTTTGATCATTTAGAAAAGCTTTTGGCCATATAAGGATTATGTAAGATCCAAGTTATGTTCAAGTAGTTTAAATTACACACAAATGCTATCATGGATGTAATAAGGTAAAAGGCAAAACAAGATAGAAAGCCATAGAGAAACAAAACCTAAACCTCTCGACCTAAATGATTATATGGAGGAATCAATGTTATTTTGATAATTGAAGCCTATTTACCTAAGGAGAATATAAGGAAGTGAATCATGTAATAAAATTAAGTAGTGATCATGTGTAGATTCATGTAGCTCACGACACACTAAAAAGATATGATTTCGAGATCATGAGTGATATAAGTAAGATAGCTATTGAACAATATGATGAATCAACATGAAAACCCAGTAGAATCTCTGAAATATGGGTCTTGACTCATATAGGGAATTGGAGATTTACATAAAACCTAAAGTTATTGAATAGGTATCATCATGTTTGTTAAGTATATGAACTTGGAATCAAGACAAGACAAGCACAATGAAAATAAGATTAAATGCAAAATTTGGTCATATAGGCATTTGTACGATAGGAGTATCCTTGATCAATGAATTTAGAAGCCAAATACCTTAAATAAAGAATGTGGCTAAAAGCTAAAAATATAGAAACAATACATGAGATTTTGATACCTTGTGGAACCCCTCGGATTATCTAGATTTATTAAAGAAAAACTTTCAAATATGATGATTTAAGTAAAGAATCAGAAAGTACACGAAATAAGTTTTCCAATGCCTGTTCATTGATGCAAATTTGAGTTAAAATGAGTACAATAGGTCAAATTTAAGATTATGTGATTAAAATGGGATCTTAGACCATTGCAGGTACTTTTGCTTAAAAAGACTTATCCAAATAAGCATTTCATTTCAAGTTTAGGAAAGTAAACCTTACGAGCTTTAAAATGATTACTCATACGCTAAGATCGGATTAGAAATGTGAAAATGGTGCTAGAAACAATATAACCATATTAGGGCCTTAAGCAATAATAGAACCCATAAATAATTTTATGCACAAGTAATGGTGTTTCTTATTCATAGGAGTGCAAGAATCATCTTTGGATTTCCCCATAGACTATTATGATAGCTAAGCAATGATGGATAGGTAAGTAACTATGATCTATCACTATATTTGTGCTTATAATATAGTGACACTCAAGATCATATTATACTGAATATGCTATGTATGCGAGATTGGAGTACCATATGCTTGGTGGCGATTGCTTGATTTACAAACTAAGATATTAAAAGTGATGACCTTGTGTTAAGAAATCTAGTTATATGAAGCATACTAACAATTGTTTGTAAATTGTATGGTCGTTTGATAACATGACTTAATAATATTTGACCATTTAAAGAATCTACCATGTATTGCATAAATTGCATTTGTTGCATAAGGCATGATGATATCGCTACATATTAGCATTTTGGTTCTCTCATATCGTTTGGTTTTTCTGGAAGAAATTTTCCTAGTTCTACACAAGGATACATTTGTTATGTTCAGTTCAGTAGGAACTATGCAGGCACCCGATGGAATGTCACCTGTGGTATCAACTAAAATGGCTGATACTTAGTAGAGTTTCTAAGCTCCAAGGATAAGTCAAGTAGTTAAGATATGTAAGATCAAAGTGATAAGTAATGTAAGAAAAGTTCCTTTTAATTCCTTAGTTCTTACTCTCTCCTAGGCTTGATTGATCATTAAGACTTGATTCCTAACACCCCTGGTGAGAGGGTGTAAATCTTCGCTTTGTTTGGATTTTGGTCATCCAAACTTGTATTTGATACATATGATTGATTGTTGCATTGAAAAAAGGTTAATAAATAATACTTGCTTGAGAATTGCTTGATTTGTGTTATGATCTAGTTATTTCACTAAGCTGTGGTTTCACTCACACCCCTACAAAATTTTTAGGGTTCAACTTAGGCTATGGCTTATATCTACAATGAGCTTTACTCCGGTAGTGACTCAAGGCTAAGAAGTTAGAGCTGGAAGATCAAATTCTAGTTGTTATGATTAGCTATAGCTTCATTTTGTTTAAGAATTCAATCTGTAATATGTAAAGACAGTCAAATAGTATATCATTATTTATTTGTTAATTTGTCACTTACATATGTCCATCATTTCTCATCAATGCAACAAAAGATACTATGTATGAGTCACTTTCCTTAGAGTGACTAGTTGTATCATGCATGCATGATTCTCTCTGATGATTCTCAATATTAACATGTGACTTTTCAATGCTTAATATGAACCTAATAAGCTTAAAACCATGTAGTCAAAGAAAGAAGTAAACCTTATCCTTAGATTATTAACCTCTAATGTACTTTTATAGGTATTGATCTATCGTATTAGGAATTTAGGTGTGAGACATGGCTTGTAATTTTAGTAATTATCAAGACATTGAGCTAATACCACGTAGTTTACTATCATGCGATGCATGTGTGTAGATGTTATGTTAAAATTGACTAATGATTATCCTACCTAATATATGCATATAATTAGTTACTCATGATCCATGTAAAGAATAAGATCTATGCACGACAATCATGGATAAGGTTTTAGTGATCTTAAAGAAGATGAGTTTCTAAGATGATGCTATTAATTAAGCACTTAAGTGATGATTTGTGGCTTAATGGGCCATTGATATATACATTTTAGTTGAGCAAGAATAAAGTTACAATAAAGTAAACTAGTGGAATATTGTGCCTATCCTAGCATTATAGGTAGACCATACTTCTGATGGCATGTATATAAGCAATGAACTTAATATGAGATGGTTTATTTTGGTAATAGTGGAATGGACTTAGATTGTTCCTCACATTTGTTGCTATGGGGAATTTTTAAGTTTGGCTTGTGAGTAACTAGAATCCAAGTTAAAACCTTTAGATGTTAAAAGTAGGGTTGTTACATTTACATAAATACTTAACGGCCCTTGTTCATAGCATTTGTCCATTATGAGTTGTGGGTAGTTCGGCATATGGTTACATGTGATGTAATAGTTGTGTGTTGAGTTTCATGACTCATCCTTTTAGAGATCTTAACATTTTAGGTGATGGATGGTAAGGCTATGAGGGTGATAATGAGAAGGAAAAGTAAGTTATGACAAGTTAAGTGTTTTTTTTTTAATAAGTGAACAAAAAGGTAATCTTATTATTATTTTTTATTTATTTTATGTATCATAAATAATAATATTATATTGCTATATTATTATCTATCTATTTTATTTCCTATCAAGTTATATTTTAGTTTCAAAACCCAATCCAAAACTAGATAAGCTTTCAAGTCAAAATAAAAAACCTATCCTAAAGTCTTATAAAGAATTGCACTATAGAGAAAATATTGAGTTAAGTATGTCGAGTACCCTATAAAGTATAATGGCTAGTGTGATTACATCCTTAATGGAACACGTGTTAATTGGTTTCGTCCAATTGCTATATAGACCATATGGATTATTAGAACGATAAATGGTTTTACTCGAGATAAATTAGTTAAATATTTTACAAACTAGTTTAATATTTCCCTTATTGAGATAGACTTGTGAAGGAGATTTTTGAAAATTTATTTTCTAATGGTGTGGGGGACTTAAATTATTTCTACTTTTAATAAGATAATATGATAGATTGGCAGAGAAACGTATGAAGATGAAATCTGAGCAATTTGGAGAAGAAAATCCTGTTTCAAATGAGAAACCTTCAACGAAAAGAAGCCTTCAACAAAAATAGAACCTTAATAGTAAACTTATCATCAAGTTGTTGTTTAATAGACACAATGAAATTTGAATATGAACCTGTGATCAACATATCATCTACATACAACAAAATAAAGACACAACTAGCTAAAGATTGATGCACAAAAAGTGAATGATCATGAGTAGGTTGGGAAAATCCAAGAGAAATAATGAATTTGGAACTTTCAATGTTCCTAGTCTAAACGCTTGCTTAGGCCCATATAAAGACTTGTGAAGACGAAATACTTAATGAGGTAAGGCCTTAGAAACCTTAAGGGGAACCATATATACTTCTTCATCTAGGTGTCCATGCAAGAAAGCATTATTTGCATCAATTTGATGTAAAGGCCAATGATGTACAATAGCCACAACAAAGATGACTCTAACAATGCTCAATTTTGCTACTGATGAAAAAGTGTCATGAAAATCTATCCCTTCTACTTGTGTAAACCCCCTAGCAACTAGCCTTGCCTTGTATCATCCTATAAATCCATCAAGCCTACACTTAATCTTATAGACCCATTTATAACCAATAGTTCGTTTATCTTTAGGAAAATCAGTTGACTCCCATGTCTTATTGGTTTCAAGAGCATTTAATTCATTTTGCATAGGAATTATCCATGCTTGGCTATTACATACTTCGAAGTAATTTTATGGCTCTTGAGTAATTAAAATCATTGGCCAAAGAAGCAAAAAATTCAATAGTAAAAGTAGCAAAAGATGAAATATGAAGTAAAGGGTATAAAGAAGTTGAGGAATTGGGAATTATCTTTGTGTTTGTAGTGGTAGAGTGTGGTACTATATGTGCAAAGTCATCTAAACAATGAGGAGCTTGTTTGATACATGTGGAAAGCTTGATCTGAGTAGCTGTTTGAGGATAATTAGAAGCAAAGTTAGGAATATATGTGTATGACATATCTCCGATTGATGATTGAAGATCTCCCAATTGAGTGTGATCGGTTCTACTCTCGATAGATGATCAAGAAGTAGACAAGTTTAACCTGTTGGAAGACTCAAAAGTAATAGAAGGATGACTGTGTTTAGGTAATATATCATGTATAGGTGAGTGATCTGTTTCATTAAAAGGAAAAATATTTTCATAAAATATAATGTCACGAGACTCAACAACACAATGTTTCATCAAATCAAATACCCTATATCCCTTTTCTTCCATTAGGATAACTAAGTAACACACATTTAATACCACGAGAATCGAAATTGTCAGAAGAAATTGACTGTTGGGCTACGTAACATAAACAACCCATGATCTTCATGTGGTAATATGAAGGTATTTTACCAAACAACACCTCATAAAGATATTTCTAACCTAAACTCTCTACTGGCATTCTATTGATCAAATACATTGTAGTTAAAACAAATTTACTGCAAAACTCCTTCGGTAGATTAGCTTGAATCCACAAAGCACGAGAGGTATCCAAAAGATGCCTATACTTCCTTTCAACACACTCATTTTGTTGAGGTGTGTAAATCATTGATAGTTGATGCACTACTTCAAGATCATCAAACAAAACTTGAGTATTTTTACACATGAACTCTATGCCATTAGCAGTTCTCATAGTCTTTGGACAACAACTAAACTGACTTTGACATTGGCTAAGAAATGTTTGAGAATCTCACAAACTTGACTATTACAAGCAAGAAGGAAAGTCCATATTGACTTTAAAAAATCATTAACAAGAGCCAAGAAATATTTTACACCAGCAATGGATTCAACTCTATATGGTCCCTGATATGCTCATATCCTTTCTTTCTGTTAAATTAAATTTCAAAACGCCAAAAAAATATTTATCTTTGCATTTGAATCGTTGCCTATTTTTCCACCAAGATTTGAGGACAAATCTTCAACAAGCCTACGAGAATGACATGCATCAATTTACCATTAATTGAGATGCAGCAGTTGAAGCAGATGAAAGGCCAACAGCCTATTCCTCATGTCATGATGTCTTTTAGTTTTTATTCTTTGTTAGTCTTTAATTTCATATTTATTAGTCTTTAATGTCAGTAGATTCCTTTCAAATTAAGATAATTAGATATAGAAAGTCCTTTTATCATATCTATTAGTCTTATTATCATATTTAGTAATTAGTCTTTTGTCATTAATTAGGTTCTTATTTTCATAGTTATTAGTCTTTATTATCCTTTAGTCATTATTGTCATTAATTGGGTCTTTTGGGGAACTATTATAAATACCCCTTTGTATTGAGACTCATAAGCTTTTGTTGATTTGAAAACCTGTGTTTGAGATTTCTCTCAATTCCTCTCTTATCAATCACTTTACTTGATTGTGGCCTGATCCGTTCTTATCGATCCTTACGATTGTGGCAAACAAACCGTTCTTATCAATTTATTTACAGATTGTGGCGAATAAACCGTGATCCCTATTTCATGAGTCATATCAATCTAGGGTTAGCGTATTTCGAGTTGATTTGCTACGTCATGTCTTTATTAACGTCAATCATATCTTTTAATTTCTTGTATTCTAAACACAAAGAGAAAATTCTCACTAAGGTTTCAATCACATCCAAAAACTAATGAGTCTTAGTACAAGAGGGGTATTTATTTTAGTCCCTAAAACCTTAACAAATAAAATAAGGGAAACTATTAAATAAAAACAAACTAAAAATTCTATGCTGGCAAGATAAGCCGCCAACTACGAAATAGTAAAAGGATAACTGTCTCAACCCTCACTGGATATGACTCACTAGAAAAGGAATAGCCTTAGTATGATCTCACTAACATGATTCACAGTAAGAATCAATACCGTCACTCGCCACAATAATAAATTATTTGATTGTGGCAAGATCTCATTCTTATCAATCCTTGTGATAATGGCGAACAACCCGTTCTTATCAATCTATTTACAGATTATGGCAAACAAACCATGATCCCTATTTCGTTAGTCATATTGACCTAGGGTTAGCGTATTTTGAGTGATATGGTTAAAACCTTAGACATAGTGATCTCAGTTTGAGGGCTCAATCAAATATGATAAAGATGATATTTTTATGGGTTTTTAATATTAGATACAATGAAAATAAAGGATATGATTGACTTTGATATTGGAGATGAAGCATCGAATCAACTCGAAATACACTCACTCTCATTTGATATTACTCACAAACAAGACGAAGTGGTTTGTTTGCCAAAATCTGTAAAAAGATTGATAAGAACGGGCCGTTCGCCACGATTGCAAGGATCGATAAAAACAGAATCTTGCTACAAACAAACAATTGATTGATAAGAGAAATAGAGACAAAATTCTCACTAAGGTTTCAATCACATCCAAAAATTAATGAGTCTTAATACAAGAGGGTATTTATAATAGTCCCTAAAACCCTAACAAATAAAATAAGGAAAACTATTAAATAAAAACAAACTAAAAATTCTATGTTGGCAAGATAAGCTGCCGATCTAAAATGTAAGATGGTGGCCTAAGTGGCAGCCTACATGCCATAACGCTCTAGTCTTCATCTACTCATCCTGTTGAAGAACTGACACGTGTAGTTCATTGAATTCATAATTTATGGGTGGAACATCAACCAAATTAGCTTCTTTTGACTCCAAATTGTCTGATAGAACTCTCATGGTAAGATTCTGTAAACCTTGAGCTTGGCGTCTAGTGATCTGTCTTGTAACCTGATTGACCTGATTCCCATCATTTGGTCTTCGAGTTTAGTTCTAGTATTTGCCTCTGGAACCAGGCTAGATTGATTCCCATCAGTCCCCATACATTAATGTGGAGAAGTTTAAACACAAAAGTAGTAACACTTGTACATTTATTAAGGGAAGCCTACGAAATTAGGCTTCTCGACACACATTACAAAGCAAATTTTTGAAATCATATGATTTACACATTTCTAAATGACTAAGCTTTGAAACTAAACTATATCCTAGATGAACATGGAGCAAATGAAGATTAACAGTTGAACAATAATAATTACTTGATGGACTAGTGTTTAGAATTGACTCAAAAACAGGAGCACATGAAGAATGACTAAGAGAAGTTCCTTGTAATCTAAGAACATATAGTCCATTCACCATACCAGTTAAAGCCACTATTTGGTGTTTATTCTAGTCCTACAAATGACATTCAATACCATCAAATATGGCAGTTAAACAATGTATAGTAACTAAAGTATGTATAGACAAAAGATTCTGAGTAAAAGATGGTACGTAAAGAATATGGTCAAGAGCTAGTTGATCATTTAAATGAATTAAGCCAACTTTTGTGACTGATATGGTAAATCCATTACGAAGCCAAACATTTATGGAATGTTTTAGTGTTTGGACATTAGTTAAATGGTGTAATAAGGAGTCATGTGATTTGTTGCTTTAATGTCTAATATCCAAGAGTGTTCATCATTACCTAAAGCATGAAAGTTAAGAAGACTATTACTTGTAAAATGCAAACTAGTAAATGCCATTGCACTATTCTCTTGTTCCTTACCTCACACACCCTTAGACTTCGTTATGCGCATCACCTCAAAACAAATATTCTGCAACATTTGCTGATCAACATCATATTCATTTCCTTGGCTGATATCTTTTGTCTGCTCAAAAGGTATATCATAGTTAGGCATATTCACATCAGCCACTTTGATGGTAGAAATCAACAACTTTAACAGCAGAACACACATTGTTAGCAACAAAATTTTTATTTCCTTTTACAATGCGTTTACCCATGAGCCATTCAGGATAACCTATCGATTGAAAACAATTCTCAATTGCTTGTCCTTCTCCCTTACAATATTGGCACACCAACTTTGATTTGCCCTTCTTTTTGTTAGCATTGAAAATCTTTCCTCTGACATTAAAAGCTGCCATGTCTACTTCACGATTAATCAATGACGTCACTTGACATTACTTCTTTACTTGTTGAACCAAGTAAAAAACCCTATTAACCGTAGGCATAGGGTCTATTGAGAGAATTTGATTACAAAAACTCTCATATACTTCATTAAATCCCTTAAGGAATTTCATAAGCTTATTTTCTTACTCAAAAACATGAACTTGGTCTTTTAACTCACAAGAACAGTACTCCAATCGACCACAAGAACACCTAGATACACATTAAGTTGAGATAACTTATCCCAATACCTCTTAAGCTCGTTGTAATAAGCTCCTCTATAGATTGATTTTGTTATTTCAAATTACATATCTCATATTGTAATGGAAACACCAATAGACCATTTGATATATCGTATTGCTCTTTTATCTCGTCCTAAAGTTCCTTAATCAATTGTGTATACAAGAAACGCTAAAACAATTTCGGAATCATGGAATCAAGTATCCAGTAATGTACCATATAATCGGCTCTATTCCAATGCACTAGGTCAGGAGAAATTTCAATTAGTTTTAGAATTGTCCCATTCACAAATCCTAATTTCATCTTAGTTTCTAAACCTAACTTCACCGATTGACTCCACCCAAGGTAATTAGTTCCATTGAAGATCAAATTACCTATCATCATATTGAGATTATTTGATTCAGAAATAAAGAAAGGATTAGAAATCGTAGAATCCATCACTACGGAACTAGATCGATTGATACTAGTACTCATAGTTGTAATCGAACAAAGAATCAATTAGTAATCGTACCATGGTAGCTCTCTAAAGCTTTGTTACCATGTGAAGATGAAATCTGAGCAATCTAGAGAAGAAGATCTGTTCTAGATGAGAAACCTTCGACGAAAAGAAGCCTTCGACAAAAATAGAACCTCTAATCTAAAGAAATAGAACAAAAGAGTAGTGTGTTATTATTCCAAATCTAATGTGAAACGGTTAAGTATTAATACTAGTCCACTATAAACTGTACATTTGTCAACATATAAACTATACAAAACTACACCCAGCCAGCCGTACACAAATCAATATATATGCTACTTTACAAAATGGTACCACTGGTCGGCGGCAGTCGGAATTTGTGTAAAATCTACACTTATAATTACCATCACCGGAAGGACCCAAAAAGAAAAAAAATACAATCACGGGAAAAGTAGAAGATGATATATCGTATGGTTCGATTTCTTAAATTAGTAATAATTAGTTACACTTACAATATAACGACTACGTCAATTAGCTTATAGAGAGTGGAAACAAATTTTTTTTTTCCTCAATCATCATATGTTATAAATTTATATATACCTTGTAATCGAGCAAAAGTTGTATGGTTCGATGACTGACAATAGTAGAAATTTGCAATATCATTTCGTGCGTAAATTAGAAATGTACATGACGAGCTAATATAGGTTTTGGCAAAAACTAAATAGATAAAGAACCAAGAGAAGTCCTTTAGTCAAATAAAGATCTAAATAAATAAATTAACTAATTAAAGATAATGTTTTGTTTCATGAAAAAGAGAGAGAAAGTTTTTGTATATACTAATAACCAGAGCAGAAGATTATACTGGTGCTACCGAAAATACTAATGAAAAATAAGAAAATTATTTCTTTCTTTTTTATTTTATATTTTCTATGATGATTAATTTCGTCACAGTTTCTATCTTTATCGCTCAAAATTAGTTTCCATACCAAAAGCTATGTAAATGTAACATTCTAAAATTATTATGTCAGTGTTTCATATTTTTAGAATTTTTATTACAACAATTATAAAAGGTATAAATTTTAAAGAACATTTCTTATCCTTGCTTATGTGTGATAAATCCTTTGTTATTGAAACTATGTAATTACCCTCCCAAGTTAAAAAGGAAAAAAAAAAATGCATTCAAAATCATACATGACCATTTTACCATTAGCTTTCTACGTTTATCTTTTTAAAATTTACTACTCTCAATTTCTTTATCCAAATGTGAAAAAGTGAAAGTATATTTCAAAGCCTGTTTTAAAAAGATTTAAGAATCTAAAAATTCAATTTTAAAGATAAAGACTGAAACTTATAGGCAATGTTGGATTTAGTGCTTCAACTTTAACCTAATATTTAATTAAATACTTTATTTTGAGATTGTCAATCTTGTATCCATTAAACTTTTCAAGGTCATATTTACATTGTCTATGTTAAATTTATATTGACCTGTTTGTTCAATTAGTTTTTTAAATTTTTTTAACAATCACGAATCACTACTTATATTAACTTTGTCATGTGATATATTATTTTTATTACTTACATGGGTAGATGTGGGGTTCTGCTTCAAGTTGTCATACACGTATCACATAGATCCTATACTTTACACATAATTTTGAAGTGTTAATAAGAAGATGACACTTGGTGAGGTGACCTAGAGAGAATGATTAAGAGGAGAAACATGTAAGTATAGGATCTATGCTTCAACGGGGAAAAGAGCTTACGTAAGCCTCACACATCAACTTTTTGGTAATCGTCTAATTAAAAGTAGAGCTTCCTCTAAGGAATATTGTTTGTCTACTCTGCAAAAATGAGGAGAAGTGGATGAATATTTATAGGCATTTGAAGTAGATTACTACCATTTGATCATCTTAATAAATGATAGATGAGATAAAGCAACCTCAGTTCACAATTATTCTGAATGAGTTTACTATGGGTCAAAACCAATAGCCATACTGTGTATACATGAGTCTGTTGAGAAATATTGGATGTAGATAAACTGGTCCAATAAACCTTGTTCCAACCTTACAAAGTCAAATCTTCTAATGCCATTTTAATAAACGAACTAGAGTTATTGAACTTATCATTCAACCCACCAATCAATATTAAATAAATGTTAATATAACAATATAATGAAAGCTCACACACAACATGTATTTTAAGTAAAACTCCTTCATTAAAATAATCATGTAGGACACATGATAGTCCATAAATAGTTAAAGAAGCAAATCGAGCCAATTACTAATGGAGATAACACAACTAATATTGATAGTGAAAAGTTCAATTCGATATTAAAATTAGTAATCTTGAAGTTCACAAATCAACTAAAAAACTAACCAAAGTTCAAGTACTAAATGTGATATAATCTTGCTAAAAATACATGAAGAATTCCTCTATCCATTACATAAGAAGGTTTATTTGCAAATTACTTTGTTAAAATTTGAAAATATTTTCCTACATAGAACATACACTTAGGATTTATTTGGTTTGTCTTATTTCGATAATTTTGGTATATTCTTTTTATTATTTTCAAATAAACTACCAAGAAACAAAACAGATGAAAAATAGATATTTTTACTCATAAATAGATTAAAAAGATCCGATACAGATTAGATATAGATCTAAATAAAATACAGATGAAAATCAAATAATCTAAACAAACCGTTACTTTCCTTTTGGGATGAGAGAAAGAGGCAACAACAAAAAGGAGAAAAAAAAATTAAGATTGATTGTTTGAATAGAAGACAAAGCGAGTAAATAGAAGAACACGAAGATCAAATTTTCCATGCATTATTTCTATATTATATCTACATTTATAACTAATATGTATTATTTCTATATTGTATCTCTTTAGTTAGTTTATGAGTAAAATTATCATTTTTTCATCAATATATATTTTTCGACAAATATCTATTTGAAAACATAAAAAATATAATATAAAAAATAACTAGAATATGATAAAATAAATTGATATCTTTAGAGCACCCCAATCCTGGGGCCCTTAACATAGGAGGTCCTTAAAATTTTATGGAGTCCTCTATGAAGCATCACTCCTTAACTTTCCTTTTTCCTTATTTTATTGCTTCTCGATCAAACATTGTGGCTTCAAATTCCAATTCCAGCCACTTGTTTTCTTTATTCAATTTGTAATTTTTGTGTTGTCTATTTATTTTACTTTTCATTTTTCATGTTTAGCTGTTGTATTTGCAAAACAACACTTTTTGTATTATATTTTTCAATCTCACTTCTTCAGTTTGAAATAATAATAAAATAAATATTAATTAATAATGTATGTACAGGTATTTTTATAATCATTTAATTTATTTTTAAATAATTTTATAGATGATCATTTAATATATCTTGAGAAAAGAAAAAAACATTATGTAAAAAGTACATAAAATTCACAAAACTTTAAAAAATTATGAAAAATTTTGTGTGAAGAATCTATGAGTAAAGTTCATAAGCTGATGTCTTAAGAACTTAACGATAAAAAAGATGCTCTTATTAATATATATTTTTTTTTAATTTTTCAATCTTTTATCTGAAGACATATGAAGAACCTAGGGATACAGTGTCGATGTTGTCAAAATTTCCGTATGGTCCCTTTCTATGCCATCATTCCATGCCAGATATACTATATAAAGAAAAGGAAGATAGGTAATGGATGGTTAAAGGAGATGTATCAATCAGACGTACGTTTTGATAATGACCTTCACACGTGAAGGCTTACGCGTTTACAGTATTCAAGATCTGTTAATGGACCGTCGAAGATTTCCTCTTTTGATATATTGAAGATTTATCTTTATTTATTTATTTTTTTAACAACCTGAGTTATGATATTATTCCTTAAAGAAAAAGTTAATTATACTATTTAGCTTATTCAGGTGAACCATCCTCATCCACAAAAAGATTACTTGGTATTTGGTCTATTACTAATTATAGCATTGAGATGCTCATAACGTAACGGCACTCTCTTCGGATAACAGTGTAATGTGACTTTTGCAAGGCTGAAGTCTGAATTGAATGGATTATGGTATGCTGGAATGTAATAGGATCGATTGAAATTGAAGAAACTGATTGAACAAGGGCATGCATGAGAAATTTATTCCTATTTTTTGATACATTCTTAGAGTGAAATGATTATATAATATGATTTGACAAAAATACCCTTCATAGGAAATATAGATAATAAATATGTATATGATAAAAATGTAATTAAAACAATAACTATTAATAAAAATGAAATGGAATCACAATTTCACCTTTGAAAATACAAAATTGAATTCCTCTTAGAAGTCGGAATCGTTGATTCCAAGGAATCACGATTTTTGCTTTTAAAATTACTTCCAAATATTAGGATAGGGAATGAAGATTTTTGTGAATATTTTAAAAATGCAACCAAACATAAAAATCGGAATGAAACCTAAAACCGTGATTCCATTTTGGATTCATTTTCACATACTAACCTTAAATAAGTACATGCTATTTGGAAATTAGAAGAATAGAACTTGAGATATTTATTTTTTATTAATCCGTTATAAATTTATTAATATAAACATTAATTACAAAAAATAATAAAATGGACATTTTCTCGAAATCATATATTCAATATGTGATTTTGTATTTTCAATACATGCTACATGCAATAAAGGCAATTTATCAACGTACTGAAATTTTTAAATGACATGTGATACATATGACTTCTTTGATTTCAAGCATATATGCAATTTTATGATGCTATTTATATAATTAAAATTATGTTTATTTGTATTGATGTAATTTTATTTTGTAGGATTAATAGATTTTTGTACACTTAATAGAATTTACTAGGTATAAAACTATATAGGGATAGTATCTTGGTTTATGCTTCAACTTTATGCTTTTTTACAATTATACACATTATGTTTTAAATTGGCAATTTATAAACCTAATTATAGGGACAATGTCATGATTTACAACTCAATTTTACATGACCTCTCTTTGTGTTAACTGTCATCATTTCTATTATCATAGACAACTAATCATAATGCCATACTTGTAATATCTTTTATTTTATATTATATACTAATGTTAAGTCATTTTTTGCCATAAAGCAAAAAAAAAAAAAAAAAAAATTCCACCTCATTAATACAAAGTAGTAGAAAAAAAAAAGAAAAAAGAAAAAAATAACACACAAACATTAAAAATCAAATTTATTTGAGACTCAAGCAAGTCAAGATTTAGGTTTCAACTATTTTGCATGATTTGTTTGCTCTAGGGGATTAATAGCATTACTTTGATGTTCAATTTTACTTCTTGTGTTCTTATTGATTCTATGGAGGAGCAAAACTCTTGCCTAAATTTTGATGAATCTTAGGTTTTCTATATGATTTTTTGTTATTGTTTTCAAATTATTGATTGATTTTCTAGAATCTAACCATGTATTTTTTTTATTGTTTATCTTGAATCAGTAGTCTAGAATGTTGATTCTTGATTAGATTTCACTTAAGTTAATTAACGAATTGCTTTAGTGAATAGATTTACATAATTAGAGTGAGTTTCATACAATCCTAGACATAGGATGGGTCTGTTTGGATTGTCTGTTTTTTATCTGTATCTGTATCTTTTTTAAAATGATTCTTGATAAATATATCCGATTTGTATCTAAATTTTATCTATATTTATTCTATTTGATCTTTTAATGAGAACTGTCAACTTTTTTTTTATCTATATCTATTTTTTGATAAATAATTTGTTAGAAAAAAGTTTGAAAAAGTATCTGTATCTGCCCGAAAAAAGCCAAAACAAACAGACCCATAATTTTCCAGGCTTAGGGTTAAACTTAATACGGGGATTTCATAATGATAATGTTGTTTTGGAGGTTTTAGCTAGAAAAACATTTAGTTAATTAACATAGGATTAGAATTTGATAATCTTGATAAAGATAGCAAATTGCATTAGGTATTTCTATTGTTTAAGAATATCACAATAAATTTGGAATTATTTTGCAAGCAATCACATAGATACCTAGTGGAGATTTGAAATCTAGGCGGTTTTTGCAACTTAGTAAATCTTTCTTAAAATCTTGATTTGTGACTGAAAATTAGATAATTATTATTTACTTTAAGAAACTTTATTTTTATTGGTTAAACCTTAAAAGAAGGGTAAGTATTGATACTCTTTGATCCCTAAGGAATGATACTTGTACCTAATCCATATAATATAGTATGATAAGTACATTTGTTTTGATGATCAAAGTTTGGAATTGAGTTTGAGGTTTTTAATTTATTCTTGATTATCTATGATCCATACAACTCAAGCTTAGCTTATTTTGAAAGATGAGTATTATTTTAAACTCAAGTTTGGATCATTGGTTAATTAAACTTGAGCAAAATTGAGCTTAAAGAGAATAATTCTTAGTAGCTCGCGTGCAGCTTAGTTTATTTTCAGCCCTGTCCTCATCCACAAAAGCTTATGTGGTATTTAGGCTATTGCCAATTATAGCATTGGGATGATCATAACATAACAACAATTTCTTTAAAGAATAAAAAAATATATAACTACACTATATTAGGATAAATAGAAATTAATATATTTATCTGTTTATCAATTCATCACAAATCCATTATGCAAACACCAATGACATAAAAATAATTATATAAATACAATCACAAAATTATATATTCAACATATGATTTTGCATTTTCTACGTATATTGCATTAAATTTAGTTACATAATGAAATTCCTAACTCGCCTATGATATATGGGACTCTTTGATTTCAAGTCTAGATGCGATTTTATGATGTTATTTAGGTAACTAAAGTTATGTAATTTGTGTTGATGTAATTTTATTTTATAAGATTAATAAAAATACGTTATAGCTGATAGAATTTACTATGAAATTATATACAATATTGCAATAGCTAAATGAACCAGTTTATTGGATGTTAGTTCCTAAACTAGTGTTGTGCGATGTGTGCAGTGTTTCGTTTCTAATATAGTATATAATAATTAAAATAGAATAATATAATATAAAGAAAATAGTGCAGCAGAATTATGCGTTGCTATTTTTTATTACTTTTTTTTTTCCTTATCCAATATCATAAAAAAGTATGAACCAAGTCCTGAATGAGATATATAGGAGAATGGGATCTACTAAATGTGTGCGCATATGTACAGTTGTGCTAAAATAAATTTATTTAAAAACAAGTAAAATATTTAATTGAAACATGAAAGGTTTTTTTTTTTTTTTAATTATAATTTGGTGTAAATGTGGAGGATTTCTTGTGTTGTTATTCTAAAAATCGAGATTATTCTGTTATCGTATTAAGTAGACTATGAAGTTTATTTGTCGTTTTATTATTGAAATTCCTGTTACTTCAACTTTTTTATGGTCATCTTTACAATCAGATAAGGAAGTATTCGATTCCATCAAAGTTATCTTCTATAAATTATTATATATATGTAATTAGATAACGCTCGAAATATTTATGTTAAGGCAACTGAAATTGTTTAGCTCTCAAGAAAAATATTCGATCCTTATAAATTAAATATCTTCTTCGCTGTCAATATATGCTACATCTCTCGCCCTTTGGCTAAGACGAAAAGATGTGGTGAGGAAATTCCGAAAACAGAATAAAGCAAGAGGACAAGTTAATACAATATGTCACGAAAGTGGGTGATAGGTTAAACACCAAGGGAAAAAGTAACTGTCCTTGGAAACAAATCAAATCATAGAGAGATTCGGTAAATATATGCTTTCAATAATACGCGTTCCGTGTTACAGTAACTTCAACAGTTCGATTGATGAGACTATTTAATTAATTATTTAATTTTTAAAATAAACATGATAATTATCATATTAACGGGATCATAATTGAATATATATCTGAACCATTAAATAGTTTATAAAATTAAGATTCGTTAAAATTAATCATTAAACTATAAAATTTTCCTTTGTGCTATTTATAATTTTAAAGGTTTAGTGCTGGTAATGATGCATTGATTTGGTTTTATTAGTGAAGCTCAAAAAAGTGGTGGAACTAAGTTAATACTTTAATTTAGCAAATTGAACCATCTATATAATTCATGCATATAAAATAAAATATATCAAATATGGAAACTACTATAAAAGTTGGAAAACTTTTTACTTCTGTACCCCGAATTGCTAAAATTAGTGTCTTACTTGAAGTGGAGAATACCATATATAGGAAAGTAAAATCTAACTGATAGAAAAAAAGTTATTGGTTTGCTGAATTATTTTGCAACGTTTGTGAGTAAAGGCGGACTTTTTACTTTGAAGGCAATTCAAGGAATTTATTCGGAAAATTTTTAATTTTTAAGAAGCATGACACTAAACAGCTATTACAAATACCAAATTGAAAGTTGCGTAATATTACTATTAAAATATTGGTCAAGTGTGGATTACCTTTTGAATTTTCCAAAATATGCTTTTTCTCAACCTATAACTTTTGAAAATAATTCTTCTCATCAACAATTAATCATTTTGGTTAATTTGATATTCAGATAATTGTAAGCACGTACTCCAATAAAATTATAGATTGGTGTTGGTAAACTTTTTAAATTTTTAAATGAATAATATTACGAATGGTAATTGAATTTTGATATAATACACAATTAAGCATCTAAAAAAACTTGACATAAGTATTTAAGCACGTACTCCTATAAACTTAAGTATCCAAATTTTGAAATTGATTAATTTAGTACTTAAAAAGAACTTGACGATGATACTTTTGATGTGCATAAAAAATTCTTTCTAATACTAAATTAATTAATTTTAAAATTTAAACATATAATTATATATTTTATCAAAATTTAAATACCATTCATGATATTAATCTATTCTTAAAATGTAACTTCAACTTCGTATAACTTTAAAATATATGTACAGACATCACCAAGCGTTATTGATTGAATTCCTGACAAGGACGCTCGTTATGCTTCGTGTGCGGGAAGTTTGTAATTTTAATAATAATTTAGGGGATGTATATGTACTATAAAATCATAAGGAGATAAAACTCACAGTGTGGGAGTTCAAAATGTCTATCCATAACTAGCTAGCATATAGTTTGCAATTAACATAATATTAAATAGATTAAAGTAATTGATTGCTAATGAAAGCAATTATTGGGATATGGAAATAGAGAATGGGGCTGCTCATTACTGTCCACTTTTCATTAGTCAATTCATATTATTTTTCGGAGATCGTAGGTTGCACAGTCAGTCATAATGACTAATGAGTAATACTCCAAGATTAAGGCCCTATGGTCCGCTAAAGATGTGTATAGTGGGGGCAGTTCCCACTTTTTATTCCACTACTTTATCTTAATTTTTATCTTAAGGTGGACGAAATAAAGCATAAGCAAGATGGAAAACATTTTTTTTTTTTATTCTTAGCCGTCCTAAATATACTTTTCATTAATAATACTTTAATTGTCTTAAACTTATGTGGTTACTCTTCTTCCTTTTACTCAGTTTATTTGGTGAAATTATTTTGTAGAAACTAGCAATACCCCAGGCTTGTATGGTTACACCAAAAGTAATGATATAAATATAGGATCTGTTTCAATGGTTTGTTTTTTATTTGTATTTATATCCGTATCAAAACGATATGTATAAATATATTCGATATATATATATATATTTTATCTATTTGATATTTTTATGAGAACTGCTAACTTTTTTTTATCTGTATTTATTTATTGCTAAACAATTTGTTAGAAAAAATATCAGTGTTTGTCAAAAAGCACTAACCAAACAAACCCATAGATGAGTCACACTATCTATAAGAACATTGTGTTTTGTATAGTGAAAAGCATGTCTACCACTTTTTTATTTTAAATTATTAAAATACAAATTAAGAAATAAAATTATTAAATTACCATCGTTATATCAAATGTAGGATATGCAATACTAAGACTTGTATAGGTATCGCATGTCCAACATGTGATATAGTAATATAGTCTAAATATATATCGCATGTTGATTATGCGATATATGTCTAAATATGTATCACATGTTGGATATGTGATACATAATAACTATATGTATATTACATTTCCAATCTGTGATGCACACTAAAAAAACCTATATTGCATGTAGAACATGCAAAAAAAATAATGATAATTATATAATTATTTTTATCTAAATTATATTTATGTAATTTTTTTTAAAAGGATAGCTAAGCATGAAATGATCTCCATTTTATCATTGTAAATGTTTTAATGTGAAAGGTAATAGTTACAATAACAACTGTACTTGTTTTTAGCTTATTTGTATATGGATGTCCTGCCATACCTTTCTTTAAATAAAGAGAGAAATACATAACCTTTTACTTATGTGGATTTTGAAGACGGATATGCATTTTATTGTTGATACATAAAGAAAGAAATTTCTATGGCATCAATATGGAGTGCGGCTATCACCCTATGAGGTAATACTTAAAAAAAAAAAAAAAAAATCATTTGACAGTGTATGTGCCCTATGTCTCTTTTAAACAATATAGTAAATTACATATTTCCACCTTTATTCATAAATACAAGAGTAAAATTATAAGATGAGCTTTTTGAAGAATAAATTTTAATAAAGAGGATATTTATATTATTATAATTTTAATAAGTAATCAGGTCGAAAATGTAGGTGTCGGTAGAGTTCTTGGCATATTATATATATATGTATGTATATTTTCTCAAATAAATAATTCATTTTGACACATACAGTTACTTTTGAAAATATTATATACATAGATTATGCATATTTATAATATTATCTAAGAAATATAGTTTCAAATATATAATATGGAATTACCATATAGTAATACTATAGCCAAAAAATGAAAGTTTATAATATAATTTTCTTTATATTGGAATTCTAAAATATGCAGAGTTCCAGAAAAAATCAAATATATATATATATATATATATGTTATATGTATATAACCATATAATATAATTGTCTTATCTGATTGTGTATATTTTACTTTAAATATCATCAATAAATAATAAATATTGTTACACTGCTTTATATGTATGTAGTTAAGGTAACCTAGTATATATAATTATATATGTGCTTTAAGATTTCGCTTTTAAATATTGTATGCCATCAATATAGAAGCTTAAGTTATTCTAACACAAATAACCACTAGTAGAGAAAAGATTAAGGAAAAAAAGAAAATGACATATGGAATAATTATATGTAGAAAACCCTAAATGAACTTAGGGTGAAAATTATTGGAATCAAGCAACGATTTCACTGCATTGAAATAATAGTTCTGCTACAAGAATAGACTCTTAATTTTTCGAAATTCCTGCTAGAAGTCCATACATAAATTCCAAATGAGTCCAGGGCAAATAAACATCTGATTCCAGACAACATGTTAAGAAAAAGATCACTCAGTTTGACATTAAGGGCCTAGTCAACTGGAAAACTACTTGCCACTACTAAGACTTTGGATGTTACAACCTTCAAAAGATTTATTTAATGTAATAGTTACATGGAATGATTAATGACATATAAATATACTAGTAAAATTTATTTGAACAACTTTATAAAATAAAAAGATAATATTATAAATGGTACTTGAACTTTGACAAAATATGCAATAAGGTACTTGAATTTTGAAATCAATCAATTTAGTACTTAAAAGAACTTGATAGAGGTACTGTTGGCATATACAAAATATTTTTTTAGATACTAAATTGACTAATTCCAAAGTTTATGTACTTAATTATGTATTTTGTCAAAATTTATTTACTATTTATGATATTAACCCTAAAATAAACTATACACATTGTTTAAAATACATTCCTAATTATCACCACTCACTCAAATACATGGTGTATGACTAGACGTTATTACAGATAGGTTCGATCTAGAACTAAACTCAAACCACCAATTCTTGGTTCCAAAAAATGGTGGAACCAGAATTGGGCACGTAGAAGCCAGTCTGGTTTCCACGGTTCAGTTTTGGTTCTAGAGGAACCGAGAATCGTGAAATAAAAAAATCAATTAAATACTTTACTTAATTTAACTTAGGAAAAAATTCAAAATAATTTTTTAACTTGAAATAACAATGAGCCTAATAATAATTGTTTATAGAACATTAATTAAAATAAATTCTTCAATTTTGCATTTATTTATATACAATTACTTGCACTTTTTTAATTGTCATGCTAGTAATATGACATTATAAAATATTCAAAATATAAATGAGTTTCAACGATACAAAAACAAGTCATATATTGTCTAGAAAGAAAAATCTACTTCGGTTAGAATTTTATATAAACTCAACAATACATGAATTCAAATATATTTATTACTTATATTATTAATAATAATACATTAAATATTGTGAACTTGAAATAAATTTGTTATTACTTAGTGAAAATAGTTTTAAATATTTATTTTATTTATATATTTTTTAATTTTCTTTTCTTTTTTTCTTTTTTAAAATTTTTATGGCGAAGAATCAAGAGAACCACCGATTTTCAATCAGTTCTTGAATTAGTGGTTCCAAAACTGTAGCGTCAAGTGGTTTTGGGGTGGAACAATAAGGACTCACAAGAACCAGTGGATCCTTTGCTGGTTCAGATCCGCCATCACCGAGCAGGAAGGACGTGTCAGATGTCAAGGCACACAGATTGAATGTTTTTCCCCAAATATGAATCATGCGTATTGCTCTTTACAGGACCATTCCACTCAATGTTATATTCCAATAACATCGGACTTGTGCCTGAAATGATTTCCACACTTTTCATTAATGATATACAACATATATATATATATATATATATAGATACATCAAGTTCAGTTTATTATAGAGATTAAGATTACAAGATAAAGATAAGTAAGATTATAAGATAAAAATAAGGATGATAGTAATCTCAAATAACCGAAAGTGATAATAAGATAATCATCAACTACTCTAGATAACACCTTCCGGCAAGCCCTTGACATGGTGCAGAGAAAGCTTGGTACACAGATGCTAAAATCTAGACAATGGCAAGGGCTTGGTGAAAATATCAGCTAATTGATTCATTGTAGAGATGAACTAGGTTTGTAAATTTCCTAATGCAACTTGGTCTCGGACAAAGTGATAATCGAGCTCTATATGCTTTGTTGCGGCATGAAATACGAGATTGGATGACAGATAAATAGCTCCAATATTATCACACCATAACATACTTGAAGAAATAGGAAAACCTAGTTCATGCATTAAGGACTTAATCTACGAAAATTCTGATGTAGCATTAGCTATAGCTTTGTATTCACTTTCTATAGAGGAACGGGCAATTGTAGGTTGCTTCTTTGCAAGCCAAGAAATCAAACATGAGCCAAGGAAAATACCATATCCACTAGTAGATCTTCTATCATTCGAATCACCACCCCAATCACTATCTGCATAACATGTAATATCAAGTGAATGAGTAGAGGAAAAGAACAAGCCCAAATCATTTGTACCTTTTATGTAACGAAGAAGAAATTTAAGGCTTTCTAATGCAGATCAATAGGAGAGTGCATAAATTGGCATAGCTTATTGACAGTAAAAGCTATGTCAGGCCTAGATATGGTGAGATATTGTCATGCTTCTACCAACTTTTTGTGTTAAGTATCATTAGAACTCGGATGACCTGAATGCTTAGAGAGGATGGTGGACGTGGCCATTGGTGTGAGACTGCTATTGGAGTCCTGCATGCCAGCTCTTTGGAGGACATCTTGAATATATTTTGGTTGAGATAGAAAAAGCCGGTCTGATGTTCGAAGAACCTCGATACCAAGGAAGTAATGAAGAGGACCAAGGTCTTTAACAGGGAACTCTTGTTGCAAAGTTGAAATGACATTAGAGAGATCATTTGTTGAGGAACCTGTTATAATAATATCATCCACATAGACAAAGACATAGATAATAAGATGATCATTTTTGTAAATAAAAAGAGAGTCAGCTTTAGAGGATAAAAACCCTTGATAATGTAAGAAATCAGCAAGCCTTGAGAACCAAGCATGTGAGGCTTGTTTTAATCCATAAAGATACCTATTTAATTTACATACAAAGTTAAGTCATTGGTCATCAACAAAACCAATGGGCTGATGCATATAGATGGTTTCCTACATTTGACCATGAAGAAAGGCATTAGATACATCAAGTTTCTTTATTGGCCAATTATGTATAGTTGTAAGCGCAAGAACAACCTGTATTGTGGTAGTCTTCACCATTAGACTAAATGTTTCTTTGTAGTCAATACCATCTTTTTGTGTAAAGCCTTTTGCCACTAATCTTGCTTTGTAACGATCAATGGAACCATCTTGTTTTCGTTTTATCCTGTACACCCACTTGTTAGAAACCACATTAGCATTTAAAGGTTTAGGAACCAAATCCTAAGTGTTATTGGAAACAATGCATTAATCTCATCAGACATGGCTTTTTGCCATTCATTAATTTTACTTGTTTAATGAAAGGTTTTTGGTTCAAGGAAAAGAAAATCAAGCTTGTGAGTTAGTATATTGGAAAGACGGGTAGGACGTTTGGTGGATGCAAGATGAGAGGAGGATTCGGATGATTGAGTGTTAAGGTTCAACTTTTTCATTGGTTTGCGTATATTATGGTGAGATGAGTAGTCATAGGATGAGTACAAAGAATAGATTGCGAGATTAAAGGGGGAGTTTGCTATGGATATGTGATTGGCTGATGATTTTCACTTGAAGGCAGTGAAGAAGAGGGAGGAAACGTACCTAAATGCAAGGAGGAAGAATGCGGTACTTGTATAGTAATCCAAGGAGTGACTGATTCCTGTTGTGGTGGAGAATAAGGTTGTTGCATTTAAAAGGAAATAAATTTTCATTAAATAAAATATGTCTGGCATTATATACTCTATCTTGATTAATATCTAAATAGAAATTACTACAATGACTAGGAGATTTGCCTAAAAACACACATTGTTTGCTGCGAAAAGAGAACTTATGGGCATTATATGGTCTAAGATAAGGATAAGCAGCAAAACCAAATATCTTGTTGTTCAAATAATTTGGTTTATGTTGATACAAAAGTTCATATGGTATTTTTTTATTTAAACTGTAGTTGGCATATTATTAATATTAGCAACTGCAGTGATAAAAGCATAATACTAGAATTTGAAGGGAACTAATGCATGAGCAAGAAGTGTAAGGCCTGTATCAATGATATGCCTTATTTTTCTTTCGGACAATCCATTTTGTTCATGTGTATAAGGACATGCAATTCGATGAATAATGCCTTTTTGCTTAAAATATGAGTGCACTTTTTGAAACTCTCCTCCCTAATATGAATGAAAAGCCTTTTATGTCTGAATTGAATTGAAATTTTATATAGGACTCAAAATTTTTAAAAATATTAAAAACTTCACTTTTATTCTTTAAGGGAAAAATCCACATGAAATGAGAATAATCATCAACAAATAAAACAAAATACCTAAAACTTAAATTACTGAGCATAGAAGCTAGTCCCCAAACATCGGAATGAATAATTTCAAAAGGTTTACAACTTGAGTGCTCAATTGATGCAATGGGCAATTTTGCCATTTTTCCTAACTTACAAGATGAACAAACAAAAGAAGGATCTAAAGAACTAGATGTAGGTAATTTATTTTCTACAATTATTTTGGAAACTGTTTACACCCGAGGATGCACTAGTCGAGCATGCCATGTTTGAAAAGAAGCGGATTCACTCAAGAAAGTTTGAGGTTTTGATTGTTGGAGTTCATACAAGCCTGCATTACTCCTGCCTTGCAATAGGATTTCTTTGTTCTGACGATCCTTAACCAAAAAATAAGAAAGGTGAAATTCAAAGAAGCAACTACTGTCTTTGGTAAATTGTTGACAGACAGTAATGGTTTAGATAGAGTAGGAACATGGAGAGAACATCTTTAAGCATCAAGCTAGTATTTTTAATAGAGGGATAAAAGGCCATATTAGTGCAAGTAATTGGCATGGATTGCCTATTACCAACTATGACTTGATCCCCACCTTTATATACTTATGGTTCGGCTATTGCTTGTAGATTAGGTGTCATATGATGTGTTGCACCTATATCTGGAAACCATGCTTGATATGGAGGGGTGACAATACCAGCATTTTGTAGAACATGCATATAGCATGGGGGATGGTTAGCAGAATTTCAATGCCATGCGACATTTCCCTGTCGACAAGTGGGCTATTTAGGAGCATATCTTTGCCTAAATCTATCAGCAGTGTGATAATGATAACCATAGATTTGGCATTTCCTTCAATTGTTTGATCACCGAAAATTTGAATTTGGACTAGTCATGGGAGTCAACCTTGCTTGTGGTGTATAAGATGGCTGAATGGCAATTTTTGCCATTGGAGAAGCTCGATAGCTATTCAACAAAATTTCATGGGAAATCAACTAGCTATACAGCTCGGTAAAAGAAATAGGATCAATATGTAAAGTTAGAGCAGAAACAATAGGACGAAATTCAATACCAATATTGCGATAAATAATCGCATTAAATTCAACAGGTGTAATAGGTCTGTTAGCAGCAGCTAATTCATTCGCAAGTGATTTTTCCTTTTGAAGATATTGTGAAATGGTCATATCATTCTTCTTTAATTCTTGAAGTTCCACATACAATTGAAGCTGATGGTTTTGAGATACTGAGCCAAAAGCACTATCTGATGCTTTCCATGCAACTAAAGATGTATTACAACCAATGTTATAAGGATAAACCTCTTCAGAAAGAGAGGAAAAGCCATGAAATCAGCAGTTGATCTCTTTTGAACCATTATGCATATTCTGGATTTTAGAAGTTTCATTTTGAATTGTGACTGACAGTATGGTTTTGGCTGTAGCAGGATTGCCATCATATTGTGATAATTAAGAAGGGGAGCAAATTGGGTTTTCCATGCAAGGTAGTTTCTTAAGTTAAGTTTAATAGCAAAGGTATAGGTGGTTGTAGGGGTTGTTGTAGAAGAAGATGCAAGAATGATTTGGCTATTCGTTGCAGGAGTGATTTAGTTTAACAGCTCTGATACCATGAAATGATTTCCACACTTTTCATTAATGATATATAACATATATATGGATACATCAGGTTTCAGTCTGTTACAGATATTAAGATTACAGGGTAAAGATAGGTAAGATTATAAGATAAAGATAAGGACGATAGTAATCTTAAATAACCGAAAATTATAATAAGATAATCATCAACTGCTCTGGATAATAGTGCCAACATTTAGAACGCTTTAACACCAATATCTTCGATTGGAAATATGATCTTAAACAATACTTTATTTTTTTTTAATTGTATATGACGGATATATAATATTATGCACTTATTAATTATTTACATGTCCCACACTTTGGTTTGGTAGTTTGGAATTGTAAACATAAGTTTTAATTCAAACTACGAAACTATACTTTATCACATTATAGTCTATCTTAGTTATGTTTGTGAGAAATCATACACGTAGCAATTAACATGGTCGCTAGGATTCAAAGTACTTCAATTTTGGGATCTCATCATCACCATCTCGTGTATATATTGTCTCGTAATTATGCAAGTTGATGTTTTGTGTGCACAAATTATACCTTTGATGAGTCAATGTCACCGTTACTAAATTTAAAATTACTAAATAATATACGGAATCAAGCTTTTATTTATTAAATTTAATATTAGAAGTTTGAATTTGCTGAATGTTACATTCAATTGAATTTTTATTATTTAAAATCTAAACCATCTTTGCAAGAAATAAGACTTATTTTGATAAATTGATTTATCATTATAAACGCCAAATTTATCACAAAATACCTATTGTGACAAATTGAGCTTGTCATTTTGGTCACAATAAGCTTGTCGCAATAAGTATATTGGGACATAATTGTTCTTAGTCATAATAAGATGATGCTTATTGTGATGATTGTATTTTGTCTAAAAAAATGATGTAGTGACAAAATAATTTTTCCTAATATATATTTTTTTTCATAATAGGCATGTCTTTTGTCCCGATAGATTAAGATACTATGACTAATTAAGATGTTTTATAATAACAAAAAGTTGAACTATAACAAAAAAGATCTTTTCATTAAACAATAGTGACAAATTTCTTTTGTAATATGATTTATATTGACTAAAATCCATTTGTCATTATTTTTTTTTATAGTGACAAAATTAATCCATCATATACTTATTAAGGCAACAAATTTCTCTATGAATTTTATGCTCTGACAAATAAAATAATGCCATAAATATTTTGTCATGTCAACATTATTTGTCAAAGTATTAATAATAAGAAATTGTGTTTATCATAAAAGTAAATATCATGACTAAATAATTTGGTGATGAAATCTTATAATTAACAATATTAATTTTAGCAAAATATTTATTTTGTGACTTCATTTTTTTTCTTATTATTTTACAACAGAAAAAAATTTTTTATGACATCAATCTTATGGTGAATTTAACTTATGACAGGGGTAATTAGTCCTTCGGAATAGAGAAAAATCCCTATAATAAGTTGTCACAAAATGTCGATTTTATTTTATTTATTTTATATTAAGTAAATCTCTAATTATGTATAGATAGGAAAAAAATCTATATAAGGAGAATTATAATTATCTCAATTAATATATTATATTACCTAATAAACCAAAATACATAGATTAAATTTAAAAAATAACAATATCTAACAAGTGAAATTAAAACTTCCTCCATTGTGACTTCAAGAAAACACAAGATTGTCATTTTTTTTTTACATAACTGTACAAGTCTTACACTCTCTAATTGTACCATGAACTCAATAAACATACCTATAGAAAAAGAAAAAAAAAAGAAGAAAATATTATATTAAAATTTCAATCTTCTTTGCTCGTAAATTTCATTCACTTGCCAATATCGCTCAAAAATCATCTTTCCCAACCTACATATGAAAAACAAATACATTAATAAAGCAATGCTATTGTTTCTAGTTGAAAAAGAGAATTCTTAAAATATCATATAAAACAATAAAAAAATTCTAAATATAACATACGCCAATTAGAAAACATCCCTAAATATTGCATATTTTATTTCAAAATTCAAATATTCGATTGGGTATTTTCAATAGAACAAACCAAATGATGTTGGATACCCTCAATTTCTAATGTAAATTTTAAAAGAAAAAGCAAATTGAATAATAAGTAACTCACACAAATTTATCAATTTGAAACAAAAAAAATTCAAAGGCATAATTAACCAAAAGTTTCAAATGTTATCTTGAATTATAATCTAGGGGAATAAAATGTTATTTAAAAAAAAGATTAAACCCTTATTCTATTATAAATTGATTTTGATTTTCTTATTTGGTTTTGTTATTGCTCTAATGGATATATGGTTAAAATTGTGTACCATTCATTTATCAAATATGCACATCATCCTTTCTAGTGAAAGTCATCGTTGCTTCAATATGATGATTACTAAAAACCCTAAATTCATGAATGAAACATGTTAGATGGAGAGAGATGATTGTATGTTATTGAGAAATAAAAGAATAAAAAGGGAGAAGATGGAGGAGAGCAAATAGCGTGTTAGCTTACTATGATGTCGACTTTGTGTTGTGTGAGAGAGAGAGAGAGAGAGAGGTGGGGTCAAGTTTGCTGGAAAGAATATAAATAATAGAAGAGCACATTTCATTGTTTTGGCTCTAACCCTTTAAAATTGAAATCAGTTTTCCCTCCCATGTGAATTTACTTGTCTTCTTAAATGAAAAGTTTGCGCCTATAATTATTTTTTAGTTTGACTTTGTGTGCGTTGCTCCAAAAATATGCACTATTATATATAAAACGTTGCATAATATGTGAATTGTTTTTAAATATTATAAATGTAAAATATATATTATAATTTATAAAATTATTGATTCAAAAAAGTTATAATCTTTTGAATTATGAAAATATTACATTATATATCAAAGATCATTTAATTTATTTAATAATTTACTCAATTACTAATGGAAAAAAAATTGATAAGTAATGAATGTGTAATAACATTTGTTATTAAGATTGAGATTTTACCACATGTTAATTGCAAAAGTCTAAGTTCTTGTAAAATTATATCACTTAATAACCTTTATAAGTAATAGTCAATCAATACAAATATGGAACAAAAAATAAAGTAGATTTATATTTTTATCATCACATGAGTACATTACTGCAAACACTTTATTATGATCATCATTCTAGTTTATAATTAAACATGTTATTATAAATAAATAATCAAATGTCTATGTTTTGTAAATGCAAAAGTTTGAATGCATTAAATAGATACTAAAGTAGCAATCCCTTAACATAGATTGTAATATATACATATTACATACGTTGTATATTGTATAAGATATTTATATAATTTAATATTATATAATATTAACACATGCCATATACAATTGTGGATTAAAGTTAGAAATATTAAAGTTTGATTTATATTTTTGTTCAATTAGGGTATAATGTCAATCGTAACAATTTTTAAAAGGAGAAGACATTGGGCCAACAAAATACGTCCCATGATTTTAGGGGGTAGGATTTACAAAGGTCTATCCTTGGCCAAGCTGAGTAGTTCAACTAGCCAATTGATCATGTTCGAGTAGACTCAAGAGCTCTTCTCAGTCCTATGGTTGTATTTATGAGTAATGATAGAAGTTGGTCGGTGTACAATTAAATTAGCTCATACTCTAAACATGTCATGCTATGCTTGAGGAGTCCTCAGCAAAATTTGTCCATCAACATCTATAATGATTAAGGATGCAACTGAAGCAGGTTTGAGATGGGTTTTAAAAATTTTGAATCTGTCCTGATACCTTATAGAGTCTTCTGAAATCCATCCTAAACCCTATTAGATTTTTTCCCATAGACTTGAAAACCTGCTCAATAGACAATATAAGGTGCCTGAACCCAAATTCAAATGAGCTTTATGCCCCACCCAAAACCCTATAAGATTAATACTTGTCATGAAATCTTTCTTTTATTGTGTTTAACTTTCCAAAAATTTTTATGCTCAACCTAAAACCCTATTAGATTTTACATAATGTTCTAGAACCTGTCCCAAATCCTATAAGGTATTTATTAGCTTAAGCAGGTCGGGTACTTTATAAGACTTACGTAGTTGCATCCCTAATAATGGTCAGGTTGAATTGATTGTTATTACTCAATAAGAACCAACCAAGTTCATTAAGTTGAACAATAATGGGGGACAAATATTTTTATTTTTTCATGTAAATGTGAAACTTAGAAAAATTTAATTAAATTATTTTAAAAGTAGCATACATCAGTAGTCCATGTGAGAAAATTAAATGCAATGACATGAGAAAATATAAAATATTAATTAACTATTAAATTAAACCACACGCACATTGATAATATAACCAAAAAAAAAATGCGTAGATAGTATTAAGATGCTTAAAAATAATTGTATAACTATAGTAGTATCTCATAAATGTTTTTTCTAAATTAAACAAAAAAGTTATTGATCATATTATCTATATTATTTAAGGCTAGCATAATGAATTTTTGGTATCTTTTCTTAAAATATTTAAATTGCCTAGTGTATATTAATAGTTCACATAATTTTGGATTCTCAATTTTGAAATACATGCCTTTAGTTTTTTTCCTTTAGTATTATAATTGCCAACTGCCTTAATCCACCATTTACACTTAAAATGCTACTTCTATATATAGTATAATTTATATTTGTTATCATCAATAATATATTTCGATTTTCATTAATGTCATTTCCATGAATAAATCAAAATTTAAATCATTAATAAATGATGCCATATTTGTAATTAATAATATATTGTATGTCTCAATTCTCATTAAAGTCGTTTCCCTTAAAAATGCATCTTAATATTTTTTTTTAACATTAGTTTCCATTAATAAGGTAAATATTGAGTTGAATGTCTTTTAAGACCTTGTAAATATTTAATTTCATTTAAATGCCCAGAACCTTTCTTACTGCTTCAAAGGAAATTCTACGATATCATATCAATGGGATCGTCCAATCTATCATTCGGCCATGAAAAATACATATAATAATTAATATATCACACATTTTAGTAGTGCGAGCACTGTTAGGTATGCACATGAAACAAAAACAACTTTTTTTTTCAAAATTATTTAAATGTCATTTTTTTGTAATTGTAAAAAAGGTGAGAATTTTAGATTCCATGAAATTGATATTTTCTACTCTTATATGTTTTTGTACTCATACTTGTGATCCTCGTATACTATATGAAAGAAAAAATTTATATTATTTATACACATAAATTAGTAGCATTATTAATTTTTACTATTAGCAATATCATATGATATATCATTTACTTATATTAAAACCTCTTTATCTATATATATATATTTATAGATGATCCTATTTAATGATATATATATATATATATATTATATACACATGATATTTGCAATTTCAAACGTTAGGCTTAGGTTAAAAACCCAACATTCAGGTATATCATATTTGAAACAAATGATTTTATAAACTCCACCTCAATTATATGTATTATGATTGAAACCGCTAATATATATATTTATATTTATATAATGATTTGAATCAATAAGTACGTTATAACATCGAACTTTGTTAGAATAAAATAAGGAAATTTTAGCTTCTATTGGAGTCAAAAGAATTTCTAAATTTAGCATTGCATATGGCCAAAATCTTCCTTGGTATTCCTGGATTTACGTGTGTTAGCTAGCATGAGCATCCTAAAGATAGTGAAAAATATGTCAGGAATAGAGAACGATCCTCTCCCCCATTAGTTCTCACAATACAAACCTCCATTACCACCGCATAAAAATAACCAACCCTTACATTCCTCTTTATTATAAAAAGGATGCATCTCATCTTCCTAATGTCTTAAGCATTAAAGGGGAGAAAAACATATTAACAACAAAAATGGCAAGAACTTTTGGGGTTGTTGCCGTCATGGCTGCCACTATTTGTCTTTCATCCCTTCTTGGGGAGGCTCACTCTGGGGAGAAATTACTTGTCCAAGGAAAGGTCTATTGTGATACATGTCGTGTTGCCTTTGAGACACCTGTTAGCTATCCTTTACCTGGTAAATAATTAACCCCACTATATTATTATTACTATTATTATTATTATTATCATCATCTTCTTACAATGTTTTTCTTTTTCTTTTTTTTTTCTTTTTTGTTATTGTAATGAAAGAGAGAGAATCAAATCCGATATATCTTATTTGAGAAATGGGATTGATGCGACTAGATACAAAGTTATTAGCATTTTCTTACAATGTTTAAGAATTATATAGTTATTATGTCACTCATGATCTTTGTATTTGAAATGATCATAACAACATTTTCCTAATAAATACTAAATGACGTTATGTGCTAATGATCCTTTTCCTTATTGAAAATTTTTCATGTGTGCAGGTTCCCATATAAGGTTGTCTTGCAGGAACCGTACAACTAATGCTGTGACATTATCAACCGAGGTTTTCACCGACATCTTCGGCAAATACGAGATTCCGGTGGGGGGTGATCATGAGGACGAGCTGTGCGAGATCGCACTAATGAAGAGCGGTGATCCCACTTGCAAAGAATTCCTAAAAGATCACATCATTGACAATGCCAGGATTTCACTTACTAACAGAAATGGTGTCACTCAAGTATTCCGTTATGCCAACCCTCTTTTCTTTGCCAAAAAGGAAGCTCTCCCCCATTGCTCAGATGTTCTTCGCCAGATGGGTATCCTGCCTCCTGGACTGATCGACTTCTAGAGGAAGAAAAAAGGGGGGGAAAAAAAAAACAATCCAAGAGAACATTTTTAATTATTTCGAAATAAACACAAATTTTTTCCCTATGAAATTGTATTTGATATGTTCATATAATGGATTGATTTACATTATCATCGTGTGATATGGTGCAAATAAGGATTGATCATAATGTGATGGCGTTTATTTTGTCTTAGACGGTCACCCTTTTTTCTTTGGTCTTTTGACTAATGTTGTTTCGAGATTTTTTGTTTATAACGTTCAACATTTTTCCTTAGTATATGGCATCCAACATTATTAGTAATGATTTGTAAATTGTTGGATTTCTGTGTGGCTCCAAAAAATTATTGCGATATCGAATATATATATATATATATATATATATATAATGTGATAAAAACTATGCAGAAACTAAGTCGTATTACAAGTACTAAAATAATTTATGATTAGGTTTTAACTTTAAAAGGTTTACTGGCCTAGAAAAAAAACAAAAAAGAATTGCTTTAAAAGCTAAAGTTTTCTTCACTGTCATTACACAAATTACATCTGGACCAGACACGGATCAAATCTAATCCGTGATCCAATCCGGTCCGGCACTAGCGGGCATGACCTGTGGTGCCGGCCCAGCCCTACATCCAAGTAGATAAAGAAACCTTGGATTTTAGATCCATAGTACCATTTTCCCAACAGGTTTTTATCCAAAATTTGTAATTTTGAAACTTCGCATTACTAAACAAGAAAATGTTTTAATCCCACGCCGTTAATAGTCATACAGAATATACGAGAGCTAGTAATCCAACTAGAAACCAACATTTGTCATTAAGTAAATTAGCAAATAATTGGAAACAGTTTGTGTGTTTTGTTTAAAAGATAAAAAAATAAAATAAAGATCACAATTATTTCAAATATATTATCATTGTATCACTACTAGTTATATTTCATCACGATATATATATGTGTGTGTTTGTGTGTTTTAAATAAAAAAAAAATAACAATGAGAGGATGGGGAAGAAAAAAATAAAAAGGGACTCATGATGTGCTTCATACACGAGAATAGACCGTGATAAAATTGCAATATTAGATTATTTTATTTCCTCTGTATGGAAACACATCTAAAAGCTTGAATCGCGGACTTTGATTAACACCAAGGAAAATTTTAGGGTTCCTTGATCATTACAATAGGACCGGTTCCGTTAAATCAATTAACAATTTAAAATTTTTTTTATGGTAATCGAAATCTTTGAAATTTTTTATATTTATTTTTTTATAATACATTTAATTTGTATATAAGTGCCGATACGATCCCGTGATGGATTGAATTTTCCTTGCAGTAATATAAAGTTTAGGATAGTCAAATTGTGATTTAATTTTCCGTCATTGTTTTCGTAGAAAAGTACATAAATAAACAGACAAATGAACAAGCACATTTCTCAACTGTACGTAACTGAAGAAACTTCAAATGCGATCCTTCTATTTCACTTTACTTATTATTTACAAACGAGAACAGGATTTTTTTTTTTTTTTTTGCAAATACTCGTGCGTATGTTATGCGTTTTCTCAATCTAAAGCGTATATGTGTGTAAATATATGTATATATATGGTGCGTACATATGTAATATATGACCTCACACATAACACATATGTGTATATATATAAATATATAGATACTAGCCTAACTATATTAATTTATAATGTTATATTTATATATTGCATGTAATTACCATAAACTACAACAAATTTGAGGTGTTGAGATATCATATTGCGCCTTGTAGAAGTGCTTTTGGGACATAAAACCTTATTAGAACCCAAAATTCCTGTGTTAGCCTTGATAATAGGTTAGTGTAACATAATATGTGTCTAAATATATTATTACCTATTGAGATGGAGTAAAGATTCCTAATAAGTATGATATTACAATAGCAAATTGTGTCTCTTTATCTTAATCAATTCTTTTTATGCGTAATGTTAAAACAATAAATTGTGTGCCAAAAATTATCATGACACAATAATTCATCTCTATATGATTTATAACGGCAAATATTTGTGTTGCAAATATATTTTGGTCCATTTTTGTAAAACATATTTTGACATGTCTTTGTGTCCTAATACATTAATAAGACACAATATATAGCCACTATATTATTTTTAAGGATGCTAGATTTTATCCTAATAGTCAAACATATTAATTTGAAATAAATTATTATGATAACTTTTAGCGTCCTAATAGTTGATTGTGTCCTAATAGTCAAACATATATACGTGTATGTGCGCATGTGTTTTTTTTTTTTTCCCTAAACATTAAATCCTACAGTATTCATACAATATTTGATTAAATAAAAATAAAATATAATCAAAACATTCACAAAATAAATTAATATTTCAACACATTAAATTAATTCTCATACAAAGAATTATGTATGAGCAATCTAATCTAAATACATCATAACAATATCCTAAGTTGCCCATAAAAAATAAAACCTTAGCACTAATACCAATAAAATGACGTTTGTTATATGCTGTTAACTAAGATATAATCCACATATTGTAAATCAACCCAATATATCTTCAAATCAAGTTTCCCTCTAATCTTCCTCTTCATTTAATGAAAGCTGCAAATAATGAATCTATGTTAATATACATAAATACAATAATTTAATATATATCAAAAGGAATCTAATCAATTAAAAGTATCCTTGTAACGCCCAAAATTTAATCAAGGCGTATACAACCAAGTATGATACCTAGGGGTGGGTAAAAAAACCAACCGAACCGAACCAATCCGTAACAAAACCAATCCAAACCGAAAATATGGTTTTTTTAATGGTTTGGTTTAAAAATTTTTCAATCCGAACCAATCCGTAAATTTGTGGTTTGGTTTGGAAAGTAAACCAAACCAAACCAAACCGTTTTAGAAAAATATAATAATATTTTACTATATATTCATATGATTTCATTTAATATTTATTTTTTGGTGAATATTGATTAAAATCAACTTGTTCATTTTATTTTTTTTAAGACTCATAATATGTATATTTTTTGTTGATGATGAACTATTATTTTTTTTAATAGTTTTTAACTTTATAAAGTATGAAATTTATTTACTCAATTTTAAACTCTTATTATGTATTAAATGTTTAATATATTTTGTCAATGGATCATTTTATTTATTGATAAATTTTGCCAATAGATGGTTTATTATTTTAGCTAAATTGATGGGTAAATAATTAACTTGATGGTTCTATTAAAAACTGTAAATTATGACTTACTATGTATTGGTCGGTGAATATATTTTATTAGTAGATAATTAATTTTATAGAGAACTATAAGTATGATGAATTCATAAAATATTTTATCGTGGTTTATAATATAAACTTGTAAAATGGTATAAATATTTAAGTATCTACGTAAATGTAAAAAGAAACTAGAACAAAGAAAATTTTTAGTTAGAATTTTGATTTAATCCGTAATCCAAACCGAACCAAACCGTTATTTAATGGTTTAAAAAATTTCTAATCCGAACCAAACCGTTACTTAATGGTTTGGTTTGGGATGGAAAAAAAACCAAACCGATCCGCGCCCACCCTTAATGATACCTCACGTATTACACGCTCAAGCTTCCTTAAAAGAATTTATTTATGCCAAACATTTGCTAGTTAATTTTATATCTTGAAATTGTTTAATTAGATTTTAAAGATAACTGGATTTGTAGTAGAAAAATAAACTTTATAAAAGTATTTATAGCTTCCACTCACACAAGAGTGGATCAACTCTCATAAACAAAACAATACCATCACGTATCTTATATATCTTTCATGATGGTAACTAAACCTTTAAAGCTTAATTTACAAAACTCGGGCTCCACTAGGCCCTTTAAAAGAATAATACATGTTTCAAAATACAAATCCAGCTCTTTATACAAAACAAACAAAATACAAATATTCTATCGGTCTTAACTTACTTCACTTTTCCTATCATATTTCCAGGATCGTCCATACCCGAGTCAATCATCATCAATAACATCAATCATCATATTCATCTTCATCAATTCATCAAAGCAACACCTGGAAAGGAGACAACATCAACGATAATGAGTTGAAGTCTGGTACACAGTAATGCAAGTAAACACAAAATGACATATGTGCCTAAACTAATGCAATGCAATGCAACAACAACATATTTTTATCTTTAAATTAAGATGAAACAAATAACACTGGAGCACTCACACTCTAGAGTAAACTCTAGAAACCTGTAGGTTCTGAGTAACATCAACTGCTGAAGGGATTGATATAGGCAGCTTGAATACTTGTATCTCTTATATCTATTCGAGAAAAAGAAAATAGTCTCATCTAGGGTTCACATCTATTACTCACCTTTTACTCGATCTCAGTCCATAACATCATTTAGTTCAGCCATGCCTATAAACGTGAACTAAATCATGTTACTTCACCTCAAGCTTACATAAACATTACGTTCATATCATTTGCCTATCAACTACCTACTAAGCCACTTATAAATGTCATTGTATCATGATGGGGGTGGTTTAAGCACTTAAACTATAGTGCCTAGCTTCGAAGAGGTTGTCACTCCTCGGACCAGTGCACAATCAACACTCGATCATTATAGTCGTCTTTAAGTTTTAATTCCTTTTAAATGCATATCTTAACAATTAACATGTAAGTTACTACGTACTTTATATCATTTTCAATTATATAAAATCGTGAGCCCGGTGATTGTGTCCATTACTTAACAGAAGCTCAAACAGGCTTATTTCCTTTTGTGAGAGAGCCACCAACTTCCTTACAAAACAATCAAAGATTCATTTAGTTAAATTAAACTTAGATTTATTAACTAAATTCGTTTTACACTTAAACACTATGCTCAATCTAATTGGTTATTATGACACTTATATTTCGAGTTACATTCAATATAAACACAACTCCACCAAGCTAATTTAATTTAGTAAATTTGATTCATTTGAACTTAATAAGGTTCATTAAGCCATGTTGAAATTAAAATTATTAACTAAGGTCATTGTATACTTAGAAACTATGTTAACCCAATCGAGTTACTAATCCCATTAATTCATTTAACTTATTTCTAATTATACGAGTACTAACATATCATTTTATATATCATTTATTTACCTTATTTTATCTTTCTTTTATATATATATATATATATATATTTACAACACCAGGGGACAAATCAGTCTGTGATAGGGGCTGTGATGGTCATCACAAGCCTTGTCATGCCTATGACAAGGAGATAACACCTCTTGTCGTGGCTGTGATTTAGGTCGTTATATATATATATATATATATATATCTATATTAATCCATGAGTAGAGGAGATCATGGTCTTCATTACGCCTGTGGTCAGCTTATTTGTTCATTTGCCTCTATCACTGGTTGTGATATGGTCATGATGCACAGGGGGGTCATGTTACGTTTTTCCTATCTTTTACCTTAATTTTAACTACTTGTTTACAACATACGTTAATAAAAACATTTTATTATTAGTATACACATGCATAATATTAACCTATAAACATTTCTATATATATATATATATATCATATTTCTATAATTATTTCATCAAACATATAATCTATACATGCATATACACATCAGGTTTTAACATATATGTTCATATATTATTGACTCATCAATTTTATGATAAGTTTCCACATCTACCTATCTCTAATTCAACATTTACATACATAAACAACAATTAAAACAATAAAGTCAACTAACTTACTTATTTAGCTAACTAGATCTTCACTAGTACTACTACTTGGGTTGATGCAGCTGCTTTATGCTTAATCTCCTACTCCAATCTTGTTTTTCAATTTTTTTTTTTTTTTTTGATCCACTTGAATTTGAGATTTGAGTTAATTTTTGAAAAAAAAAAGATGAGAAGAAGAAAGGAAGAGAAAGAGAAACGTGAAAGAAAGAAAAATGAAAGGAAAAGAAGAAGAGAGAAGAAAAGGGAGGGAGGTAGGTGGCACAAAAGAAAAGGAAAAGGAAAAAGTAAGGTTTTTATAAATATTTAAGGGATATTTATAGATAAGGAATATAGATTAAACTTTTCAGATGATTATCTTATGTATTGAAAATAATTAAAAAGTAATTTGAGAAGCTATATAATAGAATTTAATATCTTGAATCATAAATCTGGTTTAGGAATTCAATTCATCAGAAATTGATATTAAGTTTGAGTTTGACTTAAAAATTGATAATTTTGAATAAGTAGTTGATTTAAAAAATTATAGGGATTTTATGAAATGAAAGTTAACTAAATTTCAAGGGTTTAAGGGTTTACAAAACATTTTAAATGGTTTGTTTAAGGGTTTAAGGGATTAAAATTCAAGACAAAGGGTCTAATTGAAAAATAGGAAGAGATTATGGATTGCAATTTATAGAAATAGATAGATAAAACAATTAGACCATTTTAAAAGAGATATTTGAAATCTCAAATTCAATTTAACCTATTTACTAATTGATTAAGCCAAATTATCTAATTGTATTTCATCCTTACTTGATTTAACTAAACTACCTAAGTTAAATTTTTAGATTGATTTTAAATTATATTTCAAAATCAACCACCTATTATATTATTCAATTATACTATTCCTAATTTATTAGGTGAACATTTGGAGTATTTCAACCCTATTTGAAGGCCAAGCAATGATTACACTAAGGGCGTCTCCTATAAACTTAGGATGCTAAAGGACTTTATAAGTGTGTTTTTTTTTTTTTTCATAGTGATACAAACATTTACTGTGTACCAATTTGGTCCCAATTCTTCTCCTTCTCATCATTAAGAGTTCGTACTGGCAATTGTTCCAATAGCAACTTTTTCTTCCTCATTAAACTGGCTTTTAAAAAAAATAGAATCTCCAATCTACAAATTAAAATTAAAAAGTAATAACTAACAACATGAGCAATACAAGAAGACAAACTTAGAAAATATGATTGTTGTAACAAAAAACTAAGCATTAAACTCTATTTAACACTAATAATCAATGTGTTCTAGACAATATTCCTATACACTAGAAATTTAAATATATCAACACAATAGTAAGGCACCAATTTTTTTAACTTTTTTTTATAAATACTATAAAAAAAAGAGATGACATACTAACTTTAATGATAATAATAAATTAGAAAAAAAATTCATACTTAAGAGGCCTAGGTATAGAATTAAGGACTAGAATATGTTCAATGGGAGCATAGAGGACCATTCACCAAAAATTGGTAGCATTTGGAGATGGCAAGTTTGTGGTAATGATGTTTGGCCATTGAGTTGCTACCTTGCAAGATGAGAGCTATTAATTGGTCAACCCAAATTCCAGTAGTGCAACTTTGCTTTTCCTTTGTCAACTCGCTGGTCTAGCAATGTGACTTTTCTTTTTTCTTGCATAGCAATTCTATAGCTTATAGCTAAACTAGGTATTACACCTTGGACATTAGTAGAATTAAAATTTAAATCATATAAGCGAGCATGACCATATTTATCTATCCTCATAACCTTTGAGTAGGCATCTTTTTCCACATCATTTTCATTTTCTTTGGATCATCATTTATTATTACTTCCATCTTATCCTATTATATAATAATAGAGTGTTGGAAAAAGTACATAATCATTTATTAAAAAAAAAGTTAGTGTATATTATCTACATTATATAATTTACAATTGCTTCCCATCCAACTTCATTTATAGGAGCACCATTTGATTTGGAATAGCAAGCATTAAACATCTCAAAATGCGTTGGAGAACGACCTTGTCTTCTGTGGAAGAAAATAGCTTAGATCATATTATTTAACCTTAAAGTATCATCAAAATCAAAATACTTAAGGTGATTAATAAATTTATGCTATATTATTCAAATACTCATGTTACTTACCAATTGCTTCCTTACAATTGCAAAGCCCGTTTTACCCTTACAATGAACCATTTTTTGTTGAGCTCTATTCTTCCTATTACGAGTGCTCATTTCCTACAATTATTTAAATAATATTATATTAATAATCATAATATATAAAAGAGAAAAAAGAATGGTGCAAGACCAGTATTAAATAGTCATACCATTGGCTTTTCTTTTAACTAATATCGAACAAGAGATTTCCATTGATCATCTTTCACTCTTGTATCATTTGGTGCTTTCTCTAACTCCTTTAATGGCTTTTGTGGATTGGAATACTTTGTCTTCAAATAATGCTTCCAAGCCTTCCATTTCTTGCTAATGGAAATAAAAACATGCCCTTCATCACCAGATGGTAGTCGAATCTTGCCTATGCAAAGAATCAGACAATATACATAATTATAATATTGTGCTTCCAAGTTACAAATTAATTGAGTCCTAATGTAGTCATAATAGCATTTGGCTAAAATAGGAAAAAGAATAAAAGTATAATGATGACATAGAAGACAATTCAAGATAAACATTAACGTTCACTTCTGCCAAAATCATCTTTTTAATATCTTCAAGGATATCCCATCAATTCCCATATTCTAAAGTAGCATACTTAGCATTTCCTGCTATTGATGCCAAGAAAGAAGCAAATGCCTTTGTGTTTTGTTCATCATTGGTTGCCCATAGTTATCAAATGTTATAGGAGTCAACTTGCCATCTTGTCACCCATATAAGTGGGTTCTCACACCTTTTTCTTAATCAATTCATCTCCTACAATCATGAATAATAAATGGAAAGGTTAATTAAAAGAAAAGACTAATAAATTTACAAAGATGATAATCTATAAAAATATAATTTTTTACATTACCTGGATCATTTTTGCTATCAAGTTAGATGGAGTCATTTAACTCATCTACTATCACAGTTATTTGAGTTGTGCATGTATTTTCTATTACTTCTTCTTGGACATCCTATGGCTAGAGAACTATCTGTTACTTTCTTCTCCGTTTTGGCAAATTCTATAAGTTACCAAATGTTAATTGATTGATGCTTCCTTAAAAAGGTGCAACTTACATTTCTTTATTATTTTACAAAGTTAATAATACGAGGGATTGGTTTGAGACTTTGGTAAATGTTTTTTTGGCAAACAATCTGGTCATACAACATCAAAATGTTGGGGAAAGTCATATGGCTTCAGGAAACTTTGTTATTGTTCTTTGTTTCCATCTAAATAACATGGCTTGTTAAATTTGAAGTTAAGTGCCGACTGAGTATTATTTAGCTTCTACATGCAAGAAAAGGAAAATTGTATTTTGCCCTGGCTGTTGAAATAAAAGCAAAAAAGTGAAAAAGATATTCAACACATTCCACTCTCTTAGAATAAAAGCAAATTACTATAGACATCAATATATTGGCTCTTGTAAACAACTTCATTTAGAATAAAGAACTTCCAGTGGCCAAAAAAAAAAAAAAAAAGATAATGAACTTCCAAAAATACCCTCAACAATTAAGCATCAATAATGGCCTTGAAAACAGAGCTTCTCAGCAATAACCCAAAAAGCAAATTGCATTATATCTTATCATTTTTAGAGAAAGGCACTCCTCTGGATTAGCAAATACCAATAAGTTGTTTCAATAACACTCATTTCTAGAAGAACGAATTTTTTTCCCTTATTTTCCTTTGGCACGCGTTAGTCCCCATGGTCACCTACTGTTTGGGGAAAACATGCAGTTTACATGTGTTATACGGTTTGTAAGTAGATATCTTCCCAACACAGGTCAATCATCCATCATCCGCACACCTTAGAATACCACATATATCTAGACATTGGCACGGTTCCACATTTCGTGGAACTAAACCGCCAGAGCCGGGACGGTTCACGGCTCCACGGAACCGTGAATCAGGTTCCACGAAATGTGGAATCGTGAATCAGTTTTTTTTTTTTTTTTTAGCATTTGCAAAGTTGATGGTGTCTTTTGCCAGTCATTTCTCACACCCAATAGTGCTGCAGCTGCTCCAACATATTTTTCCATCATGAAGTAAGAACAATATACAATATCTTTTTGTTGTTCAAGTAAAACTGAGAATTAAAATTTTAAAATTATTATAAAAATTTTAAGAAATTGATATCCCATTACTACTAAGAAACAGAATGTTAATTTTTGGTTGTGTTTTGGTTTTGTTTTGTTTTTTTTTTTTTTATTTCTATATTTTGCGGGTCGGAACCACCGGCTCCTGGTTTGGAATAGCTGTTGCCGACCCAATTGAACCGCCGGTTCCGTGTGGACGAACTGCTAGGACCCGCCGGTTCATAACCATCCTCGACGGGACGGTTCTTGGGTACAAAACTGCCAAGGATGGTTCGGGGCGGTTTGCGGTTCGGAACCGCTCCGTGCCGATGTCTACATATATCTAAAATCCATCAACTATTACAAAACAATATGACTTCTATAGTCCAATATTAATTAATCCACTTATCCTATCTATTTGGGAATTAAACATAATCAAGTGATCTTGATAGAGGTGATGTAGTGTCTTTAGCTTTAGGCATACACTAATACGTAATTTTGTTTACTTTGAAATCCAAATTGAATTTATATCTTACAAACATGACGCATTGCTGATTTGTTTAGACAAAAAAATCAGATATGTGTAATTGCAAATATTATGCCCATGTAATCACATCCTTAGTTTCCAAGGCTAATAAGCAATCGTTCTGTATGCAACAAACAATATATAAGTGTTTAGACATCATAAGATAAGCTAAATTGCTTTTAATATACCATGTTGTAGCACTCTGCTTCTCGAGGCTATCCCCACATCACAGGGCTTAAGAGACAACTATTTGTTTCTATATATTCTTAACTTTTATATTTTAAATATATATTTGTCTGTGGCTATAACAAGTTGGTGCATTCATCACCAATGGGTTTCCTTGCATATAGATTGGGGTCATTGTCCCTGATTGATTTGACAATTCATTCTTGGCCGATAAGCACCAATCCTCAATTTTAGAGGCTATGCGTTTAACTCGGGTAAACAACAATGAAACTAATCAATTTTTTCCGAGTGTAAAAACAGTGAAATACTAAATCAAGTTCTCTATTGAAAATTAGGTGGTCGATAAAATTTTTTGGAAATTAATAATTAATATTTTTTGTCACGCCTCGAATAGGATCAAGGTATGTTCTGTTTCGCCTTGTATAACACTTAAGAGTTATACGCAAAGGCTACCTTAAACTATATGTTTATCATGATCGTTTGCTATAAAATTTTAGATTCTAAAATCATTCAATTAGGTTTTGAAAAAATTTGAAATGCAGCGAAAATAATAAATTCTTACAAAAATTCTCACAAAAGGGTTACTCCTGTGACTCATATATATATATATATATATATATATAAGTATCAAATAATAACAATAGAGCAAAACCAACTCTGGGTATCTCGTGATACCCAAACAAAAGTATCAGGAAATGTATCAGACGAGTCTAAGTATGTCATATAACAAGAGTCAAATTGGAATACTAAAAACCATCATAAAGTGACTAGGCTCAGCAGAAGACTCTCTAACTCTATACAAATCATAGTGTACATGGTCCATATCTAGTGTATCCATCAAATCATATGCTATAGTTGTTTCCATAGTCCTCAATGAGATACTCGAGATCAGTACCGTAACCCTCATCGCCATAACAATCATCATTGTCATGGTCACTGAAAAAGATAAAGAGTGAGTCGAAGCTCAATATAGCAACCTAAGTACACACGTAATGTTTCACGCACATGTCTAGATACAATGCAACAATCAACAAGTTATATTTTTTTAATTTAAATGTAGTAAGTTATCAGTGGAGTACTCACACTTCGGCAGCACGTTGGGTTCCTAAGGATCCTGAGTAGCAGCAAGTGTTCAGAGGGTTGATATAGATAGGCTAAATATCTATATCTCCTATTTTTAACTGGTAATAGCTTCGTCTAGGGGTTACAGCCATTACGACTCTACTTATTTCAGTCCATTACATTGTTTGGTTTAATGAAGCCGGTAATCCTAAACTGAACAAATGTAACTTCTTTCTAAACGTAAGTAGAAGTTATCCGCTACTGTTCCCCTATTGGCTACCCATCAAGCCATCCTCGATGGCCTAAGCACTTAACTACCATGTTGGCGTTGCCTAGCAAGTTGTCTCCCCATGGTCCAGATCTAAGAACGAACAAGCACAAACAACACTCAATTATTAGTCATCTTTAAGGATTAGTTTATTTAAGAGGTCTATCCTAACAAGCAACACGCATATTACTGCATACCTAATACTGAATCGGTGGATGATAATAGATTACATGTAAGTTGATTGAATATTTGTTCAAGAAAATTAATTGTATAAGAATTGAATATACAAATCAATTATTCATATCATATTGATTAATTAATTAACATAAGGTCTTATGTAATATAAGTCCTTTGGGTTGTCATTGAATTGAATCTATTTAGGCAATTGGGTATAGGTGGTTTGGATTAAGCCCATTGAAATTAGAAATTGAGTTTATTATTTGATGTATTGGGTCTTTAGGGATCATAAGTTAAGCCTAATAAGAAATACTTTAAATGTTCCACTTGTTAGGGTAATGAACTTTAGAGTTTAGTAATTGAGCCCATTAAGAAATATAGATATTAATTTATGAGGAATTTAGCTTTATTTTGAATTTAAGTCCAATAATAGTAATATTGGTTATTGAACCTAAGAATTGATCAAAAGCTCAATTAGAGTTAATTTAGACCCTAATTAGCTATTGAGCCTTCTATTTTCCTATTTAGGTCCACTAAGAGTACTTTAGGGCTTTTGGACCCATGAAGGGAATTTGAGCCCAATTAGATATTTCGATATCCGTAATTGATAATGAACTTAAATATTTTATGAGTAGGCCCAATTTGAGTAGGTAAGGGTATTAAGCCCATTATTATAAAATTTAAGTCCATAAGATATAGGTTTTGGTATTCACTTTATTTTGTATGTTCCGACCCTAATTGACTAAGGAATTCATGATATGATTTGATTTGGTCAATTTAGGTATTTAAAGGGCTAATTAGGTAGAAATCAAATTATTGGGCCTAAGATTATATTTCTATGCCAATTTTAGTCATTAAAGCAACTTATAGATATTTAATCAAATTGGACCCTAATTTAATATCTAAGCTCATAATCAATTGTTAAAGTCCAAAATCAATTATTAATCAAGTTGATCCTAAAATTTATTTCAAAGTCCATCAAACATGTTGATGTTTCTTATCGATTAATTAATAAATATAAAGCATGATCAATACCTAATTGGGCCTATTCATAAAATATTTAAGTTCATTTATCAATTAATTAATAAATATTTATTAAATATAAAGCATGATCAATACTTAAATCCTGGGAAATATAACACATGATGAATACTCAAATCCTGGGAAACATTAAAATCATACCAGATGTCCATCCATTGATATATAAATGCATCCATATTAAATTAGATAATTATTATCAATATAGCAATTTACATTAATTCATGTATTAATTGACAAATCAAAGTTTTCATGAAGATGCCTTTAAAATGAGTCTAACACGCAGACGTCCATCCTTCAATTTCAGTGTTCGTCATTCATCATTCATTTTTATTATTATAATATATTTTTTAAAATTTAAATTAACCAACTTGATTGACTCAATATTAAAATCAAGGTTTAAATTATTATGTAATATGAGATTCATTTACGAACATCATACAAATCATAAATTCCCATCTCAATAATTCTAATCCGAGCATGTAACAATACCATTCCCAATTATTTAGCATAATTCCAGCAAATACAATACAACTCCAGCATATTTATAATAACACCAGCTTATAATGTATCATGAACATCAAAATTCAGTTTAAGTTAATTATTGCAAGTTTCAAATCAATTTTTTTTCCTAGAATCGATACATTTAATCCACATTTTTTTCCAATATCATAAATCCAGCATAAGAACCTTAATAAACTCCATATTAATTTTACAAATTCTAGATTTGTATCAACCCATATTCAACAACATATATATGCATAAATATATCATTAAATTAAATTAACGACATTCTGTGTATCGACCACCAGCCTGCACATCATTTCCTGTCTAGCAACTTGTGGAGCATGCTGTTGCATGAATTGTTGTTGCTGCTGATACATCATTTGTTGATATTGTTGTATCATAGCAAAAATATCCCTAAACATAGTATACATATTAGTCGAGTCCCCCATCAGAACTTGCGGCATAGGAGGGAACTAAAGCATTTGAGGTATAGAAGTTTATGCCGAATTAGGAGCAGAAGTAGGTGCTGGAGTAGGAGCGGGATTAGAAGTAGGTGGTGAAGGAGGCGAAGGTGATATATTCTCCCTATCTATCCATTGCCTAGTCTATCTACAAGTCCTATCCATCTACAAACATGCAACATTTATTAAAAATAATCAAGATAATTTCTTATTAAGGAATAATGGGAATCCTAGTATATATATATATATATATATTTTTTTTTTTTTGCTAAATTATATGTACACTAAATTACATAACCAAACTTGAATTAATTTGATTTTAAAGCAAGCATTAATGTAAAACAGTCATATGGCATACATAACACATTAATATTTAAACATATATAAGACAGTAGGAACTAGATTGGCGATTCCAGACCTTCAACTTGCTTGACTTAACACTATGCAACTCGACATGACTTGGACTCAGCATGACCCAAAAATGACTCGGACTTAATATGACTTGAAAATGACATGATGCAATGTAATAGCCATGCTTTTATTTCCAATATCATATTATGTATGAGTGATTATAGTTGCTTATTAAAATAAATAAATAACATGTTTTACATATAGATTAAGCTAGTGTAATTTAATATATATGTTTGAATGGTATAGAATAATTATGTTTGCATTAGTATAATAAATACTTAATATTGAATTATATATTGATGTTGTATATGAAATGAGTAATATTAGATATATATATATATATATAATTTCAAGTATAGTGTAGTAGATTTTTTGGAAACCAAAAGCTAACTAAATGCTTTTGTTTTACTTAAATTAATAACCTTAATTAAGCCTAATTAAAAAGCTACTTTATGACTTTACGCAGGTTGCCTTAAAAGTCAATTTTGGATAAACATTAAACCAAAAAAATACCCCATTTTCATCTAAAATCAAACCACCTTAAAAACAACCTCCCAAGCAAGCACAAAACCCATCATTTTCTCTTCCAAAGCTACCTCAACTTCAAGACCAAGATCGACATCCAAATTTCAAGTTGGCCACCAAAAGATCATTCTAAAGCCTTGCAAACCAAGCCCAAAGATTTGAGATAAGTTTGAGTTACATTTATGCAAGTTTCATAGTGCAGAGTTTGTTAAATGTGTATTTGATATTATAATTATTGGTGATGTGTTGATGAAGTTTGCTACCAATGAAGTATAATATATGCATGTTTATTATAGTTGAAGTGAGAGAATGAAAATGGAATGATGTATGAGTGGTGTAGTAAGGGTTAAGTGAAGTTGAGCTTGTTGAAAGTTGTATTGGTTGGAGGGCGGAGATTGAAGTGAAATGATCTTGTTTAATGAGTTGGAAATGTATAATAGATGATGTGAAGTTCATATATCAAGTTATAGAGAGCTAAGAAAGTGTTTTGGTTGAAGTTAAAAGTGTTGAAGTTGTAAAAATTTTGTGTTCAAAACAAGGGAAGGCAAAAAATTTTCATACGCCCCATATGGAAGGGTGTTTCACCCTCTACATTGAACATGCAATTTCCCTGAGTTGAAACGGCCTTGTATGGGGGGGTGTATGAATTGAAACGGCCCCGTATGCAAGGTGTATCACTCTTGGATGGAAAAGTGCAATTTCCCTGAGTTGAAACAGTCCTGTATGGGAAAGGGGTGATGAATTGAAACGGCCCTCATATGCAAGGTGTATCACTTTCGGATGGAAAAGTGCAATTTCACTTGCGGTTGAAACGGCCCATATGGGAGGGCGTTTCAATTTCTGCTCTCTCCCCTACTGCAATGTTATTTTGTAATTTGATTGTAACTTTTTCATTCAATCTCAGATTGAGTGATTCAAGTTGCGTTGGAAATCTAAAAAGAGATCTACAATTTTTATGTTTTGAGTTTTTACAAATTCAAAAAGCATCAATGCTTAAATTTTACTTCTTTCCAGCTGTTACATTTTTATAAATAAAGTCTAAAACTTGTTTTTGTTTGATAAATGTGTTTTTGCTTATGAAATGGATCTTTTTAGGATAAAATGAGATAGATTAATGATATTTGATATATAATGATGATTGAGTGATATAATTAAGCATGATTTAAGTATATTTGTATATTTAACAAATTATTGATTTTCTATGAGTCTTAAGCTAAAACTAGTTATATTGTATATATGATTTACTTTGCTTGTTTTAAGGTCTTGTGATAACTTATTTGAATTTCTTTGAATGGTTACGTATGAGATTATTTGATATTGAACTTGAACTAAGTGTGAAATTGCGATGATTTGATTAAACAGTTATTGATCCTTGCTCGGCTACCCCCATTAATTCCCGAGCTAATACAGGTACGCAGTAACGTGTTTGTTTTTTGTTTAGGATAGGCATATCTTTAATAAATTTTAATATAGAAAAACTTAAACCTTTGTTTGAATTGGATGTCTCTTACGCTGTTTAAATCCGTATCTGGCCTAGATGGCAGATCGGTATCCGGTTCGGGGAGCAACATCTTACTCAGATTGGGGGCATGGTAGTTTAGGCGCTTAGGTTACCCCTGTCTTTTGATAAGACTTTCCTAAATGGTACGGCGGGTAACTAATGAGGAAAACGGTATCGGCGTAACGTTTGCTTAAGCTTAAATGAAATAATATAATTTAGTTTAAATGTTTATGGGAACAGTTGGACTAAGTGATGTTATGGACTAAGATAAGTAGAGTTGTGTAACGGCTATTAACCCTAGATGAAATTATTTTCTCTTTTATGGATATATCATCTAGGAGATATAAGTATCCGAGCTACTTATATCAACCCCCTGAACGTCGTGATCGTTACTTGGGACCCCTAGATATCCTTATTGTTCGGAGTTTGAATACTCCAGTGATGTTTGACTAATTAAAGATTATCTAATAAGTGAATGATTGTCACATTGCATTATAGTTTAAGATCGTGTGAGTCATTACGCATTTGTTTTTGTTACTTGTGTACTGGGCCTCTGGCTCATATTTTTCCTTTTCAAGTGTGGATGACGAATTCCATAAAAGTATGGGATATGGATCGGATTTTGAGGAGTTCTTAGATGATTGGGAAAGGTAGAGACGGCCTTAACGTTGATGGAACTCTTACGTAATAAAATAGCTATATGTACATATATGCTTTAAAAACTTATGTATTAGTTAATAGGATTTTCATTATCTTTTGATATATTTTGTAAATGGCTTGTTTACGAACCTTGTTTGTAATGAATATATATGTATATATATATATGGTTGTATTATGTTTGGATCTTTTATGAAGTAATGAAGTCAAAAGTTGTATTTTATGGAATGTATTATGTACTATTAATAATAAAATTTATTCTTATAAGACTTTTAGGCAAATAACTATACAAATTGATCCTGGATTACAACCTTACATATAATACTGCAGATTATATGTGGTTAGGAAACTGGGTTTGCTATTTTAAATATAGGAGGAAATTCGGGGCCTTACATGCAATTCGACACAGACGATCGACGACTTGACTTTAAATGACACATTATAGATGACATTTGACAAATGAAACATGATAACTCTACAAAAGAAGGTTGTAGATTCACCATTCTATCCTATTTGTTTATATATAGGAAACTGTGTATATAAAACATATCATGTCCATGATCAATAAATAAAAAGTTACAACATTATTACTTCAAAATAGATAGCAAGCATACAACATACGAAGTCATATAACATTCCGATTTAATTCATTTTCAAATAGCATTGAAAAATAAATTTAAGCCGAGTTAATTAATTTAATGTGAATAATAAATTTCCACTCAATATTTACTATAAGTCAAGTAAACAAAACAAGCATAACATCCAATATGAAACCCAAGTTTTCCTTGATACTCAGCTCACCGATTTAATACATGTCCTAATATATTATGTTTTAGCAAACGATCGGGATAAATGTTTGCTCTGATACTATTTTAAACCGCAATGCCCCAAACTAGGTTCAAGGCTTGTGCCGCTACGTATAACACTTACGCATTTTACGTTAAGGCTAACCTAATCTACAGTTTATTGTGATCGTTGCTAAAATTTTCAATTATGAAATCGTTGTATTAGTTTGTGGGAACAACTAGAAAGTGCAAAAGAAAATAAATTTCTCAAAAACATTTTCTAAACAGGCTACTCCAAACAAATATATATAAATATATATAACAGTATCTTATATAACAGTATCATACACCAGATGTTTCAAAATAAAGAGTTTCAAGTATCTCAAAATTACCAACCATGGACTTATAGATAGGCCCTTATTAAAACATAAGTTTGACAATGAAATTTATAAAATAGGAATGAGATAACGATTCAGCAGATTCTAGTCACTCCATTCATTGAGATATTCCTCGAAGTCCGTGCATACCCCATGTAGTCATAAGTATCATCATCAAATCATCAATACCTGAAAAAATGGAATGAGCCGAATCCCAGTACGACAGCAACACAAGCAAATACAAAATAGGCACACATGCCTATTCTATATGTAATGCAACAACCAATAGTTTATATCTTTAAATTAAAGTGTGACAAATAACAATGAAGCACTCACACTTCGGCAACACGCTAGGAACCTGAGGGTCCTGAGTAGCAGCAACTGCTCAACGGGTTGATATAGGTAGCCCGAATATTTATATCCCCTATAGGATCATCTAGTAAATAGCTTCATCTAGAGGCCATAGCCGTTACACATCTCTATCCATATTAGTCCATTGTAATTAAGCAGAGTAACAAGAGCCCATATGTTAAACTGCTTAACACAACTTCTTTCCAATATGAATAAACATTACCCCGATACCGTCTCCCTCATTAGCTACCGCCAAGCCACTAATAACCATCATTTGTCCAATGTCAATGATGGGAGGTGGCCTAGGCGCCTAACTACCGTGCTGGCATCGCCTAGCAAGGTTGTCGCCCCTCGGACCGGGTTAAACGACCAAGCACAAGCAGCAAGCAATTATTAAGGCCATCTTTAAGTATTAATTGATTTAGGATGCTTATCCTAGCAAGCAACACACAAGTCACTACGTACCTGGTACAAAATCTGTGCTCTGAACAATCAAAAGATAGACCAGAAGATAAAGCAGAATGTAAACTCTTAACAAATATCTGCTTTAAAGATTAATTCATATAAGCATTTAAATCAATTATCAACTTATATCAAACTCGTATTAACTATTTAATTTTCTAGCAAATATACATTTGAAACAACATACTCCTCTTATTATTCGTGGTCTATCATATTTTAGAAATTACGTACTCTTATTTAAGGTTTAATCTAACATATTAATCGAAGCCAATTTCAAGTTAATATGATCATATAGGTATTCATCAATTAATAGCTAAGTATAATTGTTGGTTTCTGAAGAATTTACTAAGCTAATGTTATTTAATAAATCTACATTAGTTTATCTAATCAAATTGAATATAATTAACTCGTCAAGTTTACTAAATGGTAATTAGGCATTTAAAATGATAAATTCTATAATATATCTTATAATCAATCTATTGAGCTTTTATTAAGTAAAACAACTTATTAAAATATAATTATTCTATTTATGTCATTTATAATTTATTTTTACATCTAAATGGACTAAGGAATCTAAACTAGTTTCCTATTATGTTTGTACTATCTTGTGATGTATATATTTATACTTACTTATTAAATTAACTCATAAAATAAAAATTTTAATTATTTTATCTTAAAATTCATAATTTAACATGAAAACACATTATTTACATTTATTTCATATTCATTTTATTAGATTAATTTACCTTAAATTCCCTCATTTCATTTCCTATAGAAAACTAGTGTGCACCCTAACTTTAATAAATCGATTTACTATCTTAAACACAAATTCTTAAGCTCAAATTTTTATGTAAACTTCCTAACACATATATTTATATGTTTATAAGTTCATTTGGCCTAAATTAATTAGTTAATTATGGTTTTAATTTTAATTGATTCAAAACTGTCCAGAGCAGGGCATAGGCAGCGACGACCGATGGGTTCATCAATTTCGACTTTAACCCGATCGGTTCTTGTCCGGTTCTTTACACCAAATTAAAGTACACTTCTTGAGCTTTCAAAATGTTAAAGTTTTACCCAAAAAGAAGAAGAAAAAGTCACCGGTTCGGCTATATAAATTCACGCCACCGCTGTTGGTCGAAATACTGTTTTGCCCTATTTTGCTATTTTGTAATTTAATTTTTAAAAATAGTAAATGTATTTCAAAAATCACGAAAATTTACGGTTTGTATATAAACATGTTAAACTATCACTTTTATAAATTTCATCCAAAAATAAATTCCATTTAGTATTTTATTTAAATTTGATAATCCGAGCTGTCTATATTTAATATATATGCATATAAATTGATCTTAAGCATATTGAATTCATCCAAAACATGTTTATTCTATGTTATTTCATCTAGGCTACACATAGATTTATATTTTAAAATCAAAATTACAAATCACATCTTAAATCATCACAATCAACACAACATACCCAATTCCAACATATATCAAGACCCCCATACATGCTCATCTCGGTTTTTAAGCATATATATAGTAATCTATACTTGAATCTAAGTTATCATTTAGTAATCTACATGAATATATGTGTCATCAACATAAGGAAATATACTAATTACAACTACTTACTTGGATTAGAAAATCAACCAAATAGTTGCCTCCACTACTACTTCTATTACTCAAGAATTGATGGAACTTCTTCAAGCTTATTTTTTAATCTCACCTAAGAAATTGATTGGAATATAGCTTGGATTAATGGAACAAAAGAGGATGTTAAGTGGCATAAACTTGAGTAAAACTTTACCTTATGGGTGTTGATGTTGAAGAGGACTTTGTTGTGTATTTTGAAGTGTTTTTGAGAGAGAATTTGAGAGAATGGGGCTGCTAAAAATGGTTGGGAATTAGGGTTTTCTAAGCATCCTATTTATATTAATTCATGTTATGTAATTCCCATTAGGTTTAGGGCCTTTTGGTCATTTTGCTTGATTAATTAAGGGCATTTTGGTCTTTTTATGTTCATTAGAATTCTCTAGGATTGGAAGATATTTTCTTGTGTAGATATTTAAGGGGTATTTTGGTCTTTTCCTAAAGTTAAGAATCTTCAAGAGTTGGCTAAGGTTATTTTGTTTTTTTCACTTGTTAGATTTTTTCTAGACCTTAGGATTTTATAAGGTGCATGATAGTGCATGATAGCTAATGTGGTCTTATGGGCTTTGGTTTATGGGCTTGAATTTAATGTTATTGGGCTTAGGGTTTTAGGTGATGAATTAGGTCTTTAGGTTATGGGCTTTAAGCATCTAGAATTGGAAATTAAGGAGTAAGAATTAGAATTAGCTAATTGGCATTAGAAATTAATTCTAGGAAATCTATTAAAAGGAAAATTAATATCTTACTAAAATTTAGGAGTTTAGGTACCTAGGATTTGATATTTGTAAGGAAATATTTAGTTTTAAACTTCTATGATTTAAGGAGTTAAAATTTCGGTTCAAAGGGCAAAGTCAATGATTTAGCGGTTTATGCGATTGAACTTGACAAATAGAATTTAGTTTAATAATTAGAAAGTATTGAATAAATTTGAATTTGTTGAAATAGGTAATTGAAGTAGTTTAATAGGTTAAATCAAGTATTTATGGTATTAGAATCTCTATTTTCAATTACTAATGCAATTAGGTTAAACTATCTATTTATATCATAATTTGCAAAAATTTCACTAGTAAATCATTTAAAATCAATCTCTAAAATAAACTTATATCAAGATTCAAAATTATTTGTATTTTCATACTAATTACCTAATAATATCTAATTAACTCAAATGAAAATTTAGGGTTCATTTAACCATTACAATTCTCAATCCAGAATAATTTATAACTTCATAAACTCACTCTATGCCTTTTATTATATAATACATTACAAATGTGTTCATCGATTCATAATGCGCAGCATCATTAATTTACGGCAGCATCCAACGCACGTGTATATGAATTCGTAATCATTACTGCTATATCATACATCTCATTCATGGAAATAAATTAAAATAATATATGAACATCTGCATCCGTAACTTCGGCATTAAAGTATATACATATATATATATATATATTCATCTTTATCCAAATTAAGTAAAAATTTAGATTTAAGTTTAATGTTATCATTCAACATAAAATTTATTAACAATCTCACAATCAACAGATTTTTCATCAAATAGATACTTACTTGAATTGCAGAAATAATCAATTAGATCTTCTAATTCTTCAACTACTACTGCCAAGTAATTTGTTAAAGCTTCTAAACACAATCTCTCATTTCAATCTTGAAATTAATCTTCAAATCCACCTAACAGAAATTAATTTAAGATGAATTTTTTTAAATTACAAGATGGAGGTGTTGTCGAATTATGCACAAGAGAATGGGTATTAGAAGGTATTCTTGGTGGGGGAAGAAATTGTGGGAATATATATATATATATATATATATATTTGTTTGTTTCTTTTGGAATATGGCATAATAATGGGTTTTGGGGAATGATTTCTCAGTGACAGTAAAATGAAAAGGAAAGCGAATATATGGTGTGATGTGTGGGATGATTCCATAATGAGGTGAGGTATCACATGTGATTTATCATGCGTAGTATATTTTAAAATATTTTAGGGTAGGTAATTAGGTGTTTTTGGTGTAGGCTAAAAGAATAAGCTCATCCATGATGTGCGCTTAGGCTTTTGATTGGGTTGGACTTTTCTTATGAGTTGGGCATGTTATATTTATAGGTTTTAAAAGAAAAATCGATTAGGTAAATGGAATTAGAAATTTTGTTTTAGCTAAATGATTTATCGAATTATTTATTAAGCTCAAATTAGTGAAGTTAATAATTTGCAGTGTGTACTTTAATTGATTTTCTAATTTATTATGTCAATTGTATTTTATTGTTACAAAACTATATAAGTTGATTATTATCCTAATTTAAATTTTAAATTTCAAATTTACCCATTATCAAATACAACTAATTATTTTATTTTATTCTTTTCCATTTTAATTAATTTTTTATGTAATTTGGGAATTTTCATTTTCATTCTCCAAAAAAATAATAAAAAAAAGAGTTTTCTTTACTAATTAACCCTAAATAATTCCATTTGAAATAGAAACTAATGAAGCAATTGTGTTAGGAAAAAAGCAGGAGTTAAAAATACATCATCTCTGACTGCAACATTTTAATATATTAACAAATGTTTAGAGTTAATAGTACATTGCTTTCATTTCCCCGTAAGGTTACACAAAAATTAAACCTAGAAATTAGTATATTTAGTAATAATATAAGCAACTTGATCAAATCTTGTATTGTTTCATTCGCTCATCCTTTTTCACATTCTACACCAAAAAGATTTAGCAAAGCCCTATATTTGCATTTGTAGAAGTTCTAGAAATTGCAATGTGTCGCACTCTTGAAAATACCTTACAACTAATTACAATTTTGGAGGCAATGAATGTTGTGAAATTACTTTCGTAACCCAATACCGTCTTAATAGCACAACATCGGAATACACAAGAGCTAAAGCTATTGACTAGAATTTGGTCCAACTACAGCTATGCCCAAAATTAATGAAGAAACCATCTTTATAAAAAAGTTACCAAACGAGTGGGGTAATAAGAGAAAGATCTTACCTAATAAATCTTACTGAGAAATGACAGCATCATACCGTGAAGAGAAAAACCAAAAAGCTAAGCATATTAGTAAAATCAAATAAAAACAAAAGAAAACAGGACAGTCAACATCTCAACCTAATCTTCTTTGATTTAGATGGCAATGTTGTACACATGATGGTGAAGAGGATCATGACTAATTAGTGAGAACAAGAACCTAGTAGGCAATCAAATGCTAACAAAAAGCTAACAAGAAGTAATGCAATACAACATTAATTAGCATCTTAATTTGGTTTTTATATAAAGTCTAACATCAGAATTTGTCAAGATATTATCTCTTTCAATTGAGGGCTCTAGAGCTAGCATCATATCAGGTTGTACTGGATACTCCCTAGGCACTATGTATCTTCTTCTTTTGGTCCTCATGGTTCAACACTTAAAAAACAATGATGAAAATACTAAGAAAGGTATAAATAAGTTAAAATGTGTGTCCATAAATTCATCCTATTTCACTACTCCTAGGTGCATTTGACCAACTTGTATTAATCTATAACCTTTGGTAAATGTATCAATTAGGAAAATGTACATGCACATTATCATAATATGTAATCCCTCAAATATAGGTTATAAAACTATAATCACAGAGAGACACATTTTTGATGTAATGGCTTGGAGTTTATCAGAACTCTAAAGTTAAGTGTGCTCCGAGTAGGGCAATCCCAAGATATGTGACTCCCTGAAAGAGCTGGTACCAAAAGGACAAAACCATGCAGCATGTGATCAAAGCGAATAACACCTTGGTGGGTAGAGTTTCGAGTCGTTACATAGTGACTTTGGTGTCCTATTTGTACCTAAAGGTGCATTGGGAGAGCCAGTATACCTAGCATCACGATCCCTGCCTAAGGTAGCAGTGGCTTTGGACCTGTGTAATAAAACTGATAGGGACGTCAATTCTATAAGTGAGGGAGTATGTAATATCCCTTAAATATAGATGATGGAACTCTAATCATAGAGGTGCCTTTTCAGTAAATGGCTTGAAGTTTGTCAGAACTCTAAAGTTAAGTATACTCTAGGTAGAGCAATCCCAGTATGGGTGAACCCCAGGGAAGCACTGGCATCAAAAGGATAAAACCGTGCGGCATGTGGCCAAAGCGGATAATACCTTGGTGGGTAAAGTTCCGAGTCATTACACATACCTCTAGTGTCCTGGTTACGTCTGAGGTGTGCTGGGAGGGCCAGTGTACCTGGCATCACGATCCTACTCAAGGTAACCTAAGGCCTAAGGGCCCCGTCCGCTGCGGTGGAGCCTAGGGTGGCAGGTCGTGACATAATAATTTATAAAGAAAATCCATATCAAATAGGAAATAATTCTTTAAGCAACATTATTGCCATTCCAAATATTATGATAATAATATATAAGGAAAATCCATAATCGTTTTATCAAAATTCAAATTTAACAAACACCTTGTTAAAAATTAATTAATCCTAATTTCAATTAAACATCCTCAAATTATCATAAACCACATATTCCAATTCAATATTTTTTAAGATCAAAGACATTCACCAAATACAATTAGCTAGCAACTACATATTATACCCTAACGTGATAAATAACCATCAAAAGTGTCATAGTTTTAGAGTCAGTTTCAATTTAGTCATAACCTACTCAATCATCGCAAATCCAACATGACTGACCAATTAATTATGAACACAAGCCAAGGCAGCATTGATCGTCTAGTCATGTAAGCAATGCCATCAACCTAAGGAAACTCATATACACCATAACAATCACAAAATCATTAATGAAAACCATCAATATGATTGAAATATAAATTACTTCATAAAAAATACTGATGCTATTGGTTTTTTTTCCAATAATTATTATCACAATAAATAATCTCTATCGATAGCAACAAGATTTAACAAAAAGCTGTAGAACAAGAAGGGACTTTGTTCAAACTTCACCTTCCTAAGATTCACTTATATTTGAGCTCAGAAAAACAACATTTTTAAAACCAAACTTTGCAACATTTAGGTAGTATATTTAATAGAAAGCAGATTTTGAAAGAACTCTTTGTCTAACCAATATTTCGCTTATGCATACTTTAAATCGCTTCAAACATGTGAAGTAATTATTGGACAAACAAATGATCGAATATAATTCAATTTCACATCACTACAAAAATTATTAAATAAGAATAAAATCAAATGCTCAATTCCCAATTAAGCATAGAACAAGAATAAAATCAATACAAAATAAGCAATCTTTTCAACCTTATTTCAAATCATGAGAGATCACATTGTTAGTCTCAATAACAATTTAATTTAAGAAATAACAAATGCAAATTTGGAATAACCCATAAAACAAATTTGTGACAATCATAATAATTGCAAAGAATAAGATTATTACTATTTCTAATCATTCCCTTTTACTACTGAAATACCCTAAATCCCCACCTAAGTTATAAATTGAAATTAGATAGATTAAATAATTTAAATAAAATGATAGAATGTAATTAGACAAGTTGACATAATTAAATTAATAACAACATAAATTGAAATTTGAGATTTTAAATCTCTAAATACCTAAACATGCTATTTAAATGTTTAGTCAATTTTCAAATCCCTAAGCTTTAGCCTAAAATTTCATATCCTTAACCCCTATCAATTTTGAAATCATTTACCTATTTAAAAATATTAGTTCTTAAGCCCAGGTCAATTTGAATATCAATTTGATCTGAATTAAATTCTAAGTCAAGCTCCTATCTAAATTCTTGATTTCCAATATAAATTCTCAAATTATCTTCTAAACATATTCAAAAGTAAATATATTGATTTGAAAGATTTAAGCCTAATACGCTTACCCTAAAATATCTTTTAAATTATCTTTATCCTTTCTTTATCCTTTTCTTTGATTAATTCTTTTTCCTATATGCCAATAGTTCCTATAGAACCGAAGGAACAAAGGTAACCTTGTGTAAAACTAGGAAAATGTTATCTAAAAAAACCAAGCATTACTAGAGACCAAAATACTAACACATAGTGGGCTATTACGCCTTTTATGTAATAAATGCAAATTGTGCGATGCATGACCATTTACGTATATAGTCGAATGGTATTAAGTCAAGTTCTCAAGTGATCATATAATTTATAGACAAACATCAACATGCTTCATGCCTTAATTACAACACAAAGTAATCATCGCTTTCAATATGATGTTTTGGTAGCCAAACATACACCAAGCATCATGTGATATACCCGAACCTCCATGCATAATAGTAGTAATATATTATTATATATGCAACTATACTACAAGCACAAATAAAATAAGGTCAAAGTTACTCAGCTGTCATCTTTCCTTAACTGTCAAAAGAGGTTGTGCCTTTTGTGTCATAAACTCAAGTTTTTCTATTCTTGATCTTTTTACTTATTTGAATATGGATTTTAAATCTTATGAGGGTTAAGTTTCTTTAGTAGCGTTATAAAATTCGTATAAACTCACTTTTCTTACTAAAAGTGTCTCAAATGATTTCAAATTCCAGTTTTAATAGCGTAATCATAATCTATGTCTATTCTACTTATTTTAACTTCAATTTTAGCATATGAATAAGCGTTGGGAAGATTATTAAACGTAGTTTTTTAATTTTCTAGTTTATTCTTTCATTTTGCATATTTTTCATTATATGACTCTATGGATCCGAAAGGTATCATCATGATGCCTATCATTCTAGTTTTATATTTTTTATCCTCTTTTTAAGTTCAATTTCTTGTTTTATGAATATTTCATCAAGTTTTAGTGAACAAATTCTATTTAAGTCCCTTAACCTATATTTAACCAATCCTTATATTGAAATTTATTGAAATAACCTAAAATTTAATATACTCTTTCTTACATATGTTTACATGATGATTTGTGATTTAAATTGTTATAGTCAAGTTAGTATAATTTAATTTGATTAATCTGAGAAATTCTTGTCATAGAAGTATATGTGTGTTAGTAAAATTGTAGCAATATATTATTTTCTTGAATGCATTAAATTAAGATGTATGTGTTATTAATGCATGGCTAAGCAGATTTTGGAACCTACATTTTAAGCCCAAAACCAATTAAATTAATAACCAATCCAAGCCCAATGACAATAACTCAAGTCTATGTTTTTAACTCTTTCTAAAGAGTTCTAAATGCCTCAAAAGTCAAAAGAAGGGCAGCAAATTATCATAATCTAAGCAAACCCAATTTCTCTTGTCTTTCTCTCTCTCTCCGTTTCTTCTATCTCAAGCCCAACAAACCTAAATTTCATCCATTAAAATTCTTCTAAATCATCACAAACAAGATTCAAAGCTAGGAAGTAAGACACAAGAGTAAGAGAACTAGGAATCAAGCTAAGAAAGTAGGAAAAACAAACTTGATTTCTAGAAGTAGCTCTAAAAGTAATAAAAGTGATTTCTTGTTTGTTTTATTTAATCATGATTTTGAGTGATGTTAATGTTATATATTAGTAGAACTTTGATGTTTTGAATGATTTAAGGTCATGCTATTACATATTTAAGTTAGATATGTAAATAGATGTATGTATCCTAGGTGTTTGATGAAATGGAATATAGAGTTAATGATGATATGATGCATGTATCGATGTTGTTAGTGATAAGTAAGTAGAATTTGGATGATTAGAGTAATAATAGAGGTTAATAAGCATAAATGATGAGATTATGTTTTTAGGTTAAATTTGTTGTATATAAATGTGAAATGAACTTATGTGAGCAAGTGAACTTGGTCATGCTTGACAATGTGTTCATAGACTAGTTTGGTATGTTTTTACAAATGCATAAGGCCTTAGTAAAGAGTTAGAGAATGTAGGACTTCAAAAATTTTGAAACAAATACCATAGGGCATTTACCCTATTCATCACGAGTGTAATCGAGGTCATTATCCCCTCGGGCTTATATTTCCCTGTTGATCACGACTGGTGTTAAGCTAGTGATCTTCTTTGAGTGTTTGCAAAAGCTTGATACGGCCTGGATTGTGGCCATTACAAGGGCCGTTGTTACACCCCGAGGGATACTATAAACGTGGCAGTCCGCCGTACACAATACCAAAGCCTAAGAATGACTACCTTAGTCACGCAAAGCTTCCATATCATGTACAAGGCATACATTAGAACCAAGGGAACGCATCGGAGTAGCGCAATTTACATTGATAATGATTAAGTAACAAGGCAAGGAGAATACTTATTATAAAATATAAACATGGTAAATTACAATTCTTAGGAGCATACCCCGCTATTGTCTTCTAGTTAAAATAAATACACTTCTGAGAAATTTTTAAAACACTAACATAGCATACATTACATATAAGGAACCTTACAAAGTAACTTCATCCTATGTTCTCATTGCCTTCATAAATGTTTAACATCCTTCCATGACTTCATTAATGTCATGATCTTCGATTAAAGCCACGGTATACCTATTTCAACAAAATCTATGGAGGTATAAGCTTACAACTAGCTTAGTGAGGTATTCATTTTCATTCGCACCATGGTTTCAAACAAGTTTATTTAAATTTTCACACATATGTTATACATACAATGCAACAATCACGTGATTACATAAATATATATAGTTATCCAGAAACCATATATAGAATGGATTTGCCCCTTTGTATCGAAGGTAAGGGAATTATTGATGAAGATACTCGACCTTCTACTGCTAGTCCCCAGGTCCCCACCCAAAGCGTTCGGTTGGCTCGGCTCCTAACTTAGAGTCACATTTACCGAGCAATTTGGATTCTCTAGAAAGGAACATGGCCCGTGTCACATCAAGATAGCAGCCAATCTAACTTTACACGTAGGAGTAGCAGCCTTCCGATAGAAATGTGACTTGATGGATGCTATGCGTTAGCGTTTTATTTTTTCTTAAGCCAAACCTTATTAAGGTGTATTAGGGGGCGATCAATTAATTTAGCAAACAATAAGCAATCATACAAGTAAATAAATAAAACACTTAAACAGACAGTTTGAAGTTACGATATTCTTAATTCTCATAAGCATAGAATCACATATATACATATCTTCGGATTCCCCATACATATCCATTTTTATCTTTTCTTAGTATACTAATGCCACTACTTTACAAGCAAAAACAAGGTAATGAAATTAAGAAGAATAACTCACTCGTCTATTTCGTAATCTTTTTAGTCGTAGTAATCCTCGGGAAGGGTAATCTCGTATCCTTCATCACCTAGATAAAAGAAATACCCGGGATGAGTATTTCATAGAAGTTCTACTTAAACTTTCTAATTATATTTCACTATGTTCGTCAAAATTGCATAGAATGAAATTCCAATTTAAAATGGCCAAAACTTGCTCATTTTAACTCGAATTTCGCATATAATATATCGTTTTCTACCTATTCGAAAAGATATATTCATTTCTAAGGTTATTTTTGTCATATAAGACCATTTGAGTTCTGAAACCATGGGGTACATATTCATCACGAAATTTGTAGTTTTCAAAACATAAGTTTGCAGACTTTTCCTTATCCAAAAATACTTGTACCAAGAATGTAGATAGTAGTATAGTTGAAAAAGATCTTTGAATATATATATAGACTCATATTATATGCAAGATTCTAATGGTGGTGTCTCAACGATTATATTTCATAAAACAATTTCTTGCGGTGTTGAAGACTTGTATCTTAATAATTTCTTTCCTAAGTGTTTTGAATGAATTTCATAATCTCTCAAGTTATTATAAGTATATACTTATAATAATTTTTCTCTTAACTTTTGTCCTTTACAAATTTTACTTTTAGTGATAAAAGAATGAAGTTTTCAAGATTTTTATTAAATTGTTTCTAACTTATAATAATTTGAGTTGTGTAAATGTTCTTTTAAAGAAATGACTTTGGTAAACAATTCTTTTTATATTTTCATTTTCCAACTTCTTCAAAAAAAAACTTTATTTTTAAAACTTGGTCTTTTAATTCTTTGACCAATTTTATTTGGAAGGAAATCATGTATTAATATTTCTTTAAGTTTTTGACAATGTCTATTGTTTTTGAAATCTCTACTGTTTATATTCGTTTATTTCTTTGAAAATGAGTTTATCATTTAACAATCTTAACAAACTTTTATTTATCTAAGTGAGTTTATAATTTAGTGAGTTGATTTTATCTCAACTTATAACACTTAGTTTAGTTATTACTTTTGGTAAAAATTCCTACAAGTAAGCTTTTTGAGAAAAGTCTATTTATCAAATAATTCCTATTACTAGGTTCTAATAAACTTTATGTGGCTTATCATAATAAAAGAAAATGTTTATTTTGTTAGTTAACCTCTTTGAAAAAATCATCTTTATTATTTATTAGGAAAAATCTTAATGAGTTTGAAAAGAAGGTGAAAAAGAAAATTTTTCCTATGGATGTGATATAAAGTCTTTATTTGGTGACAAATAAGAAAGGTTGGTTTCATTTTTTTTATTAAAGAAAGCTCTACTTTAGATTTTTGTTGAGACAATATCATTATGGTTATGCATGCACATGAGCATGTGAAATAAGAAGAATATGAAAAAGATATCGAAAGCAAATAATAATAAGCAAGATAATAAAAATATCAAGTATTGGGAACATTAGCTTCATCAAGATAACCTGGTCAAGTATTGGAAGCCTTAGCTTCATCAAGGCATCCCGGGACTAAGAATAGACTAGTCCCAAAAAGAATAAAGAAAAGAAAAAAAAGATTGTTTTGAGTTGATAAGGACAAGTCTAAGACTAGAAAGACTATTCTTAAAATAGCATGAAATAAATAAATTGCAAAACTTGAAAATAAATATATAACAAGTGAGTTTATATGCTCTAAAGATTATATATAAATACATAAATATATTTAGCTAGATATGAATAAGAAGTTAGCATAATAACAATAATAATATCATTAATAATCAACATATATATGAATATAATAACAACATAATAAAATTTGAATTTCATGTAAAAGAACAAAACATAAACATGTTGTTGCTTTTACTACTCATATAAGTTTCAAAATAACACCATAGTCATGTTAAGTTACATAACATGGGTAAACAAATAAGAATATGAGTTTTACCTAAAGTGTTTATGATGTATGAAAAAGGTAGTGAATGTATGGTTATGTGGTTAGTGAGAAATGGTAGTTGGATTGTGTATAGAGAGAAATTTTGTGAATATTTGGTAAAAGAGAGTTTTGGTAGAGGAAAATTTTGTGGAGAGTGTTTGTGTAGTGAATGAATTTGAGAGAGTTTTGGAAGTAAAATGAGTTGTGTGAAAGAATGAAGGAGGAAAGGGGTATTTATAGAGTTTTGGAGTGAAAATTACATGCAATTAAATTAACTGAAAAAGAAAATAATTGAGAGTGAAGAGAGAGAGATAGTGGATGGCAATGAGGGGGGAAGAGAGAGAAAAGTGATTAAAAATTAATTTTAGAAGAAAAGTGTAAGAGAAGTTTAGTAATATTTGGTGTAGAATTTTTATAAGAAAAAAAAATTGTAAGAAATAGGTATGTAGGTTATAAGAATAGATAGTAAGAAAAAGTAGAGATAGATGAATAATAATGAATAGTCGAAAAGTATAATGAATAGTAGACTAGACAATTAAAATACCAGTAGTAATAAAAATACGCGTATAAATACGATATCTGTAATTTTTAGTTACCGAAAAATTCTAAAACTGATATTTTTGGAAACATTATATTTTTACCAGTCTATTGGTATTAATAGAATATTTTTGTCATCCAGTGTACCAGGGCACGTTTTTTTAAAACTAATCTCGTTTGGATCCGAAGGATACTAGAAATTTGTGAATCTGATATTTTTAAACTTTCTTATATTATTATGAACTATTATCAACAATTATTTTCATTCCGTTGTTTAGGATTTAAGAGCGCGGGATTATTGGATCTTTAACACTAGGGTTTTTGTAAGCTTTATTGACTTTTAGAGTTCCGGTTTGACTTCCGGCTTATTGATTTTATTCATATGATTATAAAACTTTAGGGTTTTGTCCATATTATATTTTTAGTTTAACATCTATGGTTTATTTCATTTTATTTGTGATTATTTAATATTTATTAGTTCTCGGGATCGTTTAATCTAGTCTTAAGGTTAGGGGTTGACTCAGTTTGACTTTTGGTGAAAATTGAAATTTTTTATTCTGAAATTCGCCGAAGGATTTAAGGTTTTAGTATTTTATTGCTGAGCGTTATTTGGATATATCGTTTCGATTTACATATTAGGAATTGGATAGATTATTTGATTAGTGTACGGATGTTAAATAAATCAGTTGTTAAATAAATCAGTTGTTAGATTTTCTATTTTGTTTTGAGGGTTCTCTTTCTCTTAAGATTAAGAATTCTCATGTTTGACCTTATTTAGAATTTGGTTTTAACTTGGATCGATTTTCATGGTTTCGATTTTTTTGTTTCAAACTTCTATGTTTATTTTCTAAAATATTATGAAAATTTCAGGGGTTTACAGCCATTATCTTCTCTGTGTGGTTTTAAAGGTGGATCACGGTCGTAATGAAGCTCGTTATCTCCTTGGGTTCTTTTTAGAAAAATTTTATGAAGCCTATTACGGGCATAATCTTCATCGTGGTCTATATTATGGCTGTGATAGGGAGCATTATTTCCTATTACGAGCATCACAAGGGTAATTGTTTTCATTGCAACCCAAGATCCTGAGCTTGATGGTGCCTTGATACCCATTATGTCCTTTGTCATGGGTGTGACAGATCCTCTTGTATTGTTCATATAAAATAAAATAAAAATAAATAAATGAATCGTTGATGATAATAGATAGATAATTAATAAAATATGATATGATTATTTATGCTTAAATAAGTAAAAGGTGAGATGATTTGAATTTTGTTTAAGTGTAATGATTATTTAATGAGTCAATATATATATATATATATTGTGAAATAAGAAGTTTAACATGAAATGACTTTCTTTACAGACTCAAACATTCAGTTGGGTTTAAACACAGGTTTATTATTTGATAGATCAGATTATCCAAATATGTAATAGCCTATTTGATGATTGTTAAGTTAGGCATACTCTAAATGGACTTAATTAAAGATGAGTTTAAAATTGTTTGGAATTGGTTGTGCGTGTGCCATTGAATCTAGTCCAAGGAGCGATAGCCTTGTCTAAGCAAACACTGTAGTTAGGTGCTTAGACCACATTATCATGATGCAACAACTTTTCTTTTACCATGATGCAATGGTGATTTATGAGTAGCTAAGTGAGTAATCGATAGAACGGATAGTACTAGGGTAACATTTGCTCATTCTTAAGATGAAATAATATGATTTAGTTCATGTTTATTGGACTAGTTGAACTAGATGATATTATGGATTAAGTTAAGTAAAGTTGTGCAACAACTGTTAACCCTAGATGAGATTGCTACTCTGTTTCTATAGTTATAGGAGTTATAGGTACTCGGACTACCTACAATAATCCCTTCAACAATTGTTGTTACTTAGGACCCCTAAATCCCCAAGATTGCAATCGAAGTTTTAGTACTCCAATGTTGTTTTAATCAAAGATCAACAAATTATTGATTTTTGCATTGCATTTAGCTTAAGCATGCTTGCTACTTTCTATTTACTTGTGTTATTACATACTAGCCTTTGCCTCACATTGTTGCTTTGTAGGTGATGTTGATGATGATTGCTATGATGATATGGGATATGAAACTGATTGGGAAGCCTTTTCATATAAGTAGGACGGTTAAGGACCCTAGGGCAAGCAAGAATGTTTCATTTAAGTTTTGTTTAATACTTTGAAAATGAAGTGTAAATTTTTTATATAGGCTTGCTAATAAAGCCTTGTTTGTAATATAAGATATTAGTTTTTCTTCTAAGTTTTATGATGAACTAGTTTTGTAATCTTTTGAAGTGCCACCTATTAACACTAAAGTTTCTTCTAAGGTTTTTGTAAAGTTGACATACTCATGTGTTGAGTAGTTTTTGTCAAAGTTATATGTTTTAAAGCAGGCTTGAACAAACAATCAATACAAACATCTTTTTGGACAACCTTACGTATAATACTTGAGTATTTTATAATACTTAAGTATTATGCGTGGTTGGAGGATTTTCATGCCTAATAATGGGTATTCGGTAGGTCGGGCCTTACATTTATTTTCATTATGCTTCTCTTGATCTTATTTTTTAAGTAAATAACTTTGAGTAATGATCTTATTAATCGATATGCCTATAATTTCTATTACTTTAAATTTTGTAATTTTAATATACTACATGTGTCGAAACCTATATTAGAGTTTTAGGAGTATACCCAAATTTTAATCTCTTTATCATAATCTATATAATCCTATTAGCTAATTGGTACTTGTTTTTCTTAAGTTTTGTTTTGGGAATCTCATCTTAGCTATATAGGTTGAGACATATATATATGTCCATATAGGTATATTCTTGGGTTTATTTATTAGACTTAAGACTATATTATCATCTACTCATGTGATACTCAAATTATATTGAGATTTAGGATTCATACCTTAATTTTATATGCAATCCTACACTTATACTTCCATTTAAGAATATATACTCTAGTTTATTCACATTTTCTACCTTTTATATTTTCAATAAGTTAAATATATATGTTTTATTAAATTTGAGCATGAATTCTTCTAGGAATTACATAGGGCCGAAATTTCCACATAGAGTCTTAAGGTTTGATATGTTCTTGACTATTATTCTCAATACTCTCTAGTAAACATGTCATATGCTTAGTGTAAGATAGAAATTGCTTTATTCAAGAAAATTGAGATAAGTACTCTTAGTTAAAAGGAAGAACCAAGACTTTTAATGACCCAAAACGAAAGATTATCCTAAATTTCTATTGAAATATATATTTGGACATAATTTAAACATTAATTCATTAATTCAATTACATAACTAACCATCGCTAATCAAAGTAATTTTAATCCTATATTGTTTATCAAATTCAAAATATATTATTTTCATTTAAGGTCATAAAGTCTGCATGGTTTGTCTAGGAGGTCATGTAGAAACTTAACTATGCGGATTTTTTCTATTCAAGTCCATAATTGATTTTTCTTGCTAATTTAAATCTATTTGTATGTGGTCTAATGTTAAATCTCGATTCTAGCTCCTTGAACTTGCCAATACATTAATATATTCTCAATTTAACTATGTAATCAATTATTCTAAGCTTTCGTTAGCCTAAGTATAATTGACCATGGAGCACACACACACACGAATTTATCTTGGGTTTAATCATGTGATTAGCCTCCTTAAGTTCACATAATTATTTTATATGTGAATAATTCATTAATCCAAACTTAGATTTCTCTTGGTTTTAAAAGTGTGGTCGAGGCATGCATGTGGGGATATTAGCATGCTTTTTTTGTTTTCCATGAAATTCATTGATAAGCATGTTGTAAGCTTAGAGAAGAATAAAAATTACCTTATTTAATTTATTTGGATTATATTAATACATCAAGATGAAGCTAAATTCAACTTAATTTTCCTTTAGAATGAATAGGGCCAAATCATGCATATCCACATGCATCTATATATTTTTATCATAATTCCTTAAGTTAGTTAGATGATTATTTCATCTTGAAATATGCAAAAGCTTCACCTAAGTTAGAAATTGAGTTTACATAGATTAAAATAATCAAATGAAAGATAGGATCTAATTAAACAAATTGACATAATTAAAATTGGTAATTAACTAATTTGAAATTGAGATTTGAATTCATAGACTCATAAACATGTTGTTTAAATGTTTAGTGGATTCTTAAATCCCTAAGTTTTAGCCTGAAAGTTCATTTCCTTAATTTTCATCAATTTTGAAATCATCTGCCTATCTAAAAATATCAATTCTTAAGCCTAACTCAAATCGAATATCAATTTGATATAAACTAAGCTCCTAAATTAAGTTCTTAATTTCTAACCTATTGATTCTGAAATCATCTTTTAAATATTCCCAAAACTAAAGATATTGATCTAAAAGTTCTAAACCTAAACCTTTTATTCTAAAATATCCTAATTTATCATTATCTTTTCCTTTTTACTTTTCTTTCCCCTACCTTCCCTTTCCCTTCCTTTTTCTTTTCATTTTTTGTTTCTTTCTTTCTCTCTTTTCTTTCTCTTCTCTTTCTCTTCTTTTCTCTCTTCCATCTCTTAAAAATCATCTTTAAATCTCAATTTCAAAAGGATTAAAAGGAATTTAAAGTTAAAAGATGAGATAGGAGAAGGAAATCAAGTTGGAAGTAGCTTAACAACAAGAAAAGAAGATCCAAGTACATGCTTTTGCTAAAAGATAAGTGTTATTGTTTTTCTTATTTTCATTGTCGTTATTACATGCATATGATATCTATAAGTTGGATATAAGTGGGAATTGTGATCAAGTTGGTAAATAATGAATATATGAGCATGAGGTGAGTTAGGATTTAGGTTGTGTTTGTGTACATGTAGATTGGAAGTTAATGGAATATGAAGTAAAAAATGAATATATATGTTAGAGACGATGATTCTAGGCTTGCATGTAGAGTATAAGACGATAGCTGATGAAAAATGATGTGGAAAAAGTTGAAAAATAAGTAAATTTTTCAAAACAAAGAATAGGGGAAAGAGCATGGGATAAACACGGGACTTTATATTGAGTCATGCTCTTTATTGTTGCTTGAAAACACATGTTTTTAACTCACCTGAGGAGAAGCATATCAGTACACGGCTTCCCCTATCTATCCATGCTTCTCTGTGACCTCAAAACTCAAAGAACACAAGTTTTTCCAAAACAGCACGACTAGAACACGAGGTAATATATCTGCTCATGCTTCTCTCTGGTCACGATACTATTTAAATCATAACTTTTTCATCTAAACTCGAATTGAGATGATTCAAAATTCTATGGAAATCTCAAAAAGAGATCTAAACTTTTTATGTTTTAAGATTTGCAAAATATAAAAGTATCAAGGCCTAAATTTCATTTGTTTCAAGCTGTTATATAAACAAACAAAGTTGAAGACTTATTTTTACTAGTTAAGTGTATGTAGTTAAGTATAAAATGAATCCTTTTGAGCTAAAATGAAATAGATAAATGATAGTTAATATGTTATATTAGTTGAAGGATATAATTAAGAATGATTTAAGATAATTTGTAGATTAATAATTAATTTGAGTTCACATAGTTCCTAAGTATAAAATAAACCTAGCTAACAAACCTAGGTTAACTTGACTAAATAAACTTTAGTAAGGTATGTAGACACCCAATTTTTGCTCAATTTAAGGCTCAAATTTATGACAAAAATTAGTATTATGTCGAGCTCACAAAAAAAAAAGTAAAAAATAAGCAAAAATAGCACAAAAAATCAAAAACAGAAAAAATAAGATAAGATATAGAAATAGTAAGAAAAATAAAAAAAAAAAAGAGAGAAAAATGAGAGTAGTAAAGAAAAGTAAATTTAAAAAAAAAAATTATTCGAGCTTGATATAATACATATTTTTGTTATAAATTGTTTTTAAAGTTAATTAAACAATTTTTCAAAATTATTTTGTTTAATTAAATGCAATTTTTAAGAGCCTTAAATATTAATTTTGCTGGACCCAACCAGACACAAGCCAACGGCCTAACGGTTAAGACCACTGACCCATATGACTAAACCAGCCACAAGACCTGGATTCGATTCTATGAGGAGATAAATTATCCTTTTTTTTCACGTGCTTTCATTAGCTGGATAAGGTAAGCGCACATGTCGGCAAGCTGCAAGTTGAGGTAAGCGCACGTGTCAGTAAGTGGGTAGGTGAGCGGTAGGCTAGAGCGTCCAGATACAATGTATCATGGTAGGTGAGCAGTAGGTCAGAATATCTAGATACAATATATTATGATAGGTGAAAAGTAGGTGAACCGGTAGATGAGCATACCAATGCCTATAAATACCGGCATACCACAACACCAACAGGATATAGAAGAAAAACACAATAACAGAGAGAGAGAGAGAGAGAGAAAAAAAAGAAGAAGTAGAGAATCACAAAAAAAAAAGATAACATAGAGAGAAAAATTCCATGCAAATATCACAGTAAAAATCACTCAAAAAAGCTGGAATCAAACAGGTTCCTGGGGAGAAGAAAGCAAATTGATTGTTGGTCTCAGTCTACCCGCACAGTCAATGGTCAACGGTCAACAGTCAACGGTCAATGGTTCACATCCAGATCAGCGCTCCAGATCAAATCTGCTTTAATCCAACGACTCTGGTGAGTCTGTATATTTTATTATATATTTAATATATTTAAATTACGAAAAAATAGTAAAAAAAATAGAAAAATGCATGAAAAATAAAAAAAATAAAAAAAATTAGAAAAATCCAGAAAAACCAGAATAAATACTTTCAGTGTAAATTTTCATGATTTATTAGTTTTTGATATTTTTGAATATTTTATGAATATGTATATGTAAGTAGATTAATTAAAAAATGTACATATGATGCATGTAATATAGTTTTAGTGTGTTGTATTTACAATATAATAAATTTTGGATGTGTTTTATTTATGATAAAAAATGAAAAAATGAGTTTTCTAAAACAAAATTGTTTTGTTTTCAAAAATTCTTTGGTTTTTTAAAAAAAAATTAGCAAATGAATGAAGTAAATGAAAAGGAAAAGATTTTTGTGGAATGAAAGAATTTTTTTTTTTATGAAATCGAATGAAATTTTTCAATCTAAATTATTTTCATATAGCATTAAATTAGCTATGAAAATAATAATCAAAGTTTTTCAATCAAATTATTTTCATATAGCATTAAATTAGCTGTCGAAATAAACAAAGTTTTTCATCCAAATTATTTTCATAAATTTCTATGAAAATAATCATTAAAGTTTCAATCAAATTTTTTATATAGCATTAAATTAGCTATGGAAATAATAAAGTTTTCAATCAAATTATTTTCATAAATTTGCTATGAAAATAATCAAAGTTTTCATCAAATTTTTTCATAAATTTGCTATGAAATAATCAAGTTTTCATCAAATTATTTTCATAAATTTGCTATGAAAATAATCAAAGTTTTCATCAAATTATTTTCATAAATTGCTATGAAAATAGTCATCCAAAAGTTTTCAATCAAAATATTTTCATATAGCATTAAATTAGCTATGAAAATATTCAATCAAGTTTAATCAAAATTGATTTTTCATAGCATTAAATTAGCCATGAATTATCATAAAATGATTTTAAAGAAAAACGATTTTGGACTTAGAAAAATTGCATTTTCATGAATGAAAATCAATTAATTAGATCATAGGATTATTAAAAAATGGTTTCATCAAAATTCAAAATTTAATGAATTTAAAGTGAAAAGAGTTCAAAAATTCAAATTGATCAACAAACTAAGGTTCTTTTCAAAAGAACTACGTTTTGTCTGATCTCGATTAGCGAGTACGTAGGCACCTACGGGCGACAATAAAAATGGAAAAAATGTTTTTGTTTTTAATATTGTGAATAATTATTTTGTAAATATAAGTTTTTTTTGAAAAAAAAAGAAATATATTTGTTGATATTCATGTTCTAAAAAAATGAATAAAAAATAAAATGAAGAAAAAACACATAAAAAATAAAAATGAATGATTTGACTTGTAAATATTGTGTTATAATGTTTCACTTGAATTTTTGAGCATGAAAAGGATAAATTATAAATTTGAAATTCCAAAAGTGGTAACCAATTTGGTTTTAATAGGTTAGCCCCGAATCCATGATATCTGGTTTTAAAAGTTTGATTTTTCAAATCAAATTTTCGCAGACTAGTAGCTAAGTTAGGATCAACCGACCCATTGATCCTAGCTTTTATTTTTTCCCGATTTATATCGGGTGGCGACTCTAAAATTTTCAAAAATTAAAATTTCTCTTAACCCCTAGTCGAGGATTCATGTTAAATGGGTTCGGGTTTAATGTGAATCGGGTTAGGAGAAATGAACCAGATAATGAAAAATCCAGGCTCGACAGCTTGGCGACTCCACTGGGGACCGCTTAATTTTTTTTTTTAAAAAAAAAGAAGAGGGCTAGCCATTTAGGGATTTTAAATTTTAAATTTATCCTTTAAATTGCTCGATTTTTTATATAATCATTATATGAAGTATATAATTCTTTGTGCATTATTTGAATAATTGTTTTGTGAATACATGTATACTAATCTTGCAGGTACAAAAAAAAGGGGCAATAGTTTTACTTATTTATTTATTTATTTGCATTTGCATTTGGCATGAATGTGTGCTAGATACGGTCGAAACCAGGCCGTCTTAAGAGCCTAAGCGAGGAGGACGAAGTAAGGTCCGGGGGCTGTGGCTTTCCACCCTCTAGATCAAGAAATGTCCTCCCACTCCGGTTTAGTACCACTAAGCCGGGGGAACCTATAGAACCCTACCAAATCATGCGTTCATCAACATGGGATTTGACCAAATTTTTTAAAGAAAAATGGAGTTGTGTTAGTTTTTTTATAAAAAAAAAAGGTTTCAAAAAGAAATTTTTGAAAAAAAAAATAAAATAAAACAAAAGTTTTTAACCAATTCCAACAAAGTTTTTCACAAATTTTTTTTAAAAATGTGGAGTTATATTCTTTTAGTATTAGTTGGCCCTATAAGATTAGTATATAGATAGTTAAATAAATAAAAATGATTTGATGAAGGTTTTGAAACCATTGTTTTTAAAGACAACTCCAGTAAATATTTTTCAAAATTATATTGGTCTTTATCCCCATTTGCATTCGTGTGCTAGCATATTTGCATCCTTGCATTTGTATATATTTTTCTTTAAAAAATGTGTAGTAGACTTGTATATATCCATAGAATATATATTGTCCACCTATAGTTATAGGTTCTTTCCAACCAAAGTTAGACTTGTATATATCCATAGAATATATATTGTCCATCTATAGTTATAGGTTCTTTCCAACCAAAGTTAGACTTGTATATATCCGTAGAATATGTATTGTCCACCTATAGTTATAGGTTCTTTCCAACCAAAGTTACTTTTGTCATAGGTATTCCACTCCATTGTTCAAGTCTATTATTCTTGTAAAATATCAGCTCCCATTCGAAGTTTTTTTTTTTTTTTAAAAAAGAGAGTCATTTTTTTACTACTTTCAAGAAAAATAGTTTTTGCTTTAAAAAGAAAATAAAAATAGAACACTGAATAATTTTTCCACTTTAGGTTTTAAATAATCATTTTTTAAATTTTTTGTGAATATCCATTATTCTTTCAACGATTAATTCTTTGAAGATATTTTTGATAAGTTTAAAAAAAATAAAGAGAAAAATAAAAGTTGTAAATAAAAATTTTTCAAACTTTCTTTAAAAAAAAAAAAAAAAAAAAAAAACAAAAAAAAAACAAAAGAAAAAGAAATAATTGCTAGCAAGAACATATTAAGATTTTGAAATTGCTTTTGACCAGGTTCAGCTAATCCCTTACATATTAAGATGGCTAACAACAACAACACTCCCAATCAGACCACTGAACAGAGACTCAATGCTATGGAACAAACCCTGCTTAGAGTTGCTGAACAAATGCAGACTCTGACACAAAATTTCACTCACTTAAGACCCTTACAACATCTGAAGGATCCTCAGGGGCACAAAAAGGGAAAGGAATTGAGGGGCAGTTCATCGATCAAGATGACACACAAAATGAGTTTAATGCAGCTGAGCTAAAAAAAGAACTAGAAGCTCAAGCTAGAGAGATAGAGAAAAAATTGTTTGAAAAGATGAAGACATTTGACGATTTTGATCAAATTGCGATCCTAAGTTTACCACAGTTTAAGGAAGGTGCCTTTCCTGAAAAATTTAAGGCACCTGAGTTTGAAAAATATAATGGAACCGGTTGTCCCAATATGCATACAAGACTGTACATACGACGTATGAGGCAGTACGCCAAATTTGACAAGCTGATGGTACAGACTTTCCAAGATAGCCTTACTGGCCCAGCCTTAGCTTGGTATGCCCAATTGGATCACCAAGAAGTTGATACTTGGGATAAATTAGCCAGAGCATTTTGCAACCAATATAAGTTCAACATCGAAATGGCACCCTCAGTTTGGGACCTGAACAATATGAAAAAGAAGAAAGAAGAAACATTCAAGGAATATGCCCAACGATGGAGAGCTTTAGCTGCAAGAATCACCACCCTGATGCCTGAAAAGGATCTGACATTCACTTTCATCAATACCCTGGATGAACCTTTCTTTTCACATCTTGTGGGACATGCATCAGCAAGTTTCTCAAAGCAGTAATGGTAGGATGCAGAGTTGAAAATGCCCTCATTTCTGGTAAACTGCAAAGCAATGAAGAACCTGAAGTAGAAGGGGACACAACCAATGTAGTGAGTTACAACAATCCTACACAGAAATCTAGGAGGAAATTCACTCAAATCCCAGTCCCTCTATCTCAAATTTACCAGAAGCTGAAAGAGGATCACTTATTATACCTAGTGACTCGGGGTATAAACCACGAAAGTATGACCCTAATGCACATTGCGAGTACCATATGGGTCAACAAGGGCATGCTACTGATGATTGTTGGGAATTGAAGAATAAAATTCAGGATTTGATTGATTCAAAACGATCCAATTGCAATTTGTTGATGAGCTAGCGGCTAATGATGAAGAACCCACAATCAACATGCTCCATGCACAAGAAGTCGGCAACACCTCAAATCAAAGAAGTGATTCACAAGAGAAAGATCAAAAAGAGCATGAAAATCTAGAGCAAAGACTTGCGGCAATGACAGAAAGGATTGAAACCCTAGAGCAGGTTATGAAGCACGTGCTAGATAAACTCCAACATTTAGGTCTTAATGCTAACAAAGTGCCATCTTGTGAGACTCAAGAAGGATCATCAAGCTACAGGCCAAAGAATATGAGGCAAGAAAAGAAGCCTTTGAATTCAAAAGCATGGGGCCAAAATAAACCAGATCGTTTGACACAGCAAAGGCGTCTCACACAATTTGAGATTCCGATGATTCAAGTTCTTAACCGGTTGAGAGAACAGAATATGATAACATTTGAAATCCCAAAAGAAGGGTACAAGCCGAGGAAATATGATCCTAATGCCCAATGCGAGTACCACATGGGTCAAACAGGCCATTCTATAGAGAATTGTTGGAGATTAAAGCACAAAGTCCAAGATTTGATCGATGCTAAGCTTATCCAACCTGAGCTCCTCGAATCTATGAAGCCAGTTGATGATAGTGATTCTATCCCAACTCCGACAGGGTTTCCAAGCATCACTTCATCAGGAATTGAGAGTTTGTTGTTGCCATCTGATAAGATAGCCTATCATATGCAACAGTTGAATTTGCCGGTCAATGTTAGTAGGGGCAAACAGTTTAAGAAAGAAGATTGACAATGATGCCTATCGTTGTAATAAAAATGATAATAAAATCTTCTATTTTTAGTGACATTTGGGGCAATTTGAATGGATGTTTGGATATTTTATTGCTTGAATTTTTTTTTTTTTTGATAAAAAGAGGCAACCCAAATACCAAACACTAACCAGTAAACACTTGAGAGTTGAGCGATATTGAGGAAATTTATAAAGCTCATTCCTTAAAAAGAAGTCTGTTTTGCACTTGATACATAGGTTAAGATGATACCAGGCATTCATTTCAGTAACTTAAATATATTTATCCCTTGCTAACCCCGTTGGGCCTGTTCTTTGTAAAGAAGCAATTCTTAAAAATAAACCCTGTCAAGAACCACCCCACATTGGGGTACCCCACAATGGGGCAATTTGGAGGTTAGGGTCATCATTAAGGAGAAAAAGGAATAACTTATATGCACTTGACCTAGTCGCATCAATTCAAGAGTAGTCAATTGACACAAATAAATCATTTCCTATGAAAAGAAAAAGAGTCTCCATCTCAAACCATACACAGCACATACACTTTGAGCTATAAATCATAAAAGAAAAAAAGAACAAATCACCTTGAATTCATCTCCCAAAAGGGAAATGAAAAGAAAAAAAAAAAGAAAAAGATCAAGAAAAAGATATTAAAAAAAATAATAAAAGAAAAAAAAAAGCAAACAAGGTGATAAAAAATCAATGATTTGCAAACACAAACACATAGCTCAAAATATTCAAAATCCAGACCCCACCCACAAATTCCACCCTTTAAAGACTCTTTTGAGCATTGGAGTTGATTTATTAATACCCTTGAAACTAGGAACAAGTGCATTATCAAGTTTTCCTTAAAGGTTCTTGACTTGTAAACCCGGGATGTGATGGAAAATTTTTCAAAAAAAAGGCCTTTATGAAATATCCTTCTTTGATTAAAGCCAACAACCAAAAGCCTAAATTATGACCCAAGAAAAGTCCTGGTAGATTAACCAAAATGTATCATTTACAAAACGGACTGTAATTTTTGGAATTCGAGTCATGTGTGAAAATAAGCCAAAGAGTGTGGAAGGAAGTCCTCTTTAACTAGTGCTTCAAGCATAAGATAACCAATCCAAGATCATAGAAATGACAAGAAAAATGAGAATCGTTTGCCCCAAAGGCAAGAAGTCAAATTGAAGATTGCTACCCCTTAATCAAAAGGGAGGAGAAAAGAAGGCTGCCAAGGATTGACCTTCAAAATGAATAGATAAGGGAGAAGCTGTTGCTCATTAGCAATTTTGAAATCAGTAAATTTCTTTGCTTGTTAGCAAAATTAAAAAAATGAGGAAAGAAGTGAAAAGAGAAGATTTTCTCAAAAGTTTTTCCAAAAAGAAAAAGAACAAGAAAGAATAAAAGGAATCCTTAAATCTTTTCAAGAAAAGAGAAATAATTCTGAAAAAAAAAAAGAGAAAAAGAAGAGAGTTTTAAACTCAAAAGTTTTTGTTAAAAAAAAAAAGAAGAAGAAAATAAAGAAATAATTTTGAAAAAAGGCATTTGGCCTTAAACAAAAATGGAAGAAGAAGAAGTCTTAACTCAAAAAAGTTTCCAAATTAGCCCAATTTTCAAACTATAAGATTTCAAAATTCAGTTTCCAGGAAGTTTTTTAAGTCATCCAATATGTAGGGTCACCTGCTCAAAAGGAGCGTCATCCTACTGTTTTAAGAATTAGGTCACTGCTCAAAAGGAGCGTCATCCTACTGTTTTAAGAATTAGGTCACTGCTCAAAAGAGCGTCATCCTACCGTTTTAAGAATTAGGGTCACTGCTCAAAGGAGCGTCATCCTACCGTTTTAAGAATTAGGATCACTTGCTCAAAGAGCGTCATCCTACCGTTTTAAGAATTAGGCACTGCTCAAAGGAGCGTCATCCTACGTTTTAAGAATTAGGATCACTTGCTCAAAGGAGCGTCATCCTACCTTTTAAGATTAGGGTCACAGTGCTCAAAGGAGCGTCATCCTACCGTTTTAAGTACTAGGATCACTTGCTCAAAAGAGCATCATCCTGCCTTTTAAGGTCATCAGTCAGGCCAAGTAGCACCAATCCAAACCAAGAATCAGCTCAAGAAGCAACAGTCAAGCCAAATGCCAGCCCGAGAAGCGCCTACCATCACTTTCTCCGATCAAGTTTTCCCGAAAGGGACAACCAGCCTATCGTCTTCTCAAGACCATAAGCTTCCAAATACCAAATAAGGCTCAAAGAGCAAAAATTGGCTATCTTTTGTCTTTGTGGCAAAGTTTTGCTCAAACTTACCACAAAGAGGGGCAGCTGTAGACACCCAATTTTTGCTCAATTTAAGGCTCAAATTTATGATAAAAATTAGTATTATGTCGAGCTTACAAAAAAAATAGTAAAAAATAGAAAAAAATAAAAAAAAAGAAAAAATAGCACAAAAAATCAAAAAACAAAAAATAAGATAAGATATAGAAGTAGTAAGAAAATAAAAAACAATGAGAGAAAATGAGAGTAGTAAGGAAAGGTAAATTTTAAAAAAAAAAATTATTCGAGCTTGATATAATATATTGTTGTTATAAATTGTTTTTAAAGTTAATTAAACAATTTTCAAAATTATTTATTTAATTAAATGCAATTTTTGAGAGCCTTAAATATTAATTTTGCTGGACCCAACCAGACATAGGCCAACGGCCTAACGGTTAAGACCACTGACCCATATGACTAGACCAGCCACAAGACCTGGATTCGATTCCATGAGGTAAATTATCCTTTTTTTTCACGTGCTTTCATTGGCTGGATGAGGTAAGCGCACATGTCAGCAAGCTGCTAGTTGAGGTAAGTGCACGTGTCAGCAAGTGGGTAAGTAAGTGGTAGGTGAGCGGTAGGCTAGAGTGTCCAGATACATTGTATTGTGGTAGGTGAGCGGTAGGTCAGAATGTCTAGATACAATGTATTATGGTAGGTGAGAAGTGGGTGAACCGGTAGGTGAGCATACCAATACCTATAAATACCGGCATACCACAACACCAACAGGATATAGAAGAAAAACACAAAAACAGAGAGAGAGAGAAAAAAAAAAAAAGAAGTAGAGAATCACAAAAAAAAAAAAAAAGATAACATAGAGAGAAAAATTCCATACAAATATCACAGCAAAAATCACTCAAAAAAGCCGGAATCAAACAGGTTCCAAGGGGAAGAAAGCAAATTGATTGTTGGTCTCAGTCTACCCACGCAGTCAACGGTCAACAGTCAACGGTCAATGGTCCACATCCAGATCAGCGCTCCAGATCAAATCTGCTTTAATCCAACGACTCTGGTGAGTCTGTATATTTTATTATATATTTAATATATTTAAATTACAGAAAAATAGTAAAAAAAATAGAAAATGCATGAAAAATAAAAAAATAAAAAAAAATTAGAAAAATCCAGAAAAACCAGAATAAATACTTTCAGTGCAAATTTTCATGATTTATTAGTTTTTGATATTTTTGAATATTTTATGAATATGTATATGTAAGTAGATTAATTAAAAAATGTACATATGATGCATGTAATATAGTTTTGGTGTGTTGTATTTACATATAATAAATTTTGGATGTGTTTTATTTATGATAAAAAATGAAAAATGAGTTTTCTAAAACAAAATTGTTTTGTTTTCAAAAAATACTTTGGTTTTAAAAAAAAAATTAGCAAATGAATGAAGTAAATGAAAAGGAAAAGATTTTTGTGGAATGAAAGAATTTTTTTTTTATGAAATCGAATGAAATTTTTCAATCTAAATATTTTCATATAGCATTAAATTAGCTATGAAAATAATAATCAAAGTTTTTCAATCAAATTATTTTTATATAGCATTAAATTAGCTATCGAAATAAACAAAGTTTTTCATCCAAATTATTTTCATAAATTTTCTATGAAAATAATCATTAAAGTTTCAATCAAATTATTTTCATATAGCATTAAATTAACTATGGAAATAATAAAGTTTTCAATCAAATTATTTTCATAAATTTGCTATGAAAATAATCAAAGTTTTCATCAAATTATTTTCATAAATTTGCTATGAAAATAGTCATCCAAAAGTTTTCAATCAAAATATTTTCATATAGCATTAAATTAGCTATGAAAATATTCAATCAAGTTTAATCAAAATTGATTTTTCATGTAGCATTAAATTAGCCATGAATTATCATAAAATGATTTTAAAGAAAAACGATTTTGGACTTGGAAAAATTGCATTTTCATGAAATGAAAATCAATTAATTAGATCATAGGATTATTAAAAAATGGCTTCATAAAAATTCAAAATTTAATGAATTTAAAGTGAAAAGAGTTCAAAAATTCAAATTGATCAACAAACTAAGGTTCTTTTCAAAAGAACTACGTTTTGTCTGATCTCAATTAGCGAGTACGTAGGCACCTATGGGGCGCCAATAAAAATGGAAAAAATGTTTTTGTTTTTAATATTGTGAATAATTATTTTGTAAATATAAGTTTTTTTGAAAAAAAAAAGTAAATATATTTGTTGATATTCATGTTCTAAAAAAAATGAATAAAAAATAAAAATGAAGAAAAGCACATAAAAAATAAAAATGAATGATTTGACTTGTAAATATTTGTGTTATAATGTTTCACTTGAATTTTTTAGCATGAAAAAGATAAATTATATATTTGAAATTCCAAAAGTGGTAACCAATTTGGTTTTAATAGGTTAGCCCCCGAATCCATGATATCTGGTTTTAAAAGTTTGATTTTTCAAATCAAATTTTTACAGACTAGTAGCTAAGTTAGGATCAACCGACCCATTGATCCTGGCTTTTATTTTTTCCCAATTTATATCGGGTGGCGACTCTAAATCATTTTCAAAAATTAAAATTTCTCTTAACCCCTAGTCGAGGATTCATGTTAAATGGGTTCGGGTTTAATGTGAATCGGGTTAGGAGAAATGAACCAGATAATTGAAAAATCCAGGCTCGACAAGGTAAAATGGATTAGATTGATTAAGTTTAATTATATTAGCTTAGTAATTGGATTAAATGATTAATTTGAATCAACTTGGCCAAGATTAAGATAATACAGGTTTAAATTGGAATTGGCTTAGATTAATGTGTTAGGTTAAACCATGAATAATATGGGGAATATATTGTTTCAAATGTGTGTTTGCTTGGGAAATGAATGTTTTTGAATATGAATGATATGGTGATGTTTCCATAATGAATGAATCATAAATAAATAGAAAAGAAATACTTTGACAACAATGGAGAACTTTTCATATTTTGACAGGGCGATCTTCACAGCCATAGCAGGGTTCCTAATTAGTATCTGGTCAAATAAAGTTTTAATAAAAGTTTGATGTAAATGGATAATTAATATAATTTCTTATATGAATTTAATTCTTGAATCTATAGACATGGATAGCTAGTTTATCTTCTGAAATGGATCTTGAAATATACTTTATCTTTGTTTAGATTTTGAGTTATTAAGGTACACAGTAATTTATGTGTTGTATGCTACGATAAACATCTAAAATGAACTAAAACTTAAAAGACGGCTTTAATAATCGAATGTTGCTTAAGCTTGTGTCGTTAAATCCGGTCCGAGGAGTGACAACCCCATCCTAAACAATGATATTTATCATGATGCAATGGCGATTCATAAGTAGCTCAGCGGGTAGTTGATGGGGCAAACGGTATCGATGTAATGATTACTTAAGCTTGAGATGATATAACATGATTTAATTCACGTTTATGAGACCGGTTGAACTAAGTGATGTTATGGACTAAGATTTAAGTAAAGAGTATCTATCGGCTATGACCCCTAGATGAAGCTAGTTTTCTTGTTTTCGGTCATATCATATAGGATATATAGGTATATGGGCTGCCTATATCAACCCTATGAGCGTCTGCTATTACTTAAGACCTCTAGGTTCCTAGGATTGTTCCGAAGTGCGAGTGCTTTCATGTTGCTTATTTTATTTAAATGAAAGATAATAACTTTTTGTTTGTTGCATTGCATTTAGCTAGGCTTGTGTATCATTCTATATGTATCTATGTTACTGTCATACTGGGCTTTGGCTCATTAATGTTTTTTGTTTTCATTTTTCTTGGTGTTGTATTGATGATGATGTGTTGATAATGATGATGATGGTGATGTGGATGATGATACTGATTGGCTTGGGTTTGGGGCAACTTCAGAGGATCGTTAGTTAATGAAGGGAGTAAGGACCATGGATGCATTTTATTTTATATTGTTTTGCTTTATTTTAAAGAGCTGGATTTATCTATTGAATTTGTATTTTCTTTTAAATGGCCTAGTGGTGCCCATATGTTTGTAATTGTTGATCCATTCATGAGATTAGATTATAAAATATTTTTGAAAAGTCAGTTTCTTAGAAAGTTGGTATGCTCTGATGGGAGTAGAGATCTATAAAATATTTTTTTTAAGTTTTTTTTTCAATTGTTAAATCCAATTGTTTTCAGAATATAATTATATGATTTCAGAGTCTAAAATATGTTAGCAATGTTCAGAATAAACATATCATTCAAAGAGGTTTGTGCGTATAAAACTTAAGGTATTATACGTGGCTAGGGATTTGACTTGCTTGAATTTTAGATGTAGGGCAAGTCAAGTCTTTATAGTTCTAATCATTATCTTTCCAAATACATTCATGTTTCCATAGATCTAAAACATGGCCGAAACATGCATGTCCATGCATGTATATCAAGTTCACTTTTCAAATTCCATCACATTTATACTGATTAATCTTTTAGATGGTGCTAATGATCATGGGTTTCAATTAACTACTTGATCTTCAATTGTTACCTAAAACCAATAAATGTATGCTTACCCGACTAGGGATTAAGGTCTTAAAACTAAATTATGGTTTGGTGCTATATAAGTTCACAATATTTTTGTTTTAGTGTTTTTTATATTAAAAAATTTATTTTGAGTCTTATCTTTAGGAATTAGTCCTAATATTGGATTCTATAGGGTATATTTCATCCTTAGCAATTTATCTTTAAGCTATAGTTTGCTAACAAATACGCCTTAAAAAACAAGAATATTTATTTTTAATCTACTGGTTATTGCATAGGAACTATATTCATCAAGATATCACTCAGTTTAGTGAATTACTAGCCATTTCCCAAGAGGTCACCTATCTTGAGTCATGAGCACGCTTAACTTTTAGTGTTTTGAGAAGTTTCAAGTACTATATCAGAGATATCCCGATGGTTAAGGTTCTATAATTTTCTTAAACTATTTTTAGGTTGAAAACTAAAATTTTATATCTACGTGATTGGATAGACTTAGTTTTTCACCTATGCGATCAGAATTTCTAGACTCAATAGGTTAAATCAAGGTTTTAGGCTATACATGATTAGAATATTATAACTTTCATGTTTTTGAAATAAAAATTTTTATTTGAGCTTTAGATTTGTATATTTTGATAAGCTATTGATTCCATCGTGTATTTTTTAACTATAATGATTCACCTCTAAAGTTTTATTTACTGAAAAATGGACTCTAGAAATTAATCATATAATGTTATACTCAAATTTCTACTATCTAGTGTTTTTACTTATCAGTTTATTATCCCTCTGATAAGTGAAATGTAATATTGGTTAGTCAAAATACACACACAAACATGACAGTTTTAAATCATTATAAGTACATACACATGTAAATATATATTTTATAACAAAAATTAATGTAGGAACTCCTAATATTATAAAAATTTCTATGTTCAGTATCATATTTGCATAATTTTAGAGTGATCGAAACCTTACCTTGTGTGGTCTTGAATTGAAAAGCACATTGTTACGATCATAACACCACTTCTGGAATTGAAATCGATCTTGATATGTAAAAGACATGAAATTTTGAAGTTTGTGGGAGTTTTTTATTTTTCCTACAAAGAATCTAGAGAGAAAAAAATGAAAGAAAGAGAGAGAAAGAAAGAAAGAGAAAAGGAAGGAAAGAAAGAAAGAAAGAAGAGAGAGAGAGAGAAAAGAAAAGAGATAGGGATACGGACATAGAGAAAGGAGAAGAGAATTTATAGGCAAATTATGGCAACAAGTTGGTTGGGAAAATTGCCAAGTTCATTTTTTGGGTTATAGTTAACACGTATAATAAAACCCATTCGTTAATATTTTTATATGAAAATTTACGTACTTACTCTATTAAATATGTTAAACACTATGGTATACTTAAAATTTTTAATTTAATACTTTCATTTTTTAGCTTTAATATTCATTATCATAATTTATAATTTATCCGTTTAAGGATTTAATTTATTGATATTTTGATATTTTATGACTTAATTAATAATTATATTGTCCTTAATTTGGCTTTATTTATATTTTATTATTATAAATCTATAGGGTTTGTCTTTAGTTCATACCTTTCGGATTATTATTTGGACTTAATTCACTATCATACTTATTGTTCTTAGTCTTTAGTTTATATATTAATCAAATTATTATTGTTATATCTTATTAAAAACGTTTCTTTGGTATAAAGTTTGTATATGCATATATGTAATTTTAATGCTTTTTTGGATTATCTATTTTTTATCAGTATTGATTTGATATTGATTCAGTATTGGTTCAGTTTGGTCAATTTATGAGTAAAATTGTCAGTTTTTCTTCGGTATTATATTAGTATCAATTTAGTATCTGTTTGGTACTAAAACGACGCCAAAACTATACCAAAACATCGAACTAAAAAGGCCCTTATTTTGACGACATTTTTTATTTCACTTGAAATCTAAGGCTATCTATGATTATTTGTCAAGTTATTGACTTATGTTACAAAATCTTGTCTTTCATTACCTAAAAATTACTTATCTTGATTTTGATGATCATAAATTTTTCTAGTGCTACTTTAGGGTTTAAATACTAGATATATCTCGATAATCATTGTATCATTATCTAATATGCATAGAGTTTATTTTCTAATTACTAAATTTAAGGTAGAAAAATATTGGGGTTTACAATAATAATCAATTTATTATCAATCATCAATTATCTAAAGTTAGGGAAGTTACATTTTGCATATCAGAATTTTATTGGTAAGAATTCTAATCCTTATAACTATAATCAAATTGTTCAAACTTTAATATTCTTAAATCGCGAAAAATTGGAAATGATCTTTGCGACTTTTCTCAAAGTTCTTCAAGATTATAAATTATATTTTTTATAATTATCATATTCGGGTTGTGTATATTTAGGGGGTTTTACAATTAACCCCATGTTATAGATTGTATGCCAAGTTTGTGCTTTAATTGGTTTGCAAGAATTTCATTGTAATCATGGGGTTTTGTGCTTAATCTTATATCTTCTACTACTCCTTTGTATGTGTGTGTGTGTGTTGTTTTTTTTTTTTTTTTTGGAGGAGTAATCTTCTCATTTGGATTGCGATACCTAAGTTAATTATATGACTTTTACTCATTGCTTTTAGTATATTGTTTGATTTCTTGAATTCAAACGTCTCATGCTTTATTATTTATTTTAAGTTGATAGTCTGGAATATTGATTCTTAACTTGATTATATGCAAATTAATTGAAAGATTGTGTGAATAGATCCATACAATTGAAGGGAGTTGCATACAATCCTAGAAATAGGGTGACAAAAATCTTTGGGATAAAGGTCAAACGAGGAATTTGAGATCATTAATACTATCTTGGGGGTTCTAACTAGTTAGAAATTTTAGTGAAGCAACCTACAGTTAGAATTCAATAATCTTGAAAGAGATATTGAATTACATTAGAATTTCCTACAATCTGAGAATATCGATAATAAAATTGTAATTATCTTTAACGTAATCACATAACACATTGTGTGGATTTGAAATTTAAACGCATCCATGAATTGGTTAATCTTTGGTGATTTGACTTGCAATTGTAATTGTTTTTGTGATTGCTTGAATATATTATTTTACCCCCATTTTGTAGTTAGACAATAAGTGAATAATTGGTATTAGTAATCCTTGATCCCTGTGAAAACGATACTTGTACTTATTCATTTTTATATGTAAACCTATTATTGCAAATCTATTAGTTTTTTTTTTTTTACCAATCTTTTTGACATAACTTATTAATTATTATTCTAAATTTGTCTTTTTATTTACATTTCTTGTTTTTCTTACCCATGCAATAGGTCAATCCGCAAAAGACAAAGAAAAAAGTAAAGAAAATAAAAAAAAATTGAATAAAATAAATCAAGTCTTGACTAGTTGACTTACTGTTAAAATATGCACTCTTGGATAGTAATAGAGGAAACGGATTAGAATGGATTATTGTCATGTAGTGGGTGAGATGAGAGAAAAAGACAAGTGTGATAAGGTTGTAAGGTTAAATACTACATAGGTTTTGAAAGTAAAGAATAAAAGAATAAAGAGTGTCGCTAATATATTTATTTTAATATCAAATGGTTCATTTCGAGTTAAAACAATTTAGTTCAATTTAACCCCTTGAATCGAACTATGAACCTTTTATACTCTTTTTGAATTGAACCATGAACCAAACCGACATAACTGTACTTTGTGATTCGGTTTAGTTTAGTTTAGGTTTCAGTTTGATTTGATGAACTTCCTAGTTGTTATTTGCTTCTATTTCATAATGTTTCTACTTAGGTGTTTTATTAATCATTCCATGAATTAATATTCACTAACTTTGTCATCACTAATATTACTATTAATATGATTATTTTAATAATATATAAGAGAAAAATTATTTCTATAACTATAGAGTACTCTTTTAATCACTACGACTCGTTCGCTTTCCAATATCTTATTCTTACATATTTTCAAACTATTTATGGCATTTGGAGTAATTAAGGTTTCTTGTGGGCCCAATAAGATTAGCGAAGTATTTAACACTTAATACTACTAGTTATTATTACGATCGACAAGGTGTCGTTAATATGGATCGAAATGAGCAACATGAATAATGTGTATGGTCCACATGATCCAGTTTTCGCCAAGCTTATATATATTATTGTATTTAGTGTTTTTTTTTTTTTTTTTCCCTTTATTCGTTATTGTCATTCCAATTACTTTTGATGGTATTTATAATATATAATTATTACTTATTATGTGTGTGTTTACATACTATTATCAATTACTTATATCATAATCTGGGAGTTTAAGTCTTGAGATTGTGATAAAAATAACATAATATTTAGAAAAGTAGAGCATAATTTTGCTTATTCTGAACGTCGAAGTTTATGGACTCGCTATATAATGTTTTAAATATCGTTGCAAAATTTGAATTATCTGAAAGAAATATTTTTATTAGTTGAAATTTCTAATGGGACAATACTAGAATTACTATCCACTTTACAATTTTTTTTAATTTTATATTTAAATTTTAAAGTTGTTAAATGTCATATCTCATCAAATATTTTCTTAAGATAAATTACATTAAAATGTATCATTTCTAAAACATAGATATCCCATTTGATTCATTTTGTAAAACGTTGATTCTTTTTTTTTAATTATTTGAAACATCGATATTTTAGATGAACTTATCTTCAAACGTTAAACCTTCAAGTACAATTTACCCAATTTTCTTATCAAATCTATTACCTTATTTGTAATCGTACTAAATGATTATTTATCAATTATCCATTAAAAGATAATAAAAAGGTAGTAAAATTGATAAGTACAATTTTATTTGGGGGAACATACATGGTAACCTTTTAAATTTCAAGTGTGAGAATTTGGGGGGAAAAAATCATTTGTGAGATTTGACAAGTTAAAGCTCTTTCTCTCTCTCTCTCTTAAACTAACAAATTTGAGCGGACATGATATTTGGCAACTTCAATCTTTATACATAAAATCGAAGAATTATATATGCAAAATTCATATATTATTTGTGATATTATTCTAATTTTTGAGCTTATTCAAGGAATTCGTATTTTTATTGAGTAAATTAAAGGCCAACCTAGTTTAAAAGCACTTATAATTTTTAAAATGCCATAACTTATTCCTAAAATAGCTTATCAAATTTTTATGATATCATTTTAAACAATACAAGTAAATATCAGGTGAAAAATGTCAGGAATAGAGAACTATTCTCTTATCCTCTGGATACAACGTTGTCCGTTGTCGCTTTCAATTGCCACCACACAAACATAACTACCCCTCCAAGCCTCTTCACTATAAAAGGATACATCTCTTACGAAATTTCTTCAGCACTAGGGAAAAGAGAAATATTAAAACCAAAAATGGCACAAAATTTTGGGGTGGGGGTGGCCGCCGTTGCCGTCGCTCTTTGCCTCTCATCGCTTCTTGGGGTGGCCTACAGCCACGAGAAACTCTCCGTCCAAGGCAATGTTTTTTGTGACACGTGCCGTGTAGCCTTTGAAACCCCGGTTAGCCATCCTGTACCAGGTAATAATTAACCGCATTCCATGGCTTATTCTGTTCTAATTTCTAAAACATGTTTAAGAATCATGCACTTCTTATGGTCCAACATAGGAGTTAGGACAATTGTTTTCCTAATATATGTCTTAGCTTATATAGCAATTCGAATGATCAAATTCCAAACTCATATTATGATCCTATGTATGAAAGCATCTTTATGATCATTTTCAGATAAATGTTATTAATATTATGTAGTAACAATTATATATTCATAATTATTATCTATTTATAGATAATATTTTCTATAGGTCAGATACAAATTAAACATCCTAACAATATTTTCCTAACAAATGTTTAACAATACGATTATTATAATTATTGTTCTTTTAAGAATTGAATCTGCTCTATCTCATTAAAAAACCAATATTTATACCACTAAGTTGATAACGGTTTTATAGAAAAGAAACATTATTAATAATTGGTGTCTTTTTATGTGTGTAGGTTCTCTGGTACGGTTGTCATGCCGGAACCGCACAACTGGTGCTGTGAAATTCACAAGCTTTGCCACCACCGACTTGCACGGCAACTACAAGATCACCGTCGAAGGTGATCACGAGGATGAGTTGTGCGAGATCGCTCTGATCAAGAGTGGTGACCCCGGTTGCGAGCTATTCCTAAAAGACCACATCATTGACACCGATAGGGTTGCTCTTAGCAACAACAACGGCATTGCACAGGGCCAGGCAATCCGCTTCGCCAACCCTCTTTTCTTTGCCAAGAAAATTGCTCTCCCCGAATGCCCAGACGTCCTTCGCAAGATGGGTGTCTTGCCTCCTGGAGTTTTATTTTAAAACAAGAAAAATAGAAATCAATCCAAAACAACATGTTTAGTTACTTATAATAAACTCAATTTGGGCTTTGTCCTCCGATACTGTTTTCGATTCAAATGTTGAGTGGATTGCATTATCGCGTGTGATGTGGTGTGAAATGAACAACGGCATTTGTTATGTCATGACACCAATATCACGATTTGTTTAAAAACATATTGATACTTATTTGCTCCTCATCGAGTAAATAATTTGTCATGATCATTGAATATTTTTTTTCCTTATTCATTATCGCTTAAACATCTTAGATTACAGCATTGATCAACATTATTAGTAATTCACAAACTGTTCATTTTATTCCATCCAAGCAACTATCGGAATGCCAAGTATTAATTATTAACACGATACGCCATAGGGCATTGAATATAATTAGTATAATGTGGATAAAAAGCCAACTCAGTACCACAAACATGAATCTAACTGTATGAATTTATGATTTTATAATTTTATATGTTTTTTTAGTTAAAATGGATATAAAATTACTTTGATTTAAATTCGTGGTAAAATCATGATTTTAATGGTAAAATTTGTATAATCCGTTGAGTTTACAATTTTATATGTAACAAACATGATTATGTGTACAATTCCACTTAATTTAGGTCTAATGATCTATCGAGACTAAAGAAAACTAACTTAGCTCCCATAATTTAAAACAAATTCATTAAATCGCATATGAAATTACCATACTTGCTTTAACACATAGTCTACTCGATTTTGGAGTTCTAAGGTCCCTTTTTTTTTTTTTTTCAAGCTTTTTTTTTTTTCAATCTTGTTTTATTTTTTGGCCAAAAAATTTTGTATTATTTTCTGTGGAAGCAATCGATCACAAATTGAATTAGAAAGAATGATTTCAATCTGATCTAGAGAAACCATCCATGATGAACAAAACAGAGAGTATTTCTTATTCTGTATAAAGGTTGTTAAAAGTTCAACTGATACAAAAAGATATTTCCTCTTTTATACAGAAAACAAAAACAAAGAAAAGACACGTGATACTCAAATATAAATCACATGTTCAATAATATAAAGAACAATAATGATATATTTCACACCCTCCTCTCAAGATGGAGCCAGAGAAAGGCTCAGCTTGGAAAGAATAAAGCGTAATTGGTGTTCTGGAATTGATTTGGTTAAGAAATCAGCTAATTGATTCTTGGAGGAGACATGAGCAGTCACCAAAAAGCTAGAAGAAACTTGATGTCTAACAAAGTGGGCATCAATAGCAATGTGTTTTGTTCTACTATGATGACAAGGATGATCAGCAAGCATTTGAGCTGACTTGTTATCACAGTATAAAAGAACAGGTGAAGAAGAAGGCACACAAAGATCTTGAAGAATGTAAGATATCCAAAGGAGTTCTTTAGCAATACTACTCATACTGTGATATTCTGCCTCTGTAGAGCTCGTTGAAACTGTTGATTGCTTCTTTGTCTTCCAAGAAATAAGGGAGTTGCCAAGCAAAACACAAAACCGGTGATTGATTTCCGATCAAGTAAACAAGCGCCCCAATCTGCATCAAAATAGGCTTGTAAATCAAAGGAACCAGCAGAGGAGTAAAATAATCATAAGTCCACTGATCCTTTACGATAGCGTAAAAGATGATAAGTAGCACGAAGATGAGCAACACGTGGGGCACTCACAAACTGACTCAATTTATGTACGGCAAAAGAAATGTCAGGCCGTATAAGAGTAAGATAAAAGAGTCGTCCAATCAAGCGACGATAGTGAGTAGCATCATCAAGGAGATCCCCTGCATCAGTATACAAGGTAGAACCAAAAGGAAGAGGAATAGAAACTGGCTTAGCAGCAGTAAGACCAGTATCAGTTAAGATATCCAAGAGAAACTTCCATTGATTCAAGCGAATGCCGTGGGAAGTGCGAAAATTTCAAGTCCCAAAAAGAACCGAGCTTCTCCAAGATCTTTGATAGAAAAGGTGGAATGTAATTGCTCTTTTACTTCACAAATGAGTTGAACATTAGTGCTTATCAACAACATGTCATCTACATACAGTAATATAACAATAGAACCAGCATTAGATGAATGAGTAAAAAGGGAATGATCATGAGCAGATTGCACAAATCCAAGCTGCTGTAAAAATTTTGAAATCTCTAAATTCCATTGGCATGATGCTTGTTTAAGTCCATATAAGGACTTCAACAAACGACAAACTTGTCCATCCTTAGCTTTAGTATACCCTTGAGGAGGAACCATATAAATTTCCTCATCAAGAAATCCATGTAAGAAAGCTTTGTGAATATCTACATGATGAATTGGCCAATTAGAAACAGATGCAACAGCCAAAAGAATTCGAACTGTGGTGAGATGTGCAACGAGAGAGAAAGTGCTATGATAATCTTCACCCTCCACTTGTGTATACCCCTTTGCAACTAAACGAGCTTTAAATCATTCAACACTTCCATCCGAATTATAGTTAATCTTGTAAACCCATTTGCACCCAATAGTACGCTTGCCCTTAGGCAAGGTAGTATGTTCCCATGTTTCATTCTGCTCAAGAGCATCAAGCTCTCTGTTCATGGCTACAACCCACCTATCATCTTTGGATGCTTGAGCATAAGAGGATGGTTCTTGAGTTAGAAACACATTAGCTAATGATGTCACATATTCCGTAGGATAAGAAGCGAAAGAAGAAAAATAAATAGAGGATGTGTAGCTGTAAAAGTAAGGGAATTAGGCTTAGACAAAGAGGCAGTGTGAATTGAATGTACATAAGATTGGAGCCAACTAGGAGGTCGAGTAATTCGGCTAGATTTCCGAATATCAAACTGAAGAAGAACAGGATTTGATGGCTGTGTTTCAACAAAGAAGCAGTAGACAAGGAAAGAGGATCATCAGACAAGGAATCAATAGATAAGGCAAGTGTATCAGATTGACCAGAAGAGGATGCAGAGCCTGAAATAGGCAATCATCAAAAGGGAAAGTAGTATGTGTATAGGGCTTATTAGTGATTGGAAAAAGAACAGAAGAACCATTAGAAGGATTTGGAAATGAACACATGTCAGACTCCTTAAAAGGAAATCTTCCTTCAACAAACTCAACATCCCTGCTTATCATCAACTTCTTTTCATCAAGATCATAAACCTTATAGGTATTGTGTCCATTAGAATAACCCAAAAAGACACATTTTCAACCCCTAGGCTCAAACTTATCTTTGTGCGGCTTGACATCAGCAGCAAAACACAAACATCCAAAAACGCACAAATGATCATATTAAGGAACATGTCCAAACAACCTCTCATAAGGGGTTTTCCAATTCAACAATTTCATAGGCATGCGATTAATCAAATATGTAGCTACTTGAATACAATCTCCCCAAAACAATTTAAGCAAACCAGAATGCAAAAGCAAAGCACAGGAAGTGTCTAAAAGATGTCGATGTTTCCTCTCTACTCTTCCATTTTGTTGAGGAGTGTATGGTGTACTTCTTTGATGAACGATACCATGTTTAGAAAAGATGTACTGACATTCTTTTCCCAAAAATTTTGCTCCATTATCACTCCGTATGGATTTGGGACAAATATGAAAATGATTCAACACATATGCAAGGAAATTCTCCAAAGTAGATGGCACTTGTGACTTATATTTTAATAAGCGAGTCCAAGTTCCTCGGGAGTAGTCATCAACTAGAGTAAGAAAATAATGGTTACCACTTCTAGTTGCTACATGATATGGACCCCACAAGTCAATATGTAACAGCTCAAAAGCAAAACTAGACATGTGTTCATTTCGAGAAAAAGGTTGACGATGCATTTGCAACCTTACAAGTTTCACAAAAGAAATGAGAAAAATTGTAATCGGAACAGCTACTCAAGTGTTTGAGTTTCGACAATGAAGTATGTCCTAATCTTTCATGACACAAATGAAGATTAGAGCAAGATTTATTAGAAACAACATGTGAAAAATCAGTAGACAACTGATTACAAGGACTAGATTTGACATTTAACTTCCTAATGGGCTCCAAATTTAGTACATACAATCTAAACATTGCTTGAGCTTTTGCTACTTGTTTATGAGTTCTCGGGTCCTGAAATTGACAAAAATTATTATCAATAACAGCAATAAGGATTGATTAGCAAGGAGTTTAGGAACTGAGAGTAGATTGTGTTTGAATTCGGGTACATAGAGAACATTATGAAGAATAAGATGGGGAGTGAGCTGGATAGTCCCTTTCAAATGAACAGATTTTTGTGTTCCATCAGTAAGTGTATAATGGCTGGTGTTTTAAGGGAAGTTTTAGTGTAAAAGTAATCAAGATGTGGTGTCATGTGATCACTAGCTCCTGTGTCAATAATCCAAGAACCATCATTTATGTTAGAAACAGCCAAATTAACAAGTGGATTGCATGTACCTGCAAATTGAGTTACAGCAGCTTCTTTGGATCGTCCCCTGCCATCTGAGAAACTTTTACCTTCCATCATCTTCACAAACTCTTTGTACAGATGTTGAAAAGTTTGAGGATCAATGGAATTATCTTCATTGCAATCTGTCATATGATCAAGAGGTGTTTCTACTGTGTTTTCTTGTACTTGTTCATTAAAAGTATGAGCTGTAACATGATTAGGCTTAACATTAATTCTTCGCAAGTTTTTCTTTCCTTTGTACCACTCCGGGTATCCAATCAATTCAAAGCATGAATCAATTGTGTGTCCATCCATCTTGCAGTGCTTACAAAATTCCTTTCCTTTCTTATATTCTTTCCATTGTCCAGTATTTCCTCTTCCAACTGCTCGGTTCGCAACAAAAACAGATGCACTAGCATCACTTGTCATAAATTAGACACTTGTTTTTGTTTCTTAACTTGTGTCACCAAGTAAAATGCTCGATGAAGAAATGGCAAAGGATCAACAGATAGGATTTGGCTACGAACAGATTCATAAACTTCAAACAAGCCCATCAAAAATTGCATGAGTTTATTTTGAGAATCAAAATCTTGTAGCCTATCCTTTAGATCACAGGTACAGTAATTCAACCTTCCACACGTACACATAGGAAGAGGATTCAAGGACTGTAATTCATCCCAACTACCTTTTAATCGATTGTAATATGCTATTACACTAAGATTTCCTTGTCTAATATTTGAGATCTCAGGTTGTAGATGAAAAATCAAAGGTCCGTTTGTTTGATCGTATTGATCACATATCTCCTTCCATAGATCATGTGAGGATTGAGCAAAAATAAAGCTTTGCGAAAGTTCCACTGTCATTGAATTCAAGATCCAGCATCGTACCATATGATCACAAGTGGACCACTTCACAAAATCCGAAGAATTTTCCTCAGGTTTCGGAATAGTTCCATCAAGGAACCCTAATTTGATTTTAGCACCTAATGCTAACCGTATGGATCTACTCCACGCCATAAATAAGTTTCCATTAAAGATTATATTAGTGATGATCATTCCTGGTGTATCCGAACCAGACAAAAACAGAGGATCGACATTCATAGCTAACGCTATTATAAAACTATGTTGCTACTCAAAAACAATGGAGTATGATGAAAGAAAAGAAGTAAGGATTGTTACCAGACTGCTCTGATACCATGTGGAAGCAATCGATCACAAATTGAATCAGAAAGAATGATTTCGATTTGATCTAGAGAAACCATCCATGATGAACAAAATAGAGAGTATTTCTTATTCTGTATGAAGGTTGTTAAAAGTTCAACTGATACAAAAAGATATTTCCGCTTTTATACAGAAAACAAAAACAAAGAAAAGACACGTGATACTCAAATATAAATCATGTGTTCAATAATATAAAGAAAAATAATGATATATTTCACATTTTCACTATTTCATTTAACTCATATGTGTATACTTAATTATATTATTTATTCAAAATAATTATTTCAGCGAATTAGGCATCATGTGTCAATTGTAGATAGAAAATTTTAACAGTGTTATCAGCCCTTGTTTGTGAATGTTGAAAAATGCTAAGGGTTCGAATGAGTAAAAAAAAAAATTAAGAACTCTAATAGAAAAGCAGTCCAATTTTAATATCTTTGAGGTACATTTCCTTATATATAAATATACATATATCTTTCTCCAATAACTCATTAGAAAAATTATCACTATAAAAATCGAAAAAATTACTGTTACTATTACCATTACTATTACTATTATTGTCTTGATATAATCCTCTAGATATTTAAATTATCGTCTCCTTTACCGCTCGAGAGTCGAGATCTTCTATTTGGAGACCTCTATTTGGATTGGAGCAGGATCGTCGTAATCTAATGCAATTGATAAATTAATGCAAATATTCTCTACATGCTTAGGTATGTGTTATTACACGAACTATTTGACAAGATAGTTCGGGGGATTGCAGTGCATTCTACTGTGGACACAGGATTGAATTTACACAACTTAGACTTAAGCAGTTGGATGGAGACTAACTAGGTGACTAATCATACCACTTGGTTGGAGAGGTGGGCTAACCATTTGAATACAGTAATTCAGCTGGAGCCTATTAGAGGAGCACTCGATGGAGCGACACTAGACTATATGCATGGTATACTCAAATCACCTGAAGGCATGTAAGCCGCACTAGAGTTATGTTGGGCTATATGGTAAGTCATGAGCTAGTTGTTGCAATTTCTTTATTTATTCATGCACAATCTCTTCCTAAATGCACATTTTGTAAGGTAGTTTGGCTTCATCCATTGTGATAGGGATTAAGATGAGGTAATGGCATGTTGATAGCCATGGCCCGTATCAAAAACCATGTTGATAGCCATGGCCCGTATCAAAAACCATGCCATTAGTACATGGTTCGTATCCAAGGTTGTATTCACCCAAGTAGGATTAAAGTGGAGATCAGAGAAAACCATGGCTTGGACTATAGCCCGTGGCCAAGGCCATTGAGCCCAAATTTTGCGAAGGTGGAGATCCGAGAATGTTATACATTGTTCCATCACCTGTATCCCATAATTTTTAAATTTTAGCTTCTAGTATTCTGAATATTCTTTTTTTTATTTTTTCTTACAAATTATTCCATTTCTATTGCTTAGTTACTTATTGATTTATATAATTAATAGTGTGTTAATTAAAAATATACAATGAATTAAAATTTGTATCTTATATCAGGATAGCATATTTTTATTTTATCGAGTATAGTATATCATTATAATTTAATATGATTATAATTTTATGATGGATTAAATCTCTCCTCCGCTATAAACTTTACATATTTATTTAGATAAATAATTAATTTCAAATATTATTATTTATATTTGTATTAGTAATAAAAAAATATGTAATTGAAATTTGTTGATAGAATTTATTCTTATTTTAAGAATAAGAAATGGTTTGAACCATAAACCGACTATTTTTGTATTCTTAGAAAAATTATGAACCAAACCATATGGTTAGATTCAAATTAAAAAAAAAATGAATCATAATATATGGTTCGATTCAATTCAAAGGTAAATCGGACAGAATCGTGCCACACATACCCCTAGGAGAAGTAGACAGCACTAATAGTTACTACTTTATATGATTGATTTTATGTAATATTTTGTAGCAAACTTAACTATTTGAACCAAATTGATCATATTAACAATTTATTGGTTAATGATGTATGGTTATTCTCCATTTGTGGAGCTGAATTTTTCTGTAAATTGAGGGATTGAGTACAACGCTAGAGTCTGTAGAGTTTAGTTGTTGTTTGTGGAGCATGGGGTTGGTATACATTTTATGGAGTATGAAATATGTATTGTGGAGATTGTTTTTCAAATGAAATTGCTAGTACAAGTGATGTGACTTTTTTATTTGGGTTGACTTAGAAATGATTTATCGGGTCGTGTTAAAATTGTCACTTGAAGTCATGATTTTTGCTATTTTAATGAAGTCCTAACTTCAAGTCATTATTTCATTCTTTGATAAGATATCATAACTCTTAAGTCATAATTTCTTAGCCAAATGAAATTGTAATATGGAGTGACAATTTCAAGTGCAGCATCTCTAGAATTTTTTTCTAGAAATTCTAATTCTTGAATGCATAATGATCAAATAAATTATTTGAATAAAATTAATAATTTATTAACATTTCACAAGGTTAAATTTATGTTTCTATCTTGAAATTATTAGGAACTTTGCGGTCTATCATATATTCATATATGACCATCCCACCTATAACACTCTTATTAAATTGACTATAAGAAAATCAATGTAAAAAGAATATTACGAAATCAATTATGATTGAAATAGAATATTACGAAATCAATTATGATTGAAATAGATTTGACTGTTGATTGATTATATTAGATTTATCCTGTTAAAAAACCTGTAATATCGTATGATATTTGAAAATCATTTTATCTCATTCCAATCTAGGCATGGGTAAATAGTAAAATGTGACATGTATCATCCTAGGTGTAGCACTAAATTAACATATGGACCGAAAAGTTTGACAATGGTAAGTATAGCCCACTAACATCACACTTCAATGATGTCTCAACGATAACCATTCTTGTAATATAGAAAAGCGAAAATAATAATACTGCCAGTTGTTCGCACCGTTATTGGATTTTGCTATATTCGGACAAATTGAAATCTATGAGCAAATGGTACGTACAATGGGACCTATATAAAATTAAGTTTATCCTTTATTTAATTTTTTAATGCATAGGATAGGATATTGAAGATTATATATAGAATAATCGTATCATATATGATTTTGGTTTTTCTATGTACCAAAAAACAAATAGAAGATGCATCTAATTTTACATGAAACAAGTCATGCCTATGTTTTTAGTCAAAATTTACAAATGAAGATGAACAAATCGCTCTTTTCAATCAACTAAATAATCGTAATAGCTTGTTCACTTTGTTTTGTGGAAAAAAAAATTAAAAAAAGAGGAATAAAATTTCAATTTAATAGGATTGTAATAGGGTTGTAATGGCTATTACAAGTTTACTTGGTGTAAAAAATAAAATAAGTAATTATTTGAGTAAAAAATAAAATATATATAATTTTTGTATCCTTGTATTTATTATAAAGAGAGTATAATTACATAGATGATATTTCAAAATAAGAATATTTATGATAAAGTTAAAAGAAAAAAATATTCAATGATAATTAATAAGTATGAGAACATGAATTACTATTTATTATTTTATGTAATAAAAATTTATTATAAATTACTAAATATCCTTATGGTAACCTCACATAAAACGAAAAGGAAATAAATAGCCCACACCAAAAGAAGACCGTTGAGCCTCGAACCAGAATTTTCCCATTGGCACTTCGAAGTTTTCAAACAATAGGCTCCCCAGTTTTCATTCCCTCAAGCTTCCTGAACTTTCTTTATCCAACACATGTTAGTATCGTAAATCATAAGCTTGCCGTTCATTCCAAACCTACAATTGTCTATTTAAAGCCTTCATTTCCTTTATCTAACATTGATCCTTTCCTCCTCATGCTTACGAGGAATGAGGGTTACCAAGTATAGAGCAACTTAGCGTGATTTATATGGCAAGAATATGCGGAATGTCTTCGATAAATTGGATTGTGGGTAGAAATAAATGAAAGTTGTTCTATTGATTTTTTAATATGTAGGAAAAACACCATACAGGGACCAAATATCCTATAGATTGCAAAGTAGATGGAATTTTAATGTTAGAGTAATATATAAATATCATCCGTAGAAATATGCACAAGGTCCACAAAGATAAAGGACTTTTTTAAAACTTTTGTATTCAAATAGTTGTTACTTCATTATCTTGCTGTTTCTAATTGAAGTTACAAACAAATCAAGACCATATAGTGCTATGCTATAATTAAACTCAAACTCAAACTTATTAAGCTCGATTTATATAGAAGGCAAAAAACATTGATCATTTTATCAAATTAAAATGATATATATCAACATCTAAACAAAACTTAAACTCTATAATAGTTTAGTTCAACTAAAAGCTCCATTAGGCTCTGTTAGGAAAAAAGATTCAATCCTTTTTCTCTTGCCAAAAAGGAAAAACATGCAATAAACAAAATTGCATAAAGTAAATAACAAACACCAGGATAGAGCATGGAAAATCTAAAGCGGGAAAAACCACGGACTAGCAGCCCACGGATTTATCCACTATAAACAATATAATGGAATTACACATTGTTGTTCATCACTAGATCTCTCTAGTGGATTACTGATTCATCACCTTCAGCTAGGGGAATTACAAACAGAAACAAGATCTATTCATCTAGAGTTTCTCTCTCTAGGATTCCCTCTCTTTCTCTCTCTAGATCTATCCTATCTAGGCTTGAGAAGAGACACCCATCTTGTTCTCCTATTTCTCCTTAGCATCACCATGGTGGATTACTGTTTCATCACCGCTGACTGGTGGAACTCCTTTCATCACCGTTGACCGGTGGAACATCGGAACAAGAATCAACATCTTGTCCCTCCACATACCCCATGGTGTGTCTCTACATCTCCCAATGTATATAATCCACACACCTCACGACCTGTCTCTACACCTTCCCGATGTATACAATCCACACGCCTCACAGCATGTCTCTACACCTCCTCAGTGTAAACAATCCACATGCCTCACAGCGTGTCTCTACACCTCCCCGGTGTATATCTCCACTGAAAGATAAAATAAGAAGAATTTATAAGAAAAACAAGGAAGGCTCACATTAATTGCTAGCCGCATTTATTCCATTTGACCAGCATTAATTTCTATATTGACCAACTTTAACTTTTATAAATACTCTTTATCTTCAAGTCTTCTTCTAAATATATTCAATGTATATTTAGGATGTCTTTGGTTATAGACTCATATGAGTTGGATCTATATCCCAACAAACTTCCCCTCCAACTCATATGGGGAGTTCCATCACTCCTATAATCTTCCTACAGCAAACAATCTTCTCATTGGGTAGAGATTTGGTCATCATATCTGATGCATTGTCATCAGTATGGATCTTCTCAAGCTTTAACTACTTAGACTCTAACACATCTCTAATCCAATGGTACTTGACATCAATATGTTTAGGTCTGTAATGAAACATTGGATTCTTGCTAAAATGAATGGCGCTCTAGCTGTCACAAAATAAATTCAAGTCTTCCTGCTCTTGAGCCAGTTCTTCCAAAAACTTTTTCATCCACAAGATTTCCTTACAGGCTTCTGTTACAACAACATACTCTGCTTCAATGGTGGAAAGTGCAATACATTTTTACAATTTTGATTGTCAAGACACTACTCCCCCTACAAAAGTGATCAAATAACCTGATGTAGACTTCCTAGAATCTAAATCACCAGCCATATCAGCATATGAAAACCCTGCTAATACAAGCTTACTGCTACCACCAAACTGCGGACAAAACCTAGAAGTGCCTCTAAGATATCTAAGAATCCTTTTCACTGCAAACCAATGCTCCTTACCTGGATTTGAGAGATACCGGCTCACAACACCAACAGCATGAGCAATAGCAAGTCTAGTACACACCATAGTATGCATTAGACTCCCAACAGCTGAAGCGTATGGGACCTTTTTCATATCCTCCTTGTCTGCCTCACTTTTAGGACACTGAAATGAACTCAGTTTGAAATGTCCTGAAAGTGGAAAACAAACAGATTTCGCTTTGCTCATGTTGAATCTCTCTAGCACTTTCTCAATATACCTCTCTTATGACAACTAAAGCTTCTGGCTCTTCCTATCTCTAATAATCTTCATATCAAGAATGTGGCTAGCAGGTCCTAAATCTTTCATGGGGAAAGATTTACTCAAGGCAATCTTCAATTCTTTAATCCTCTTGGCATCCCTGCCAATAATCAGCATATCATCAACATAAAGTAAAAGGATAATGAACTCACTACTAGAAAACCGTTCGATGAAGACATAATGATCTGTGGCAGTCTGGGGTAACCCTGATCAAACATGAAGGAGTCAAACTTCTTGTACCACTGCCTTAGAGCTTGTTTTAGCCCATACAAACTTTTCTTCAATCTGCATACAAGATTCTCCTTCCCCTTGATCTTGAACCCTTCAGGTTGCTCCATATAGATCTCTTCCTCCAAATCACCATAAAGGAACGCTTTCTTTACATCCATCTACTCAATCTCCAGATCTAAACTAGTTGCAACGCTGAGCACAACTCTGATGGATGACATCTTCACCACATGTGAGAAAATTTCTTCAAAATGAACCCCCTTCTTCTAATTGAACTCTTTCACAACTAGTCTTGCCTTGTACCTTGGCTGTGAGCTGTTCTCATCTATCTTCAATCGATAAACCCATTTATTTCTCAGGGGTCTCTTGCTCTTAGGCAGCTGAACCAAATCATAAGTTTTATGCTCATGCAAGGAATTGATTTCTTCTTGCATGGATTCTAACCATTCTTTCTTCTTGTCATGAGTCATGGCTTCCTCATAACATTCAAGTTCTCCCTCGTCAGTGATCATCACAAACTCATCTGGACTATACCTGACTGATGGTCTTCTATCAGTAGTATCAGCAGAAGGTATAGGATCTACATTTATGGGAATCTAGCCTGAGGATGATGACGTCTCAGCCTTCTCAATATCTTCAACTGTTTGGTCTTCAAGAAAGACCACATCCCTGCTCTTGATGACCTTCCTGTCAACAAGATCCCACAATCTGTACCCATATTCATCATGTGCATGTTCAAGAAAAATACACTGCTTAAATTAGCATCAAGCTTTGCTCTCTCATCCTTTGGAGTTAGCTTTAATACCACTTGTTAGGAAAAAAGATCCAATCTTTTTCCTCTTGCCAAAAGGCAAAAACATGCAATAAACAAAATTGCATAAAGTAAATAACAAACACCAAGATGTAACGTGGAAAACCCAAAGCGGGAAAAAACACGGACCAGCAGTGCACGGATTCATCCACTATAAACAATATAATGGGATTACATATTGTTGTTCATCAATAGATCTCTCTAGTGGATTACCGATTCATCATCTTCAGCCGGTAGAATTACAAACAGAAATAAGAACTATTCATCTAGTGTTTGTTTCTCTAGGATTCCCTCTCTTTCTCTCTCTAGATCTATCTTATCTGGACTTGAGAAGAGACACCCATATTGTTCTCCTGTCTCTCCTTAGCATCACCGTGGTGGATAACTGCTTCATCACCGCTGACTGGTGGAACTCCTTTCATTACCGTTGACCAATAGATCTCCTTTTCATCACCGCTTTAGGTGGAACACCTTTTATCACCATTGACCAATGACACACCGAAACAAAGATCAACATCTTGTCCCTCCACACACTCCATGGTGTGTCTTTACATCTCTCGATGTATATAATCCACACGCCTCACGACGTGTCTTTACACCTCCCCGGTGTATACAATCTACACGCCTCACGGCATGTCTCTACATCTCCCTGATGTATACAGTCTACACGCCTCACGGCATATCTCTACACCTCTCCGGTGTATATCTCCACTAAAAGACAAGATAAGAAGAATTTATAAGAACAACAATGGAGGCTTACATTTATTGCTAGCCACATTTATTTCATTTGACCAGCATTAATTTCTATGTATACCAACTTTGACTTTTATAAATACTCCTTATCTTCAAGTCTTCTTCTAAATATATCAAATGTATATTTAAGATATCCTTGGTTATAGACCCATATGAGTTGGATCTATATCCCAACAGGCTCTTACAACTAATACCTTGAAATTCTCAAGTGAAGCAACCACCAACATGTTCCATGATTAGATGAGTTGTATGAGGTCTCTCTTATTTAGAGCAAAGACCTCAAACGTAGCCTTTCTTTGAAGAAGTTAAAAGTCAACAAATTCAAGACTTTAGGCTCAATTTATATAAAATATAAAATAATCAATTAAAGTAATATTCTAAGCCGAATTTGAAGTAAACTAACAATTTAGGTGAATTCAAAGTTAATTAAAATTGTGAATTTGCTTGTACTTGACTCGATAGTCTATTATCTCCATGATAATGATAGCTTACTAGTTACTAGCACTTTCATTCATTATTATAATGTAATGTGGTTCCATTTTTCCATTTATAACAGCTTAGAATTTCAATCCTAGATGACTCTATCACCATGATTTTCACTTATATGATTAATCTATGCTTCTTTTCCATATATAATACCATGTGATTGGATAACATAGGAAAACTTCATCCATTGATGGACAATTATTAATTAGATTCACAATCCTTCGAAAATCCCTAAAATGTTGCATCTCTTCCTATCTTCCTCTTCACTATAAAAGGTTGCATCTCTTCTTAATGTCTTCAACACTTAGGGGAGAGAAACATTAACAACAAAAAAATGACAAGAAATCTCGGGGTCGTTGTCACTGTTGCTACCACTAATTGTATTTTATCCCTCATACAAGCAACTCTTTGTCCATAGCATTATTTTTTGTGATACTAATCAACATGCACTACCGATCTGGCTTCTCAAAATATACTCTCTCAAAATTATTTTAATGTATAAAGTATCAACATGGACATAAGAATATGGTCCTAATGAATGTGTCAACTTATATAGCAAATAGCAATTTCAAATAATCTGATTCGTGTATGTTATGTGTAGGTTCACTTGTAAGGTTGTCAGGCAGCTGGAACCACACAACTAATACCATGGAAAACACTACCAAGGTGACCACCGACATTTTTGGCAAATACAAGATTAGGGTAATAATGATCGTGAGGATGAGTTGTGCGAGATCTCCCTTTTGAAAAGCAACGACTCCCAATGCAACCAATTCATTAAAGGCCATATCATCAGTAGTACTAGGGTTGCTCTAGCTAACAACAACCAGCTTGCTCGAGCAATTCCCTAAACCAGCTCACTCTTCTTTGCCAAGAAAGATGCTCTTTTTGATTGTCTGGATGTTCTTCAACAAACGGGTATCTTACCCCAAAGATCAAATTATGGAGGAGAGAAAACAAGTTAAAAAAAAAATACAAAAAATAAACAAATGGGAGATACTTAACGTATTAGCTACAGCACTACACTAGTCAATACACACAACACCCAATATCAATCGTTTATTGCTAAAACTTTTGAAAAAAAAAAAAAAAAAAACCAAAATATTGACATTAGTTATTTATAAATAAACACAATTTTTTTTTAACCTTTGATAATGTTTTTGTTCACTATGTTAGATTGATTACATTATTAGATATTCTGGTGACAACATAATGATAATTTTAATATTCTAGATATAACTTTTTTCCTTAATGTGATCAATGTTGCTTTGAGATTTTTTTATAATTTTCGACGTTATCTAATGGTTGTTTATTATTTTATTTTCAATTTTTCTACTTAAAATCACCATCTAAGATTAATTTAATCCGTATCTCATTTTATAAGGTAGTTTACGTGGTTGAAGTGAGTTTACAACGGATAATTGATCCACATGGCCATAGTACTCCTCCTCCATTACCCAAATTCCTTAATTAAAATCATTTTAGATTAGCATTTCATACTTTACAAATTATCCTTCTAATAAAATTTCCATATTTGTATAACTATATCACCACCAGTAACATGTCACTACAACATATACATGGTACGACTCATAATCTATAGGACATGAGTGAAACAAAAAAAAAACAAATAAAGATTACCTAAAATATAATCACAAAACTAAATTTCATTATTTTTATATTTGGAAGCTATCTTAAAATCCAGCTTCATGATTTTTTATTATGGATTTAAGTGATAATTTGATTTTAGATTTGTATAGTGAAATTGCGATTGTGTTCTTCCTTCACTAATATAAAATCACCTATTTATATAGCCTTATTATTTCAAAGCTAAAGCTTGCTTGAACAAGAAAACAATTGAACGAGTACATCTCTCAATCACAATTAGAAAGAACTTCAAATACATTTCTTATAGTTTCCTTTTTAGTTATTTATAAACAAAAAGGGTTGTATTAATACTTCTTATTTAGGTGCTGATGCAGCGTACAAACGAATGAATTATTGCAAACCATTGAATCGCAGACAATCGTTGGTATGGTATCTTCAAAAAGCCTATCAATTCAAAGAACACTTAGACAATTGAAATCAAATATAGAGATCTTACACAAGAGATTCGAAATTTGGGGTAAATAGCAAAACGACACTATAAAATTTCATTAAAAGATAGATAAAACTAATCAAGGCTTACATTATGAATTAGCAAGCAAAAATTACAAAATCACAAAAAAAAAATCGTAAAAAGTCAAACAAGATACGTCGGCTCAAAACTAACAGCTTATAACTCTAAGCTGGCAGGCTATATAACATAAGCTGGCAGCCTTGGATGACGACTTTTAAATCTTCCAATCTATGAATGTTGTGCACTAGCTGAAGGCCGGCGGTGCATAGTCTTACGCCGACGGCTTTAGTGCCAATGTAGACTTTCGTAGCTTGTTCCTCCTTTTCCTTCTCATCCTAGCCGATTTATCCAAATATTTATGTGCCATTTCCCCCATTGCATCATCCTTCCCAAGGTGAATAGAATTCGCCCTCAAATTGTTGTCATCCGAATTATCATCAATATATGGGATGAGATGCTTCACATTAAACACATCTTTTGTTAAGCATGAACTATTCCATGAACCTCCTGCAGGTAGTGCACAAAACATGTGGCTTTCCCATGAATTCTGGTCCTATCTAGAAAAGGTAACTCCCCTTCTTCCCTAGTCATCTTACCTACTGGAGTGAACACCACCTCTGAATCTTGCAGTTCCTTCTCAAACTTAATCAAAGTTAACATACTAACATTAGTATTTTTCTTTACAAGCTTGGGTTCATCAGTTGCTTTATTTGGTACAAGCACAATCGTAACATCCTTAAAAGTGAAGTTGTAGGTATTGGCTCTACCATCATGGGTCACTTCTTTATCAAATTACCATAGTCTTCCCAATAACACGTGACACGCATTCATTGTAACTACATCACACCACACAGAATCCCTATATTTAGAGCCAATAGAGAAAGTAATTAGAGCACGTTTGGAGACACTCACCTCATTACCCTTCTTCAACCATGCCAATTTGTAAGGCTTGGGATGTTGTTCCATTTGAACCCCTTATTTATGCACTGCCTTTGTAGAGATGATATTCTCACAACTGCCTGAATCAATCATAAATCTGCACACCTTTCCCAAAATGGTACAAGTAGATTGAAAAATATTAGTCCTCAACCAGTCATCCTCAACATGACCTTCTCAGCACTAAAATCTCCTTTCCACCCCTCCCCTCTCACCCAATTAAGCTCTTCCTCTTCATACCCTACATCAAAAATAAGTTCTCCATCCCCTTTAACCTCAAAGACATCATATTCCTCCCTAACTGTCTTAAAAGTCATGACCAACCTTCTAACCAGTAAATTCACTTTACCATCTCCAGTCACAATTTCTTCTTCAACATGTTCCTCATTATAAATGGGATCACCATTACCTCCTGCTACAAAGATATCATTGTCATGTTCCTCAGCTTCATTCTCAATAGAAAGCGTTTTCTTCCCATCCTTCCTACAATCTGACTAACGATGACCAACCTTACCACATTTGAAACGCTTTATCTCACTACTACTTGGTCTACTAACGCTACGCTTATTGAACCATCCATTACTACCACTACAGCAACTCCACTACCTATATTCCCTGTACCTACATGGTCAATAACCCTATTTTGTTATCTATACACACATATACAGATTATTGCTTGTAAATACCTTATTTGTGTAAAATTATATAGTAAAATATTATGTTTCACATATCAAAGCATGTATATAACAATATATTTGTGATGTCAAAAGACTACATAGTATTGATACCACACGTACATTCATATGTACATATCTATCTATGTGTTTATGTGTGTGCTTATATATCTATATATACATAATATATATTATATATGTTACATAATATAATAATATATGGCTTTGTTTACTTTAAGAGTCCTAAGTTGACCAGCAAAAAAAATTTATAAATAATGTTTAATTTCAACTTTTATGTATAGTAAAGTTTATTTTGTTTCATATTACAATTGTGGTAACTAAACTAAGGATCACAACAACAACAACAATAATAGTTGTACTAATGAAAAAGAGTAAATTACATAAAAATGTATCAATATTTGAGAGTAAGTTCATTTAAGGTATCAATGTTTTGAGTGGTTGAAAAGAGAAATCAACGTCTTAGGTATAAGTTCATTTGATTTATTAACGTTTTAAATAATTAAAAAGAGAAATTAATATTTTATAAGATGAGTTAAATAATGTGTCAATAATTAACTATTGAGAGAACTAAAAAAAGTTAATTGAAAACTAATCCAAATATTAATACCGCAAATGAACTTTGCAAAACTTTTATATCTAATTTAATTCACTTTACAAAATGTTTATACTTTTTATTAACCACTTAAAATGTTGATATCTTAAATGACCTTACTTCTAAATATTGATACCTTCTAATATAATTTGCCCTAATGAAAAGGGAACATCAAATAACCACGATTACAAGACCGATTATTAACATTATCTTTAGATTTTGTTGTTTCCCAACAAACCGAGATCTACAATGAAACCCAATAAAGAAACCGCTCCAGTCCAACCAATCAACCAGATGGCACCCAGGCCCCATTTCTCCAGCCGCAAAAGCCCAGACCAGAAACCAAGCTGCTAAGCCACTAACGGCCTAGAACCAGATTTTTGCACTAGACGGTTCATCTACGAAAATTTCACTACATGGGTCCAAAGGGTAAATTCCCCATATTTGGCTCCCTTAAGCATCCTAATCCTCTTCTTTTCTAATTAACCAGACATGCTAATATCATAGCTCACAAGCTTGCCAATTGTCTTAAACTTGGGCTCCACTTTCTTTTCAGCGACCATCCACATAAGGCCTATGCTTTTTACATACCCAACTTCAATACCTTAAAGTTCTTTACAAATTAGACCAATGGAAGACAATGTTCTTTATAGAGTGAAACTGCCCATCAAGACTTTCACTTCCTTTCTTTACGATTTCTCCTTCCCTCATACTGATGAATAACGTAGATCGAGTTTGCATGAACTTTTTGACTTACATAGTAAGAATTTGAATGATTTGATCCTTTAGCTAGGTCTAGTTGCATGTAAAAACAGATGTGGCTTTTACTTCACATAAAAAATAATTCGTACGTGAGCTCATTTTCCTTTATTTGAACTCGAATATCTTATATGTTGAAAAGTAATATCAACAAATAAAAGCAACCTGAAACAAGAGAAGATAAAAAGAGAAATCTAGCAGACAACATATATAGGACCATGTAATTAAACAACGTATGAAAACTTCATCCATAAATAGACAATTAATAATTAGATTCACAATCCTTTGAATATTTACTAAAACGAAGTCTCAAAAAATAGTAAAATAAAAAAATGTAAATATAGAAAAAATCTCTCTTCCACTAGTTCCAACATTGACTCTTTCGTTGTCAATAGACAAAAATAACCACTCCCTATCTTCCTTCACTATAAAAGGTTGCATCCCTTCTTAATGTCTTCACACTAAGGGAAGAGAAACATTACCAACAAAAAATGGCAAGAAATTTTGGGGTGGTTGTCGTCGTTGCTGCCACTATTTGCATTTCATCCCTTGTTGGGGTGGCCTACTGTCGCGAGCAACTCTCTGTCCATGGCAACATATTTTGTGATACATGTCGCGTGGCCTTTGAGACCCCAATTAGCTATCCTATACCAGGTATAAATCGTCATAAACTATCATAATCTAGCTTCTCTAAGTTTACTTTCTTTAAATTTTACCAAAATGTAATAGTATTAACTTAAGACATACGAATATTAATGCTATTTTCTATAGCAATTCCAAATAATCTTATTCGTATATGTTATGTGTAGGTACGAAAGTAGGGTTGTCTTGCCGAAACCGCACAACTAATGTTGTGACATTCTCAACCGAGGCAACCACTGACATCTTCGGCAAATACAAGATTAGCGTGGAAGGTGATCATGAGGATGAGGTGTGTGAGATCTCTCTTTTGAAAAGCGGCGACTCCCAATGTAACCAAATCCTTAGTGACCATATCATCAACAATGCTAGGGTTGCTCTTACCAACAACAACGGTCTTGCTCAAGCAATCCGCTACGCCAACCCACTCTTCTTTGCCAAGAAAGATACGCTTCCCAATTGCCTAGATGTTCTTCGCCAAATGGGCACCTTGCCCCCAGGGATCAAGTTATAGATAAATGAGGAAGACTTAACGCGTTAGCCATGGCACTGCACCGGTTGAGACAAGACTAGTGGAAAGAAAAAATGACACTACTTATCTATAAACAAACACCATTTTTGACATTTGGTACTGTTTTGTTCCATATGTCAGATTGATTTCATTATTAAATGATGTGGTGAAGTGAGAACATATTAATAATTTTAATATTCGAGATAGCTTTTTTTCAATGTGATCATTCTTGCTTCAATGTCTTTAATAATATTGAACATTATCTCATGGTTGCCTTTTATTTCTTTCAATTTTCTACCTAAAATCAACATCTAAGTCAAATGTAATCTATATGTCCTTTTATAAGGTATTTTATATGGTTGAGTGAGTTTATAGTGGATAGTTGATCCATAAAGTCGGAATGTTTCTCCAATTGCCCATATTCTTTAATTAAAATCATTTTCAATTAGCCTTCCATACTTACAAATTATCCTTTTAATAAAACTTTCATATTTTCATTGCTGTATCAACACCAAATGTTAGTACAATATAATTGGCAGGGCATATAATTGATAGGACATGATAAAAAAAAAACAAAAAAGATGACCAAAATATATTCACAATCCTAAACTTCGTTACTATTTTTTTTTTTCTTTTTTGTTGTATTTGAAAGCTATTTTACAAGCCAGTCTCACAATTCTTTATTATGGATTTAAGTGATAGTTTTATTTTAGGTTTGAAAAGTGAAATTGCAATTATATTTGTCGTTCACTATTATAAAATTACCTACTTATATAGCCTTATTATGTCAAAGTTAAAGAGACTACTTAAATCATAAAATAACCAAAATCACAATTGGAAAGAACTTAAAATATATTTCTTGTATTTGTCATTTATAAACTAGAAGGACAGTGTTAATTTTTTATTCAAGGAGCACATTATGTAATTTTTCATCTAAAGTGTATATTGTTCAATATAGGAAAATATCAAATTTAATACCTTAAATGAAAGTATTCTCAAACTTTATTGCTTTAAATGAAATTACTCTCAAACTTTAGTACCTTACCCCACAGATTACATGTAAATGTCTTATTTGTATAATATATCTGCATAGCAATATATTATATTACGCATATGAAAAAATATATATATAACACTATGCACGTGATGCTATAGACTAAATTGTATTGGTAACATACATAAATACATGACTATATACATACATATGTACATATAATCATACATACTTGTCTATGTGTGTGCATATCTCTCTCTCTACATAAATTACCCTAGAAGGTACTAACGTTTGAAATTAAGTTCATTTAAGGCATTAAAATTTCAAGTGGCTAAAAAGAAGAATCAACGTTTTGCAAAGTGAATCACATGAAGGTATCAAGGTTTTGATAATTTTCAATAAAGTTTCCTTAGTCTTCATTAATGGTCAAATATTATAAATAGTAAACTTAAAAAGCTCCTAACAAAGTCAAATTCTCTTTATTTTTAATCAGAAAGATTATGGGCTTCATTAAATAATTAACAAAAGTTACAAATATATATATGATTTACCCAAAATCTTAAGAAACAAGAAGATTAAAAAATTATGAACACTTACGGTATCCTATTTTGAAATGATGTGATACTTAAAATTAAAGAAAGAATAACAGAACCTAATGTAATGTTCATGTATGATTTCTTAAGAACTATTTATGAATCGCAATATTGAGAAGTGTAAGAAAGATTCATAGCTTCCTCCTCTCTCTCTAACCATCATGGAAGATCTCCACCGGTTTTCTTTCTTACCGAAAACCCCTCTCTCTAGCTTATCCCCACCTTTAGTAGCAAATCTATACGAAGTTAAGAACCATAACCTAGAAGCTAAATCAGAATGCCCACTTTATCTCTACCAAATTATTCCCTTACCTCTTTCTCTCTAGTCAAATTCATGCCAAACTACCATCACAACAAGGTACTGGAATCTAAATATCGAACTCACCTTACCTTTTTGCACCTTCGCTCCTCTTCTTCTTCGTTCCTTAATTCTTTTTCTCTAGACTAATCTCTCTCTCTCTCTCTCTCTCTCTCCACATTTTTTATTATTATGTACATGTGTTAGACACTCATTGACTCTTAGATCCACATAACAATCAGAATTAACAAACTTAACGAACGTATTGAAAGTGACCAAGAAAAGTTCCATTGGCTAGTAATTGAACTTTTCAAAGTCTAAGTACCTATTTGAATTTTTGTACAAAGTTAAAGTACCAAATTTAAAATTTTTCTTACATAATATGATCAATAATAACCTTCTTTTTATTAAAAAATCCTAGGTTTACCAGCACAAAAATTACATAAATAATGTTAATTTTTTACTTTTATGAATAGTAAAGAACCCAAATATTTTGTTTCATATTACAAGAGTGGAAACTAAACTACATATCACAACAACAACAATTGTAGTAATGAAAAAGGAACAACAAACACAATAATAACAAGAAGACTAATTGTTTACATTACCATTAGATTTTGTTGTTTTCCTACAAACTGAGATCAACAATAAAACCAAATAAAGAAATCATTCCAATCCAACCAATTAACTAGACAGCACTCATTCCTTATTATCCAGCTGCAAAAGCATCAATAGGGAACCCAACAACCAATCCATCAATGGCCTTAAACTAGATTTTTCCATTAGGTGGTTCATCTAGGAAGATCCTATTACAAGTGGTCCAAACCGTGAGTTCCATGACTTTCACTCCCTTAAGCTTCCTTGTCCTCTTTTTTCCTAATAACCAAACATGTTAGTATTATAACTCACAAGCTTGTTAGTTATCTTAAACTTGTGTTCCACTTTCTTTTCAATGACACCCTATTGGTCCGAACTATCAAAAAAGAAGAGAGGGGGGTTGTGAATTGATAGTGTTCAAAAATTCGAACTTTTTCATTTTAAATAAATTAAGCCGTCCCTCTTAATCTTGCAATGTAATAAGGAATAAGAAGATCAAGCAATGATGTATAGAGATTTATTCTTGTGAGTCAATTCTCTTTTCCAGCTCCATGCTGGGGATTCAGTTGTCTTTACCAATTATACTTCATTGTATCAAAGAATTAGAGAGAGCACAAACATGCCAAACGCTTTGGCAAAGTCTCACTGTTGAGCCTATCTAGCTATACTAGCCACTCACTCACTACAATGATAAATACACTCTCAAGCTCAAAGAACAATTGAAATTTTACCACATAAGGTTCTGTAAAAGTTTCTAGAATAGCAAAAAGTAATGAGCGTAAGTTGATTGCTTTTTCACAAAGTCTAAAAGATGATTTCTCAATCGTATGTCTTCAATTCAAAGTCCTTCTCTTTATATACTTCAAGTCAACAGTAAAAAAAATCTGGAATATCTCCCAACTGTTATCTTCTAGATGTTGTAAATTCAAAATTGGATATTATATGTAATACTGCTGTGAAAATAGAACTGGTAATGTACATCAGTACCATTTCTTGAACGCTAACAAATATGTAACAAATCTGTGTCAAGAATATCTTCAATTTCAAAAGAGTCTTCTGCTATTTGAGAAAATATCTCAAAGATATTGTGTTACGGCTTCAAATGGTAAACTTGCGAAGGTATGATAAGTTAATGTATCCTGAGAATTGTAGAATGATATCTTATCTTTCAAAACCGCCATATTTATCTTTTCCTCATAAAACAAATGTCTAATAAAGTGTCTTGTTGTCATCACACCGGATCTTGTCAAAATAAATCTGCTATAAAATATGAATCAACAACCTTTGATCATAAATTCAAAGAAATTGATTTGAAAAAGAATCCCCATGATATTTTGTTTAATTGTTATGAAATGCATCAAGTACATTACCTAAATATACTTGACATATGGAGTTGGGCCTTCATAAATATCAAAAATCCATCTTTAGTGAAATTCTCGTAATATTGAAAAAGTTCCTGTTACAATGGAATAAGGTTCTATGCAAATTTATGTATGTCTTTTCATCTTCATAGAACTTCTAAAACAACTTCTAGAATAATTTCTAAATTAAGTCATGCAAGAAAACTATTTGACTTTTACACATTATACTTCTATTGAAACATCTGTCAAATAATTCTGTTCATAATTCTAAATAAACTTTTGTACTCATTAGCACACAATTAAGTAATATTTAACTTCTTTGTTATCATCAAAATTATATAGAGAACTTAACATTCTTCCCCTTTCGATCATGACAAAAAACCTTTTTATAATCAATGAACATTTAATGCAATTTTTTTCATATTATGTTAATCAGCAATTGCTAAAACAAAAAAAATAGATTCATAGTCTCAGAAGGAACAAAATAGGAAACAAATAGACAAATGATTTACTTTACTCCCCCTTTTTGTTATCATCAACAAGATATGCTTCCCCTCAAAAGGTGCCAATAATTAAAAACATCAAACAGAGTTTTTTGAATAGAAAAAAAAAAAAATAGACACTGTATCTTTTACGATTGGTTTGAGGTTTCTGAGAAGAATCTGATATAGGAGAACCATCTAGATCTATCACATGAACTCCAGCTGCTTGATAACTTTGAAACACTGATTTGATAAACAACTTGACCTCATGTTCAAAATTCTTAATAGCCCCGCGATGTCCAATTGATTTTTGTCTAAACCTTCATCCAATCGGTTAATAGATCGCCAACCTTTTTCCACTAAGTAAACATTTAATCATTGTTCATTGCAAAAGTATTAAGATCATGAATTGTCTTCTCATTAAAATTTTCAAAATTTGTTTTCACAATGTTCACTTATTGAAGCACTTTGTTTGTTCTCTATGATGGAAAGTTCACCTTATTAGACATGGTATTATTAAGAATGTCAGACTTAAATTCTTCCTTCAATATATTTATGAGCAATTCTTTCCCATCTGAAGTTAAAACTTCTTTCAAAGCTTCTTTTAATTCTTCTCTATCTAAAGATTTCACAAAAGAACTTTTCCTTAAACCTTCTTCAGAATCTATGAACTTCCTTGTATGCTCCACCTTTTCAAGTTCTATACCTTTATCAACATTTTTTTATCTACTTGTATATCAGAATTGATGATAGAGGTTTCATCTAAAATAGGTTATGTATTTCCCCCTTCATCAAGATTATCTACATCTTGTGCTGTGAGAGTTGAAATTCCAAAGGATACAATCTTTTACAATGCTTTTCATGAATATAATGAGCACTGTCCATAGCATACCAAAGACAATCCTTCGCATATATCGACATGTAATGAAAAATAAGCAATCCTAAACATGCCGAGCACAGTCAATATAAACCAGCCACCCATGTTGATATTTTCTTGCATATGCTTAATTGGCTCATAAATTGGGATCAAAGATAGCTAGGTGTTGATGAATCAAACAGCATTAAATCATGGAAACATTTGATTTAATTAAAGACAAAAATGGATCAAAGGCAGCTGAGTGTTGATGAATCTGACAGCATTAATCATGGAAACATTTTATTTACATTAAAGACAAAATGGATCAAAGGCAATTGGGTGTTGATGAATCCGACAGCAGTTAATCATGAAAACATTTGATTTAGATTAAAGATAAAGTTAGCACAATCATACAAAATCAAAAATAAATAACTTTCCACCACATTTTTATACCTAGACAAAGATCTAAGCTTCTAGCATAAAAAAAAAAAAAAAATTTCCACCCACAATTATGCACATATCAAAGATATAATATTTACAGTTACAAGTAATGGTAGTTTGGAAAAGTATAAAATGATAAAGATCTATTAGTGAAAATATGGATAGAAATTATTAAGAAATTAAAAAAGGGGGGGTGGGGGGGGTGCGGAATTGAGGAAAAATATGTGATCTTGAGTGAAGTTTTGTGCTGTTGAAGCAAAGAAGCTAAAGGGGAAAGAGAAAAGAGGGGAAGGAGAAAGAGATTGAGATTGAGAAGATGATGAAAAGGCAAAGGCAAAGGGTGTTAATTGGGTTCGTTGCTTTATGAGAAATATATATATATGTATATATATATATATAAAAGACGCATGCACAAGTTATAATTAAAAAAAAATACAAACGAATGCATTTACTAAATGCATCAGTTTCATTTTAAGGGGAAAATGATTTTTTTTTTTTATCCATACACTAAATGCATTTATAGTCTCTTATTTTAGAAATATGTTTTTTTTTTTAAAGAATAGTGTTTCCAGACTAATTTTCTAAAAAAAGGCATTAGTTTCGTGCAAAACCCTAATATTGTATCCATAACATGGAAAAATAAATTTATTGGACATGCCATACCCAGATGAGCAAAAGTACTTACAATGCGAAGATGTAACATTTATCTCTTAAATTTATACGCTATAGTTATCAGGTTGTCTCAATCATCTTATCATTAAAATTTATATACTAAGTATTTTAATGGTAATTATGATTAAATATGAATAGACCATTCATTAATCACAAGATTGGTTCCTTTAAAAAAATGTGACGAAATTATAGAATTTTCTTATTCAATCTTCATGATATGATATTTTATAAGGTCAATGCCACAAAATGATACCTGAACTTTGATAAAATATACAATTAAATATTTAAAATTTGAAATTTAAAATTGATTAATTTAATACTTGAACTTTGAAAACGATAAATTTAATACCTAAAAAAACTTTTCATGCACACTAATAATACCTTTATCTTATTCATTCTGATACTAAATTGATCAATTTTAAAACTTTTCAAATATAAATTGATCAATTTCAAAATTTAGGTATTAAATTAATCATTTTCAAAATTTAGATACCTAATTACATATTTTACTAAAATCCATATACTATTTATGATATTATCTCTACTTTATATAAATACCATGATAATATTTTATTAATATTGTCTTTTCCTCTTCATAAAAAAGAAGATGAAGTTAGAGAGAGGACAGGTAGAGAAATTTTGAAAAGGTAAAAAAAAGATCATGTGCATTGTACACAAAATTTGACGGACTAAATAACCACATCTTAAATGCTTGTTCTTTTTTTAACCTCTACAAATGTTAATGTCTTAAACGAACTTATTTCCAAATCACCTTCTGATGTAATTATTCCATATCAAATTCAACACTAACATAATCATTATTATCAGGTAATCAAGTAACGCTTTATTTATAACCATCACTAACCACTAAAAACCACTAATTATTGAACCATATACAACGACTAAAAGCTTTATTCATATTCAAATTTGTATATTTATATGTGTGTGTGTGTGTGTTTCAATACACTTGTTTCAAATGCAGCCAATGGACATGTTTGAGACTAACAAAATAATTAGAAACTGAAAGAATAGATAAAGACACAATATATCAGATTGCTATAGAAAGAAAACCCCAGAGAAAGTAGAAAACTTCATAAATGAAATCATAATAATTATATTCTTGTCTTAACTAGTCCAATGTTCTCCAACTGAATTATGTATAAACACAAACAAGTTCTTGGCCAAAACAAGTGTCTCAAAATGCCTGGGAAGATAAAAAATTTTCAAACCTAAAGCACCTAAAGACCATAATTAGAATAAGTTTCTTACCGGCATCACGTCCCCTTTAGAGGCAGCAAAAGCACCTTAAGGTATGCTTCATCACAGATACATATGCCACTTTTACTAACTGCAATTATTCCAAGTTAATGTAAACACTGCATCCGTGGTAACTATCCATGTAGGACTTGGGACTTCCGAGAAATACAATTATATAAACACCAAACCAATCGAAATCTAGAATGGAGAGGGTGAAAGAGATCATCGATATGCTAACGTTTATATGATGATAAGAAATCAAGGGTTCAAGGAGAAATTCTCAGTTATTAATGAGATACACAATCATCCGAAATATTTCACACTTGTCCAGACATTTTTCTCTCCTAATATACCATTCTCTAAATCAACAGCTGGCAGCCTAGAGGACACTTAAGTTCTTTGAATGACGAAAAACTTTTGACAGCCTCTATGTGCCACTAGCATACAATCTGGTCCATTCTTTTGCTGCGGATTTCAAATAAAAGCAAGGATGAGAGGGGGAAATAAATCCATGGCTTCATAGCATCTACCATGTAGACAAGCAACCTTGGTTATCCAAAATGTATATATGACCACAGATCGCTCACCTGTCTCCACGGCTTCAGCCTCATTTGTCTTCCAATGTTTAGCAATGTTCTCAGAAAGTGGATCGTCAGGATTTGGAGCACTCAAAAGAGCTTGAATACTGGCAAAAAGACATAAAGCCTAGAAGTCACACATTATTAAGTTGCAGCACATAGGCATGCACACCCCAAAAAATTAAATGAAGATAGAGATGTGTGTGTTTACTTATAAATATATACATTGTTTTGGGTGGGTAACTGAGGGTTCAAATCATATTTATTGTTTTGGGTGGGTAACTGAGGGTTCAAATCACTCTTTTGAAGCTCATACCAGATGAAAAGCATGCAAAGAAAAGGCATAAGATCTTCAACTCAAACAGAAAGATCCATCTTACATGCATTAGAAATGTCCAAGTGCAATTATATTATTTTTCTCATAAACAAAATCATTTCTCGGGGTAAGGGAAATGGGAGCAACTCCGAGTTTGCAAACCTGACTACCAAGTTACAAAACATCCCAAACCCTTGCATAAGCAGCTTCAGCAAATTTGCTCAAGAACTCAAGATAAAAATGCAAAATACCAGATACCTTAAAAGTACAGTCCGAATTTGAAGTGCAGGACTCCATTTGTCTTTCAGAATATCAAGGCATATTCTCCCAAGCTAAACCAGAAAAGATTAGATAAGACTGGCAAGACAATCAACCAGAAGAAAAGAAAAGGGGATACAAAAAGATTAAGAGGAGGAAATAAACACCTTATCGATATTTGGATGGTAAATTTTTGTGAGAAACCGAACCTATTACAAAAATTTCAAAGACATTGTAAATAGAACAGCCATAGGAAAACCTGATCGATATTTATGCCTCACAGATTGCTAAATATGCAAACAAAGAGAAATGGAAACATTTATTGTTTTGGGGAGTCTCCAGGATCCCCTCACTTGACAAAATCCACCATAGAATCATTAGTGCACAATGTCACTCATCACCTGACACATGAGCAAGTTGGGCAGAAACCTCGTTGCTCAATTTTACATGAGCAAATTGGCGGTGTACCCCATAAAAAACCCTGCAAAGGCCTCATACGGAATAAGAGTATGCAAAGCAGTGGTCACGTACAAATTGCAACAATCAGGGGTACTGACAATGGGGAGATAGGCAACAGCCTAGAATGAGCCCAGATAACAGTTCTCACGATATGGTATAAGTCCTAGAATTTGCATGAAAAGAAACAAGTTATACCCAAAAGGCCTTTTCGAAGGCAACACTAGACCTTCAATAACTAAGGTATTTGTGGTATCTACCTTCGTCTTGTTTGGTCAATTTATGTCATATGATCTCTTGGTTGGCTAATAAATTTGGACGAGTTTCATACCCTAACATACAAATAATTGTCCACAGCTCGTGGCTTTCAAATTTTACCAGTTCTACAAGTATTTGCATTTTATGCTTTAGAACATATAAACTTTCTAGGGCTTCCATTACAGAGGAAACACCTCAAACTATTTCATCTTGTGAAGATGTTGGAAAGCAGCTGGCTTCTTTTTCCCCTTAATGAAGATAATGTCAGTTGCCAAAGAGAAAAACCAAAAAGCACATGCTTATGAGATATAGTAATCCTTTCCTTTGATGACGTTGCTGACTCTTTGCTCAAACATCTATAATCAGGTCAAGACATCCCCAATTCCAATTGTTTGCACATTGCCAGGAATCAATAAAATGTAAGTACACACACACACATTTTTTTTTTTTTTTGGGGGGGGGGGTGGGAGGGGGGGGGTGGTGGGGAGGGGGGAAGGAGGTTTACACACAAAATGTAAGTATTTAGCAGAAAGTTGAAAGAAAGGCTTGACAGAGATTACCTTTGGGGCAGCCATTGGGTATTCTTCAGGCAAAAACAACTCCAACTTGAAAACTCCACCTGGAAAAAGAATGTAGAGATGCAGGAATTGAAAGGAAAACTTATTTAGATCAATAAATGAATCATTCTGCAATAAATTCCCTCTCAAAATAGCCAAATGTGGTAAACTAAATTCTTAACATATAATTGTTCTAGACTCATCTACTTTAGTTATCTTACTCTGGTTTGCATCTTTCTAAACTTATTTATCATTTTCCACATCATTGTTCCTTCAAAGTCACTTAATGTTAACACACCTACATCATCTTGCTAGCAAGGAAAAAATATGCTACCAGAAAGCAAAAAACATGAGAAGTTTAGGGCCTTTTTGATTCCTCATTTTGGTATCGTTTTGGCGTCAAACAAACACTGAAGTGATATTAAACTGATACTAATATGATACCGATGAAAAACTGACAGTTTTACTCATAAAACTGACCAAACTAAACCAATACCGATACTGAACCGATATCAAACCGATACTGATAAAAAACCGACAATCCAAAAAGGCCTTAATATGAAACAAAAATGTGAACAAAAAACCATGAGTGAGATATGAGACCACAAACAAAATAACATCAAACAAAATACCCTTCAATGAAAGAAATCAAATGCCTTCTATAACATCTAATCATGATGCCTTGATTATCAAAAGAAAAGGCGATATCATTTAATTTAATATGACAAGCTAACCTATGCTTCATTTGGCTAAAAATCTAATACAGTGCTCATCAGAATGTGTCATGGACTCTTATTGCAAGCAAAGGTAAAAATCATGTCTTTCTTAGCGGTGTATCTCAACAAGAAAAGGTGGTACTAAGTCAGACTTTGGGTTTCCAGCAGGGTGATCTACCTATTAAATACTTAGGAGTTCCTCTTTCATCAGCAAAACCTAACAAATCTACTTGTCAAGTTTTAGTGAGAAGATTTAGTAAGCGCATCAATCATTAGACAAGCAAAACTCTCTCTTATGCAGGCCGCCTCTAACTGGTGAAAAGTGTGCTTATTTCTATCCAAGTTTATTGGTTTCTATTTTTACTCTCCCTCAATGCATCCAAAAGGATCTAGCATCGAAGATGAAGCATTTTTTGTGGAATGGAAGTGATAAAAAGAAAGCAAAGCTAAGGGATTGGGCTATGGTATGTAGACCTAAGAACCAAGGTGGTCTTGACATTTCTAACTTGATTCTGTGGAATAAGGCATCTCAACTCAAACATTTACGGTACCTTTGCTTAGATATCAGTGATTCTCTTTGGCCATCTTGGGCTCGTTCCGAACTATTAAAGGTAAGAACTTTTGGTCAATGAAAGTGTCTTCAACAACATCTTGGTCTTGGAAGAAGTTGTTACAGCTTAAACCCATTGCCCGCAATCTTCTTAAATGGGAAGTGGGTAGTGGTAATATCATATCTCTTTGGTATGATGAATGGCACCCGAAAAAGCCTTAGTGGAATGGTTTGGGGAAAAAGCAGCCTACTCTTCTGGATTCCCAAAAGAAGCTCACCTTTGCTATATCATCAATAATGATGGATGGGATTGGCCTATGGGGGAAATTCGGGAGAGGATCAAATTGGAAATTGGCAGTGGATTGTGGCCGAATATACATTTGGAAGATAGAATGATATGGAAAGATAATCCCTCAAGACAACTTTCAATAAAAGTGGCCTACAATTCCATTCGAGTTGAAGGTGCAAAGGTGTCATGGAGTAGCTTTATATAGTTCAAAAAGATAGTCCCTACACATTCCTTTATCATGTGGTTAGCAGTAGGCATAGGCAAAAAAACAGATTGAACCAAACTAATCCGTAACCAAACCAATCCAAACAGAAAATATGGGTTTTTTTTCATGGTTTGGTTTGAAATTTTTCAAATCCGAACCAATCCGTAAATTTATTTTTGTTGGAAGGTAAACCAAACCAATTCGTAAAACCGAACCAAACAGTTTTAGAAAAATATAATAATATTTTACTATATATTTATATGATTTCATCTGATATTTATTATTTGGTGAATATTAATTAAAATCAACTTATTCTTTTTTAAATTTTTTTTAAGCTTATAATATATATTTTTTTGTTCATGATGAGCTATCGTTTTTTTTTAATAGCTTTTAATTTTGTAAAGTATGTAATTTATTATCATTATAAACTTTCATTATGTATTAATTGTTTAATATATTTTATCAACTGGTCATTTTCTTCATTGATGAATTTTGTTGATAAATGATTTTTTATTTTAGCTAAATTATTGGTAGATAATTGACATGATGGTTATATTAAAAATCATAAATTATGACTTACTATGTATTGGTTAGTGAATGTATTTTATTAGTGGATAATTGATTTTATAGAGAACTATAGATTAAAAGTATGATGAATTTATAAAGTATTTTGTCGTGGTTTATAATATCAACTTTGTAAAATGATATAAATATTTAAGAATCTACACAAATGTAAAAAAACTAAAACAAGGAAAATTTTTAGTTAGAATTTTGATTTAAACCGTAATCCAAACCGAACCAAACCGTTATTTAATGGTTTAAAAAATTTATAATCCGAACCAAACCGTTACTTAAAGGTTTGGTTTGGGATGTAAAAAAAACCAAACCATAAATTATGATTTGGTTTGGTTTTAAGAAAAACCGAACCAAACTAATCCGTGCCCACCACTAGTTAGCAGCACAACAAAAGCTCTTGACTATGGACAAGCTTGTTTTGTGGGGTATTATTTCCCAAAATTGTTGTTTGCTTTGCTCTAAAGAGGAAGAATCTCACAACCATCTTTTCATGAAATGTGCCTTTGTTCACGAAATTTGGAAGAGCTTAAGGGAGGAAATCTCAGTTAGTAGTATCTCCTTTGGATGCCGATACTATAGAGGATCTTTTTAACTCTATTGGGCCTCGATTAAATCCTTCTTGGCAAGTCATTACTAGCTTGGTTATCTATTTTGTTTGGGAACGTAATGAGAGAAGAATAGGCATCGGCTCCAAAACTGCAAATGAAGTAGTTAGAGTGATTCTTAGTTATTTCTTTGTAATGAAAAGTACTCATGCTTTATAATGCCAAGATCTCGATCTTAGCACCCTTTTGATTTTTGTGGTGTTATGCTCGAGATTTTAGGTCTCTTGTGAGTCCTATAGTATTTTTGTATAGGTCCCTTTTGTTTTTTTTTTTTTTAATGAAATTATCTGACATTACCAAAAAAAAGAATGTGTCATGGACAGCAACTCACAAGGTATATTCTCTTAAGGTTGTTTTGGGCTCTTAAGGGATATTCTAGTTAACATATACTGCAGAGTAATCAGCCAATAAAATTTATATTCCCCATTTTCTATATCACCTCCTATTGGAAGGAAATCACAGGATATAACTCATCTTGAATTCCATTTTCTTAAGCTTGATAGGTTGACAATTCTTTATGCCTATGTTGCACAAATGCTCCTCTCAATTTTGGGGCTCCACAAATTCATAGGACAGTCTTGTATATTGGTAAATTTTAGATCCACATATATCTAATCTCAAAGCTTAAAACTATTGGATCTAATCTAGTTTTATATTTAATGGTTAGAACTCCCCTCACTTGTAAGCGGAGATTTTTATTGAAACACATCAAGCGAACCATTTATTTAGATAAAGGTTAAATGAATGAGCAAGAAATTTAAACTCAACAACTCCTCAAATACCGTGATAAATTGCAACCCCACAGGCCACAACCAAATGATCTAAAAACTTAAAACTCATAAAACTTGGTATAGTTTCATTTTATTGGTAAATAGTAACTCCAGTGTTGTTACATTGTGCAGTAAAGTACAATGATATGTGTTCCAAATAAAGCCATTATTCCAACAAAAATTACTCTCTTTTTTCCTCCCCTTATATATTGGTGAGGAGCACTCATAATTGATTGCCAACTGGAGAAATGCTGAAAAAACATCTTGTTTCTTTGGAGTTCTTTGTCCCGACTACTTATTTTATTTACCTCTCTTTCCTTCCCCACATACAAAACAATACTCACGATGGAGCACATTTACCGATGGCCAAAACCAAAAGCATATTTATTCATCAAAGAAAATGCAGAGCATTTGCCTTCATATATTTCATATGAACAAAAATATAAAGCTCATTCTGTACCTTCATAAGGAGATTGTGTTGGTCCAAGAATCATGACATTAAAGTATCGCATATTGTCTTCTGAAGGTGAAGCACTAATTCCAGGAGCTGCAAGCAAATTAAGAAACTTAGTAAGATAACGATGCAAATCTTTAATCAAGTAGAATCAAGCACACATATAAAGAAAGAAGAAAATAACAATAATGTGTTTGTTTCGTGGAAAATATGTTCCAAAATTCGTATCCATATAAGTTAGTTTATTTTAGTTTCCTTACGGTGTTTATGTAAAGTCTTTGTGAAAGTTTAGACTTTTCTGTACTGCCACATATCCCTTGCATTTGGATGTAAATAACTTCCTCATGATATAATTATTTACTTACTTTATGCTTCAAGTATCTATAATGGACAACATATTGATAAATCATATACATTCCATTTGAAGAAAATGTACTATAATCACTTCATTTAATAAAACGAGAACCATTATTAGGCAATATCAATGGAAATATCAAATAGTACAATTAGATGCTGGCTACAAACGTTACCTCTTGATAACTCTAACAATTAGTAGCTACCTTGTTGGAAATAGTTTTCAACCAGCAATAGATGCCCCTCGGTTATTACCTCACTAGCTGCATCCTTGCCCCAAGTGCAAAGATACAACTAGTAGCTACTATTTATCACTATTATCAAGGCCTATCACCATTGTTGTCTTTTCCCTCTTAACCAAGAAATATGGGGAACGCAGCGCCCGTGGGACCAACACTCCTTGCCAGGCCAAGGGGAGGAGGCCCTTGCCCACAGGGCCACAAAAACCTCCTCTAGGTTTTATTCCAGAGTTTTCATGGCAGAGAATCCACTCTGGAGCCTCAATGAAACCAAATCACCCCCTCACCGCAGTGCTAAATATATTCAACAGTTAAAGATACCAGATGTAACAAATACTAAAAATGTAATATATTTTTGTTGCAATAAAAGCACCCCACAAGATTGTTTTTTGTTCCATTACGTGACCCTCATACTTCATAAGCACAGCACAATAGAGTGAAAGTAACACAATGAAGCATCTCAATATGGTAATGGTCGCCATTAATGTCATGATATCATTTATAGAACTGTAAACAAATCATTTAATAAGCAAATTTCACTAAGATCTGAACAAAGAAGCATTCAAGGGAATAAATCAGGAAACCTACCGGGTTCACTAAGAAGTCGCTGAGTTTCCTGTTTAGCCACAGCAGAGTCAGATCAGCAATGAATAATCATGCAATAACATAAAATATAGCTTTCAACTTTATTACACACCAAACCATAATCACAACTTCTCACTATTTGGCCAACCAAAATTCCCAATTAACAGCCGCAATTCAAACTACAGTCATCTTCAGTCAAATCATTCTCCCGTAACTTAGCAATACACGACAAAAACTATCAAACTTTATGATATTCTTGACACTCTTGCTCAGCACAACCAATCTACATATACAAAAGCTTGCCCTCATTAAAAGCAACCAATAGAAAACCCAAGCATATCGAGAATCACAAAACTGTCAAACTTTTCCATTCCTTTGTATACATTTTCTCAACAACTAAACAACACACAATCAAATCACTTCAATTCATAAATAAAATCAACATAAATTGTAACACAATCAAGAATGTCTCCAAACGGTAGAATCACGGGTGTACGATTCTACGAGTACTGTACAATTCTACCAATTCTATATGTTCTAGTTACGACCTTGTACTACCCAATCAAATCAAATGATACCTAGCAACGATCAACTAAATACTGAGACACGCAAAACCCTAAATTTCCATCTCTATTAAAAACCCAGAAAACCCCAAAAGGAATGACTAATCCTCCCATGTAACTCATCAATCCAAGCTAATTGACACCTTATTTCACACTCGTGTATAAAATATAAATCAAAACATTAGAAATTGAAATGAAAAGGAATAAGAAAACTACCAAAAGCAGAACAAAGTTCAAACTTTAACATCAAATCATTTTCTATCCACCCAAAAAAGCATAGATCGGAAAGAATGAGAAAACAGAAGATAGCATAAATCGAGGAATTAGAGACGACCTTAATGATTCGACGGGGAAGATTACTGTTCGCCATTGCTGAGGAAAAGGTCGATTGAAGATTACGCAATGCAGAGAGGGAGAGAGAGAGAGAGAGAGAGAGAGAGAGAGGACTTTATATTTGCTTTTTTTGAGTCTTTGTAAGGAAATATGGTAGTAGTACAGCCCATACCCATAGATTTTTACGTGTAAGCTTTTCGGCTCTCACTTTTTCACTGCACTCTCTTCTTACCAGTTACCGCACAGTGAATATTTTTCGAGCCGAGTAGGTAAAGCAGGTAAGAGGGTTCGGTTTTCAATATAGTATAATAAGAATTTTTTAGTGTTGTACAAGTGTAGTGTTAAAGTAATGACTTTATGTCCAAAAAAAAAAGTAATGACTTTGATTAGGTATTCTCATCCCATTGCCACATTAGTATTATGCTACTGAAATTGTTGATTTGTTGACGACTATATAATACAATCGCGTGTTAATGATATACATTAATATATTGTTAATAAAAATAGTCATATATTAAAGTGTGGTGGTCGTATGATGACGGATAACAATGATAGGGTAGTAAATTTTTTATTGAAAAAAATTATAGGAGTGCAATAATAGATATGGATGGTGGTCTAATGCAATAGTAATGATAGTAGTTGTTGAACTTGAGAGTTCAATGCGAATTTTGATAAGACAATTTAATGCGCAATCAATTATTTATTTGTTATAAACTACACTTAATTAGTCATGAATATATAGTGTGTGTATTTTGTGCATGTTTATAGAGTTTTCTACATATTTGTAGCAAATTAGGAGCATGTCAAGGACAAAACAAGAGCATGTCAAGGGCAAAATAGTGACATGTTAAGAGCAAAACAGTGACATGTTAAGAGCAAAACAGAGCATGTCAAATGACATGTCAAGGATCAAGTCGAGGGTTAAGTTTAGGCCTCGATATATCAAGATTTATGCCTAGACACCCCCAAAACCAAGGCAAATATCAGAGTAATTATCGATGGTCAAATTTAAATCTCGACATATCAAAAGTTAAGGATCAACATGTTCAAATTTGAGGTTCAAAAGGCATACGTGTGAAAGGCTGTTGTGGGTCATGTTTGGGTACGAAAAGTAATGCGCGACGAAGCATTTAAGGCATGACAAAGCTGATGTAAACAAAAAAGAGCTGTTGGAGTGTATTTAATGCATAAAAAATTACAAACATTGTGTCTAACAGATTTTTAAATTTTCAAAGGGTGTTTATATACAAAGTCCAGAAGACCAACAAAAAAAAGTGCCAAATGATTTTACGAGTCATTAACTACGATCAAACAAATTCTTTTTCTTTGTTCTCTTATATATAATATTTGCAAATATTAAGAGAGAGTAAAATACTCTAGTGCTTAGTTCGTTTTATAGCTATTCATACAAAAGCACTTAGAGAGAGAAATGAAATATTTCTTATTTCCTGTGTATGTAATATTGCTCATCTTAAGCTAACTCTTTGAAATTAATATAGTGGTGGTAAAGACCTCGAAAGAGGCAATTTGATGAACCGTACTTTAAATTTTCAAATTTTTAAAATTCGATTTTTTGACAGAATACTCAAGATAGAATATTCAATTCATCCCACTCTTGAGTATTCCTATTATATATTTTCAATTGGTATCAGACTCTATCTCTATTTTTATACGCTTAACCACAAAATAGAGTAAGAATCATGGCTTCAAATACACTAGGATTTTTATAGGGATAAGCAATAAATAGACATCCACTTCTATGTGAGGGTAATTACCACTGCTAGAAGCATAAGATGAAAATATTTTTAAAAGCCCAAAACAGATTGATATGGAATGATATTGAAAATAAGCTATAAGCCCCTAGATTTTATGCTACATTTTATGCTCAAACCCTAAATCGAAAGTCAATAAAAAACCCTAAAGTCAACAAACCGATAACAAACCCTAGTGGGTTTAGATCTGGCAATACCGCGCTCTTAACTCCTAAACAATAAAATTGAGATAATTGTGGATTATAGTCTGTAATAATATAAGTAAGCTTAAATATATCAAATTCGACAAACTTTTGCTCATTTCGGATCCGAACAAGATCAAATTTTGAAAATCGTATCTTGGTGCATCAAATGGTAAAAATATTCCGATAACACTATTAGACTCGTAAAAATATAACGATTTCAAAAATATCAGTTTTATAATTTTTTGGTATCTAAAAATATCAGATATAGCCTATCTGTGCGTATTTTTTTACTACTGGTATTAATTTGTCTTATCTACTATTCATGATACTATTCTATACTATTCACCTATATCTACTTTTCCACTACCTATTCTTATATTTTACCATATCTATTTCTTACAGTTTACATTTCTCATATAACTTTACTCACATCATACCTTACACATTATTACTTTTCATTAACAAAAATATAAAACAAATATATCTCTCTCCCTTCTCCCTTCTCCCTCTAGAACCGGCGCCCCGTCTCCCATACCTTTATCTACTTTTTTCTTTTTTATTTTATTTAATTCACACTAATTCCCTCCACAAAATTCTGTAAATACCTCATCTCTCTCTATTTCTTTCACACACTCATTTGTCATAACAAAACACTCCCAAAATCCCTACTCAAATTCTCTCTCCAAAATTTCTTCTCATTTTTCCATATTTCCACTATACTCATACTACCACAACATCTCTTTTTCTGCCATCCACATCTCTATCTTAGATAAAAATTCTTACCAACGTCATTTTTCCATGTCATATAATTTAACATAACCATATTGTGTGTTTCCTAAACATATAAATCTTATGGAATCAACAATATGTTCATATTTTGTTCTTGTTCATATACAAATATCATTTTATGATTATGTTATTTTATTGTTCTTATATTGTTATAATGTTATTATGGTTCTAATATAACTTCTATATGATATTAAATATATTTATGTATGTATATTTATTAGAGAATATAAGCTCACTAACATAACCATTATTTATTTATTTATGCTTTGTAATTTATTTATTTATTCTATACTTTTATATTAAAACTAGTCTTTCTAGTCTTAGACTCGTCATCATCAAGTTAAAACAAATTTTCTTATTTCTTTTTTTTTTTTTACTTGCTCATGTCTAAGTCCAAAAGTCTTGAATCAAGTTAAAACTTCCAATACTTAATATTTATTATTTGTTTATCTCTATATTTTTCATCTTTTTTATTAATTATTTTTTTCATGTTACTTAGATATAAACTCATGTCCATGCATGATCATGTTGATTGTTGTCTTAACAAAAATAAAAAGTTCTTTCTTAAGTAAAATAAATAAATAAATAAGCTCAACACACTTTGAGAATGTACTTTTATCCTTTAGGAAAAGTTCCATTAAAATTTAGAACTTTGTTTCAACAAAATGCTTTTCAAAGGATTTTTTACAAAGATCACCATAGATTTTAGTGTTGTTAATATGTAAGAACTTTTCACAAATAAACTAAGAAATTCTTTACTGTCTTTTCAAACTACCATTAAGACATTAATGTTGATAATGATTTGCTATGAGAATTTTTCGTAATAAGTTTAATTATAAGATCCTCACTAACATTTCAATAAATACAAAGATCAAAACAAGTTTTTCAAGATAAGTTACAATCAACGCCCCAAGTAAAGTCTACTTATGAAATAAAATTAGTAGATAACTTGAAAATGCTAAAAAATTTTAATCTAAATTATCTTTTAAGAGTTAAGGAAAAATAATTATATCACACACTTAATGACTCAAAAATCTTTAAGTTTTATTTCCAACAACTTAAAATAAAATTGTCAGACTACACTTTTTCAATTATTAAGACAAGTTGTTTTATGAAATATTATTGGTCAAGACAACATCATTAGAATCATGTGTATAATATGAGTTGCATATGTATTAAAAAAAATTTCAACTATATAAATATCTATATGATTGCATCGAGATTTTTGGTTGATAAAAAGTTTGAAAAAATCATGTTTTAAAGGCTTAGATTTTCATGTCAGTTTTGTACAATGTCTTTTTGAAACCCAAATGACCTTTTATAATAAAAATAACCTTAAAAAGATATAGATATTTTTCGAGTAGGTGAAAAATGGCATATAATATGTGAAATTCTGAGTTAAAATGAGTAAATTATAGCCATTTTAAGTTGAAATTTCACCCCATACAAATTTTGACGAACTTAGTAAAATAGAATTTGCAAGTTTAAGTAAAACTTTCAAGAAATACTTATTTTTTGTATTTCTCTTGTTTAAGCAAAGTAGAGTCCGAGTTTCCTTATCCATAACACTACTATGACTAGAAGCTTTTTGCTACAATGGCCGAGTGAGTTTATTCCTTACGTATTTGCTTGTAGAATAGAGGCACTAGAAATGGGAAAAGATAAAATGAGAAGTACATGTACTTGACATACTTAGGTGAAATTATGATAGGTATATCGAGGTGGGAATTGTATATAATAAATGTTTGATTTAGCATAGAAATGATATGTCTAAAAATTCTATAATCACTCTTAAAATATCTAGTATTATGCCATGAGTACTTAATTAAATTGAATCATGCATATCACGTAGTGAATCACATTGCATTCATTACTATACACTTTGTGAGACAAGGGCAGAGTAGTGAGGTCCGTAGAGCCCGAAAATCTACTTTATGGCGAATGGTCGTCCTTATAAAATGGTAGGTAGACACCTGAATTAACTACATTTTAGGGTTAGTAGTGGCTTGCATGAAACTACAAAAATCTTATTTGCAAATCATGGTCTATATGGCCCGGAACACTAACACCTAACACCAAATAGAAGGGTAAATCCACTTAGCATATGATTCCCGAAAAATCATATGTATTGTTTGCTCACACGTTTGTTGCATCTCATATGCTTGTTTAAATACTTTATTTGTGGAAATAATTATCATTAAGCAAGTAAGCTTACCCTCTCTATTAGATATTTGTTGCAGCACCCCTACTTTTAGTTGATGCCCAGGGGATACTTTTCTCAGGTACTACCTTTTGGAATAAGGAGTTTTTAGATGAAGTCAAAGACTAGAAGTAGACTAAGACTTAAAAGTAAATCTCCGATGTAATTGTTTTAAATAGACTATGATGAATTATATCTTTTGATAGAGGAATGTCTCTTTAATATTTGTAAGACTCTTTATTTTTTATTTAAGATGCTTATGTTATGATAATCATTCTTAATTGCTATTATGAATATCTTTTTAAACAACTTGTTTCAAAGTTGGTCCTCTATGATCGTGGAGATACGCCTTATACCTGATATCGAAGCTTTTGTAATGACTAAGGTTGTCATACTTAAGCTTTAATATTGAGTTTGACGGATTGTTGCATTTAGGATACCCTTGAAGGCATGATAAGGGCCTTTTAAAATTGAAGGAAAATCAGAAGCAGATTTTACAAAAGATGATTGAAACAAGCTTGATTTAAACGAAATTGCTATGAATATTTTACATTATGGTTTAAACGAAAGTGACTTAATAGAATTTGTACATGTAGTTTTGCAAAAAAAAAATTAGGATGAGCTTGAAAAGACATATAAAGGAACATCCAGAGTTAGAGACATAAAACGAGTCTCTTATGTGGAGAGTTCGAAAATTTAAAATGCCTGCAAATAAAAATATTGATGAAATGCACAAAAGATTTATTAATATTATAAATCCTTGAAGTATGCTTTGAAAAACTTCACTAATTTGGAAATTAATTCTAAACTTCTCATATCACTAGCGAAAAGGATTGCCATAGAGAAAGCAGGATATCTCAACACCTTAAGCAAAGAGAAGCTTCTTGGTGTGCTCAAAACCCATGAGCTCATCAAGAAACAATGAAAGTAGCCAATAAGAAGGTTGTTGCTCTGAAAGCTACAAAACAAGATTCAAGTAATGAAGAACATGAAGATGAACAAGAAGATCATGTCTTGATGGCTAAGAAGCTAAGAAAAATTATGAGGCCAAAATCTAAGAAGATGGAGGATGATGACAGCTCCTCCAAGCATAAGAGGAAGGATGTGATCACATGCTATAACTGCCAAAAGCTAGGACACATCCAACAGTTTTGTTCACTGCTCAATAAGAGATCGAAGGAGGAGAAGAAGAAGGCTTACATGGCAATTTGGAGTGACAATGACTCATCATATTCAGATGATGAGAATGTCTGCTTCATGGGCTTAGATAATGAGGCATCATCTCCTTGCTCTCCTTCTTATAGTGAACTACATGCTTTGTATGAAAAAATTTGTAGTAAACTATCGAAAGTTGAAAAGAAAATAGCATGCTAAAAAATTTGATGATAGAAGTTAGAGAACAATTAGAAACTTTTCAACTGAGCATGAAGAAATTAAAGCTGATGATGAAAGATTAAATATTAAGAAAAAAAATCTAAAAATAAAAAATGAAAAGATGAATGCAAAATGCAAAACCTTGAAGAGTAAAAATAATGAATTAAATGAGAAATTAAAGGTTGAAAATGATCTACTTGATATTGAAATCAAAACTATAAAAGATAACAATGTTGCATGTGCTGAAAATTATAATAATGAAATAATTAAAGAGCTAGAATATTTGAGAAATGAAAAAAAAAAAAGTTGAAAACCAACTTAATGGCTCAAAAACCACAATAGCCAAATTCATAAATGGAAAGAAAAATTTGCACACACTTCTTGGAAGCTAAAAGTGTGACTCAAACAGATTTGGAATTGGCTACAGTGAACAAAATAATTGCAAGTCCATCAAAACAAAATTTATTAAAGCTACCTATGGGACATGTGATTATTGTGGCAAACAGGTCATATTGCACATAATTGTGCAATAAAAAATTATGTAAATTTGAGTCATAAAAGCCAGTTTGTTTGAGTTCCAAAAATTGAAGTTTTTGTACCCCATAACTGAAAAGGACCTAAATTCAAATGGGTAACAAAGAAGTAATGGTCTATTTTGCAGAGATCCTCAAATGGAAGTAATACATGGTACTTGGATATGGCTGTTCAAGACACATGACAAGAGATGTGTCAAGTTCACATCGCTAGACTTGAAGGATAAGGGAGTGTTACCTTTAGGGATAACAGAAAATCTACAGTCCTAGGTGAAGGTAACATTCTCATTAACAAAGATTTATGTATTAAAAATGTTTTGCTTATTGATAATCTGAAACATAATTTGTTGAGTGTTGGCCAATTGTGTGACAATGGTTTTAAAATAACATTCTGCCAAAAAGTGTTCTATTAAAAGAATCGATAATAACCGAGCATGTTTTGAAGGATATAGATAAGGAAATATTTACAAAATCAATTTAGATGAGTTCAAATCTTCAAATGAAACTTGTCTATATTTTGAAAATGACAATAGTTAGTTGTGGCATAGAAAATTAGGACATGCTAGCATGGACATCATTTCAAAACTCATTAAAAAAGATCTTGTTAATGTTTACCAAAGTTAAAATCTTAAAAGGACAAGATCGCCATGCATGTTAAAAGGGAAAACAAACTAAGATTTCCTTTAAGTCTAAGGATATCGTTTCCACATCTAGGCCATTATAACTTTTGCACATGGATTTATTTGGTCCTACTCAAACCTTAAGTTTGGGAGAAAAGAAACACACCTTGGTTATTGTTGATGATTTTACTAGATATACATGGACTTTCTTCCTTGCGTCTAAAGATGAAACAAATCATATCTTTTTTAGATATTGCAAGAAAGTTCAAAATGAAGAAAGTCTTAACATTGTTACAATTCGAAATGATTATAAGGGAGAATTTGAAAATCATGAAGTGGAAAATTTTTGCAATGTTTTTGGTATTGAGCACACTTTTTCATCTCCTAGAACCCTATAACAAAATGGTGTAGCCAAAAAGAAAAACAGAACTTTGATTGAAATGGCTAGAACATGTTGTGTGAAAATAATTTGCCAAAATATTTTTAGGCTGAAGTTGCGAATATAGCATGTTATATTTCTAACAAAAGTTTTATGAGGCCTATTATAAAGAAAACCCCCTATAAGCTTTGGAATGAGAAAAGGCCTAACATATCATATTTTTATCCTTTTGGCACAAGGTGCTATATCTTAAACAATGGTAAAGACCAATTGGCTAAGTTCGACTAAAAAAGTGCTGAAAGAATTTTCTTAGAATATTCCTCGACAACTAAAGCTTATAGAGTTTTTAACAAAAGATCTTTAGTTGTTGAAGAATCTGTTCATGTTATATTTGATGATTATTTGCCTAATGCATGTTTACATGATGCTATTGATGATGCATGTGTTGATTTGAATAGTATTTCTCTTGAAAACAATAGCAAAGAAGTTAATGAACAAAAATTAGATGTTGATATGCATGAATCTGATAAATGTTGATTTGCCTATATAATGGAAGTATGCTAAATCACATCCTAAAGATTTAATAATTAGAGAACTTCTAATCGTGTGCAACAAGATCATCTTTAAAGAATTTAAGCATTCTGGTTTTTCTATCATAGTTTAAACATAAAAACGTTGATAAAGCCTTAAAAGATGAATTTTGATTAATGCAATACAAGATGTGTTAAACTAGTTCACATGAAATGATATATGGTTTTTGGTTCCTAGAACTGGAATAGATCTATTATAGGAACAAAATGGGTTTATAGAAACAAGCTTAATAAAATTGGTTTAATAACAAGAAATAAGGCTAGATTGGTTGCTAAATGTTATAATCAAGAAGAAGGAATTGATTTTGATGAAACCTTTGCTCCGATTACTCAATTAGGATCCATAAGAATGCTTTTAGCTTTTGCTGCTTTTAAGAATTTTACTTTTTTTCAAATAGATGTCAAAAGCACCTTTTTAAATTGTTTTACAAAGGAAGAAGTCTATATAGAGCAACCACTTGGTTTTGAAAATAGTGATTTCCCCAATCATGTTTTTAAATTGAACAAAGTTCTTTATAGACTAAAGCAAGCTCCTAGAGCTTAGTATAAAAGACTAAGTAGCTTCTTATTAAACAACAGTTTTTCAAGAGGTAAAGTTTATATAACTTTATTTATTAAAGACCACAAGTCTGATAGATTAATTATTCAAATTTATGTAGATGACATTGTGTTTGGAGCTACAAAAATGAGTCTTATTAAAAATTTTGTTATGTCCATGAAAATGAATTTGAAATGAGTATGATAGGGACATAATTATTTTCTTGGTCTCCAAATCAAAAAAGCCAAAAATTCAACCTTAATCAATCAAGCTAAATATGCAAGAGATTGGTTAAAAAGATTTAAAATGGATAATTACATGTCAAAATCAACACCTATGAGCACAAGTATTAAGCTTGATAAAGATGAAAAAGGTAAAAATATTAGTAAAAAGATGTATAGAGTCACAATGGGCAGTTCATTGTATTTGACAACTTTTAGACCTGACATCATGTTCTCTGTATGTGCATATGCACAATTTCTATCTTGCCCAAAAGAATCATACTTAAATGTAGTAAAACAAATTTTTAAGTATCTTACTGGTTAGCACGATTGAAATTGGCTTCCAGTATCCAAAATTTACTTATTTCAATCTTAATACTCTGATTCTAACTTTATTGGATACAAAATAGATAAAAAAATTACAAGCAGCACTTGCTATTTTCTTGAAAATTCTTTAATACCTTGGCACTCAAAGAAAAAAACTTGGTTGCACTTTCAACTACTGAGGATGAGCATATTACAGCCGGTAGTTGTTATGCATAAATTTTATGGATGAAACAAACCTTGCTTGATTATGGTTTGAATTTCAAAAATGTTCTAATTCTTTGTGATAATACAAGTTCTATAAATTTGACTAAAAATCCAATCCAACACTCAAGGACCAGCATATCGAAATTAGTCATCATTCCATTAGAGATCATGTTCTAAACAAAGATATTAACTTCGAATTTATTGATACAAATAATCAGATTGCTGATATTTTACTAAACCCTTAAGTGAAGATTGTTTATACACTTTAAGAATAGAATTAGGAATGATCAAGCAAGATGAGTGTTAAATAAGTTGCTAAATATGATATATGCCAAAAAATCTGGACTGTGCTTGTTTTGAATCTGTTAATCTGTTTCTGTGACGATTTGTTTTGATTGGTGCATATTTGGTTTTGTGAAGATAATGATTTAATGTGATTATAGATATGTAAGCTTACTATTTTTTGATGAAGTCCTCATGTGTATAGGCATTTGTGGTGAAGTCCTATCAGAGTGTAGACAAGTGTAATGAAGTCTTATGTGAACATAGGCGTGTGTGTGAAGTCTTATCAGTATATAGGCAAGTGTGGTGAAGTCCTACCAGTATATAGGCAAGTGTAGTGAAGTTCTATCTGTGTATAAGCATGTGGTGAAGTTCTATTTGTGTATAGTGTGTGGTGACGTCCTATCAGAGGATAGGCAAGTGTGGTGGAGTCTTATTTGAGCATAGACAAGTGGTGTGTAAAGTCCTATATTGAGCCATCTGTTTGAGCTATGTTGCACATCTATGCACCTCTCCTTATTTGTATATATTTAATATGATATGTATGTATTTTTTATTAGTACAAAAGGGGAGAAGTGGGTGCATAATTGACAATATGCATAAAGTATGTTTTGATGGGGGAAAATTTGACATATTAAGTGTAGTTTCTATTTTTCCAAAGTCAAGCATCAAGAATCTATTTTAAAAACTGGAAAATTGAAAATTTTCTTAGATCCTGGATGCTTAATTGAGAGGGAGTATGTTATGGTGCATATGAGTTAATTGTGCATAAATTGTTCTCATCAAAAAGGGTGAGATTGTTGAACTTGAGAGTTCAATGTGAATTTTGATGAGACAATTTAATACACAATCAACTATTTATTTGTTATAAGCTACACTTAATTAGTCATGAATATGTGTGTGGAGTGGGTGTGTGTGTATTTTGTGCATGTTTGTAGAGTTTTTTTGCAAACTTTTAGCAAAATAAGAGCATGTCAAATGCAAAATAGGAGCATGTCAAGAGCAAAACAGGGGCATGTGATGGGGATCAACTAGCGTCGAGTCTTCAAGAGACAAAGTCCAATGACCCATTGCATGGTATTGGAGGACCAATGACACGACCTAAAGCTAAACGAATGAGAGAAGCCTTGCATGATCTAATCATGGAGATTCAAGAGAAGAAGCTCGCAGAACGTGATTCATTAATCTCATAAAAGTACTAGGTGTGTTTGTTAAACCGAAAGGCATTACCATTCACTCATATAAACCATGCTTAGTTTTAAAAGCCGTTTTCCACTCATCTCCCTCTCTCATATGAATTTTTGGTGGGTTTTATAGATACAGTCCAATTGCTTCAAAACTCCAAACTTATATTTAGTTTGAGTTTTCCCCTTCTCCTCCACCATCATAGCAACTATGGTTACTTGCTTATTCTAGACAAGCTAATCTCCTTCTCTTTGTCCTTTATCACATATAAAATAAGAAAGTTTCTTCTTTTATTGTTCCCTTTCATTCAAGAAAGCCTTATCCTTCTAGACCAAGGCTAGGCCAAGGTTCTCTTACCTCACCTATTTCATGGCTACCCTTCTTTACTCTTACATTAAACTTTATAAGTCTTTTTATTGCAATAAAGTCTTTGGCTAAAGCCTGGATAATGAGCCTTATCAGCTCTATTTGGCCCACCATTATAGCCATCACATAGAACACATATAGTGTTCTTACCAGTCATATTACAATAATATTTATGATAAATTTGCTCAATTTGACTCAATTAGATGGCCCATTATCCAATTGCATCACTTCCACTTGAGCTTCCTTCTTAATGTTACTTAAATAAAATTTGGTTTGCATTTTAACTTTAAACTCTTCCCATGTTCTGAATGCTCAACTCTTTGTTTAGTCCCATCAAATTATATCCTCTATCATAACATAGTTATGTCATCTAGGAACAGGGAGACACTCTTGACCTTAAATTCATTGTCCAATACACCAACAGCATTAAAGTATTTTTGTAGGATTCAAAGAAAGTTATCTCCCTAGCAATTTTAATCAAATATAAACCATGGGTTTTACAAGTTTACCCATGGCATTGCCTTAACTTAAGGCACTTCATGCTCCAACTTTAACTAACCTTTGGATACATGCCCTTAACTCCTGCATGTCCCTTCTCAAGGAACCACTACCTTTTTCTAGGTGGCATTATGTTACTTTAAGTCACTTGCAACTAGATTGATGCCATCAACAATAGAGCTTCTTCTCAAGCTTTTTGGAGTCCTCTTCTTCGCCGTAGGCATGGTAGTGATCGATTTTCTAACTAGTTAAACTAAAACCGATCCATTATTAATGGTTAACAATCTTGATGGTTAATCGTTTATTTCATTTTTTTTTGTTTTCGATTTTTAATCATTCAATATAATAGTTTATTAAAAGTGTAAAGACCCAACATATTTAATTCTCACATTAAGCACGCTAAGTCCCCAACCACATATAACTCATATGAATTATACGTAAGGTTGTCTTAAAAGAAGGTGTTTATGTTAAACATTACTACTCAATTTTAGCTCATGAAATCATTTAGTTAGATTCTAGCAACAACTAGAATTAGCAGCGGAAATAAATTTTATGAAACAATTTCGAAATAAAGACATTTCAAAACTTCCACTCTCTCAAGTGGAAAATTATTCGATTAAACAAAGCTTTGCAAAAGTTAAATTACAAAACATGAGCTCTACTATGCTTCTTTTAAAGAATATAACAAGTTTAAATCATAAATCCAGCTCTCACTAATACAAAACAAAAAGAAATAAAATAACTAAACTATATCAACGCTCCCACTCACTTCACTCATCCACAAATTCTCTCTGAATCAGCACAAGCACCTAAAACCTAAGTCAAGCATCATCACATCAATCATCATCAATCATCTCATCATCAACTCCATCGACAACAACATCATCATCTTCATCAAATCATCATCAAACATCACCATCATCCTCAATATATCACCTGGAGAAAAGAACAATAACAACACTAATGAGCCGAAGCTCAGTACACGGTAATATAATCATACACGGAGTGGCACGCAAGCTTAACTAAATGCAATGTATCAATTCACAAGTTATTATCTTTCCATTAAAATAAACAAATCAACAATGGAGCACTCACACTCCAAAACAAGCCAATGGAAATATGGGGGTCCTGAGTAACAACAGCTGCTCATGGGGTTAATATAAGCAGTCCAAATACCTATATCCCCTGTATCTATTCCATAAAAGTAATCTCATCTAGACTTTGTAGCCGTTACTTAACTTAACTTAACTTAGTCCACAACATGAATCTAGTTCACCCGTTCTCATAAACGTTGAACTAAACCATGGTATTTCCCTCCAAGTTTAAGCAAACGTTATACAGATACTATACTCTCCATCGATCACCTACTTAATCATAAAAGAATCGCTATTACATCATAGCGTACCATTGCATCATGGTAAAGTCATTGCATCATGACTAAGGTTAAAGCGCCTAACTACCATATCATTACATCATGACAAGGTTGCCGCTCCTCGAACCAAATTCAACGTTATTAAACCGAGTTTAAGTTCTTAATCCATTTTAGATGCCCACTTAACATCCAACACGCAAGTTACTGCATACCTTAAATATGAAATCCAAACAGAAACAGAAGCTATCTTAGAAGATAGATCAGAAACCGTCTCAAAAGATATGTCAGATATCCAACATTATTAAGGAAAGAACTCATATAAGAAATTAAACTAACATCCACTTTTATCAAACTTTTATTAAACTCTATTTGATCAGATACTAATGTGGAACCCCACTATAGCTGCGAATATCGCTCCACCAAAATATGGACAGTTCTCCTTTGTCTGTCAAAATAATTCTTTTCACTTTAATTATAGTTTCTTATCACAAAACATAACATATACAAAGCATTCATACATAAAAGCATTCATATTCAAAGCAAATAAACATTTGAAACAACTTATTGCTTATGTTATTTAAAGATCATCCTAATACATTCATTTAAGCCAATTATTAGCTATTAAACTCATTTTAACTTAATCTAAGCCAAATTAAAATTAATCATTTAATCTAAAACTAGTTCAAGTTGATTAAACTTAAGTAATCTAATTCCTTTTAGCTAATCCAAGCTCATTTAATCAAGTTGAACTTAGATTTATTAACTAAGTTCATTTTATATCTAACTTCTATATTTAATTTAACTATTTCTTAAATCTATAAATCTACTTATCTCATGTTTAATTATATCAGTCAACTTACATAACATATAAATCATCATACAAGGTCAACTCATACATACAAAGATCATATTTCAAGCTTTGGAAAAGATTTGAAGATGATTTTAGAAATTAAATTCGAAACAGGAGATATGCCGGTAAAAGTCTGGAGTTTAATGCATCAACGCCGGCAGTGCTGAAGTCTACGCCGACAACGGGCTGCTGGTGTTAAAAATTTAAACTCTGTGAAGTTTAGGCTTCAAACCTACGCCGGCAGTGTTGATACTCAAAATGCCGGTGTTCAGTTTTTAAAGGCAACACCAGTAAAAATTATTGCAAGTGCCGGCGTCGTTCAAAAATTGGCTTCTGATCACTTTGGTTCAACCTTCAACGCCACTAAAATTTAAGCTAAAGCCGGCGGTGTTTCTGACGGCGTTGAGGAATTGGTATTTTGATCATTTCAATACCGAGTTCAATGCCTACGGCGTTGAAGTATCAGATGCCGGCGTACGTAACAAAACATGCTTTTGACAAAAGCTTGTTTTCGAAACTTAGGTTTTGCAAAAAATTTAACACTTCTAAACTTCTCCAAATCACTTTCTAAGCTTTCTAAACTTGATATATGAAATCCTCAACATCAATCATCCATATTCAACACATTAAACAACATACAATTCACTTCAAACACTAACAACTCTACATCACTATTCATCTTCCTCAGTCTTAAACCCAACTTCCAACAACCATAACTTCAATAAACATATATATAAACAACACTCTCATCCCAAATCAACATGAATTCATCAATTATTAACTTAAACAACAAATAAAACAAAGATAACTTGAAGTGGAAAACTTAGCTTTTAGAGAAACATGTAATTTCTTCTTCTATCTTCATTCCTAACTTTGACTTCTCCTTTAGCTTTGTTGAATTTGAGATGAATTGAAGAAGATTAATTGAAGAAAGAGAAGAGAAGAGAAGAAGAAAGAAGAAGAAGAGAAGAAAAAGAAATGGGAAAAGAAAACATAAGAAGAAGAAGAAATGGGATGGCAGGGGGAAAAAATAAAAGGGAAGGATAAGGATAGATTTTATGATATTTTATAATAGAGGTATAGATTTAGAACTATCAGATCAATATCTATAGTTCCAGAAGTATTTGGAAGCTGATTTCTGAACTAATAGGTTAGAAATTAAGAACTTAAACTAAGAACTTAATTTAGGAATTTAATTTAGATACAAAGATATTTAATTTGAGTTCGGATTTAAGAACTGATATTTTTATACAAGAAAATGAACTCAAATTTTACTAAGATTTAGGAATTAGTGTTTAGGTTAAGAATTAAGAGTTTAGGAATCCTCTAAACAATTTAGAAACATGTTTAGGAGATTTAGAATCAAAATTTCAAATTTTATTTAATTAATTACTAATCTAACTTTGTCTACTTGTCTATTTATATCCTATGGTTAATTTAATTCGTTCAAATCTATCTAAACCTAATTTCTAATATTTGTGAAGGTTTGGGGTATTTCAAAAATCACTGTTAACTGTATTTTAAGTTATAACATTTTGTAACTTAAATAATATAATTACATTTAAAAATTGTAAATCAACAAATCAAATAAAAAACAAAACTAATAACTTAGGTTAATACTAGTTCATAAGCCATAAATTTCAATACCAACATTACAAAAATTAAAACTTTGTGTCTTTACCATATTCCAAATCACAATAGAGTAACACTTTCTTGTACATAAATGTTCCAATCAATACGTGTCTCAAATTACAATAATTCAATAATCCTAAGTTGAACACTTTTTTTTTTGTTTTTGTATTCTCTAGATTACACACATATTCATAAATATTACTTATATTAATATAGTATACATATGCATGTATATTTCGAACCAATTAACCAGAATCGTCAGTTTTTGCCTATCATAAACTGAAACCAAAAACAAAAAGAAAAATTAAAAACTAAAACCCTAAGCCAAAATAGGAGGGTTGGTCAACCATATTTTTCGGATTAGTTTTCTGATTTTGATTCGATTTTTTGGTTTCATTGGTTTTTTTTTTACATCCCTACTTAGTCAAGTTGTGGCTAACTAGATCTACCCAGCCTCCTGGGCTATTAGTGACATCTAATTCCCTATGATATTTTATTTATTAGCATGGTTGTTAAAATCGCGATTTTATTATTCATCTGAGTCAGTAAAATCGGTAGAATCGTATAAAGTCGTAAACATATAAAATCGTATATCTAAATTCATAATTTTACCTAAAGTCTACACCTTAATAATTTTACATCCATTTTAATTAAGAAAAAATATATGAAATTATAAATTCGTAAAATCATATAATTAACTCGCAATTTTAACAACCATATTCATTAGACTTGTGCCACCATTAATTCCTATTTATTAGAGTTGTGCCATAATTAATATACCTAGCCATGGTGCACAGTAACAGTTAAAGATAAAAAGTATAAAAAGATGTTACAACAAAGTTATCACACGTTACTGGGTGGGACTTGGGTCAAATCACTTATAGGAAAGATGCAAGATCCATCGTTGGATCTTACAATAAAGTTGTAGGTTTGTTTAAAAAATTGTAGGTGTAGTAGGTTATGTATAAAAGTTATAGGTTGTAAAATATAAGTAACTTGACCCAAGTAGGTCCCACATACTATTGCTATGATCAAGTTATAAAATACTTACTTATTGTATGTTGATGTGCCATGAGATTAAATAGTACATTATGATTTCTTAAAATAAACAAAATAGCAAAAAGTTATATACATTTTTATGTATGGCAAGATCAATGAGAATAGAAAGATGTGTGAAAAGAGTCATCACACACTTAAGACTATAACTATCAGTCAACCGTGCTATTATTAATAATCATTACTCATCATGAATAGTGCACTATAATAATCACACAGACTTGAATTGTAAGCATATCCATAGTTTCAACTTCATGTTTTTTAATTTTGCTTTTTAGTCGCCTCAATGCATTTGACAATAACTATGATAACCTTTAGGTACACCAAGCCATGTTTTATTGCATCTTAGTGATTTATAATACTTCCTACTTGGAAAAAAGATCATTCAATCTGATAATTTATAGAAAACTAACTATCTAGATGTTGTTTTGAAATGTTGCCACCATGAATGAATATTTATATTTTGTTTTGCTTAGGTATCTTTTATGTTGTTCAATTAAGGTAGGTTAAGCTTTGGCGGTTTTTCAATTATGAAACTTGATATCAAAGGTCATAATACTCATAACTAAGTAAGTGTTGATGTATTGCTTTAATTATTTAATATTACTATGGTCACTCCCTGAGGGTACGCTAGTAGTATATATACCACACATATATACTATTACCAGTTTACCACTAGAGAATGACATATTTTCAAACAAACAAAACATTTTAGTTTTATCGATAAGAAATAACAAACACATGTAAGCTATGAATAAGTAAAATATCTACCATCACATGTCTTGAATATCATAATAATATTACAAACCATAATTCTATTCTATAGGTCTCGAAATACATAAGTTGATAATTCAAATATTAACTAACTTATAACTAGGAAATAAAAGTAAATAACTTATCCTAAAATATCCCATATTCTTTCAGCTTCTAAAATTCTTATTGGAGCCATATTTCTAGAAGATACAAGCTATGGTTAGAGTGTCAACCTGAAAGGTCTTTAGGGATGTGAGCGAAACCACGGGCTCAGTGAATAACCAAACATATTACATATCAAGCATGTTTATTAACAAATCATATGTAATGTAACAAACAAGCGTATGCACATATATAAGCTTGGATGATCTAGAATCTAAATAGGAAAAAAAAATTATGACCTCTTTTTAGTTTTTAGGGTTGAAAAACATTTACTTAATGACCCATCTGCCTAGGAGAGACTAAGTACACGGAAAATCAATGATTTCTCATTTTAGGATTATCACTTTAACTTTAGGATATTTTAATTGATCATTTTCTGCATCATATCTTATAAATTCTCTAAGTATTAGCAATTTCAAAGAGATACCATGGGCGGCATTCTTCGTTATCACTTAGTTTCGTGGAACCAATAGAACATAAATAATCTTGGAAGAACTAACATTTTATAAAAACTCAACTTAACAGAGAAACAAAATACTAATACGTAGCAGGCTATTACCCATTTAGAAAATGCAATAGTGTATTTCGTGTAATGCATTAATGTTTTAATTATAAAGCCAATAATTTTTAGTCTGGTTTATGGTGATCATTATTACACACACAGCATATAATATGCTTTTCAAATCATAAAACCATCAGTATTATTACTTTTATTATCTTGGTTTGTCAATCAAACAAACAACTCACAACACATACTCAGTAATTTCCACAACAACCATATTTTTATCTTTGCGTTACATATGTCGTTAGTTACAAACAAAACAATGTAATAAGTCTGAGTTACTAACTTGTTCATAATGGCTAATCGTAATAGTCTTTAGGAAAATCCACTAATTGATTAGTATCACCTATTGAGATGAATAAAAATATTCATCAATAAAACATATGTTGTATAACTAAACTTCTACGAGTGCCTAAGTGTTCCATATTGATATTTCTATTACTTATATTAGTCTTTTAAGGTGATGATCCTATGATATCAGATATTTATTTTCATGCTGCTGGTCTTTATCTTAAAGTATTTTATTTTTATTGGTAGTTATAGAGTTTGTATTTAATAACTCAGTACTTTGTTACTTTTATATTGTTCATTAATTCATCCATTTTATGGTAACTGATATTTCTTTGCTATCATTTAGTTTCATCGTATTTCTCTTGATCTACTTCATATTATTATCTTGTTGTTTTTAGGAACCACAATATTCGTAATTTTAGCTTATTTTAAATTTCCATTCCTCCATATTTTATTTATGTAAAATAAGTATCAAACAATTATTGTAATATATTCTTATTTGTTTATTATAATAATAAAAGTATTTTGTATTTAAAACGATTGTTTAAAGTTTAACACTAAAGGTTTATTAAACATACTAGTATTAAAATATTATTTATTTACTTATTACTATTCTGTCATGTTTCTTTATATATATATATATATATATATATATAATCTGTTATGGTCGAAATAGACTTTGTCTAGAGAAGTTTTGCATATATGCTGGCATCTTACACCATCGGCATTTAACTAGAAGATGCCAGTGTTCGTATAATTTTTTACATGTTCTCAATTCTAGTGTAAGCCAGCCTTGAAGGCCGCCTATGTTGCCGGTGTAGAAATTTACGCTACTGGCGTTTGTTCAAATCATGTAAAAAAATTTAACATAGCTTCTATTTTTAGTACATGCCGACTTAATAACGCTGGCTGACCATGTATGCTACCAACGTAGGGCACGTATACTGTCGGTAGATATTGTTCATCTTCTTCCTCGTTTTTTTTTTTCATCCGTAACTTATTTTCTTATTTTATATGTATATTATACTTATACTTAAACTATTTCTAAGTGTTTTTCAATGTTCCACAAGTATTTTTCACGACATAACAACACATATATCATCTTATAATCCTCATATTTGTGATTTCTTAACTTCTATACATCATTATCACATATATAGAGTGTTAAGGTTGGATATTAGCTTGTATGAGCTGGTATGGAGGTATTAAACCCTTCCGCAAAGCTTGAAACAATCATAGATTGATAGAAACATTGTTTAAGCTAATGTTTAACACTTAAACTAACTTAAAACGAATTTACCTTACCTTTGTTTGCTTCTTTCCTATGCTTGAGTTAAGCATTGTTAAAGCTTGTTTTAATGGTGGTGTTTGTGAGTGTTTCTACTGCTATTTTAGGCTATAGTTTGTGTGGTTTGAGGGCTCATGTTTTGGTGTAAATTAAGGGTTTTGTTTGTTGCTCATTAAGGGTTACATACATGCACGTGCACGCACACACACCCATACACACACACACACACACACCAAAGGCAACCATTTTCTTCAAGAGTTTTCAGCCAAGAAGAAGAAAACTTCCACCATAATTCAATTTATATGCCTTGCCTTCTTTGTATTTAATGAGGTGCTAACTTGGCTCGTTTTGATTTATTTGTGTGTTGAATTTATTGACTTTCTTGGGCAATTTGTTGATGATTTTCGGTTGGTATAACTCTAAGAAAATCTTAGATGTGTATTTTGTACAAATTGCACCATGTATGTACATTATGTATCACAATATTATTTAATTAATTATTTAGCTCAATTTTAGAGTAGTTTATTAAGTTAAATGGGTACAAATATGTCAGTTATTTAGGAGTTCTATCTCCAAAATTTTATTTAATTCTTCTATAAATTTTCTAAATTATTATTGAGTTCAAACTTAAGTTTAAAGTTTATGCGATTAATTATTTTTAGGATTTTATCTTACGCGATTAGGGATTTCTAAACTTAATAGGTTAATTTTCGTTTTAATCTCTAAAAGATTTAGAATTCTCTAACTTGAACAATATGGTGATCCAAATATTTATTTGAGTCTATATTGTTAGTTATGATCTATTTTCTTTTTTTTTTTTTATTCTTATTATGTATTTATAACCCTAACGGTTCATTCTTAAAATACAATTTTCTAACTATAAGCTTTTTGATTATTTACTTTCTAATACACTTGAAATATCATTTAAATTATTTATATACTTTGAGTTTTTAATACCAGCTTCGAAATCTTATCTTTGGTATCTGTTACTATCTATAGAACTTTGTTTTAGGATTTAAAGATATATATAGGTTCAATACTACTTGTGGTTTTAATCTAAGATCTTTATTGAGTCCTACCTTAACATTCTATTTTCTATATTTGCATTTCTATTCATTTCTACTTGTATGAAAATTCTCGAGGTTTATAACTATACATACCTTTACATGCATACTATTATATTGTTACCTAGTAAATTTGATGTCTCAATTTTAATTCTTCTTGACATTTCAAGCTGCTCTTGCAAACCCATTTATAGTCCTATGTATGGATCAAAGTATGCTACGGTAATCATTTACCAATTTTAGAATTCATACCAAATTTATGTATATGTGATAATTATATATTAACACATATCATTTATGGTATTTACATCATTAATCTTAATAGGTTAAACCTTGATTTAAGATAAAAAAAAGGGAATGAAAGAAAATAAAGAAGGTAAAACACATCGATGAGAAAAAAATAAACAAAAAATATATTAAGTTTAATTATGTGATTCGTTATTATGAGATATCATGGCAAAAATAATTAAATAAACAATTTTATATAAAGTAAAGGTGAATGACTCCTGTCTACCTAGTTGTGTATGCTATGGTAGTTATTTTGCATCTACATATACTTAGTTGTATTTACATGTAGTAATACGTTATAAACAAATGAAGGCCTTAGAGTAATTGATATTTTTTAACATATAATTGAATAATCTCGTACTTTCAAAATTAACTCTAGTACTTGCTTTGCACTCACAAGATTTGTATCATACTTTCAATATCGACTGAGGAACCTACCTCATACTTTAAAAACATACTATAAAAATCTACTTCACATTTTCAAAACCTATTTGACAAACTCACTGTACACTTTCAAAATTAACCTAAGGAATTTGATGATCCACATTTTCAAGGCTAATTTGTTGAAGAATATAACTTCACACTTTTAGGATTGAATTTAAGTAGCATTATAAATTCACTCTTTTTAAATTAACTTCATGAGATTTTTTGGGTTTTGACTTTCAAAATCAACTCTAGGAAGTGTTAGGATCAATACTTTCAAAAATAACCTCTAAGGTGTATATAGGGGTTTAAATTTTAAAAAGTAAATTAGAGTTTGACTCCATATGGTTACAGTTGTAGGTCTCGAAATGGCAAATAAAGGGGGGGGGGGGGGGGAATGAGGGAGAAAGGGGGAGGGAGGTGGGTGGTGTGGTGGAATTGTTTGTTAAAAACTTTTTCTCAAAAAGTTTAAATTAAACACTTTTTAATTAACTTTATTTATCAAATTAATTGCAAACTTATAAAACTTGATACTTTAAGAATTTTTAAATAAAAGGATTCAAAATCCAAAAAGACTATGAAATGTGATGTGAATGCAAGTCATGTGTTGCAAATAAAAGCGAGAAAATAAATAACTTCACGGTTTTTAGAGGTTCTTCCTTGTGAGTTAGTCTTCTATTCTAACTCTACTATTGGGGATTCGGTTATTCCACCAATCCAATAAGCAAAGAAGAGTTACAAACTCCAATAGCTCTTGTTTTGTCTTTCTAACCTATCTCTCTGTTATGCACAACTACAAGACTATTTGTAACCAAATTTCTATGGTAATCCCTACTTACAATAGCAAGAGCAATATGATATAATATGAGTTTAGAATTTAAAGATAAAATTGAAGTTCTTAGTGTTTGTTAAAGTGTCTATTAGAAATGTTCAATAGGCCTTTTTCAAATTGTATTGTGAAGAGCGATTGGGATCTTGTAAACTTCTATAGACATAAATCCGAGAATCTTGAAATTTAGAAATTATATATTTTTCAAACTACTCTCTTGATGATAGTGTCAAATGATCACATTAAAAAAAATCTTCCATATGTCATTTGACCGAGCTAAATGGATATACTTGATATCCTTGTATTAGTGGGATTTGAAGTCTTATCGGAAACTGCTTGAAAATATCTTGTATCGGTTGTCAATCTCAAGTGCTTGTATAAAGTAAATCTTTGATATTTATCTTCATTCAGATCTTTAATAGTCTTGCTTAGATCAAATCAAATTTGAAATTAAAACCTTAAAGATTGGATAAGCTTCAGCTTATACAAAAAAATGAAAAAAAAAACATATCTTCTTCTTCTTTTGGTGATTTAATAAAATATATAAAAAAAAAACTTTATAATAACATCTTCGTTAAACTCAAGCCATGAATTCTACTGCAACTCGTGATTATCTTGGATTAAAATAAAACCAACAGAAGAAAATTCCCATAGTTTATTATCCATCTTATGTGGAGTGAATTAAGTGCATTACCCAAAATACTTAATTAGTGGAGCTGCGCCTTCAATAAATTAAGAAACCAACTTATACTTTGATGATTATAAAATTTTGTATAAACACTCATTCTATAAATTAGAACCAATTTGCTAATTGTCTGCTTAAGTGTATATTGAAGTATCTTTCTATCTTCTACTTAAGTGTCTATCAGATTACCTTGTTCTACATGTTTAAAACAGATTCATTAGTTATTTTTTAACTTTTTGTTATTATCAAAACTTATTTAAGAGAAAGCTCAACATAAGTAAATTGAATGAAAATATATCTATACTTGTTGAATTTGATTGTTGCATATGAGCATCTTAAGTCCTATATAATTTATATAGATGTAAGTGTGTTTGTGGAGTAAATAATTGTTCGCTAAGCTTTATGCTCATTGGTCACCTCGCTTAGGAGATTATATATATTTAAAGTAACCCTAAGGCCTAAAGTGAGAAGAAGAGTTATGAAGCATAGGGTTAAGAGCTTTCTTGTGTGCCTCCTTGCGATGGACTACGACCCTATTTGATCTGGGAATTACAACTTACAAAATGGTAGGGGGGGAAAAATCAAAATGATGATGGGTAGGATAAGGTACCCTTAAAAAAAGCAATAAATTAAAATAAAGAAGGTAAAGATACTTGTTTTAACATGTGGTAAGCTTAAGTAATTTCAAACCATGAAGTCATAATTTTACTCTTTTATCATATACTAACGCAACCATTTTAAACAAATATTAAAAATTGTGCCTTTTTTTTTTTAATTAAAGAAGTTACAATTCCAAATAAGATAATTCTGAAGTTCTTTCCAATTTTTTAATTTCTTTTAAATGCAATATTTTTCCCAAAAAAAAAAAAAAAACAAAAAAAACCCGCGAACCAAGCCCGAGTCCAGCTAACACGCGCCACTCAAACTAGCTTAAGCTCCATTGTCTCCACGAGATCGGACCTTCCATTATTTTTAACCCGAACCAATTAGAAAACCCGAAAACCGATTCGAACAGACTAAGACGAACCGAATCGATGCTCCTTCGTTCCGCTCCATTTCCGTCACCTCCTTCCTTCTGCTTTCCCCACTCAACGAAGCATCATCGCTTCTCTTCTCTCTCTTCTTCCTCGAAGCGCTTCTTCACTATTTCCATGGCCGCTCCATCAGCGAAGAAAGTAAGTAGTCATACTCTCATTCTTCTACTTCTCGTGCCCTAACCCTAATCGCTCTTGCTCTAGTCTATAAATTTCAGTGGAACATTGCGAAAGGACATTAATTTCTCTGTATGTCTCGTTTAAGCTGACTGATCTTTTACTTCGTTAATTTGGTCGTTAGGTTTTGGTACCGGTGGCTAATGGCACCGAGCCGATGGAGGCGGTGATTACCATCGATGTGCTGCGAAGAGCTGGTGCCGACGTCACGGTGGCTTCGGTGGAGAAGCAGCACCGTGTGGATGCGTGCCATGGTGTGAAGATAGTTGCGGATAAGCTGATCGATGATTGCAGTGACGCCGTTTTTGATCTCATCTCGCTCCCTGTATTCACCTGTTTAACTAGTCATCATTTTTGGTTCATCCTTTATGGTGATTGTCCATAGGTTTAGAGTGAGAATGTGACATGACCTAGATCGTGTGATTTTGAACCGACACGGCGAGATAAGATAAACAATGACGGAGTATGACAAGATAGGAAACAATAACTAAATATGAGAGGATATAGAGCTTCAATAGTCTAATCAACTAAAAAATTCATTTACTGGTCTGGCCATCAAATAATGCTCATAAAATTTAGGCGGGTAAATATCATGTTTAGTGCATGTATGTATTTATCATTTAAATACATGAAGTTTAAAATACCAATTAATTATCAACAAACTTTTTGAGATTGTTTGTAGTAATTAGATTAGATAATTGATTGCAAAAACAAACACAATTTAGGCAGTTAATTATACAAATGAAAAAAAATTTCAGGTATCGAATTGACGCACTTTAAATTGCAGAGATAGCTTATTGTATATGTGATGGATCTAATGAGCGTTGTTTGAAGGTTTGAATGGGTGACTGTACAAAAGAAATACATGACAAGATGAATTTCAATGATGACCTCTATAACAGCCAAAAAAAAATGATGACCTCTATATGTTTGTAACCAGACATATCTATAACATATAGCAAATCAAGATGATGGATTGATAGGATGGTGAAATGCAAGACTATGGATTTGATTTCTTTGGCATTATGCTTTTGAGCAATTGCATTTTCTTGTGATGAGGACAAAGCAAGAGTATTTTTTTCCAGCTGAAACTTGTTGAGGTGAAAAGAACAGTTGTGGTTTGGTTGGCAATGAATAATCTCTACTGTTTTTCTTTGAAATTCTGTCAATTTGTCCTCACTGCTTTAAATTTTGTGCCTTGCTGGAGTTGTGGATGTGCTTGACAATGGTTTGACATGATACAATGACTTCAATAGCAGCATCATTAATCTCTCTTTTTTTGGCTGTGCTAACAAGTCAGGGAGGGTTGCCAGGTGCTAACAGCCTTAGAGACTGTCAGGTTTTAGAGAACATGGCAAAGAAGCAGGCAGCAGATGGGCGTCTTTATGCTGCAGTTTGTGCATCACCTGCTGTGGCCTTGGCTTCATGGGGTTTGCTTAAGGGACTAAAGGTAAAACATTGATCTCTGATTGATCGCTCTAATATTTTTACTTTTTGTTCAGGTTACATAAATTGTCACTGGACATGTTCTTTTGACAGGCTACTTGCTATCCATCATTTATGGATCAATTAGCCGCTCATGCTACAGCAGTTGAGTCCAGAGTGCAACATGATGGTAAAACAATAACGAGCCGTGGACCTGGTACTACGATGGAGTATGCTGTTGCATTAGTTAAAGAATTGACTGGAGAAGAAAAGGCAATGAAGTTAGTGGACCCTTGGTATATTTTTCTTCTTTGACTCTCTTTACTTTATTTTATTTAATGATTCATTCATTTTTTTGTTTGTTGTTTAAATTAGAAAGCTGAACTTCAGGGGAAGCTTTTTGAAAAGGAGTAAAAGAGAGGGGGAAAGAAAAATAATTTGGTGATTAAGAAAATACCATGCAACACCACATTATTATTAAACATGTTCAAGCCATCTTGTTTGCACTTGAATATCAGCAGTGGAAGCTGATTGCGATCATGAAGACTAATGGCACGTTTGGTTTACTAGAATGGAATAAGGTTGGAAAGGAATAGTAATCGCTTATTTTATAGTTAGGGATATTTTTTGAGCAAAACATGTTTTTTGATTAGGAATAGCCATTCCTCCAGTAAAGTAAAGGGAAGGAATGGGGCATCCTTATCTATTTCGTATTATACGGAATAGATATTCTTTGCAAATCAAATAAAGGAATAGATATATTATGGTATTAAAGCTGGAATATGGATTCCATTCCATTGAACCAAACATGCGTAAGTGAATTGAAGCCTTATGAAATGCTGTAGATTTGTCAAAAAGAAGATCATTATATGGTTAACCTTGCAGTAACACACTGGGAAATTTAGAATGGCATGTCAAGAACATGAAAATTGTTAATTAGTATATGCATCTTATATGTATTCAGGTTTTCGTTTTGTTTTGTCGCCACATGGGATGAATTGCCTCTTTTGCAGTTGATGCGTGCCAGTCATGGGGACGAATATACCATAACCGAAATTAATCCAGTTCAGTGGACCTTTAATGGAGTTCCTCAGGTGAGGTTTTGCTCTTGCAAAATAGTTCTTGCTTGTGATTGTGCAGTTATTCAATTTATGTCAGTCTCGTCTCTTTTCTGTATTCCCAAGGTTTTTTGATTTGTTACCGATAGCGGTCAGCTAGGAAGCAATTGAAACATGCTTCTTTGCAGCTTTTTGTATAGATTTTATATTTCACACTTTTACTTAGTATAACAGCAGTCATATCAGGTGGTAGTTTACATTAATGAAATATCATCTAGGCTGTGTTGAGGTGCCATTGAAAGATAGGAACTAGACATTGGATTAATTTTCTTACCAAGCCTGACTAAAGTTGTATAGAATCAGGGTCAATTTATATGTTGAAGAAACTAGGCCTATCCAGAGAATGAAAGGGTTTTTGTCATTGTAGAGGCATGTAGATTAACAACCTTGTAGTTGTAGGGGTAGTCCAATATGGGTTGCTCGGTCAATATATAGTTTCAGTGTATGCTAGTCTGTACTTTTCATTTAAACTTATGTTAGTCTGGATATAAAAGCATTCATTTCACTATTCTGTCTACCATAATTTGATTTTCTGTGGATGGATGGTGAGATGAATTCTCATTACAGGAGCTACCTATGACATAGTGCAGTGGTGGACTCATATGTTGAAATAGACTACCTTGTCGTTTTTTTTTTTTGGCCTTTAATAGACTACACTTGTTAGATGATCCCATTTTTTAATGGTTTCAATGACTGAGGTTTTGGTGTGTCATGCATTAAGGATAAGTCACCTATCTGGTGTTACTTTTGCTGTTCCATTTTATATTTAGCACTTTGTTATAATAGAAACCATTTACCTGAAAATTCAGATCTTCTGTTCTGCTTAATACCCACTGTTGACTGCTGGAACAATGATCCTGGCCACTAGCCAGTGGATGTGAGTTCAGCATCCATCAATCGCAGAGCTGTATGCCCAAAATGAAAATGAATCTGGTGGCATGTCTTTAATACTTATATGTGGACAATCTTTATTTGAAATAAAATAAAAAATAGGAGGTTTGTGGTTGGATTTTACATTAAGTTTGTGGATTATTAAATAATGTTTTGTTAAATTTGCCGATTTGCTTATTAGTTCTATTTGTCAGGGGAGATACTTCTATTTTCTCTTTTGATTGTTCTGCTGAAGGATGTAAATATAAACATGCTATCGTTTTCCTTGTAGATTCTTGTTCCTATTGCTAATGGCACAGAAGAAATGGAAGCTGTTATTATCATTGATGTCCTGCGGCGAGCAAAAGCTAATGTTGTGGTGGCTGCTGTTGATGAAAAACTAGAGATTGAAGCTTCTCGAAAAATAAAACTAGTTGCTGACATGCTTCTTGATGAGGCTGCCAAGCTTTCATATGATCTGATGTGCTGCCTGTAAGTTTGATTGTCTCTTAATTTTTTTTTAAATACATTTTAAAAGATTATCTCTTAAATTTACTCCTCCTTTTTATAAAGTGAAAATTGAAAAACAATCCATCATTCTTCTTCATTGCTCTCTATATGGTAGGATCATGAAATTCAAAAATGGTACTAATAAATTTCCAGTTAAATCATGGGGAAAATGTCAAATTTAGTATTTGATCTTTGCACAAAAATTCAATGGTACCTAAAATTTGAAGTGATCAATTTAACACTCAATCAAAGTTTTCATTACTATTTTTATTACTATATAGACATTGTTTGCTCTGTTTCTTGACGTAGAAAAAGCATTCTATCAGTACTAAATGGTGTTAGTGGCATTTGTAATAACTCATTGATGTGCTGTCTTTTCAACGTCTGCAAATAGAGAATACGTTGTTAAGCAAGTAGTAAAAATAGCCATAAAAAGATTGAATGGGTGTTAAATTGACCACTTCAAGGTTAGGTTAAAGTACTAAATTAAATTTTGTATAAACTTTGGTAACGAGACTTGACATTTACGCTAAATTATGGTGGTCCATATTCATAAATGATTAACTGCTGTTATGTTGTTTTTTATCTATATTCATGGTCTGTGTATAGAGCATGCATCTGTCATTTGTGAAACAAACTAGATGGTTAGATGTTTGGTCAATGTATTTGAGTCCTTATTTGTGTACTAATTATTTCCTCATCTTATTCTCACTAAATGGTAGATCTAGATCCATGTCACAACATGAGTGCTTTATGCACATTAAAAACAGTGAATATATGCATGCTTGCCTCAAATTACAGAGCTATATAACTTTGTTGAGAAAGAGATTGATTAACTGCATTTTTTTGCAGGGTGGGCTGGGTGGTGCTCAAGCATTTGCAAGTTCAGAGAAATTGGTGAACTTGCTAAAGAAGCAGAGCGAAGCAAATAGACCTTATGGAGCAATATGTGCATCTCCAGCTCTTGCATTGGAACCTCATGGCTTACTTAAGGTATTCCAAGCATTTTTTTGATATCACCTATCTTTTCATGTGAATTTGAATTGACAACAAAGAAAGTGTGCGCACTGAACAGTTGAGTTAATGAATAAATTATTTATAGAATATTAATTTGGAAAAATATCTGACCCTCTCACTGAATGTTTCAATACCTTTGTTGCATGGTCTAGCTGTACTCACGACATTTAGTCCTTAATGATAAAAAAGCTCAAATTGTACGTCTGTTATGTCCTATTATTTTGGGCCATTGAGTCATGGATGCGGTATTATTTTTATAGTGCCTTATCAACGAGTAAATTGTAGCACGAGATATTCTTAGTTGATTTTAGGAGGACTAGAATTAAGAATATGATCATTTGACAAGTCGTAGAACTAAAATTTATAAATTTTTTCTGTCTGTGGTCCAAATAAACATTTGTCTCCCCATCTGACAATGTTTCTGGATCAAATTTCAGGGAAAGAAGGCCACTGCATTCCCTACATTATGCAACAAGCTTTCAGACCCTAGTGAAGCTGAAAATAGGGTGGTGATAGATGGGAATCTCGTAACCAGCAGAGGACCAGGTACCACCATGGAATTTTCACTAGCGATAGTGGAGAAACTATTTGGACGTGAGAAGGCCTTAGAAATTGCAAAAATGATGGTCTTCATTCAACCATAGTGCCTCCTCGTTTGGTTGCTCCCCCCAACCAATATACATATGTAGAGAGAGAGAGAGAGAGAGAGAGGAAAATGACATGAATTCTGGTAGTGCTAGGTTGATGGAAAATTTCCCCAAATGGTGTCCTTATCCGTGTTCCCATAAATACATGCTGCCATATATGGAAAAAAGAAGCGAAAAGTAGTACTTGCATCTAATGTCTTCATAGGTGACAACATGGATTGGGAAGACCGTAGATAGCCCACTGGGACTAGAATAATCGAAAATCCTTCTAAACAATCGTGTTTTTTCCCCAGCTGTTTAAGAGGCCCATGTACAACTTGAGGCCCATTCTACTTGTAGGCGTTGGTTGGCCCATCTTTTTCTTGGTTTACCTCACCCACTTGTATATCAACACGCGGAACATTCACTTTCACGGTCGACCATCCAAAAATTTAAAAAAAGATTATGGTTTTGATGACGCTTGAGAGAAAAGAGCGACCTTTGTTTTCTGTTGGTTCTTTTCTTTATTATCTATTGCTTGCTTTTTGTTAATTTTTAGTGGGATTGAACTTGAAGGGTTCTAGTGATGATTATACTTGTAGAAAATTAAAAATAGTCCCAACTGTTAGAGTGATTACGTGTCAATTATAAATCGAATTTACGTGGAACTAAGAAAAAGGACCATACGGTGGATTTAGGTATAAGATGAATAAATATTTGTACCCAAAAAAAAAAAAAAAAAGAAAGATAGATCAATACAAAATAAATTGCTAATATTGTGATAATGGTTCAAACGACGCCCGGTGAACTGTATTTAGCTCTCTTCCTTGGTCCGAAATACCAAAAGAATGGGGCGCACTTAACCCTATACTACTACTAATAATAAAGGTTAAATTATAAAAACATGATTTGTTTTAATTAATTTTGAAAACACATGGTTTGTATTATTATTTTTTTTACAAATAGGCGGTTCGAGTTTCATACGAAAGTATCAATGTTATTTAATAATTTTGGAATGACAAATGTTAATATTTTATTAGTCATAAAAATTAATTATATATATATATATATATTTTAATTTTCTTACTTTTAAGAAATAATTCTTAATATTTTATTTATTTAATTTTATTTAGTAATATTTTTTGTTAAATTAATTTTTTACACCAATAAGGCTTTTACACATATCCTTTTAATAGTAATTAATTATAATAACACTTTCATATGAAACTCAGATAATCTATTTGTCAAAAACACAGGTTATGTATTTACAAATTTGTTAAAAAATGGTTATGTTTTTATAATCAATCCTGATAATAATAATATACTTTTGTTCTTAAATTTCTAAATATGCATATGGTCTAGTCTTGAATCTAGGCATAAGTACGATTCGGTTCCAAGTTGAAACTGTTGCATGTGGCTTTAGAATCGAAACTGGATTAGTTGACCAATTTTTTATTGGTTAAGGAACCATTGGTTTTTTCGGTTTTTAGGTGGTCTATGGCCTAGAATCGGGTGGAATCGATAATTCCAATCGATTCCATTGAAAAAAAAAGAAAATAATTAGAGAAATATTTTAAAAATTATATTAATATATAATTATTAATATTTACACTATATTATGTGAATAGTAAAATTTATTGCCTATTTACAATATTCATGTTTTATTATTAATAATACAAATAAACATAACTTAAAATTATAGATAATTTAATTTATATAAACTTTTCCTAAAAGCAAAAGTCATTTATTAATAACATAGGATTATTTTTTATTATAATTTTCTTATTATCCTTTAAATTATTTTGCAATATCATATTACTAATTACAATTTATATTAGTTGTGTTTGCATATAAATAAATGTGTTTTCTAAAAAATTTTTGAAAATTTTGGCGAAATAATTTAACATTTGTAGACCAATAATTAATTATTTAAGTTTAAAATTTATTTTATTAAAATCTAAAATTCTTTTTATACTTGAAAAAAAAATGATTTTGTGGTTCTAAAATCAAAATCGGAAACCGCTGGTTTCATAGAACCGGATGAAAATTGTATGAACGGTTTTAGTTCCAATTCAGTTCAGTTTTGAAAACCATGCTCATGTTTAATTGAATTTTGATCTTAGCTATCGAGGTTTCAACTTTGGTGGAGTTGGATACAAAGATTACTCATCTTATAAACCCCTAGCCGAGTACCTTGTATATACAGGATTATACTTAGTAATATTTCTCTATCATGTTATGTATGCAAAATTCTGAGTTTTCTTTTGATTTGAGCCATCATTCCAAATAATTGCCTCTTTTGGTGGAACAATATTTTGCTTGATTTTCATATGTAGTAATAATCGTGTTTGGCTCAAGGAAAATTGAGTTTCTTTGATTTAGTCGGATAAGTGATGACAATTAACATGATAAGAAGTAAGAAATGGTCAGGGCCTCGTACATACGTTAGAAAAACCTTAATTCCAGAGCGACATGACATCCAGCAGAACTCTTTTTGCGTGTTGTTGGGACACAATTGGGGAGCTGGCTTGTCACTTGTCACCGTGTCGCTTTACATTTAGTAATGTCTGACCTGTTCATCTGGTAACGAAAATCCGTTTTAAGGTAGCGTGTGGTTTGTAATTTAAAAGTGGTTGGACGGAGTAAAATTCAGTTGAGGGTCTGTTTTTTTTTTTTTTGGATGATGTGCAGATGATACTTAATATTTTTAAATAGATTATTTATTAAAAATATATATATAAATAAAAAAAATTTTATTCACAAAAAGATCGAATAAACTAGATACAGATATAAATACAGATAAAAAATTGATTCTTATACAGTACGTACAATACCGGATAAAATTGATAGTATTGAATAAATTTTATGATTTTTATGTTTTCACACTTTCACTATCTTTAGAATGGAAGACAACTAAAAACAAAGAACCAAAATAGAAAAAAAAAAGTAATTAAGTAAAAGGACAGAAAGAAAGATTTTACATTCCTTCAATTGAACAAGGGAAAGAAATTGAAAGAAAAGATTTTCATAAAACATTACATTTTGTGCCTACATTTTAGAAATGTGCTTTTATTGTAAGAACATGCTTTTCATTTCCTTTAATTTCCTCCAAATTTGTTTTGGTAAAATTTTTCTAAATTCCACTCCTCTTGTTGCCTTCTATCACCGCCATCCTTGCCACCACTACTATTGTTATTGACTAAAGTAAATCATCACAACTTCACCTCTACTATTATTGCCACAATTATTATAATATCTGCATTGCTAACACCTCTATTGTGCTAGATCATCGTGACCAAGAGCCAACAGTGTCGATGACTCGATGTTATATGGATAAAGATGGTATAACAACAAGAGAAGAGTGGTCCTAAGGCGGTGATGGAATAAAAAAAGGGAATTAACATAAATACAAAAATATAAATTGTATGATGATTAAAACAGCTATCCTAATGTACCACTTCATTACAAAACACTATATGCAACATTTACCAAAAAAAAAAACTTATTATGTATGACTACACATAATAGGGTTCTATAATCTCGCTTTGTACTCATTATGCTATGGTATGTTGGATATGGTGTCGGTTCGATTTCAAACCAAAATCACTATCGACAGTTCTAAAATTGGAACTAGATGTTTATGTAATCATATTATTTCCTAAATTTTAATATATTGAATTTAATTTTTTCATACATGCTCTAATGCACATCTGTTAATTATTTTTTTTTCCTCTCTCTTTTATAAATTTACGAAAAAACAGAATACATAAATAGAAATACATCAACCATGCTGAATTTTTTATGTCGCACGCTGAATTTTTTATGTCGCAGGGCTATAAAAGCATCCACCTCTCATAATACCTCTACGAGATTCTTAAAGTGTCACATAAGTATTTTAAGGATTTTATTTTTTTAAGAACCTTACCACTTTATTCCTAAAGTTCTTTACATAAGGCCTTTCACATTTTTTTAGGTTTTGTGAGCCCCATATATTTTTATATAAGGAAAATTACATTGACTATCCTGTAAAATTTTGAAAAAACATGGACACTCCACTCTTTAAAAATGCTACAATATCTCTCTGCTTTTGCGTAGGCCCTATAAAACCTATTAATTGGCATATGATATGAAAATATTAAGTTGACATGATAACATAATAAATACTAATCAATTTCCATGCTATTATAAACTTATCAATTCAAAATAAAAGATAGTAAAATAATATTACTTACTATAAATAAAAAATGAATTATGACTAGAATAAACGAATTAGATAAGAGAAAAATACTAATGTTTTGCTACTTAGAAAAAAAAAATCCTCCAAAGAATGCATAATAATAATAATAATTTTTTTCTGTCTCTTTCGGTTTGATTTTTCCATTTTTACGACTCATTGAAAAAAATCAATTTGAAAAATAAATACAACATGAGTCATTCACTATAAAAAAAAATGTGCAAACATTAAGTCTCAAGATCTATTCTTAACACATAAAATTTACACATAAGTATATATATATATAATATATATATATATTATGTAAATATTTGCAAAGCTTTATTGAATTTAAATAGAATACGAAGAAAGATATATCACAAAAAAAAAATAAAAATGATGGTTCATGTGTAAAAATAGGAATTGATTTGATTCCACCACCGATTTTTGCTTTTGGGTCATGAATGGCATAGTTATATTATTTGCTTTAATTTATATGTGTTGGGTTTATTTTTTATATATCTTAATAAGTCATGAAAAAATATTTCCATTTTCTCTTATATATATAGCTTATCTTGGTTGTAATTCATTTTTTGTTTTTATATATTAATAATTAATATTATTTTACTATCTTTATTTTGAATTAATAAGTTTATAGTAGTGTGGAAATTGATGAGTTTTTATTTTGTTGTCATGTTAACTTGATATCCCCTCATCAATTGTAATTTAATAAAATTTTTGTAGCGTTTTTGAAATGTGGGGTGTGTGTTTTTTAAAAAGTAAACTTCTTAGCACGGGGAGCAAGGAAAGAACCACCCCGGGATGCCCTGGTTTGGTTTCTGTAAGATTACTTAAAAATAAAATAATATACAAACTTACCGATGTTACACATCTCATTAAAAAATGCTAATGAAAAGTTCACCAGACATTTTCAATTCGAATGTCAGGATCACCCTCACGTGAATCCAAAAATGGAAACGAAAGTTGCTATATCCTTGATGAGTTTTGCAATTAATTTTGTTCAGACAACTTGATCAAGTTGCTAGTTGCATGTGAATGCTAATGTGGGTGTCAAAATTAATATTTTTTAATACAACGATTTGATGGAAGTTATTAAACAATTAACAAATTTTAATCCAAGTTGGGTTTTGCTTAGTGCATATGTCATCAGCATTACGATAAAAGATGTCATTTACTATTTAAAAGATTCAGAATAGATCATCTGATCTAGATTGGTTGAACTAGTCCATATAAATCCCTGGATTTTGGAATTAAGAAATGACTTTTTAACAATCTTATAAGGCTTTTTAGGGAATACAATATAAAGAAATATCTAAAAAGGAAATATTCCTTACACAGGTGTAATATTAATAAGTTTTGAAATTAATACTATAAAGTTATATGACACTAGCTTACAAATTTTATGTATTTCAAAATTTACTTGACATGTATAGTCATGAAACATAGAGTAAGATTTTATATTAAAATAAAATTAAGATCAAGACCACTCTAGTAAAATAAGATTTTATCAAAATCGAAAATTACATATAAAAAAATTACTTAAGGTTTATACTACTAATGTAAATATTTTTCTTATTATTTCTAATATAGTATATCAATTAAAAATAAAAATTATTTTTCAATGAATTGATGTATAACTTTCTTTTAATTTTTTAAAATAATATACCAATTAAGAAAGTCAACTATTAATTTTAATAAGTTAAGTAGTGAATAGATATTAAAATGTACCAAAACTAAAGTATAGACACTAAAATATACTAAAAACGAAAATACAAACATTAAAATGCAAAAGAATGTAACTGAACACTAAATTGAAAAAATAAGCACTAAATTGGGGGGAAAAAAAGGTGATCCTTGGTTTACCTAATTTTGGTAACAGTTAAATAATATTATGATATCACAACAGTCTCACTATTTCATATGTCATTCAATTAATGGAGAGTGTTGCTAAAACCAGGTACATCAAGGGTCTCCCTTCCTATTACTTACTAAATTCCTAAAAGTAAAAAGTTTAGACATTGTAGAGGATCATTTCAGTAATTGGACTTGGAGCCCTATTTAAGACTGTTGAATTGATCTTTTGTGCTAGTGGTGGGATCCAAAAGATTGAGTCGATGTCGTGTAGAGATTAGACTTGGTAGATTTTGAACATGAATTGCTAAATCGATTAATTCTACTCTTGGTTTTATTCAATTGTCTCGTGTGCAAAAAAATAGATTAAAAAAAATATCTTTCTGAGCTAATTTGTGTTTTATTGATTTAAAATATGGCATATATGTATTAAACAAAGTCGTGAGTCCTTTTATATTAAAATTAAGCTATGTCAAAATAATAATGAGCTTTTTTTATATTATAAAAGCCCTTAGACTCTATTCAAGCCCATTTGCATGCCCATCCCACTACTAAACAAAAGAAAGCTCTAAGTTTAGCTATTGAATCCTTAGGAATGATCCAATAGTTAGTATCAACTTCTAATATCTATAAATAAGAGGCTTTACTTCTCATTTGGAGACATTATGCATATTGCTAAGATTATGAGCAACATAGAAACTATGCTAAAATACGTTCAAGAAATATCAAAGCCTCTATTCAGCAAAGAATAAGTTAAGAACGATTAAATCTACTTGATTTGATCTTCCATCATATTCGTGTGCTTGAGAAATCGGGTTTACCTATTTCTCCTCCCATACCTCTCTTTATGAAATCTATATGCGTGTCATCATCGTAAGACTCCTTTCAAGTTGATTAGTATGCCTGTTGTATGTGATCGACTAGTTACAATAACTCCACCATACAAATATTAAGTTGTAAAAATATGAAAGTACAAGTACTTGGTGTGCCTTAATCCTAGAAATTATATATCACATGCACTTATGAATGATAAGTAATAATCAATCAACCTATCAATGAATATCACTTCTATAAAATATGAATAGTAGGTTTTTCTTTTTTTAAACAAAATTATTGTTGCCATTATCATATATTAAAATATAATTGACAATTATTCAATACTCATATATATTTACATATGTGTCTAATGCCTAATAAAATAAAGCTTTTGAGTTTGTTTTCGTGAATCATTTGTTTATATTGGGAACTTTAGATTCTTCTTCTCTTCTTCTTCTTCTTCTTCTCTAACATGATTTTGAAAGGGTAACTTTTCTTACACATAGTAACTTATATGGTGCCACAAGAAGACTGTTTATTAAATCATCTGACTATCAAAATAGATATAGTAATTGATATATTAAATATTTCGATGCTATCATGATTAGGTATATATCTAAGTTGTTAAAAAACTAATGGTTTGGAACTGGTCCCTTACAATATTTAATAAAGCTAGCGGTTCATGTTTAGGTTTAGAATAAAGTTAAAGATATTTCAGGATAAAGGTATTAGGTTTAGAATTTCCATATCAATATCTTCAATTCTAAAAGTATTTAGGAAATAATTTCATAATCTATAGTTTAGAAATTAAGAACTTAAAATAAGAACTTAATTTAGGAACTTAGTTTAGATTAAATTGATTTTCAATTTGAGCTTGACTTAGAATTGATATTTTTTAAGCAAGCAAATGAACTCAAAATCTGTGGGGATTTATGAATTGGAATTTGAACTAGAGTTTAGTAATTTAGAGATCTACTAAACATTTAAACAATATGTATAGTCATTTAGGAATTCAAAATCTCAAATTTCAACTTAATCTATTATTAATCTAATTATGTCAACTTGTCTAATTACATTCTATAATTCACTTGATTTATTTTATCTGTCTAAACTCCATTTCTAACTTAGGTCAAGGTTTGAGGATGTTTCAAATAGATTATAAATATGTGTAGATAAGATAGTTATTTAATAATTCATGTACATTTAAGTAACATTAATTAGAGAAAAAATTACTAAATCAAATTATATGATTAGTGTGCAATAAGATTCAATTATAATATGAATAATAATAATTATTACCTTGTGGCATGCTTTGAATATAAAATAGTTATTAACAATAATTTCTTTAGTTTGATAATTTTATGATAAAAAGAATTTAATGTTATTAGTTATTGTGAAAAAAAAAGTTAAAAAGAAACATATATATATATATAGAGAGAGAGAGAGAGAGTTATATACATATTGGATAATAATAATTATTACCTTGTGGTTTACTTTAAATATAAAATAATTATTAACAATAATTTATTTAGTTTGATAATTTTATGATAAAAAAATTTAATATTATTGGTTGTGAAAGAAAAAAGTTAAAAAGAAACATATATATATATATATATATAGAGAGAGAGAGAGAGAGAGAGAGGGAGGGAGGGACGGAGGGAGAGTAGTTAGTGTAATAAATACATGTTGAAAAAAAGTAAAAAAAATAATCTTATGGGATTGAACCCATGATTTTATGAATGTAAAATTAGATACTTAATCACTAGATTACAATTAGGGCCTATTTGGATTGTCAGATTTTTGTCCGTATCAGCTCAATATCGGTTTAGTTTGATCAGTTTATAAGTAAAAATCATTGATTTTTCATTGGTATTATATCTGTATTGGTTCGATATTTGTTCGACACCAAAATGATGTCAAAACAAATATTATGCCATAATTCTCTCTTTATAATATACATATTGTTATAGTTATTATTCAAAGTCATTTATATTGCACACCCAAAACATCACAAATGTTTATGTTGTAATGAATTATTGAAAGATCAATAAATTGAGCAATTTTTCTAAACCCGTTTGTCAACTTGTGGCAACACAATCTCATTATTCAGGAAATTTCAGCGATTAACTTGGAGATGGACCGCTATCTGTGTTTGCCTTTTCTTTGAGTACGGACGGGGGTCTTCGATTAACCGATTCATCGACAGACATGGTGGTCAATTAATCATGGCTTTTATGTCGGTTCCGGTTTGTTTCATTTTTTTGCAATTTAGGTTTACATGAAGCCCATTTGTGCCTAAGAAAAAGTTTATTCTTGTATTAAAATATTTTTATGGAGTGAATTACACTGGAATATTATAATACTTGATGTAAGTTATTTAATGTTACAATATTTTAAGTAAACAAAAAATTCATAATGTTTATGGAGCGAGTACATTTGAGGTTACAACGTTTCGAATGATTAAAAAAAGATCATAACGATTAAAGAAATGAGTCAATTAAGGTCACAATTAACATGTGTTACAACGTGCTGGATTTTTGAGTTTTAAACTGACAAATTTCTCCTGTTGACACTTGCTAGTGCTGATCTTAATTGATCCACTTCTCTAAATATTATATATTTTTTTCAACCACTTGAAACGTTGTGATTTTTCGGTATAATTTACTCTATATTTATGGCTTGTCACAGGATCCATGTTTGTATAAGAAAACCCCATCCCAGGTTCATAGGGTTTTAAACGTAGGCCACTTTTGTTATTTTCTTCTTTCCTTATCTTTTCTTTACTTCCAATTTTTTAACATCTCAATAATTTATCTGTTTAAAGTTTCTACGTTGGGTGTCTAGTTTATGCCATTCAAATTCAACATAAACCGAAATTATTCTCCATTAGTTCTACTATAATCAAATGCGAGATCTCAAGTTCTCAACTAGCCTAACTTGTCTTGAAGACGCGATTCATCATGTCTTAGATATGCAAATCATTATGAGTTTGGTATCCGATTTGTAGACTTAGTTATATGGGGTGGGCACCGCGCCGTATGAATCAAAATGGTTAGAACGGAAGTAAACTGAATATTATGGTTCGATTATTTATTTTAATGTATACCTAAATATACGGCTCTATTCATAATTTTTTTCTTATCTAAAGAAAATGGTTTGGTTTACTTTTGTACACTGTTTGAACCATTAGTGTTAATTGCTATATTAAAAATAATTAAAAAAAGCAAACATAAATCAAAGTAAAATAAAATAAAAGTACCTGATTTACCAATTTAAGAAATAAAAAAAAAACCTAATTGAATAAAGACTACACTCTTAAAAAAGAATCAATACTTTGCATCGCTTAGATACATGATTTCATAGATAAAAGTACTCAAAACAAATACTATTCAGCCTGTTATTACTAGTGACAAAAGCATAAAGATATGAAGTTAAAAAAGAAAAAAAAAAAAAAAGGTGTCTAGCATGAAGTAGATTAGGAGTTGGAGAAAATATGTAGATTGCAAGTACTTACATGTAACCTATATATATATATAATATATAAATATAAATACTCACAAAAAGAGATAATAATATTAACTCTAATACATATTTATTAACCGTGAATATTTTTCTCACATTCATTACATTCAACTTCATGCTAATTAGTTGTTTCAACAATATAAGATTTATGAGAAAGACAACACAAAGCACGGCTTAAAGTAATGCTAATACCAATTACAATACCTTTAACCTACGTCATAGATTTATTTGCAAAATTGAAAAACATCAAAAGATGAGACTTTTGTTTTTTTCTTAAAGTTAATTATAAAAACATCATCTGTGTTTTGAGCAATTTGTAAACACATAATCTGCGTTATCTTTTTTGACAATTGGTGACTCGAGTTTTATAAAAAAGTGTCAATGTTATATTAATTACTATTATAGGGAATGTGTTAGAGTCATATTGGTCTAAAAAAATTATCATAATAAAAAATGATAATAAATAAAACTAAATAAATAAAATATTAATTTTTTTTTAAAATTAGAGAATCGAAAAAAATGTAAAATTAATTTTTATGACCAATAAAATATTAATACGTCTCATTCTAAATTATTAAATAATATTGACATTTTTAATGAAGTTGGAGTTACCTAATTATCAAAAAAGATAACACAGATCATATGTTTGTAAATTGGTCAAAACACAGGTCATGATTTCATAATTAACCCTTTTTTTTAATGAGAATGATTATGTTACACAACTTGTGTGTGTATGTGTGAAAGTATCCCTATTTGTAGGTGAAAATGGAGTGATGGACTTCATGAGTTCGCAAAGAATTGAGTTGATTTTTAAATGAAGAGCTAGGTAGCCGTAGCATTTTGCAGTTTGATTGACAATGCCGTCATCACCTTTTTTTTTGGGCCAACGACAATGCCATTACCTTAGCCATTTATTTCTTAGGGTAAGTGTCAGTAGGCTTGCTCGTCGACTCAGCAGAGATACATGCTTGGGGCATCGACCTACCACAAACTTGTGGACTTGTTTACACCATGGGCAGGTCTCAAATTCATGACAGTGGAATCCGATGCTGGGTTTGGCAATTATGATACAAAAGATCGGAACTAATATCATGAATGCTACTTAAACTTTGAAATTGATCAATTTAGTACTTGAAAATTTTTGAAAGCGATCAATATACTATCTAAAAAATTTTAAAATTGATAAATTTAGTATATAAAAAAACTTGACGGAAATACTATTGTTATATGTAAAAAGTTTTTTCAGATATCAAATTGATCAATTTTAAAGTTTAGTAACTAAGTTGATCAATTTTAAAGTTCAGATATTTAATTGCATATTTTGTTAAAACTCAAACATCATTTGTGACATTAACCCTCGAAGAAATGGATAAGAATGATAAGTGGAAAGGGAAAAAAGAAAATATAGTGATAATGGATTTAATGCGTGTCTCATTATGTATTTAATAACATATAAAGAAGATAGAGCGAAATGTTTCTATTTCCATTATTCATTCGGTTTGTCAAAAGTAGAAAACGAAAGAAAATGGAGTTAATCTTGGATAAAATTACCTTATGGAAAGGACAATTTCATTATTGGCTCTCATTTCAACTAATAAAAAAATGGGTTTTAAAATATGAACATTTCCACCAATTTCCTTCATTTTCTATCTATTTCTAGTTTTCAGTTAGGCTGTGAAACGTACTTCCTTTAAATTCTTATGATTTGTTTTTGTTTTTCTTTTTTTTTTTCAAGGCCATTGTAGCCTAACGAATTCATTTCCTTTTTTCTTTGAATTGTTTATATTATTTGTATATAATCTGTTTTTTAATAGATCCGTATTTATATCTATTTATTTGATCTGTATAATGTGTATATCATTAGCTAAATCTTCATCTTTTTTTCCTTGTCTTCCTGTAGTTTTTCCCTTTTTCTTTTTCCTTATTGTTAAGAGTATTACTTAGTCTAAGAGGATAGTCTCGTGATTTTGTATTTTATATCTATATATAAACTATTGTGTTAAGGTGTGATTAACCTTCAACACACTTTTGTTAATTTGGCATGGTATCAGAGCATGGTTTACTTGCAAATAAACCACCACCACCACCATTGAATAGAAAAACCAGCCACTGCCATTACAAATTTCCATAAATTTGTACCAGCCATAAATCCTAACCACTACTACAACCACAAACCTTAAATCGTAACCCTAGATTAAATCCTAAATTGAAACCCCAATCACAACCCTAATTTGAACCCACTACATAGACTAACTATGTTTGAGTTTGGCGCTAAATGCATCTATAATCTGCTCAACTCTGAATTGCAGACTTGCTTTGGAATCTGACCTAACCAAATTTAGTCATTGTGTTGTGATAGCACTGTCCATGCAACATGGCATTTGTGCTAATATAGCAGTACTAAAGCACAAGCATTGATCATCTCTTGGTACTGTTCTAACATAAATCGGAGCACTACTCGCCGTCGCAACACTTCATTTATAATTTTTTGATCTCGACAGCATCATTTTCATTGCTGCGACACGCACTACCATAGGTCAATCGGTTCGTGATGGATGTCTCCTCGAGGAATCTTTAAAGTGCCCATTTAGATTATGCTATTTGTTGAAATGGCTTTACGTGAATTAGCTTCTTTGAAGGTTGAGGTCGCTATTGTCTTTGCATAATTTTGTTGTCTTATGTCTGGAAAATAAATCAAGCAGCCAATTACTATAGATTCAAAATCAATCATTATATTACTCTCAAATCATTCAGTTTTGGTTAGTTAGATACATGGTAATAGAGGATCCTTTAATCAAGGGGGTGGTTAAATAGGTTTTGGAGGACGAGGTCGTTGATCATGTCTTCATTGTAATCATTGTTGTCATCTAGGTTATACTTAAGAGACTTGTTGGGATTTGCAAGGACATCCCCCTAGGGCTTATATTACTTAGTTTAATGGTTCTACATGTGCTCCTACTTCGGATTTGGATGGTGAAGAATCTCAATCATCTACAACCATCTACTTCTTCATATTTAGTCTAACTAGGTAGTCCTACTGTATGCTTTATTCAAGCTTCTCCACAATCTTGGGCTGTTGATTCTGGTGCCACAGATCATATGTCAGGTACACTTAATTGCTTTTCACACATCTCTTACCCTTCTTCATTGCCAGATGTCATTCTCGCTAATGGGTCTACTTCATCAGTTGGTGGGATTGGCACTGCCTCACCTATTCCATCTTTTCCCTTGAACTCTGTTTTGTATGTTCCCAAATTACCTTATAAATTACTATTTGTTAGTAAACTCACAAGTTCATACAATTGCTCCATAACATTCTTTCCTTCTTCTTTTGTAATATAGGATTTGAGAATAGGGAAGACAATTGCTGGAGGCCATGAGTTTCGTGGGTTATATTACATGGATTCAACACCTACAAATACTGCTTGCTTTGCTATTAAACTAGCTCCTATGGAAATGTGTTACCAGTTGGGTCATCCATCTTAGAAAATTCTTCGCCTTATGTGTCCTGATCTATAGTCTTGTCTTAGTCTTCAATGTCAGTCTTGTTAGTTAGGTAAATAGACTCGTGTTTCATTTAGTCCAAGAGTCAATAAGAGAGCTACTTCCCTCTGATCTAGTTCATTAAGATGTATAGGGACTTATTGTGCTAATTCTCTTTGTGACTTCAAGTATTATGTTACATCCATTAATGATTACTCAATAATGACATGGTTATATTTGATGAAAATTCGTTCTGAGTTATTTGATTTATTTTATGCATTTCATTCTGAAATTCAGAACCAATTTAATACTTCAATTCGAGTTTTGTGTACGAACAATGCCAAAGAGTATATGTCTAGTTCCTTTCATTCATACATGCAGCAACATGGCATTATTCATCAGACTTCATGTTCTTATACTCCACAACAGAATGGAGTTAATGAATGTAAAAACCGACATCTCATTGAAATTGCTAGGACATTATTGCTTCACATGAATATGCTTAACAATTTTAGACGGATGTTGTTCTTACTGCATGTTTTCTCATAGATAGAATTCCATCTACCATGCATAATAATGTTCCATTGCACCTTCTTCATCTTGATCAATTACTTTTTCCATTACCTCATCGAGTTTTTGGTTGCTTGTGTTTTGTCCATCAATTGTCTCCAAGGACCGATAAGCTTGATCCTCGGTCAGTTCGTTGTATTTTCCTTGGCTACTCTTGTAGCCAAAAGGGGTATAGGTGTTTTTCTGTAAACATCATGAGTTTTGTGTTTCTCTTGATGTAACCTTTGATGAGTCATCTCCATATTTTTCATTAGTGTCTTCATTTTCTAGAAATGAGTCTCCTATATAGTGTTCACCCCTTGTGCTGCCGTTATCATCTTTTGATAATTTAATCCTTATTGACCAGGGTGCCTCTACTACCATGTCATCATTAGAGAGTGTGTCCATTACTTTACTACATTCTCAAGGGTTTCCTCATCTTAATAAGCTAGATATGTAGGTTTATGTTCGTTGACAACAGATTAGCCCATAAGACTCTTTGTCTCCACTAACTCCTCCACCATACTCAAATCTTCCTTCACTTGATCCCAATCTTCCCATTGCCTTAAGAAAGGGTAAGCGCTCTATTTGTCTATCTATTCATTACCCTCTTTGTAATGTTGTTACATATTCTTTTTTCCCACCATCTTATGCCTCTTTTCTTGTATCATTATCTACTATTTTCATTCTGAACTCTATTTCAGAAGCCTTAATTTACCCTAATTGGCTTATTGCTATGCAAGGAGAAATGTCTACTCTTTATGATAATAACATGTGAGATTTTTGGTCTCTTCCTAATGGTACATCTACAGTTGGATATAGATAGGTATTCTCTGTAAAAGTTTTGCCTCGTGGTATTGTTGATTGATTGAAGGCACGTTTAGTTGCTAAAGGTTATACTTAAATCTATAGTGTTGATTATTGGGACGCTTTTTCACTAGTAGCTAAAATAACCTTTGTTCGCCTTCTCCTATCGTTTGTTGCTATTCATCATTGGCCTTTGCATCAATTAGATATTAAAAATGTCTTCCTCCATGATGATATGGAGGGAGGAAGAGGTATATATGAAACAACCACTAGGTATTGTTGTTCGAGGGAGTAATTTAAGATTCCCTATTTTGTTTTAACTGAAAATGTTAATTGTCTTTAACTATGTCAATTTTTAAAAGTTTAGAGAATTCAAAAATGTATTTTGAAAGTTTATGAAGTAAATTTGCACTTGCTAGAAGTTTAGGGATCATACGTGAAATATACATAATGATCCTGTGATAACCAGCATCACTTTGTAAATATAATTTATGGCATTGATGTAGTTTTTTTAAAAGATGAAGAAATAAAAAAAAATTAATATCTAATTAATTTAGTCCTTTTCACTCTGATAGTAGATATGTCCCGCTCTAGAAGTCGATTAAATCCTGGGGCTTTCTAGCGTTTAATTAATCTTTGACCATTTCTTATTTAAAACTGAAACCGTTATTTGTACCCAATGATTTTCTCTACTTCCAACAAACGGTAAGACTTTTTCACAACTTTACGTGTCAAATGTAAACTGTTTCTTCCAAGACATTGTATGGAATTGAAATGGAAGTACAACCTATCTTCATTTTAGAACAAAAAAAAAAAAAAAAAATTGGAATCACATTTTTCTTAATTCATAACTGAATTGCTTGACTAACGCTGCTCATTTAAAACGTGAGGCCATCCATATACATATATACATACATATTATATATATAAATTTGAATTCCACAGCCTCTTAATTATTAGAATAGATATGAATTAATGATCTCACAACATTCTACAGTGTTTAAGAAAATATTTTGGCTTTGACATTGATTTGAATAAATAAAATAGTGGAGACTCCATAATGTAAAAAAAAAAAAAAAAAAGATTTAATGGTATCCTTACACTAGGTGTCCAAGTGAGTAATAAATAAATATTAATACTTTTAATAAAAATAATGATAAAAATATATAATTTTTATAAAACTATTCATATTTTATAATTTTATCGGTTATTATACTGTAAATCCAATACATAGTATGTAATCTAGATAATGGTTTCGTCACATGATACACTTAAGATTTTATAATGCCATTATTCCTGCGAACTGTTCGGTCCACTTGCATTAATTTTTCTCTACCTACGGAAAATGACTCATTGGAACCCACAGCGCAGAAGTCAATAAAATTCTAGTCTTTATAATTTTTTTTTTTTTTTCAAAAACTGCTTTTAGATCACAAGCTTGCTGAATTCAGCTGAATACGAAAAATTCTCCAACCCGATTAATCTCTTGACATCAAAACTGGCTGAAAATCAAATCTAATACCATGCTGACGATATCCCGGAACATATAATAAGATGATAAATAGAATTTTTAACGCTTTTGATATACTTTTTTTATTATTATTATTTAGGGTGCAGTTTCTTTTACTCTTTATAAGTACGTTTGGAAACATTTAAAATGGAGATATGTAGAAAAGGATTAATAATGAAATACCACATTTAGAAGCTTATGTACTTTGCAATTTAGACAAAAATAAAAATTATGATTGAGGTGTGGAATATTTTAATAGGTAAATTGACATCTCAGATGGGTATGTTCTATACTTGGTATTTAGATATCCACTTAAAATATATATATATATATATATATAATTATCTATTGATATGATGGGGTTCAGAGTTATTGACGTCTGATGGATTCGGAAAAAAGGGGTATTTGTTTAGAGTATATATACATAAAAAAATTGATGAAATGTAAATATATTTCTATGTGTGCTCTATGTGCTTATATTCTTATTAGAAATCGAGCACCTAGATCATCACGTTTCTGAAAAAAATATTTTTAGATCCTATTTTACCGCTTTGCATGGAACAAAATATTTAAGAAAACACTAAAAATTCAATCCTTTGCAATGGGATGTAATTATTCAATTTTTAAGATAAGATATTTAAGCGCATACGAAATAAACAAAAAAGATGCAAGCGCCATATATTTATTTGAATATTGTAATTGGTTCCTAGAACAGAATAATAGTTGGGCTTTATTAGAATGGAATAATATTGGAAAAGGTTATACTATAAATAATATTTGTAACATGTAATATGAAATAAATAAGCAATTTAACTACACCTTTAGTTAATTATAAAAATAATTCTATTACAAATTTATTCTTTATAGTGAAAATTACATTTTCAATCCTCAACGTTTCACTACTTTTTATTTGAGTTCTAATGCCTTATTTTTTTTTTTCTTGTTTTTAGTCCTCAACGTTTGTAAAGTTAACAAGCAAGACATTTTCTTAAGGCTGTTAACTTATTCATTAGTTTTGGATACATGGTGCATTTCAAATTGGTAAAAAATTAGTAATTTAAAAGATAATATAAATAAATTAAGACAACTTTAAATAATTATAAAATACAATAAAATAGATTTTTTTTAAATAAAAAGAAAAAAATAGGATTATTAAAAAGGGTATCATAAGAAATTATTTTTTGTATCTACTAGACATTTATTAAAAAATTATATGATTTAATAAGTAAATCTAATAAATAATATCACCTAATGCACATTGTCTTATCAATTAAAAAATTACAGAAAAGGTAATTTAATTAAATTATTTACATAACTGCTGGCAAATTTTCAAACTTACGTTACTCTGAAAGTAATATCATGCTGCTTATTTTATTTTTATTACTTTCTAAAATTATCCTAATTTATTTATACTATTTTTCAAATTAATAATTTTGATCAATTAAAACGTGCCACTTGGCTACTACTAATAATGACAAACTTACCGTTTGTCGAGTCGTTGGATTCATGTGTTTGGGAACATGAATCATTTATAATTCATGGACCATCCTCACATGTTTAGATGGATTATAAATTGCTTAGAAGTTAGATCGATTTGGATCATTTCTAGATTAGAGGCCACGTTTTTTATAGTCAATAATCAACTTCATGTGTTTGAAAATATGAACCCTTATAATTCACGCACCAACAAAATGAGGTGAATATATACCTTATTTTTCTATAAATTATAAAAATTAATCATAAATATATCAAATTTCATACAATGTGTACTTTTTTTTAATGTTAGATAGTACATTTAAAAAAATTTAATTCCGGAATTAAAGAAAAAAATTTTAAGTTCACATATTTATATACTTATCTTATCATTTTATATTAAGTGATCTACTCGAGGAAATATTACTAAAGTCTCAACTCATCTCTTGAATTTGATTTTGCTTTTATTAGAAGATTCATTATACTAAATATATTTGTTACTGGGCATAACTCTTCAATTTACTCGAAAAAACCGATAATGTTATTTTCTTATATTAAATGTAATATAAATCTCTTAACCAAGATGCAAAACTAGCACAATAATTACAAACTCGAGGCATAGAAATAGAAGAAATTGTATATATAAAGATGTGATTCTATTATTAACACATGAGTCATATATAAAAGATGTAATTCACGTGTTAATACATGAATTGCATCTTAGAAATGCGGTTCACTAATTATATCAGTCAATTATATTTTTAAGATGTGATTCGTTAGGAAAATAGGTAAATTGCAATTCTTAGATGGATTTAACATTATACAACTTTTACTAAATCACATATTAAAAAGATGGTAATTTAGTAAAATTATAGTCGAATGTTAAACAGGTGATTTAATATGTTATTTTGTAATTAAAATCATGGATTAATTATAAAAATATGACATGTGTTTTGATCAGTTTATAAACAAATGATTTATATTAATTTTTTGACAAATAGATTACTTAAGTTTCATACAAAGGTGTCGTTACTATTAGGGAGATAATGTTAGAATCTTATTGGTCTAAAAAAATTAATTTAATAAAAAATATTACTAATAAAATTAAGAAAATAAAATATTAATTTTTTTAAAATGAGAAAATTAAAAAAATGTAAAATTTTATGATAAAAAAATATTGAATGTATTATTATAAAATTATTAAATATTATTGATATTTTTTTATAAAATTTGGGCCACCTATTTATAAAAAAAATCATCTAAATCATGTATTATAAATTAATCAAAATACAGATAATATTTTTATAATTAATCCTAAAATTATCGTATTTACGAATTTTTTTTAAAGTTGGAAGACGCATTTTTCATCTCCACAAAAATAAGCAGCATTTTTAGAACACCATTTCATCCCATCACTATTATCATTTCCGCTGACATAATATTAATTATAAGCAGTGGTCGTCATCATCGTCCTTACCTCCCATTCACACCTAACTTCTGTGTCCTTTTTAATCTTCTTGCATCCACCATACAAGGAGATAAAAGGTCAAAACCACCACAAATATAATATAAAAAAAAAAAATTGGTCAATCGACATCCTTACGAAAATACCAAACAAAAATATATTTCACACGATGTTTTCTTACAATTATTTTTCCATAAAATAATACAGAATTTATCTTTTTTCTTTTTCAAGTCTTATAAACGACAAGAAAAAGCACGTATAAATTAAATTAATAAGTTTAGCATGCATCTACACACACGTATGACCGTATTATGTATTCCTTCCTCCCTTGCCTTTGTTCGCTAGGGAATGACTTGGCTTAAGTTGCCAAGTTTTGTCTTAATTTTAGGATGCGATTTGAATCGTTGGATCTTATATAATTAAATAATGGTTGTCAAATTTTGGTATGTTAAAAATATCATATTCTTAGGATGGTAATTTTGTCTTCTTTTGGTAAGTTTGTTCAATTGTGGTAAATGATAAATTTATCGGATTTTAGTAAGTTTATTGTATTTTGGTAGTTTGTCTGTTAGCTTTGTCTTTTGCTACTAAGAGGTAGTTTTGTTCGATTGTGGTAAGTTTATCCAATTTTGGTAGGTTAATTTTACACTAACTTTTAGAAATGTTAAATTTGTTTTATCCTGATAAGTTCATCCGATTGTGATGTGTGTTATTTTTGTTGGATTTTGATAACTTATCACATTATGGTAATTTTATCTGATTTTGATATATAATAGATTTAACATATTTTGGAATGTTCGTCGCATTCTCATAGTTCGTCTGGTAATTTTGTCTTTTACTACTAAATGGTAGATTTGTCATGCTTTGGTAAGTTTGTCGGATTTTGATATTTTGTCTTTTACTGTTAAGTAGTAGATTTATCATACTCTGGTAAATTTATCGTATTTTGATAGTTTGTATGGTAATTTTGTTTTTTAGTATTAAGTGGTAAATTTGTTATACTCTGATAAGTTTTTCGTATTTTGGTAGTTTGTTTTTTAATACTAAATGGTAGATTTATCATACTCTATTAGTTTGTTGCATTTTGATAGTTTATCTGTTAGTGCTAAGTGGTAAATTTATCTTATTATGATAAGTTTATTGCATTTTGATAAGTTGATTTTTTGCAAAATTTTTGAAATAGTAAGTTCATTACATTATAGTAAATTTGTCTAATTATGGATGTGCTATTTTTATCGGATTTTGGTAACTTCTTCGTATTATGGTAAATTTATTTGATTTTGGTATGTAGTAGATTTGTTATATTTTTATAAGTTTATTGCATTATAGTGGTTTGTTTGTTAATGTTAAGCGGTAAATTTGTCATATTTTAGTAAGTTTGTTATATTTTGGTAAGTACATACTATTCATAATATTTATGTATTATATATTTATCATTGTATTATGATATGATTGTCATATTGTGATAATTTTATCTGATTTTAGTATATGATAAATTTGTTATATTTTAATAATTTTTTTATTTGATTATAGTAATATTGCACGGATATGGCTGGTTTACCGAAGACGCCTAAAATTAGGCGGCTAAGTACCGGAACGAAGCCAAGTTTTTCCCTTCGTCCCTCGTAAAAGACTGACTTAAGAAGTCAACTTCTTAGAAGTCTGCAACTTCCTCTTCACACAGCATCCATCTCTCAAACCTTAAAACTATTGTCTGCTTCCTTCCTCCATCCAAAGAAACAATATAAAAACGAAAGGTGAGACTTCCATTACCCAAACTTCTTGAATTGAATTCATAACTTGTTTTTAAGTGTCTTTGCACGGAATTCTGTTGAGAGTTTGTCATATCATTAAAAGGGTACTAATCTTATTGGATCTTCTTCTTCTCCTTCTTCTTCTTCTTTTGTGTTTGCTCATAAGTCTATGAGTTTGTAGCTAGAGCTTGGATAGGAGAGGGATGTGACTAGTATGGGAAGATACAGTCCATGGTTATGTGCAACTCAAATCTTTCTGTCAATTATATTTTTATTATATGGTAGTACAAGCGCCACGTTCGGTTGTGACTTGGCTCATCCTGGTCTGTACCATGGCAAGATGCTGACACACCCTTTTAAAAAGCTCATGAGCAACACACTCGGTAGCTCATGAGATCGGTCAGGCTAATGACAATAAGACCGATGATTTTTCAATTTTTTTTTTCCTTTTTTGGGGTTATAAGTGCAAATTCATTAGATCTTTAAGATAATCACCAGGAACCAAGATGAAATGAAGATAGACACAGTTGATTTTTGACCTAGGAAAGCCTGGAAGAAACTAAAGATGCATTTTCCTTGAGAGGACCATGTTTGTTGTGGCATGTTTGAACTTGTCAAATAAAGCAACCACATCAAGTTGTTTGACCACCATGGTGCAGTGATGATAGTGTTATTAGGATTCATCAATGAATTTTCGGATCAACTCATTTTATTTCCTTATAATTTTCCAAATTCCTATAAAGGGGTAGTACTCAGCAATCTATGGTATCTTCAGACTTAATGATTGTGTTGTCTTTTCCACTACAGGGTAGGCTGTCATTGAGGTATAGCAGTGATTAACATACACAAAGCTAACAATGTCTTGCTTTACTTTATTTTTCAAGAGAAAAGAAGCTCCATCGGCTATAAAAGCACACGGGATCGATGAAGGTATGAACAAATACTTCTTCAGTCGTTTGATTCTTGTACTCTCTTTCACTAGAAAAGGACGTATTATTATAGTAAAATCAAGAGGTTTCGGTTACTAGTGGCTTTTGAAGACAGGTGATAGTAGAAGGATGGGGTTCTATCATGGAAAATAACAATTGAAAATAGAGGGAATGGTTTTTGTTTTCAGAAGAGGAAATTGTTTCTTATTAGTATTTACTATGAGTTTAACCACCATGAATAATGGCTGGCCTCTGCTGCTGCCTAACACCACCACTTGTAGCTAAAAGCCACAAGATCTCCACTAGGCACTTACTTTCCTATAAGTCATTCCTTTTTCAATGGAATCATAAAGCATCAAGATGCTTTCTTTAAGGATCCATTATTATGAAAGCAATTTGCCTGCTTCACATGTAGCAGATTTGGAATCTAATCTGCTTTGATCTCACATGTACAGAAATTGCAAGCATCCAGAACATTACGATATATCCTTACAGAGAACTGCGAAGAGCAACAGAAGATTTCAGTCTAGTTAATAAAGTTGGGGAAGGAGGTTTCGGATCAGTGTATAAGGTGATTCACTTGTTTTGCTGAGATTCAAATGCTTTTTGAGTAGTGTTGATTGCATACCATTTCTAACACAAGGTTTGTGTATATATTCAATAGGGGAAGCTTAGGGATGGTACCTTGGTTGCTGTAAAAGTATTGTCTGCTAAATCAAGCCAAGGGGTTCATGAATTCGTGACGGAATTAAATGTCATTGCCAATATAGAGCATGATAATCTTGTTAAATTGTATGGCTGCTGTGTGGAAGGAAACCACCGAATTTTGGTATATGGCTATCTCGAGAATAATAGCCTTGCTCAAACCCTCCTTGGTACGTTCAAATTCAGGGATAACAGACAATACATTCCTAAAATTATTAGTAAGATGTAGATGGACTTTGAACTCTTAAAATGTAGGCTTCATCTCCCCATAAGTTCTGAATATATGTTGTTAAGGCTTCAGCATAGCCTAGGGAGATAAAATGCATATTTTCAAACCGATGGGGAGATAAATATACATCATAGAACTTTAGAAGAGCATCCTGAATTTGATCAATAGTTTTGGGAGTGCCTTTGCAATTTGTCTCAAACTTATTTTGCTGAGTAGTTGATAGTTGTATAGCCATGTGATAATTTCATATTCCTTCCTAGGTAGAGGACATAGTGGCATCACATTTCCTTGGCATACACGGCAGAAAATTTGTATTGGTGTTGCAGAAGGACTTGCTTTCCTCCATGAGGAAATCCACCCACACATTATCCATAGGGACATAAAAGCAAGCAACATCCTTCTTGACAATGAGCTCAACCCAAAAATTTCAGATTTTGGTCTCGCAAAACTTTTCCCTTCTCACATGACACATATCAGTACCCGGGTTGCTGGAACAGTGTAAGCCACATACATCATCCTTATTAATCTTCAACTGACTGCACATATGCTTTCTTCATCTTTTGATTGGCTTCTTTATCAATGATCATATTAATGTATACATAATATGCAGGGGTTACTTAGCTCCAGAGTATGCAATGCGAGCTCAGTTGACTAGAAAAGCAGATATTTACAGTTTTGGTGTTCTGATCTTGGAAATTGTTAGTGGAAGGAGTAATACGAACAAGCAATTGCCAGCTGAAGAACAGTATCTTCTTGAAAGGGTATATACTTTCAACTCAGAAATCATTTCATTTAGTGTTGACTGCCTAAAATTCGATTGCATTGGTAACATAAATATGTACTTTTGCTAGGCATGGGAACTAAATGAGAGAGGAATGCTAGAAACGTTGGTCGACACATCATTGGAAGGGAGTTGTGATGCTGAGGAAACCTGCAGATATCTGAAGATTGGCCTCCTGTGCACCCAACAAGCACCAGCACTTAGACCATCCATGTCTACTGTTGTGAAGATGCTTACTGGTGAGATAGACATTAGTCAGAAGAAGATTACAAAACCTGGCCTGCTATTAGAGTTCATGGATCCGAGAGTTTATCTTGGTCCACAAGGTAAGAATGAATCAAAAGATTCATTATACACAATATCTGAAGGTTCAAGCAAGCAGGAGAATTCTTCTTTCTCAACAAATGAAATAACCTCATTTGCAACAATGACCTTCAATTCGATTTATGACAGGAGTCACTGAAGGGGTTGTTTCCCCTGTATTTATCTATACAACAATAGTCTGCTTTAGGCTCATGAAAAGGAATATTCTTGCATAGTTTTGCTGCCAAGAAGAGTTATAGGACATAAATGGGAATGCTGTAGAGAATTTATGATTAGTGAAATTCTTTTTCATCTGGTCTTGATTAGTGAGGGATACAGGGCTGTGTAAATTACTCGTCCCATTTAACAATTACCAGGTCTAATGAATCATAAATTCAACAGAGCAGCTTGAGTTGGATAGAGTGTAATAACCCATATGAATGAAGTTTCACATGGATTGCTGGTGAGATTGGTATTGGTTTATAAGGCTATGGTAGTGAAAATCATGTTAACATTAGTTAGAGACTTTTGTATCAAGCGATTGGAAAAAGTCTGTTAATAGAATGGTCGGTTTGTTTACTTATTACTTTAGACTTGGAGCGTTAAAGAATACTATCAGATGCATCCGAGTTGATTTGGTCTAGTAGTGTGCACCTGGATTTTTGAGTTGCAAAATTCTTTAAGTGAACCAAATGATCCAAAACTATTTATACAATTTAGCTAAGCTCTCTTCTTAGCTGCAATTGTGCTAACCTTGCCTCAGGCTCAAACTGCTCACTTGCATAGCTACACTAGATGCTTGATTTTCTTGATGATTTTCTCTTGGAAACTTGTTTTTGCTGTCATTACTTCATATCATAATCCATTTTAATGCCCTAAATCTGATCTATAACTGTGTATCGCAATTCGTTGACTAGCTATTATCCACCATTTTTGCAGCTTGATGAAATCCTTCAATGTCTAGTAATTTTGTAGAATGCACTAGAGCAATTGCACACCTTAAATGCGAAGTTCATGCCAACATTACAAAATATAGACATCATAAATGAATGAAACTAGTGCCAATATCCAGAATTCCACAATATTAATCATGTTGACAACTCCTTGCGTGGGAGAAGTGGAATCCATCCACATCCAATCTTTTCAAAACCAGTATATATGAAATCTTGAAGAGATGTCAGAAAATAGACATGCTTAGATTAACGAAAAATTTCTTAATAACGAAGGCAGAGATTTAGAGCTATTTGCCATGCTGAAAGCTGAAGAAAAGTAAACTTTGTCAAGAAGTTAACTACAGAACAACTCTCTTGAGAACTTAATTTGTACTTGTGGTGTGCACTTATAACTTTATCAGCTACTCCCTGTTTCACTTGTAGCTGGGACTTTGATTGTCCGTTAAATAGACAACTTAATCATATCAAATAGAAAAGAGATAGGAATGATGGATTTGAAGTTGGTCCCTCCTACTGCAAAATCATGTTAAAATGATTGCAGCATTTTATAGCCAAAACTTAAAAGTTGGGATGGAAATGCTGATGTGTCCAAGCGGATATGACAAAGACAAAAACAAAGTGGTGGATAAGTTTGGAAAATAAAATTAGCATATTGTTTTATAATAAATAAAATAGTTTGCACCATATTTACAAACTAAACTTTTTAGATTAGATAGTTATGATGCTAACCTTAATATAATAACAGAATAGGAAGTCATGAACTTAAAATGGTTATTGCGTTAACTTAAACAGTTATGGCATAATTGGTAGCTCTAACTAGAAATGCCTATTGTTGTTCATAAAACCAGAATTGGTTTGGTGTGTCTAATGGAAAATGGAATATTGTTAGTATGAAAATCATAGGTACACCATATAATTTATTACAATTATTTCTTGGAGCGTTATATGATAAATATAGTAGTCTACTTATCTATGAGCTTAAACTCTTAAACCAAATGATCGCGGTGTTAATCATAATAGAGTGGTAGCAAGCATATTTCTTCTTTTTTCTTCACGAAATTACGGAATACTTTTACATCAATTTAGCATGAGGTTGTCACTGTTAAAGGTCAATGCATGAACATCTTATCTCAAAGTTTGACCGTATAAATTTGGCTCTGGCTCTAATATGCATTACTTGACTATCAGTTGCTACAAATTGGATACTGTTGAACCAAAGGATAGACCAAGTAAATTAGTACTGTTATGACAAATCGGTTAGTATGGTCTAATATGTTTATATTGTGAAAGGCTTAATTTGAAAAGCTAAATTCGTTTTGGCACTAACAATTGGAGCTATATTGGAGACAGTACGACTTTGATCCATATCCATAAGTAATGAGGCGAAAGTTTGACTCTGATCCTACGTGCGTTCTTTATCCTATTCCAATTTGATTTAGCTGTCATTTTGTTGCCTTCTTTCTCCCATTTCAGATTTCCTTTACTTGGCTATGAAACTAGTCATCAAAAAGCGATCTATCCAGGAAAGCAGTCATCAAGCCAGTTACGGATGACATTCTAACTGCTGCGCCTAAGCAAAATTAGACGAAAGAATCAAGACATTAGGACCATGATTTCCATGTTTTCTTCTGTTTCATTGTCTGGCTGTACTACGCTGCAACCATGATTTCTTTTTGAGGGAAAACAGCAATCAGAAAATCAATCTCTAACTTGAATTATATTTGAAATTGTGATATATTAGGAGGCTGAAATCATACAACGAAAGTTTATGTTTCTTTCTACTACTACAACTTTCCGAATGAAAATTCAGTTTGCTGATAAAGTCCCAAAGAGTACTTTATACTTTGTTCATTACAAGTGAAATAGGAAAAAGAATGAATAAGAAGTAAACCTCTCCCATTAGTATCTTATTCTGTAACATCTATACCACAGTATGAGAAAGCAAATGACCCTATAACCCACAATGAAACCGAACATCACAGCTAAGTTAACCCATTTATTCGACTCTTCAAAACCTGCTGTCTTAAGAATTCACTGCCATACAAACTGCATTCACCATTCTCATATTCTAAGCACCTGAATCGTCCTTGCTCGCCTCCATATTCATTTATCAAGAAGCACTCAAATGGATACTTGAACAAACTCAAGTAATGCATGAATATCCAGTACTTGGGGATCTTATCCTTTGCTATGAAATAGCCAGAGAAGAGAAAGAAGGACCCCATTAACCCGGCAATCACCGATGACCCCATGATGAAATTTGGCACTAGAGCACTGAAACAGGCCACAAAGGAATTTGACATCAAGAGAATCATCCAAACTATAAGGGAGAAGTAAAAGAAGGCATCGGTACTTCTTCTTAACCCGACAAGCCAATATACTGGTATGGAGTAGAGGAGACCGACCATCAATAGGAAAGGAATGAAAACTATGGTGTTTGCCACAACATAGGAGGATATTCTATAAGCGCCTCTTGAAGTTTCCCTCGTCAGTATTCTCCTCTCTTGCAAGAATATTGGCAGGCCTTCTGTTGTGGAAGAAAGCAGGAAAGTGAGGCTGAAGGCAAAAAAACCGAGTCTTGTTTGCATAGCAACCTTGCCTACATCATTTCCAACATTCAAGAATATGGTTCCTAGAATAAATCCTGCTACAAGCGCCTGAATCACTCTTGTGAAAAAAAGCTGCTTGGTCCGGAAAATATTCCTGCAAAATCTCTGCCCAAGTATGCAAACCTCTCTGAACCAGCCATTAGGGTAAAATGTCGCAAGTTTTTCCTTGACATTACTGGGAAAGAGAACTGACCTTCTTTCGGACACATCATTCTGGTTCTCTTTCAGATTTCTTGTTTCCAAGCTTTCAATTTCATCGATGGCATATTCAAGCACATTAACATGGCAGGGTATTTCCAAGCCAGCAGAATCTAGCTTTTCCTCCAGGAGTGATAGAGATCCATTATGGATGACTGATCCATTCGAAAGCAAAATCACACGATCAAACAGCTCCATGATGTGGAACCCGGGTTGATGGATAGTTAACACAATTGTCTTTCCTTGGAAAATTACCATCTGTTTAAGCAATTTCACTACATGAAGAGCAGATGCAGAATCTAACCCCGAAGTCGGTTCATCGATCAGGATCACACCAGGATTGTGAACCAACTCCACCCCAATTGAAACTCTACGCTTTTCACCCCCCGAAATGCCACGGTTTGATTTCCCCCCTATTCTAGTATTAGCAATGTGATCCAATCCAAGCTCCTTCATCAGAGACAGAACCCGAGCAGCTGCCTCATGTCTTCTGCCTTGAAGCCTCAGGAGTGCACTATACATGAGTGTTTCCTCAACAGTTAAGGAAGGAAACAACGCATCATCCTGAGAGACGTACCCGGATAACCGCTTGAAACGGTTAGCATCAATAGGCCTTTCATTAACCAGGACATGACCAGAAACTCTACCGGCTGGAAATGTTTTCCCTCCTAGGATTTCAAGCAGGGTGGTTTTCCCTGCTCCACTAGGACCAACAATTGCCGTGATCTCCTTAGGCCTTGCTTCACAGTTAACATCTTTCAATATGTAGTTGGGACTGTTCCCCGGTCTGACACCGCACAAACGAATAGAAACTCATCAAGTTGGCTACTCAACTTGTATGACAAATCTTTTGTTTGTAACTTGTAGGCTTTTTTAGAGCCACCGGAGGAGTCCGGTGTTGTTACAGGCAATTCCATTGAGGACTAGGATGGTCAGGGAGCAATGGCAGTAGGAAAGAAGAAGGAGCTGAAGGAAAGGTGATAAGTGAACTACATGGAGAAGAAAATGCACAAGGATAGTAGGAGATGAGCTAACACAACAAACTAGTTATAACTATAACACGTTATGGAAAATAAGCATTGGCAAGCAAAACAAAGTTATTTACGATACCGTGCTCTACTTAGGTATAAGTAGCTTTTAACCTGTATGTTACAGGCCATGTCTAAAGATATTTATTAAGAATTAAAAAAAAGTTTATATTTTTCAATATTTCAGATATCGATTTGTATAAAAGTAAAATCTAAAAAATTTTTATTTAATATCTTAATAAGTGGTTTAGACACCCATTAACATTTTCATCGTAATTTTACTTGATATTTAATTAAGCTTTTGAATTTCAGTTAGGGGATAAACCAGGATTGTGTCTTATTTTTCATCGTACGTCTTATTAGTTTCTTGTTTTATCTTTTATGATCGTTTTCCTAACAATGTTTCGATTATGCTATCATATTGTGCAAAAATCATTACTCCTAATTGAACCCTGTTCTTTCTTACTGTTCAGATAGGCCTATAAATTATTTGGTTCTAACAAATGAACACCTTTACTTAGAATCTGTTTAATTAGGCTCCAATTCTAGCAATTAGAAGTTTAAATAATTAGACAATTGCTTAACTATAGCTTAATTAGGAGATTATTATATGTTAACTACCGTTTTTAAAAAAATTACACAATATAATTTAGACAGAAATAATTACCAAATTAGCGTGTTTTTTTTAATGTATCGCAAGTACAACGTGCGATACAAGAAGACTACCAGTACTTTGCTTTGTATCGCATATAGGGTGTGGGTATTTTGTGTGTATCACACACCCTACATGCAATACACAAATTTTTACAACTTTTGCACAATAGGTTTTTATATCTCGCCTCCAAGATGCGACACACGTATAAAATTTCATATCCCTTCTTCAACAAGTAATACAAAGACATTAAATTGGTATTTTTTTTCATACAATTTGTATTTATGTAATTTTTTTTTATAAAAACGGTAGACATGTGTTTCACCCGCTTAATTAGAGATCCACATATAAGAAATTAAAGCTTATATATAAAGTTAATTAGGGATATTATCGTAAGCAACATAATTTTTTTTTTTAAATTTTTTTGAATTTATCATGGTATTTGTGTAGTCTAGCATAAATATTTATGACAAATGGGGTCATATAATAGGTGGGGAAAATGAGGAAGAGGACTGTTTTCTTCAGGTGAACAAAAATATTGACTGTGCATTGTTGGTGTTGGTGTTGGTCATCTATATTCCATGCTGCTGTAGGCTATGTGTGTGACCACCCCCACAAGTTTCCTTAAAATATCTAACGATTGGACCTTCCAAGGAAATTTTTTTTTAGTGTTTTATTAACAAGTTCAAAGTCCTCCAAGACTTTGTATGTTATACATTATTACCATGTACCAAGATATGGAAAACTTGCATAGATGGAAGAAGACAGAGAAAGATGTTACAAAGAGGTTAAAAGTATTACTTTAGTGGGTGATCCAAGTAATCATAAATTGTGCCAGATTTATTGAAATTTAAAACATTTTACTCTTTATATAATTTTTTTCAAAGTTTCAAATTTTACATAAGAAGGTGAAGTAATTTTTTAGAATTCTTCTTTCTTTTTCCCTTAAATAAATAAAAAAGGATAAACTATTGAATGCCGAATTTTATTTGGATCTTATTGGTTGTTTTAGAACACTTGTTAAATATTTAAAAAGAAAGGAAAGGAAAAAAAAAAAAATCATATTTTTAACATTCGTTACACCCTTTAGGGAGAAATGTGTGCATTACAATAGGAGAGATGACTTTGTTTGTCATCTTAACAAATATCACAAATAATTCATCTCTTGATTAATATTTTCTATCTTAGTATATATCTTTTATGGACAATTCCCGACCATTCCATCTACTATATAATAATTGAGATTTATATCCAACCCAACATGACCGCTCCATTTGAAATAATTATTATATGAATTATTATATTTATTTTAATAATTAGATAATTGATTTAAAGGTTGACGGGATCAAAGAAGTTTCCATATTTATAGAAAGGAGAAGATGATATGAAAAGGGAAAAAACACTTCGTTTGTTTTTATTTTTTTTTATTTTTTTTTATCATTTTCTTGTGTATTAATAAAGTGGACACTCTACTATTAATGTAACATATCCATATTTCGGGTCTATTTGGATGGTCTGTATTTCAACAGTATCTTATATGTATTTAATCTGTATCTGGTTTGTTTGATGTTTATATGCGTAAAATTGTTTGTTTTTTATGTGCATTTGTTTTTTTACAAATAATTTATTTGAAAATGTCTGTATACTATCTGCACACAGACGAAACAAACATACCTTTCTTTATATGCTTCATTTTTAACTTTTTCCCTTGTTTTAAACTCGTATGGTTAATCCCTCTCTATGAGTTGTATTGGTTTCTTGTATTTATAGTGTATCAGCCACTCTTCTTGCCAATCCTTACGGCATCTGATAATGACATTCATTATTTACCGCGGTTATTTAAATTATTACAATAATATTATATAATCCGACAAAAATTTGTGATAAAAGACAAAAGAACAAAATCACTACAAAGACAATCAAACAAAAACACCCTCTTGTCAAGATGAATATAGGGCAGTCCATAGGTCTAAATTGGATGATATATCTTCTCTAGATTGTGCGTCTAAGTAATCAAGCATTACCTAATCCCATTTGGTTATGAAATTTCAAAATTGGCCCTATATACCAAGATATGTGGCAATTGCAGTTGGGTTGGGTACATTGTGTAGAACTACCAATTTGGCTGACTAGCCGCTTCCCCCATCTATACAAGAAATAGAGGAAAGGGTCCTATTCTCCTTTCTCTCTTCCATTTTTCCTATTTGCTACATACTGATTCATTAATGTAAATTTGAATTTTTATTCTTTTATTCATACACGAAAGCATATGCTAAATTAAACATAAATTGCATTTAGTTTTAATTTTCATATAAAATTAACATTCAACATGGTTTGCTGAAAATTCTAGTATTAATACCTAGTTGTCCAAGGAGATCCTGAAATAATCCATGCTCTGGAGTCTGGATTATCAAGTTATGGTATTCAATCAAACCTTAGCTAGTTTCAAGAAGACTTTTGGTAATTTCAATTGTTGTAACAATATATTAAGGTTTTTTTGTGCTTTAGTGACAAGAATATTGATATCTTAATGAGATGGATTCAATTTGATTTCTCTCCTTAAATATTGTAGCATATAATGCTGTTGGGAGAAAAAAGAAAAATAATTATAACATCACAATAAAAAGAATTTCATGCGAAGGTAAGAGCCATTATATCTTCAATAAAGTTCATTCTATATTCAATACAATAAATATCTAATATTGTATAAAAATTGGTAACAAAAAATGTATCCTATAAAGATAATAAATTAAAATTTGTGATGATTGAATATTGAAAATGAAGTATGGTGCTAATCAATGATGGTGATTGCAAATGATTAAAATGATTAAAAGAAAACAAAAAATTACTTGGCTGAAATAAATTATTTAAGTTGAAAATACACTTCTACTAGAGATTTTTTTTTTTTTTTTTTTGCTATTGTATAAAAATGAAAATGTATGAAGATCAAAGTCAAATAAGATTATTTTAAGATTTTTTTGACTAGACCATCCAATTTTACAATATGATCAATAAAATCATTAAAATCCCATGAATTTTAGGTAGAAGATGAATAGGAGGTTAATTAATTGCTTATGATAACCTAACCTCACCTTACTAGGAAAGACGTCAAATTCTAAACTTGCTTCATACGGGAAGTGGCCATTGCAATTTAAGATTAAAAATCTATTTGATGTTTATCACCATTTTAAATTAAAGAGCAATACTTAAAAATTCACTCCCTAAATTATTTATTTATAATTATCTAGAACTCATAACATTTCAGATTTAAATCCGCCTTCCCTTAATTTTAATTAAAATTACGCAAATAACCAAAAAAATGTCTTTAAGAGGATAATAATAGCATCAGATTTGGAATTTTAACAGTCAGAACCTATATGCACATCCTCAAAAGCTATGAAATTATAAAAGGAATGGTCAAGGTTGGTCCATCGATGGGATCGTCTAGTCAATCGATCACGGTTGGAAATGATCTCATCGACGAGATCATCCAGTTAATCGATTACGGTTGAATATGATGTAAGTCATTGAATAATAACGAACAAATCCTGTTAAAATTAATGACGAGATTATAAAATTCCCGGTTACAATGTTGCGGTTTCCTACTACTACTAATAATAATACCGCATTATTGATGTTTATTGTTATTGCCAACGCATAAGTAGCATGAAGTAACTACATTTCCATATTTTCATTAGTAAAAATGTTAATTTGATGGAGCAAATACATTATCTATTACTGCATAAATTAAAATAATATTATTAAGGTGAGGGAAAAAAAGAGCGGAAAAAAAAAAAAAAAAGACAGATGGCCAAGGAAGATTTTCCTGTAAAGAGAAAGGGAATACCAAATGAAGAGTGTAGTGTAGTAGAAGAAACGAAATGACATTGTCCAGCCACCAACTCTGGCTCCAGTTACCCTAACAGACAGATGATACAAAGGTTGACACATGTCATTTTCCGGCAAAATCGATGGATAATTTTAGATTGAATAGGATTAATTAACCAAGGGTTTTCAATTTCCTGTTCAGTTAAACCCAAAGTATATTCAGATTCACGAAATCTAACTCAATTTGGAAATACTAGATATGAATTCAGAAAGTTGTAAATATGGTGAATTTCATCAACATGTGATTTGATTCATGCAAATTAGTGCAATATTTTGGATTTAGCACCTAACATGATATCAACTTTCTGTTTCTACCATAAGGGCATTTCTGTTGGAAAGTTCAGATTTCGGGTAAAAATGGTTACAGATAGCAAAACTCTGCTTAAGCTCCGCGATAGGATAGACCAATAAAATTAGAAGTGGAATCACAGAGAAAGTCTGGAAGCGGACACAAATAACCTGATGCTTTTGTTTTGGGGATCAATGCAATGATATCCCCGCTGCACCGGTCACCCTCTTTTCCAGTCTCCAGAATCATTTTGCTAGGCATCTATAGTTGAGAATAGCTGAGATGAAATACTTGATGGGAGCACCGGGATATTGGTGCGCTTCTTCTTGGATGGCAGAGCAGAAAATGACACCCTTCATAGCTACCATTTCTTTTTAATAGTGCACTCCACAAGACAAGTATTTCTGTGACCTGACATTCTGGAAAAATAGAATAAAAGAATCACAATGAGGGATTTACTAGTTCTTCTTCGTGGATAGGCCTTTTGGTAGCTTTCTAGGAAAACCCAGAAAAGATATCAAAATGATGAAGATGAAGAGCATGTATACCCTCATCGAAAAAAAAATATCTTAAGACACCCTCCTAAGGTAGAAAAGAAGATTTATTTATCGAATCAAAACTCTTTTCCAAATACTTTTTATTCTAAAACTAAGAAAATCAACACTTCCATATGGTTATTATATCAAATTTTTATTTTTGTCAAAATTACGACTCACTTTTACGGTTGTGTTTTGTATATTCTAACACATATAGATTTGATACAGATAGAAAAGGTCCATCCATGTGGACAATCACAGGCAACCATTACCAATTGAAGGATATAAGCGTACTGCATACTTAAGGAACTCCTTACAAAGCCATGCAGCAGCAAAAAACGTGACAAAAAGGATAATGGCAACAGAAAATTGTCAAAAATCAAAAGTTGGATATATACCTTGCCCCCTCAGTCACACATCAAACTGAAGTCAGACAACATATCTAAAATCTTTTAGCTGATGTGTAATGAGAAAGTGAGCGAACTAAAACTCCTGCACTCGTGAGTTGTGCTCTTCTGCTTTTAGCAGCTTGTATCTGGTCTTCCAGGGAAGGTCCACTCTGTGCTCTCTCCGTCAATACATGTTCCAGGTCCATTTCATCCCAAGCAGGAATATGGGAAAGTGATTTATCCCGTTGAGCAGTGACCTCCAGTGCTCCAGATTTCTTCCTGCGAATCTGTATTCAAGAGACATGTTATTGCTTCCAGAACAAGAGAAGGAAATGCACAAGCAGAATGCAGAAAGACAAAATAATATTCAATTCACCCCGAAAGATAGTATACAGCAATGAGAAAGGGAAAAAATTTCACATGCTATAGCCAGCAGTTATTTAATCTCTCACTAAACATAACAACCTTAAACTACTATGAATTTGTGACACATTTCTGTGCTGAGTGAAGTTAAGCCTTTTTGATAATATTTTGAAAATCTTTATGGAAAGGATAATGAACCAAGTCATAGGTAATTCTGGATGGCTATCCAAATTACATTTTGCAAAATGTTATATTTATATATGCTATCTTGATTCGCTATTCTATACATGGATAAAATGGCAGTTCAGGCTTTTGTAACAATATATCGCTTATACTCCTTGAAAGGAACATCTAAATAATGTGTTTGCTCGCTGCAATGTGCTTTTAAGGTTAATACCTTCTGTAACCTCTGCTTGAGCTTTTTGGCATGAGAAATCGGTGAGTCATCTTTAGCTTTCCTTGGTTTTCTGCCAGCTTGCTTCATCCTCATTCCTCTTTCTTTTGCCTCTTTCCGATCTTCTTCATCTGAGCAATTCTTGCTGTTTTTTCTGCCTTTGCCTCTGCTGCTCTTATTGCCCGCATCTTTGCCATTTTCTTAGCCGTCTCCTTGTCAGCTCTACGTTGAAGATGTTGGACTTCTATTTCTTCCTTTATCTTATCATAGCTATCCCAGTCAAGCTCTTCTTGGCCACTCCATCCCACCTTAGCTGCCTTTGCTATGCTATTCCCCCACAATAAAAAAAACTTCTCCCTCGAGCGTTTCCATCTCAAGCGCCTATCCCAGATCCTTCTTAAAGAAGATCCAATTTTTGCCCTGATCTGGTCACTGCATACAAACAATTTACAATTTTTTAGTGAATTGGTAAGAATTGGCACAGCAGAAGACCCCAGCTGAACCTTAGGTAAGGAGGGACGCGACATGGTTCACAAAGAGTATAAATGTTTGTCAGTATATTTGATGCACCCACCATTAACAGAGAGTCCCAGATTCAATCCCCCTATTATGGGCTCCAATAAGTTTTAAAAATAAAGCAAACTTTCCAAATTACTAGGCTGGTGACGATACATGAAAGAGAAATTTGACCAAATATTGATTCTTGGCTTTCAAAAATGTTAAACAAAGGCTTCAAGCTCTCAGAGTTGGATTACCTATGTGATCGGGGATGTTCAGCCATTCTTTTCCTGACCTGGATGCTAGCAGAAAGGAGAGTCAAAAGATTTCACAGACAAAACAAAAGGCTATGCATAATCACTTCAAGGCAAAATGCATTTAAATCAAGTTCATTCTAATCAGAAATGTAATATTGAAAAGTCCCTTTGATTCAATTTTTTAATTATTCTTCCAAAAGAAATAAGTTCATTATTGTTGCCATTTTGCAGAAGCAGCTACAGGCCAACAATAAGAAATGCAAGCAAGAAGGTTGTTAAACAATGAGAAACCTCTCCTATTGAAAATTAAAGAGAAAGATAGTTGAAAAAAAACATGGAGGCAACCATTTAATCTTACGATGTGAATTATAGATGCACATGAATGGAAATTTCTGCAATGAATCTTACACGACTTCACCTTGGGGTCCCTTAATGCTGCTAGTGTTCTCTGTTTGATTTTTGCACGCGTCTCTATGGCATTCGAGCAACAACAACTAAAATTAGCCAATAATTAAGATTTGAAGTCCTAAGAGATATTGCTGCAGCTCAAGATATATACCTGCAGTATGCTTCCTGCCTTTGTTCCAAGGCACTTTCTTCCCTTGTTTGCCAGTCCTATTTTTCTTCTCCGTTCACTTTCCTTATCAATTCGTTTCACAATCCTTCTCGGAGAGCTATCTGGAGGATTGACTTTCACTTCCATGCTATTATTCTCTATGCTGTGATCTGATTGACGATGATTGGCCAATTCAGATGAATGCCCTAAATTGTGTTCGACTCGTGATGTTGCATAGAGACGAAATCTTTGGGGTGAACTAATGACAGTGATTGATGACAAGTTTTGCTTTTCACAAATCCGTTGAAAGTATCTATTGTTCATAAGACGGGAAAATACTGGACAAGAAGCTGTCTTGGATACATTTAAAGAGTGGCTGTGGAACTGATACCCTCCTGATGCATCACAAAAGCCATAAGGAATACTTAATCATCAAAGAAAGATTATAACCATAATACATAATAATGCTCAAAGTTATAAAACATATCAACTTCATAACAGTCTCACATATTTAGAGAAGTTCGCATCTAGACAGACAGAATGCGGATTTTGGCATTTGCTCCCTCATAGAGAGAGTTATTCATATATCACCTGTCATTTTATCAATTCATCAATGGAAAACAATAAGCCAATTTTTGGTATGTTCACCAAAATTCCACAAAGAAAAAACGCTGGCACCTGTTGCCTTAATGTGTTCATTAAACACCAGGCTACTACCATATCAAACTTAGACTCCATAATACATATACCAAGAGTTCATAGTGATCAATTACAAAATGGGAAAAATGACTACAGTGATCAAATTGATGGAAGTTGTGCCTCCACCAAAAGCAGTAGAAACTGAAGAGCAGATGAACTAGTGATAGTCATATGAAGTTTCAATAAACTCGTTCTCACTATTTATCATCGAATCTTATCAATGCTCTTGCCTATGTAGCCTGTAATGGCAATAGTGCATATTCTAATGTTTTGCTTCCCAGAGTTGAGCCATAGCAAGTTTTGGATGAAAAACAAATAAAAACTTTAACTTCTGGAATAGGCGAAGAGAGTCATAGAATTTTGGGTAAATTTACATTTGAAAACAGAATTTTGCTTATTTGCCATTAAATATTTGGATTCTAAAGTGTTAAGATACCAACTTTTCGAGGTCATTTATAACAGCTAGATTAGATAGCCAATTGCACCAGTAAATACAGTTTAGTAAACTAATTATAAAGTTTGGCAAAATTTAGTTGGTTAATTGTGAAAATGAATAAAGTTTAGGTACTAGATTGACACTTTAAAACTTTGGTAGTTAAGTACAAGTATTAAATGTGACAATTACCCAGTAATTTTCCTCGATGCCAATGTTAAAGAAGCGCAGCTCTTGCCACTCTCGCATTTCTTATTTTCGAAAATGGAAATGATAACATATTCAAAAACACCTTGTGAAAAAACAAAAAAAAAAAAAAAAACAAAAAATTTTCACATATTTATACATTTATTTTATTTTATTTCTTTAACACTTGTGTAATTAACATTTTCTTGAAAATATACTCTAACAATTTCAACAAACTCTAACTATTAATTATCCAAGAAAGGAAACTTGAAGTATTGGGTAGGTTATAGATGATATAAACTATAAAATGAAACATATGCGAACATGGAAAACAAACAAATACAGTGCATTGTAGATATAAAACACATATGCTTTCATTAGTACAACCTTAAAACAGCCTTACCTATTCCTTAAAAAAGGGAACAAAAAGGAAATAGAAGAATGGCTGAATGTTCAATAGAATAATAAGAGAAGGAAAACCCAAAATCCAAAAAACTTCGTTATCAAAAGAAGCACTAACACTAACTCAATTCTTACACGAATCAACAATTCAAACCATTATTCAATTTCCCACAATTCAAAGAGACACTGAGCAACAGTTATAGAGAGAGAGAGGAGAGAGAGAGAGAGAGAAACTTACAAATGGCAAAATGGCATGGCGAAGCGGTGTTGAGTCAAATAGAGGAGAAGGAAGGAAGGGAGTAGCTCTGTATGGATATGTCCAATGGAAAGAACCAGTGAACCAGAGAGAGCTGTTCTGTTACTAAAACTGTCCAATGAGGAATACCTTAATCTTAGGAACATGGAAATTTATTAATCTTACAGTCCACGGTTTTTTTTTTTTTTAATTTTATTTTATATATCTTTATTTGTGTCGGTACATATATATATACGTATGTATGTATGTATGTATTAGAAAAAGGAAATGAATAATAATAATTTAAAAAAAATTACAAAAGTACCACTTGAACAAAAAAATAATTTCATAATTAGGCAAGTTCTCTCAAAGAAACAGGTTTATTTAGTACCTAAAGTCATTTTATCAAGCGAAGGTTGGTTTGAGACGAGTTTGGCCAAATCTAAATGAAAAAAAAAAAAGAAAGTTTAATAAGATATAAATTAACATATAAAAATATAAAAATTCAAAAAATAAATAATATTAAATGATTAATTATTATTTATTCACAACATTTAATACGTTATTAATAACAACACATTAAACAAATATACTTAAAAAACCAATGTCTATTTACATTATATAAAGTACAACAAAGGATGGATCCCACTTCTAAATAATGTGACCTTATTTATTTATTTATTTTTGGTGGGATGCTTTTTTTGGGTTTTAATTCTCACAAAAAAAAAAAAAAAGTCCCACATTGTTTTCAACTTAGATTCTTCCATTAGTTGTATTCTATATAATGCAAATAGACATAGTTTTAAAAATATGTTTGTTTAGAGTGTTGTTATTAATAACATATTAAATATTGTAAATAGATAATATTTAATTTTTATTTAATACAAACATTTAATATTAGTTTTTAAAGTTTTATCTTACTTTTATATTTTAAATTTATTTATACTTAATAATTTATTTATTTATTTTTGTTTAATCTTGGCTAAACTTGTCTCATGGAGAGATGTCCTTAGTCTACCAACTAGGGTTAAGCAAAAAAACTGACTGAATCGTGAACTGCACCATAATAAATTAAATCAAATCAAATCGAAATTTTGATTATTTTTCTAATCGGTTCAGTTCGGCTTGTAGCATTCGGTTCATAATACCAAACCGTATAACATATATTAAAAAATATACACCAAAAGCTTTAATGATTTGCGTATCTACATCCATTGTCATGTTAATGTGAAATTCTTTTAATATTAAATTTCAATAGCTGAGGAAAAAAGGTCAAGATAATGACCAAAATTACAAACGTCTTGAAAAAAAAAATCCTTCATAATGTTTGATTAATGATTTATGTAATAACCCAAATTCATACCATTCAGAAATAATAATCATTAAGAAATTAATGTAAAATTATTAAAAAAGTTTTAAAAAAAGTCATGGAAGACCTTCCTAATTTCTTGCGATTTACAAATATAGAAATGTAAATAATTTAATGGTCGTTTAGAAATTTAAATTATTATGTTTTAAGATAAAATTCTATGAAAATAACAAGGACGAAATTAAAATATATATAGATACAAACAAACGAAAAAGAGATTCAAACTAGTAATAATAACCAAAGTTATAAAATAAAATACTCTGGATGATTAAAGGAATGAATGAAGAGCAAATAAATAATTATAAAAAAATGGTATTAAATTTGCATAACTTAAATTTGGGACTTTTTATAAAATAAAAATATTACAAGGAACTCCAAATTAATATAGTGATAAGGAGTAAAACAACGGAATATTCCACAGATTAAATAACGAATACAAAAATATAAGATATTAACCCAATAAATAATAGATTATTAAATAATTCAAAATTACATTGGAAGTGAAAACAATATCAAATCTAAATCTAAATAATTGGAATAAAACAATTAAAGAGTGAGTAAAAGAATAAAATCCTAAAACGATTGAAAGCTTTCGATTATGAAATCTAAAGCTAATATAATGTCAACTATTAATAGATAATTAATCCTAAAGTTGTTTAGAGTATAATTTAATAATTAAGTTTAGATAGTTTAGTTAAAATAAGTAACTTGAAGTATAGATTACAAATGGATAGATTGATATAATCAACTAATAAATAAACTTAATTGAAATTGAGATTTCAAATACTCTTTTTCACTCTTTTATTTATCTCAATTATTCATTTCATGAACAAAATTTCTTTAATCCTTTTGTTTATTGAATTTGAACTCTATTTCTTTCAACTTGTTTACTTACTTTGATTATTTTACCATCAAGCCAAATTTCACTATTTTATCAACCAATTTTAATTTGACTATCCATTTCTCTTGATCTACAAATGATCTAAGCTTTTCTTAAGCTCGATATTTAGATTTCTAAAATACTCAAAGGTAATCTCTAAAATCTAAATTCTATATTTTCAATTTTCATGAATTTTGAGATTACCTGCTTATTTAAAAATATCAGTTTCTAAGCCTAAACTCAAGTAAATATTAAGTTTTACAAATTAAATTTTTGAACTTGGTTTGTAAGTCAAGTTAGTGATTTTACTTGTTCACATTCCGAAATCTTCTCCTACTTGTTTTTAATGCTCAAGATAATGATCTGACAAGTTTAAATCAAGGTCATTTATCTTAAATATCCTTAGTTAACTTTCTTTCTATTCTATATAATCCCTCTCTCTCTCCTCTTGCTGCCATTACCTTCTTTTCTTTCCTTCTCTTTCTTTTTTTCCGTTTCTTCTCTCCTCCTTCATTTCTCTTCTTCTTCAATTCAATTTATAACCCAAAGTCTCAATTTCAAAGAAGATTAAAGAGGAATAAAGATAGTAAACAAGATAAAAGAAGGAGACTAAGTAGGAAGCTTCAACAAAAGAGGAGGAGTAGTAGTGATGAAGAAAAGATAGTTAAGATTCATCCAACATGTAAGTACGACATTGTTTCTTGTTTTTTATTTGTTGTGATTGTTGTTATATGATAATTTAATGCTAGTTATTAGTAAAGCTTGAGTAGAAACTTGTAAATAAGTGACGTATGAACTTATACATTAAAGGCCTAAGTGTATATATATGTTCATGGATAAATTAAAGGATTGATGAGATGAATTGAGTAAATAAGATGTAATGATGGATATAGAAGTGTTATAAGTTGTGTTGCTGAGTTGATAAAGTGTTAGGAATGGTGTTGATAGATAAAAAATGTAGAAAAATAACTTGAAGAGGAAGAAGAAAAACAAGGGACGCATTTTTGGGCTGATATGCCTCTCCTTACGAGCCATGGTAAGGGGCATGGCAGCTACTGTGGGCCACTGTTAGGCCACCACGAGCGGGGGGGGGGGGGGGGGGGGGGGGGGGGGGGGGGGGGTGGGTGGTGGGGGATTGGCAAGGGTGTGGTCGCCTCTACCCTTTTGCTAATTTTACATGCTCCTTGATATGAGTTGTGATGATCACCACTACCTTGGCATGACCCTATGGATCCAAATCCTTTTATTTTTCTTTCTTTTGTCAAGTTAACATGATTTTATCATAATTTCATCATCCGAACTCGGATTAAAGTGATTTCAAATGCTATGAAAAGCTTAGGAAGAATCCTATAATTGTTATGTTGCAAGTTTTAGGACATTCTAGAAATAACAAAGCTTAAGCTATAATTGTTTCATTAGTTATGTATGTGTAGTTAAGCATGATAATTCATGATTTCTTCGAGACCATTAGAGTAAGGAATTAATATAACAAGTTTAGACTTCTTAGATAGAAAATAAACTTAGTTAACAAATCTAAGTCTTACTTGGATTAATCTAATTTGGTAACTAAATGAGACTTAATATGGTTTATGCATATCAAATGAATTAGTTAATGGACTTGAGTTAGCATGATTCTTAGAAATGAAATGAAATATTAATATAACAAAAGTTAGTTGATCTAATGAGCTTCACTAAGATAAAATGAGTTAGATAATTAAGTTAGGTTAACATGAATCCTTTGAGTAAATGATTTACACGTGATTGTAATATACTAGACCTTAAGTGATAAGATGATGTGTTGTTTCAAGTATAAGATTGTTATGAAATGAGTGTTTTGTATATGAATGCTTTGATGGTGTTTTTGTAACAAAAGACTATAAACATAGAGAAAAGAAATACTTGGACAGACAATGGAGAACTGTCTATAGGCAAACTTTGCAACTGTGGTGGGGTTCCTACTTAGTGTCTAATCAAATAGGATCTTAAAATGAATCCAAGATCTTGAATAGATCTTGCTTTAGTTATATATTCTCTTCATAGCCTTTAGCCAACTTTCTATTCTTGTTTAGATTTCATATGAAGGATGATGATAATTTGATGCTGATGATAATGTTGTGGATGATTGGATGATTGATAGGGATGGTGCTTTGGTCTTCTAAGAGAATAGTTAAGACTTAGCTTAGATGTCAAGTGGCTAACAACAATCTCTTCACCTTGCTTGTGCTTGTAATCTAGATGCATTGGAAATAATATAAATTTAATTGATTATGCATGGGGTTTTAGAATCCGTTTGCTGCTTGATGATTGCATTTGATTGATAACACACTAAACCATAAGTGAAAACAATTGTGTGGTGTTAATTTTGATTTATATAATGTTGATTGTCTAAAAATGATATGGAAATTAATTAATAAGACATAATTCTTATTTAACCTTCAAATGAATTGGTCATGCATTGCATCATATCACATTTGCATTGGTAAGGGTTCACGTCACGTATTAATATTTTGATTCCATAATAGTGCTTGACTGGGACCAGTGGGTCTGCATGGAGGTTGCTGGTAGGGTTGTCGGCTTCATGGCAACTAAGTAGGCACTGAAGGGCGTTGCTCGTATTGGAGTTGGCTTTAAGGATTAATACTTAGAGAGGTTTTGGTTCTAAAGGAAGTGGAAGCTTAGTTGATAGAGCAAATGTTTTGATCTATGCACAAAATGAATTCAAAAGGAAGTCCTCACTCCTTAGTCTTGTCTAAGGAGTAGATAGAGGCTATGTTTCAATAAAATGAATTTCAACGAAAATCCTCCTTAGCTAAGTTTAAGGGGAAGTTAAAGAGGTTAATTTTCTATAAAAAAAAAAAGGTATTTTAAATTGAAATCCTCCCTCCTTGGCTATATCTAAGGGGCAATTGATGGTCATATATGTGGTATAAAAGAAATGATTTTTGTGCTAAGAAGGATATGAGCGGAATGCTCAAAGTTGAGTATGCACTCTCTTCCTTAGTTCACACTTCTCCTAGGCATGAATGACCTATATTCAGTCCTTCGACCCCTAGAGAGGGCGTAATTCTCCATTGGTTTTGATTCTGGTCATCCAAACTGTGTATATCATATGGTTGAGTGTGCATTGAATATGTTTGTTAAATAAAAACTTGATTGACATTTATCTGTAGTGTGATTTGGTTTTGTTATCCATTGAGCTATGGTTGAGCTCACACCCCTACAGTTTTGGTACAGGAATAGCTTAAGCATCGGTTTTTGGATAAGTCTGTGTGTAGAAGAACCTTTGAAGATAGAAGATGAGTTTGATATGAGAAACGAATAGATAGTATAGTTTATTTAAGTTTCAATTCATGTAAAAAAAGTTTAGATTATTGATTAGATTTGTAATGTTGTAGTTTCAAGTTTGTAAAACATAGATAATTTATTCTATTTTACTATTTGGTAGGAGATACCGATTCTCTGCGAGTCTAGTGGACTATAGGAAATCGGATTTCCTTTATTTACCACAAATATGTTTTCATATTAGATGTTTATCAGTAAGTATTTAAGTAGCCTTGCAAATTTTGATTTGCAAGATGGTTCTCATATTACGGGTGCACATGTAATATGATAACTTCAGGTTATCCATCTAGGCCCGGCTTTAGGGCGTGATAGTTACCTTTTTATGTCACGTCCCATCCCTACCTAATTCCCCTTTCTGGGTACTACAGACCCGAGAATGGCAATGTGATGCCAGAGTCTGGCCCCCCAATGCACTCTAAGGCCACACTAGAGCACAAGAAGGCATTGTTCTCCTTGGCATGGGAATATTCTAGCTGCAGCCTATGCGGATCGAACCATGACCAAGGCCTTTTGTTTGCCTTAAAGGCAACCTTAAGGCCACACAACTCAATTGGTGAAAGGCATTGCCTTTAAGGCAAATAAAAGGCCTTGTTCATGGGTTCGATGCGCGTAGGCTGCAGCTAGGATGTTCCCATGCCAAGGAAAACAATACCTTCTTGTGCTCTGGTGTGGCCTTAGGGTACAATGGGGCCATGTTCGGGTCTGTAGTACCCATAAGGGGAATTGGGCAGGGGTGGGACGTGACAATTTATATATTAGGAATATTATAAAATTAATAAGAAGATTGGTGTCTTTTGTGAATATTAATTTTTAAAATAAAAATTATTATAAAGTTAATAATTTATCTTTATGCTAATTACTAGTAGCAACTATTTAAGCTTTCAGAAATATTGTTAGATTATTTTTTTATAACAAACGGTTCGAACCGTATACTAAACCATTCTAAACCATTTTTTAGGTTAAAAAAATTAATGAACCGAACCGTGTAATTAGGTTTGATTTCATTAAAACAACAAAACTGTAATTTTCCGTTTGGTTTGGTTTGAGGAGTGAACTGAACCGAATCATACCGCACCAACCCCTAATCTACCAACCTTATCTTTTAAAGAGATGAGTTTAGGTACTAAAGAACTTGTCTCTTTAAAATATGAGTTTAACTTGCTTAAATGTGAGATAATTTTCATCTCAGTGACATTCTCATATTTTTTTTCAAGATTATTATTATTTATTTCCTTCTCCCTATATATTGAATGGTTAAAATCTATTCACAAGGAAAATTAAAACACAACAAAATATTAAAGAAAAGGAGGAAAAAATTAGAGAAAATGGGAAGAATCTTTTTTTTTTTCTTATTCAAAATTTATTTCTTAAAAATGTTATTCAAAAACCATCTCTTTTTTTTAATTTTTGGAATATTCTAGTATGTAAAACAATTCATCATATATAGATTGAAAATTTTGAAATTTTTAATAAAAAGGATTGGAAATATTAATAAATATATCAAAAGTTGTTAATAAACTTGAAAACTGGACTTTTTTTTTATATATGGAATATATATGCATTTTTTCTTTTAATGACAAATTTTATTTTGTAAATATTCATAATATAACATGTTAATATTTATTTTTCCAAACATATTTTTGATATTGGAAAATATCGTGTACTAAGATCGCGATATACCAACTGTACTTGCAAAACAATAACACACAAAAATACGTGTGAAGGAAAAGCATGCGACTACACACAACCTATCTATCAAGTACACTTACCAAATGAGCTATGAGCTATTAATGATTTAATGCTATATCACATCTTTAAAAAGCGATATAGTAATGGTATAAAAAATTGGTATTGCTTGTATAAAATGTGATTTATGTATAAAATTCACATATTCTGACATAGAAGAGCGATTTTGCAGTGTAGTTTGGTAATTTTCTTTGTATCAATTTTATATTGGTAGTTATTTTTCATACCGAAGGTAGACACATGTTTCACCTGTAAAATTAATATATAAGACATAATATGATACTTTATTTTTTATTTTGTAATTACTTTCTTTCAAGCTTATCATTTATACACTATCTTCTACAAATGTTTATTTTGGAAAAGACTTGTTTTATTTTATTTTGAAACAGCTCATTATTATTGTTTTTGAAGAACTTTCATTGTAGGTGTTTAAATTTATAAGTTAATATAGAAGTGTTGTTTATATTTTGAGGTTAATTAATATAGAATTACTTCCAAAGTTTTTAATTTTCGCATTTAGCTATACGTGTTATAATTTTGTTTGATATCATATAACCAGATTCTATAAGTGTTTTTTTTTTAATAGAATTCAACTTCACACAAAAACAAATCCTTCATATTATAGAACTTGTGATATTAAGAAATTAATTTCCACTGATTGTGTATTGTAAATATATGAAAAAAAAAGGTAATTTTACATTCTACATGAAATTGTATATTTTACTATAATTAAAAATTTAAGAAGAAAAAAAAATCACATGTTCCATAGGAAAAATTATAGGATCCTAATGGTACCAATACCATATACAAGTTTTATGGGGCAGAAGCTATAAGAAGGGTACGAGATGATAGAAGATAGGTTTCGGGTTGGAAATTTAATATCGTGTATTTTATAGGATGAGGTGGAGATTATTACATGTTAACTGTTGTTTTTTAAAAAAAAAAATTACACAAATCCAAATTGCATAAATACCATTGCTATATCACATACATGGTATAAGATACATAGGATCGTACATATATCGCATGTTCAATATGTGATACATATATAATTATAAGGGTATCACACATTAGATGTGTGATATACTTCAGACTGCACGTCCAACAAGTGATATATATATAATTATACGTGTATTGCTTGTTGAACTTGCGATACACGTTTAAAATTATATTACACACCTTATGTGCGATACAATAATTTTTAAAAGTTTTGTATAGTATCATCGTTGTATTTTGTCTTTAACATGCGATGTACATAAAATTTTGTATCTCTTATCAAATATGCAATATAGAGGTGGTAATTTGTTAATTATTTTTTTACAATTTATATTTGTGTAATTTTTTTTACAAGATCGGTAGACATGTGTTTCACCTGGGTGAGATTTGAGTAAAATTTCATGTTTTATCTACTTTGTTTGGCTGTTCTCGCCGGGCCCTATTTTATAATCAAACATTGAATCATAAAATTGAAAAGAAAAAAGAAAAATGAAAAAAAGAAAAAAGAAAAAAGCTGTGTAAGTTGGGACAAGTTAGTGCTTGGAAAAAGATACCACGTCGTTAAAGTATTGTTTTGTGTATTGGTGTTTGTGTACATTAGTAGAATAAAATAAAAGTTACGGGTTTATGTATCTTACGACTTTTGAATGCCTCAGGAGTTCAACTTCAAGTTTTGTGCTGGTGAATATTCTGTTTATTATTAGATAATACATAAGTATAATAAAAGTAGTTTAGCATTTAGACTTATATTGTTGTGTGTTATGATGTTTGTGCGTGTTTGCTATAATTATCAATTATTGTTGTTGTTATTAAACATAAATTCGATTGTTTTATTTTTGCTATCAATATTAAATTTAAATTAGTTTCAATTCTTTTGAATATTGAACCTTCTTTTCATATTATATATATATATATATATATTAAAAAGGACTTACCAAATTTATTTGACACATGCTAAAAAGTTATCTCTTTTATTTATTGCCTATAAAAGACTTAGAGAAAAGCCTGCTTTTAGAAAAATAAACAAATGTCAAATAAAGGAATATGCATTCCATGTGCACCTGGCACATGCAATAGGAGGGTTAATGCATTCACGTCCAAGCTTGAATGTGATTGCTCTTATGGACTTATGGTTGGGGCAAAAGATCCAATTCTAGAATTGGCAGCTATTTATAGTTGTAGTAGTCTATTGCAGGGATTTTTCCTTTTTTTAGGTACAATAAATTGCTATTATTATTATTATTATCAAAGTGTTGGGTAAAAATAAGTGTATCTGATTGAACTATGGTAATATAATATGGACTCAAAACATAATCTGGCTTGGGATACATTTGCTTCTGGATCCATTTTGAAGACCAAAGTGATTATCAAATTGTAGCACCGCTTTTGTTTAGAAGAACCCACAGTTAATTACCAAAAATATACCATGCGAGAACCGAAGCCAAAAACAAATACAAAAGAGTAAATCAAATTTATTTGTTATAAACTCTTACAACAATGATGGTGCCTTTTGACAATGTTAAAAGGTGCTTCAAAGTGTATCCCCCCCCCCCCCCCCAACCATCTTTCTTTGTTTCATTTTATCCAAAATTAGACCCACAACCATCTATGTTAATATGGTATGAACCATTATTGTACATAGTAATCAATACACCCGTTCACTTGTTGATTGAGATTTTAATTGACCTGTCAAGTGAACTACCTAACAAACCACCTTCTCTTCAATCCTTCTCCATTGCATTCTAGTATGAAGAAGTTCTACATAGTGTCTTTCGCTTAACAAATCTTCCATTCTCGCTGTCCTCATCTTCACAACATCTCTTAGAACCACATATTGCCTCTCGTGAGTCCATTGTGCTCTTCCAATACTTGTGCTCCAAGTGAACCCCACATTTCTTCACAACCACTTTTTTAGGTGCTTCATTTAATTTTATTGACAAGACGATGTTCATCATATTGCTTTGGTGCTTTATGCTCTTCCAGCAATACCTGTTGACTGAATCTGTATCTAGAAACAGCAACACGTGATCCGATTCTATCTGTTGCATATAATTCTGGCTGCTCAGCAGGCAATGCCCATCAACATATATGATATGTTGAAGTCTATCAAATAGACAGATTCTCCTTCATCATCTTCCTCTACCCCAAAAACGACACAAACACCTAGTGCGAAGCAATCCCAGAAGTGAAGTGTAGGCACAGGGAAACACAATGAGCTGCCCACTCCCTGGTGGCTGAACCAGTTTGGAATCTCACTTCCTGGAAGATAAAGACTAAGCAAAGGCTTGCACTTCAGCTCCTGCAACGTAACATAGTATCAAACGTGTGTGTGAGTGTGAGAGAGAGAGGACAGCAAAGAGGACTAAAAATATGTAATAACTACAGAATTAGGTACATCTTCCATTGATTTTGACATATAATAAAATGAGACCCGCTGCCGTCTCATTTTTTAATAAGCAATTCCTCTTTGACTAGAAAAGAGACGATTAGATGGAAAGATACCTCTAATGAAGATTTATCTACATGCCAAGATACTCCATGGCAATTGGAGAAATCCACCAATTCCAATATCGGTAACTTTCCCAAATTAAATGCCGAATTTCCAGACAGATCTAGCATGCTTTGCAAAGATATGCATCCTCTTGCATACAAGTCCTTGATTCTTGGAGGAAGTGCCAGAATATGTTGAAGCTCTTGCAATTCTCTATACAGAGCCACTCCAAGTGGACTAGTATCTTCATTTCTGGAGGAAGACATGTAACAGGATTTCCTGATAGGTCTAAACCTTTCAAAGAATTGCAGCAGTTTGGATTCAAGATGTAGTCCATTTTTAGCAGGTTGCAGTTTCTCAGTACGAGCTCCATGAAGTTTGGGCAGGATGATAAACCACTTGAATCCGGAGTCTCTCTCAGATCAGGAAAATAATTAAGTTTTGAGCAGCCACTCAAGTAAAGAAGGCAAAGATTTTTCAGTTTGTATATACTATAAGGAAGACAACGTAGACTTTCACATTCATCTAAGAAAATGACTTCAAGACTTGGGAGATTTTCAATTGATGAAGGAAGTTCTTCAATACCAGTCTTTTGCAGATGAACTTCTGTGAGGTGTGTCATATGTTCAGCAATATGGGGAAATGTCTTTAATTTAGAGCATCCACTGAGGATGAAAGTTTGAAGAGAGACCAGCCTAAGAATGGGAGGAAACAGACTGAGGTTACAGCATGAGTGAAGATCCAGAGTAACTAGCTTACGGAGATTTCCAACTGATTCATGAACTTGTACTAAATTTTCACAACCGCTAACCACTAAACTCTCGAGATTTGGAACAATTGAGAAATCAGGAATTCCAGTCAAGCATTTGCAGTTCTTGAAGTCCATAAACTTCAAATACTTGAAATTCTGCAGAAAGAAAGATAAATATCATATATGAGTGGTTGAAGTTCATTTGTTAACATGACTTGAAGATGAAGGAACTTGAAAAAAAAAAAAAAGGCAAACTATGCCAACCATCCTTAGAAACTTTTGAAATTACATCAAAACCCCCAGCTTTTTAAATTGTGCCCCTGTATCGCTGCTATATAGTATTGCCATCTCTAATGGTTCTGAAAAAAGGGCAAAGATTTCCCTAAATAAGTTTTACAATTACACACAATCCCTGATGATTTCCATCAAGATGGGGTCAATGTATATCAAGGAGGTGTAAGTGTACAATTAACAAAAGTAGGGCAAGGATGTGCTTTCAAAAGTTTTCAAGAGTGATTGATGTAAATTTACCATCAGCATTTAAAACTACGCCAGATTTAATGTGAATTGCATAAAGATCATACAGAATTGTTGCTGAGAACATCGAGCACATCGGCAGGTAACCATGATCTACTCCATTCTTCTGGCTTCTTTGCTGACTCTTGGCGAACAATTTCTCTTCCCATGGATTGAAGCAAGTCATGCATCTGTAGTTTCCCATCTTCAATGCTTAAAAGACACCTGTCAATAAGAACTCTTAGTCCAATTGTCGTGTTGAAACCACGATTATCAAGTAACTTTATAACATAGTCTGCATCTTCGCCTCTAAAGTAAGAAGCTATCTCAAGGAATATGGCCTTCGCTTGTTCATCCAGTCCATCAAAGCTTATCTTCAGGACATAAAAAATCTCCTTATTAGGAATTTGTTCGAGTTTATTCAATATACTTTCCATTCATCTATGCTTCTATCGCACAGGAAAGAACCCAACACTATGAGAGCCAATGGAAGTCCTTTAGCATAATTTACTACCCAGAATGAGAGATTCTCATACTCTTTCACAGGATGAATTCCCCTGAATGCATTCCATCTAAAAAGACAAAGCGCATCCCTATCATCCAATCCATTGATCCTTAGAATCCAATTGACTCTGTGCGCAACCAGTATGTGCTTATCTCTTGTGGTTATAATGATTCTGCTTCCAGAGTCAAACCAATCACAATTTCCAGCTAACTTTCTCAATTGGTCTAGATGATCAACATCATCAAGTATGATGAGAACCTTCTTTAGTCTCAACCTATTCCTTATCATATTGATTCCTTCATCAACATTCCTAACACTTAAATCAGGCTCATGCAAAACGTCTCTAAGAAGACTCTCTTGCAATTGGATCATACCACCAGACTTGGTATTTTCTCTTACATTAGCAAGAAAAGTGCTTCCATCAAATCTATGAGCAGTACGGTTGTAGATATCTTTTGCAATGGTTGTTTTGCCTACACCTCCAATCCCATAAAGACCCACCATTTGTCTGTTTATTAATGTGGAACATATCAGATTTACGTTAGGCTCCAAGCTGACAGGAAAATCTGCAACATGAAGATGCCTGTGGCGCAGCTTACTTAGTACATCTTTAACAAGTTCTTGCACTAACTGAGATTCATTCCTACCAACCAAGGTGAAAGAAAGAAAAAGAATATTAATGATATATGACTCCAATATATGTAAGGTTTATGTTATGAGTCATCTCATTTAAAAAAAAAAAAAAAGAAGAAATGACAATACAATAAAGCACCAATACATACTGATCAAATTATAGATGAATCCATTCATAGAAACAAAATCAAGAGCCTCAAGTCAATAAAGACTAAGAAGACTAACCTGAGAAAAAATTTCATTAGGAGCTAATAGAATTTTTTAATAGAGAATAGTAATTTTTCTCGAATAGCTATTAGAATTAATGATTTATGAAAGATCTTTTACTAGTAATTAATATTCCATTATTAGATTATGTTGAAAATTTCCCCAAAAAAAAAAAAAAATTCATATCATATCATGAGCATAGGATGATGGCAAAGTTTTTGATACTTGAAGAAAAGAAGCACTACAAGAAAATTTATCTTTAGAAACATAAATTCTGTGATGAAAATTAGCAAAATAGCCTATGTTCTAAAAGGTAGAATCAGGGATGATGATTTTTGTAATAGAAATTTACATTTTGAAACAGAATTTTTGTCTCCAAAAATCAGTTTTCTTGTAGTGAAATGTTAGATTGTTGGATATGCCTTATGAAGTCACTTGAAGATACAATTTAAATACACATAAATGTGTCAATGACATAAATACAAAACACAGATAAAAATGGTCCAAAATAATTGCCCGTGGCAAGCCTAAATTCTATTGGATTCTTTTCTATTTGTTTTGGTTTCAGACCGTTTATGATAACATTCTTTTCGAAAGAAACTAGTGAAAAATTTAACAATCATTCTGGTTGCAAAACAGATTCAAAACCAAATATATCCCTAATTTGATTAGATTTTGAATCTATTTCACAACAGCTCGACGAAAGACTCATATAAAAGATAATCGATGAACAAACTCAGGTTATACTATAATTCCCATCTGAAAAATCTCTTCATCAGCATTGATGTCGCAATTAACAAATCCAAAAGCTTAACCTAGGGATATGCATATCAGCCAGAGATGAGCAATGGAAAAACAGAGCAAAAATGTACCAAAAAAAGCAGAGTTTTAGAGAATTTCATATCAGATTAGGATTAGCTATCTCAAAACTGAGGTACAAGGACTAGAAAATAAGTAAAAGCCATATACTATATTCAATCTGTACATATGATTTATTTTCAATACATCTGCTCATGTCAGGTCATGACGTTTGAATGGAATGTTGAATGAGATCTCAAACTCAGCATCTTTGCTACAATCCAATATTTTAATCCTCAAATTTCAACATAGTAATCTAGTAGCTAAAAGCTTTTTAACTACCTAAAATTTAAAGTTTCCGAGGTCATTTATAATATTTAGATAACTATTTTTGATTTTTTAAAAAAATATAATCTGTTTTTTTCATGCGAACCAAATGACCCCCATATATTAAATTATAATTGATAGAGACAGGATCGAAATACAGTATACCTAATTCCTGATGTCGTCCAACCACAAAGACCAGCAGCTATCTCCAGATACTTCCTCCATCTTTCTACCATCCTCTTCATCTCATCATTCCCCTCGAACCTTTTCTCATGTTCCTTAAACGCTTCTCCATATCCACCCGTTTGCTTCCTCACTTCACTAGGATCCACATGGTAAAACACAACTTCCACAAGCCGCTTCATTTCCTTGCTACATTCCATGATATTCACGAGCTCCTTCAAGCACCAAGTGGAAGACGCATAGTTCTTGGAGAAAATGATGATGTAGACCTTGGAGTCTTGTATGGCTTCTGACAGTGATGATGAGATGTCGGTTCCTTTCTTGAGCGACTCATCGTCCAGGAAAACTTGAATACCCTTCTGTTTTAATGCGTGATAGAGGTGGCTGGTGAACGTGTTGCGTGTGTCTTCCCCTCTAAAGCTTAGGAAGACGTCGTGAATGTGGCGGCGCGTGGATGTTTTCAGCTTCTGACCGGCGGATCATGGTGACTAATGACTAGCTGCTAGTGAGCCGTTTTCTTCTTATCATCCTCCACGCTGATCTTGCACGCTGTGTTTGGTAACACTGAAATCAGCAGAAAACGGACGAAGTCAGCGGAAATGTGATGTTTGGATTCTTATAATGAAATGGAAAAGACAAGAAATCAGCAGGTGCAAATTCATTTCTGTCCAATTTTAGGCGAAAAGGGAAGGAAACGAAGCGGAAACAATGTCAAGCTATAAAAAATTTAAAATACTTTTAGAAAGTAAAGTAAAGTTAAACAATAAACAGCACATTTTTTAGTTTTTTTTTTTTTTTTCCCTTCGTTTTCGTACTAATAATCCAATTTTCTTTTTCCCTTCTCTCCCATCTCTTTTCAGTTATTTCTTTTCAACTGATTTCCACTTCTTTCAGCGCACTATATTAGATTGCCAAAGGGTGATAGTTTTATTATTTACTAGCATACTGCGTTCTCTAAAATAAATAAATAAATATGTGGTTGATATGAATGTATTATGGTAAAATTGCCAATCAAGTTGCACCAAACTAAATCGTACATAAAATTTCAGTTCTTTTTGAAATGATTCAATTTGTTGTATAGTTTGATGAAAATCTAAATGGATCGTGATTTGGTTTGGTATCCCAAACTGAATTATATGATTCTAATCAAATCAAACGATTTTACATATTAAGAAAAAAAATTAAAACATGTCATTTTTATTAAAAAATTAATTAATTTAATTTTTTATCTAGATATATATCATTTATAATAATGAAATTAAATTTTTATATCATATTTTGATTGCCATAGTGTATTTAAAATAAGATCATTTTTAGATTTTAGCTTCTAGTGTTTTGAACATTTCTTTTCTTTTGTGTTACAAATTAATCTACTTTTATTACTTAGATACTTTTTGGTTTATATGTGTAACGCCCTAAAAATTTAATTAAACATCAAATCAATTAAAGCGCTACCGCCACGTATAATACTCTAAAGTATTACACGCTTAGTCTTCCTTTAAAAGATTTTGTTTATGTTGAACATTACTAGCTGATTTTAGTCAATGAAATTGTTTGCTTAGATTTTCAATCTAACTAGATTTAACAGTGATATAGTAAACTTTATAAAAACATAATAAAGGGTTTTACTCTACTAGAGCAAACCAACTTTCTAAGAAACAAAGCTTTATAAAATCATTTTATAATCTAACCTTAAGGGTAAATCTACATTTTCAAATATTTAGGCTCCACAGGCTCCTTAAAGAATATTACAAATTTCAAAATATAAATTCAGCTTTTAAAACATAAATAAAAACAAATACAAATGATATTCACGGCCCTAACCCGCATTATCCATCAACCATCGCCCAAAACCCGAGCCAAGCATCATCACATCAATCATCATCAACAACATCATCATCTTTATGATCATCAAATCATCAACCTCTTCATCATTTCATCATCATCACCAACATTATCATCATCAACAACAATAATAATAATTATCACCATCATCAAATCAAGACCTGGAAAAAGAACAATAACAACAATGATGAGCTAAAACTCAGTACACAATAACACATACACACATGAAAATGGCACACAAGCCTAGCTAAATGCAATACACAAACAACAAATTAATTATCTTTCATTAAAAGTAAGCAAATCAACACTGGAGCACTCACATTTCGAGACAAGTCAATGGGAATCTGGAGATTCTGAGTAACGCTCTCAATGCTCAGGGGGTTAATATAGGTAGTCCGAATCCCTAATCTCCTAGATGGTATAACCGACAAAGAATAGAAGCCTCATCTAAGGTTCACAGCCGTTACACACACTTTACCCATCTTAGTCCATAATATAAAAGGGTTCAACCGGTCCTATAAATGTGAACCCCAATATACTACTTCTCATCGATTAAGATAGACATTATCTTGATACCGTTTACCCCCATCGACTCCCCAGCGTACCACTTATAAATGTCATTGCATCATGATGGGGATAACCTAAGCGCCTAAACTACCGTGCCCATCTCAGGACAAAGTGCCGTTCCTCGGACCAGATATCGATCTTCCACTCCAGGGCAAGAATCAGATTTCAACGGCAGAAAACACAATCAACACTCATTAATTTACTAAGCCGTCTTTAAGTTTTAATTCATTTTAGATGCCTATCCTAGCATCCAACACCCAAGTTACTGTGTACCTTATTTATTTGAAAACCAATCAGAATCAGAAGGTTGACCGGAGTCCATCTCAGAGGATAAATCAAAGAATCAACTCAAAAGAAAATATCTGTTCAAAAATTAAACTCATATAAGCATTTAAATTAACTATCCAATTACATCAAACTTATTTTTAAACCCTATTTGATAAGACACTAATTTGGAACCCTACTATGGCAGCGAATATTACCCCACCAAAATACGGACAGTTTTCCTTTGTTTGTCAAAGTATTTCTTTTCACTTTATTATGGTATCTTATTATAAAAACATCATCAAAGCATTCATATACTAAAAACATCCATATTCAAATCAAATATACATTTCCTAAGCAAACTAAGATTGTCTTAACCCATTAACTAAAGCCAATCATTTTTTATTAAGCCTTTATTACCGTAACGTAGCCAAATTAATTAGAATTAATCATTTAATTCAATTATTAAGCCAAAGTGATTAAACTAAATTAATCTAATTCATTTTAACTCATTTAAGTTCATTTAGGTCAAGTTAAACTTAAGTTAACTAATTAAGTTCATTTTATATTCAAGAACTATGCAAATTCTAATTAATTATTAATCCATAAATTATCTTAACTCATTCTTAATTATACAAATTGACCAACATAACATATCATCTATCATTATCTATTTTATTTTATTTTTATTTCTTTGTTTCTTTTTCTTTCCTTCTTTTTTTCTTTCTTCTTACGAACAGCTCCAGGAGACATATCATGCTCGTGATTGAGGCCTTGATCTTCATCACTATCTTCATCACACCCGTAATAGGGTATTTGATCTCATCGATTATCTCATCACGGCCGTAATGGAGGCCATGATGACCAATATGGTCCTTGTCACGTCCGTGAACAAGGAGAAAAATGTGATTAGAGCATATCACATTCCTCATTTCGGCCATGATCAGGCCTTTGTCTTAAAAAATATTTGACTCTAAGGAGATCACAGGCTGTGTTATGGCCGTGATGAATAGGGAAATCCCTGCTATGTTTTTCTTTGTTTGATCTTTACATTTTAATTACTCCAATTCAACATACATCATCAAAAACATCATGTTATCAACCTACTCAAGCCTAATCTTAACTTATGAATGCTTTTAATCACAATTCTATATCACATTACAATAAAACATTTAATCAAACACTTGGTCTACACGATATACATATATATAGATTTTTAACAAGCATGCCCATATATTCTTGAGTTATCACCATCATTATAAAAATTACATATATCTAGTCCTAATACATCAATTACAAGAAAAATCAACAACTTAAACAAAGAAAACAAGAAAACTCATCCTTTTGGACAAAACCCACTTCTTGATTCTTCCTCCTTTACTACTTATTTGTTGTTGATGACACTTCTAGCTTGGTTCCTACTCCAATCTTGTTTGTCATCTTTGGTTTTCTCTATTGACTTGTTAAATTTGAGATTATGGCTTGAATTTTGAGAAATGGGAGAAAGGAAAAGAGAAAGAAAGAGAAACGATGGAAGGAAGGAAGAAAGGAAGAGAGAGAAAAGGAAGGCAACCTTAAAAGAAAAAATAAAAGGAAAACAATATATATAGATAAAGGCTAAGGATATTTTAAAGCAAACATATTGGGTTAGAACTTTCAGATCAATATTTTTAGTTCTGGACGTATTTATGAAATAATGTGAGGATCAATAGATTGGAAACAAAGAGCTTAAGATAAGAAATTGATTTAGAAGATTGGTTTTTATCAAATTGATATTTGATTTGAGTTTAGACTCAAATATGATATTTTTAAGAAATCAGATGATTCCAAAACTTATGGGATTTAAGAATATGGGATGTTGGGTTAACGTTTAAGGATTTAAAAATCCACTAAACATCTCAACAACATGTTTGGGGTTTTAAGAATCGAAATCTCAAATTTCAACTTATCTTTAATTACTAAATTATTTTTCACTAAATTATATAATCATAATTCATATATCTATTTCACTTGCATTATTTTAATATATATAAATCTAATTTCTAACTTGGGTGAAGTTTTGGGATATTTCAATATGATTCATAATGTGTTAATTGAAAATATACAACGATTAATAATCATTATAGTTAAGATAGTTCAACATAATGAGACTAGTATATGATTGTTATAATAGATGAAATCTATTTAAGTTTAACGTATTTATTTGGGGTTAATAATTAATTTTAATTATTATTTAATTGGTAATAAGAAATATATAATTAAAGTTTTTTAATATGATGTATTTTTATTTTAAGAATAAAAAACTAAACTTTCTTTTTTAATTATGTACCAAACAGTTTGGTCAAATTCAAATTTAAAAGAAAACTAAATCGTACTATAAAGTTTGGATTGATTTCGAGTCGAGCCGGATAGAACTGCACTATACCTACGCCTAAAATGTAAATGTAATGAGTAATGATTGGTTATATTTTTAACATATGAAATTATGGATAATAAATAGTTTTTAAAATAAAATGATTAGTATTTATACTTTCCACCCCTTTTCCTGATGAATCACTTTCTTTTCTTACAACATCACTCCGTGGAAAAACAGCTACAAATGATAAAGATTTAATGTTGTGTTTTATGATAAAGATTTATATATTCGTAAATTTGGTTCATCATCAATGGAAAGGTGAAAATTTTGCAATGCGCGTCTTAAGAAAGAATCCCCCAGTTACTTTCTAGGTAATCATCACATTACATTATAATCACTCTTACACATATTAGTGTTTTTAAGTTCCAGCAATACAAAGAATTAATTTTTTATGATGCTATACCTTGCATTGGCATTCTCTATTAAAAGGGCAGATGCAGGATTATATGACTAGGGCATCGGATATTAATTAAGTTAATCTTAATATTATTTATTAATATTCACTCGCTATTACAATTATATTAGATTATATATATTTATGAGGATTTTATAATGATTTCAATGTATATTTTTTAAAATTTCATGAAAAAAATCATTAAAACAATAATTAAGAGTATTTAGTATATTTCAAAGAGATGGTATACATGTCACTTGCAAATTGATTATTAATAAAAAAAATATAGAGTTAATATCTGTATAGATTTTTCTTTTAATAAAAATAGATCATAAAATATATCTAGATAGGATTTTTATTCAATGCTTTGTGTTCATTTTCTTAGCATTACATATAGAAAAAAATAATGTTACTAATTCTAGGGGTGTGCAAAAAAACCGAATGTTTAGGATAATCGAACCGAAACCGGAAAATCAATCCTAAAAAAACGGTTAACCGATCCATCGGTTTAGGTTTAGGATTACCATTTTTAATTTTTTCGGTTTTCGGTTTCGGTTTCGGTTTTTATATACTAAAATCCGACGGATTCGGTTAACCGATCCATAATTATAATATATATAATTTATAATATATCTATATAATTACTTTTTTAAAATATTCCCATATAATTATTTTTTTGAACTAAGAAAATAGGCAACTATGACATTGGATTAAGAGATCTAAGGTTTATATTTATTTTTTCTTTCTTTTTTTTTTAAATTACTATTTCATCGTGAACATTTATGGGAAGCTTTTCGAAGAGCAAATGCATCCTTATAAGTGTGTGTTTTGAAAAACCAAGAAATGCAGTGCAGTATACCGGACTTACCAATCACGTGATATCCCAGCTTCATCCCGTGCTAAATAATTGAAGGGTCCTTTCACGGTTTCACCTCTACATTATATACCCATATAATTTATATGGTTGATGGTACCGATATATATTAACAACTATTTCACATGTTTTATATTCTTAATTTATAGTTTTTAATATAATTAAAAAAAGTACTCTAATTTTTTAATGGACATATTGAAAAATATGTTTAACGATAAATTTTGCATAACCATTATGTTAAACGGTTAAAAACCGAAAACCGAAAAAATTAACCGAAAAAAAAGGTTAACCGTTAAGGCGGTTAACCGTTCATAATGGATCGGTTTAGGATCAGGATATTGAAAATCCGATCATTACGGTTAGGATAAAAAAATAGAGCCACGGACCGGTTAACCGAACCGTAAACACCCCTAACTAAATCAAATTATATAATTAATGTACAATATGATTGCTTTTAGTACAAATAGATAATAAAATATATGTAGTTGAGATAGTTATTCGATAATTTATGCACATTTAAATAACATTAATTAAAGAAAAAAATTTATTAAATCAAATTATATAATTAGTGTGTAATAAGATTCAATTGTACTATGGATAATAAGATTCAATTATGATATGGATAATAATTATTATTACCTTGTGGTATACTATGAAATTTGAACTAATGACCTCATGGATGTAAAAGTAGATATTTAACCACTAAATCATACTTAGTTTTATGTTATAGTTTTTTCTTTATAATATATATATATATATATAACATATAATTTTTTTTCTTTTTAAAAATGTTTAAAAATTAATTTTTCTAGAATTTAGGGGACTCGAGATCCGCCCTCGAACTTTAGGTACGCAAGACACTTTTTTATTTCCATCGTTTGCTGTAATCTCTTTAATAAGATGGAGTTTATTAATTGAGCAAAATATTGAAGAGATAAAATATTTGATTGGTTCAAGTTAAAATTTCAAGGTATTTAAGTTTTCATGGTGATATAAGTATACAAAGACTTAGAACAACTAAAATCTACATATAATATAATAAATCATAATTAGGGATAAAGGCACTACAAGTGCCTATATTTTTTATTTTTTACAATTTAGTATCTAAACTTTTAATTTTAGCAATTTATTATCTATAGTTTCAATTGAGTGTCTTCATTAATGGCAAAACCAATGTCATTACACTTTATTGTATTTTAGCATCTGTACTTTAATTTTAATTGCATTTTGGTGTTTGTACTTAAATTTTGATGTACTTTAGTTTCTATTCACTAGTTAATTTATAAAAAATTAATATTTTACTTTTCTTAAGTGACATAGTATTTTTAGAATTTTAAAAAAAGTTATATATTAATTTATTAAAAATTAATATTAGACACTAAAGTCTCTCATTAATCTTGGGATTAAAAGATTTCTATTGACTGACCCATGCGTCTAGATTGGGGATAATTTTTTTAATAACCTCACAAAGGAATTATTTATCTTATTATGTATATATGTGTACATAGTTTTCCTATTAACACTTTTATCCGATTACTTGTGAATGTTTGTATGTCCCTATGGGAGCTCCCATTGGGGTTGATGTTTTCTACCTTACCATTGAATTTCATTCCACCCCGTTGCATCATCCTATTTTGGCCGGCCATACAATGCTCAAAATCATCCAGTATAACTCATCTTTCTGATATATTTTATTAATAATGCATATATAATATGAAACTTCCACCTGAGTGTTTTTTTTAATAATCCAATCGTTTGAAATAATTATAATAATTAATATATTTAATATTTTAATATGATAATTATGATTAAATATGAATTTGAATTGTTAAATTATCGATTAGATTGATTCTTTAAATAAACAGGATAAATCATACAATTTTTTTATATAATATATCGGTAGAGGAAGAAAAAAGAAAGGTGAAGAAAAAAATTAAAAAATAATAATTTTTTGGCCCACTTTCCAAGTAGGATCGCACTCTCTTAATAAAAATAAAAATAAATATTTCAAAGTTGAAAGAATTGACCACATGATGAGGTATGACATACAATTAATGATCATTTGCACGTCCTAACTCTGCTTTTGACCTTTAAAAGGTCATCATGAGGATCGTGCTGTGCCATGCGTGTGATCCCATGTGATCTCCACTATTAGCGACTAACATATGGAATAAACAATTTTACCAAACGGAATTCTTCATAATGTGTAAATATGAACTTCAAGAAACATTAGCTGCTCGTTCACTTCATTGTAATTATAATTTTATTATAGTCTTAATTTTTATAAATAGCTATTATACCATTTAGTTCACCAAATAGCAATTTCATAATGAATCTCTATTATACAAAACATTGAATAGTTATTCTTTATTCAAACTTATGAATATCAATTCAATGTTAAAACTATTTTTTCAAAATATTACTATTTAAATAAAAAATTAATAAAAAAATTCTATTACAGCTCTATTCCATTCTTTCGTAATAGAAATTCTATTACAATCTTATTCATTCAGTAAAATGAATAAGTCGAGAGTCGGATAAAATGAATAGTACTCTGAGAATATTATATGCATAATATATATATTTAAAATTATATAAATATTAATTATATAAAAAATTACATAAATAAATTATTACATCAGATTTTTAAAGTGAGATATATAAATTATATAAATATCGTATTATACAAATGCAATATACATATTTGCCGTCTCCAACTTTTCTCTTTTTGATCTTGAGCTGTATCTAGCTGATGCTTTTTTTCATCTTTTATCTGATTTCTCTCTACTCTCTCTCTGCATTATTTAATATTTAATGTGCTCATAGTTTTCTTCATTTTAACCTTTTTATCTTTCTCTACCATCTCTACAATTAATGCACTAGGCTTTTTACTTTTAGATGACTGTACTAGCACCTTTTCCACTTTCAATGTCTACCTGCAGTGTATTATTTCTGCAGAAATAAATCAGAGCTTCTTTTACTTTTTTATAACCCCTTTTGTTTGAGGAGAAATGATGCTCCATATCGGAATATCTCAATGTAATACATGTATCGCGTGCAGAAGGAGTCATACCTAAAGTTTTGATTGGGTAGGTTATTATTGTATCGCTGCTTCTTGTATATATGATATAAATAAAAATTTTATTATGTTTATTTCAATATATAATATAATGATGTTAATTTAGTATTTATTTTTATATAAATACTATTTATGTAATTTTATTTTTAAATAATGATAAACATGTGTTTCACTCGACATGTCTCAAAAAAAAAAAAGGTAAAAACGTATGGTAAATAAAAAATATACAAGATAATAGACTTACATTATTTATTGATATGCCATATCCAAATTCCGAGTTGTTATTACTCCTGAATCTAAAGCCTTAAAAAATCTAGCCTGCTGGTTCAATAAGTAGTACTTTGTGCTTGTGATTGTTTGTTGGTATCTTGATCGAGTGAAACATCATTCTATTCCTTGCATAAAAAATAACTATTAAAATAGGATTGGGACTAAATTAATTGTTTAAATAAACTTTTAAAATTACATCTTTTAATTTGTAAACAAACCATACATAGAATTTGTGATTTTGAAAAAAATAGCCAAGTGATATTGCATATGTAATATGCAAGTTAGATTGAGTTAAATCGCAAATTACAAATATTATCGTGAAATTACATGTACAACATACATCTCAATCCAGGAAATGCACTTGCAAAACAAAAAACGCATGGTTAATGAAACATGCAATTAATTATTTTATCTTTTATCTTAATAATTAATTATTTTATCTTTTTATATCAATTAAACATTAACTTATCTATTACATTTTTATTGATATTCTTTTTTTATAAGGGATTCCTATTGATTTAAAATTCAATTTTCATCTTTGTCTTATACAGTGAAATCAACAAGGCGTAAGAGATAAGCCCAAAAATCTCAACATGTCTTGTCAATTTTTATCAGGTTTTCCAGCGAATCTTATCAGAAGCAATTGGAGAGCTTAAAGACCAAGAAGAATCGCACAGAACGAAACAAATTTTTTAGAAACCAAATCTGAGATTTACAGAATGAAACAAATCTTTTCTGCAGGATAAATGTTATAATGTTTGTAATCGATTGGAGTAATTATGTGTACTTGTTTGATATATCTTCATAATAGAAATTCTTTCATACAATTCTCGTAGTTACCTTCGCCCTGCAGGAAAAGTGATTTGCCCCTTAGTGATATTTTTCATAAATAAAAATTCTTAATTTACGTCTTTTAAAAATGAGCATTCTGCATTTACATTTTTTTTTTTTTAAATTTGGACCTCAAGTTTAGATACCTTAGGATTTTTGTTAATAAAATTAATTTAATAAAAAACGTAAACTCTGCAATAATTCACAAATAAAATTAATCAAACTATTAAAGTTTTATAAAATCCAATAAACTACAAGTATTTAATTTCAGTATAATAAATATGTATGTACTTACTGGGTAACCACATAAAAAATATAAAATTATTTTTCCCATTTTGCATTTTTCATATTTTTAGCTCATTATTAGAACGCTTATAAATATTTTTTAATACGGTAGTTTTTAATATTTTCCCTGATTCATACTTTTTTTTTTTGCCTAATTTCCATAATTCATACTAACTTTGGCGTATTTTTGTTATTTTCAGAATTTAGTGATTTTTTCTAACTAATTTTGAATATTTCAGGTTCTTAGGATTTTTGCGGGTATCAAATAATTTTTATTATCTTTGTTATTATTATAACTATTATAAATACAAAGCATTTTAGTTAAGACCCACTAAATTTTAAAAGTCCATAAATGATAACCCCTTCAGGTATGATATGATAGTTTGTGTCCTAATCTTTTGGTTAAATATTTTTGTAAAGTAATATTTTAAAACAAGCACATAGAGCCTAATTGACTCTGATTTTATAACTTTTTTCCAATTTTGATTGGTGGCAACTCTAAAGTTTTAAAATTAACTATTTTTAAATAATTTTTTAAAATTTTATTTAATTATGTCTGGTGTAATATACAAATAAATAAATCATAATGAAGGGTAAAATGGTAATACAATGATTTATTAAATAAGAGAGTTATTTGGCTAACCCTAATAAATGAGATATAATAATCATCTCTCACATTAATGATGGTAAAAAATAAAAAATAAAAAAATAGCAAATCTTCATTAATTTATGACGTAGGATTACGTTTTCGTTAATGATAGCCAACAATAGTAAATCTCCATTAATTTATGACGTAGGGTTGTGTTTTTTCTAAGCCATCTTTCTCTATGAATAGGCCTAGACCCCATAAGTTTTCCCACATTTCTTAGAAGCCAAAATTAAGGTATGTGGGTCTAAACTCTCTCTTTTTCAATTCCTTTCCTTTAGGTAGATAGTCTAATTCCAGTTTTATATATCGATTGAAGGAGATTCAAAATCTAGAAGCGAAACACTAGAGTGGTTTTGGAGAATAGAAGATTCAAATCTAATTGAAGGTAAGATCTCTAACCTAATCTTTGTAATTCATATATTATTAGGAAACATGTCATGATGATGGTATTAATTGTAATAGGAGAAAGATTTAAAGAATTAGGGTTTCTGATTTCAATCAAGTTTTGCAAATTATAGATATGTATGAATTTGCCCTATCTCTACAGATTCAAAGTTATAAACTTTTATAAGGGATCTATTCATAGAAAATTATATATATATATATATATATGTATGTTGTGAAGGATTGTGGAGATCAAGGAAGATTTGAAGAGAAATTGATGTAAGGGTTTCTGTGAAGTAAAAACAAAATTAACAGGTGAGTTAAGATTTGGTTAGGGTTATAGTATTAGGGTTAGGGTTTGACATCATGATTACAATTGAATTTTAATTGCGACATATAATGATATACAGGAGTATTGTGAGATTAGGGTTCCATTTCAATTAAAGTTTTTGTTGAGTAGATTTGGATTGGAAGCAAATCCAGGTACGTCCTTACCTTGTTTGTTGCTTGTGCGTGATAGGTTTAGAATTTATAACCTGATTAACGAATATACGACCTTAATTGAAATTGAGTGTTGGTTGTGAGTGGTTTCGACTAGAGTAGAACTCATGGCGAGGCCATGGTGGAGGGTGATCTCTAGTGAGACAACCTGATGATCCTTGTGTGAGGTTGTGCCGAGTGGACTCGTGCTTGGAGATGATTCTGGTAGATTAGGAGTAGTGCTTTCGAGCTTTGGCTGGGCATGCAAATTGTATATATGTATATATTATAATATGTGTTTCAGGATCTGAGTTATTCCGGGTTTGGGTTTTTATCATGAGTTTTCCTAAACTGTATTGGTTGCAGGCTAATGAAAAGATAAATTAATTTGTGCTTGTTGCATTAGAAATTATAAGTTGTATGTGATATTGTGTTATGTATGATCATGTGCATGTGCTTGTGGTTTGGATGTACTGTGCCTTTGTGCTCAATCCTTTATTTTTTTACAGGTGCAGGTGATGATCCTATTATATATGATTTGTCGGGATATGATGTATATGTGGATGACGGGGAGCACGATAGTACAGATGATCATCCAGTTGATCATTAGGGATTTGGATGGAGACGTTTATGAGTACTTTTATTTTAGTAAAGACTTTTTATGTTCTTATGTTATTAGATATCTTTAGTTATCGGATTATGTAGTGGAACAACTTTTATGACATTTTATATTAAAGATGTTTATTTTTGAGAGTTTTGATGATGTTTTATCTATTGTGGTTTAGTAATAGCCTTGGCGTATGCCTTTGAAGAAAGGGCACGTGGCGGGTTGTAGACGCCTTTGATTTAGGGCGTTGCATCTGGTATATATATTAATGCTACATTTGGAACATAGGAAACGATGAGAAAGGGAAAGATATGGAGAGAAATGAAGAAAAAGTGTATGTTTAGATATATTTAATAGGTGAGAAATGAAGGGATTTGAAGGGAAATCAAGAGAAAAATGAGATGTGTATATTTCTCTTCAAAAATGGCATGAAACCAAGAGAAATCAAGAGAAAGTGAGTAATATAACTTAAATATCCTTATTTATCTTCTTTAACTAATATTTTATAAAAATAATATAAGGATAATTTTATCAATTAATAACTCTTTTTCTCTTATTTTCCTTTATTATTTACCAAACATAAAATGACCATCCTACTTATTTTCATTTCTCTTGATTTTCATTTCCCTTCATTTCTTTCCTTCGATTTCTCTTGATTTCTGATTTCCAAAACCTAACTAAACACGGCGTAAGTGGACCGTGCTTAATATGAGTAAAAAAAAAAAAAAAAAGGAAAATTTTCAGGTTTCACGAAGATGAAAAGTCAACAATAAGTGTAAATTTATTTGATATAGGCAATAAGAATTAACAGTGCAATGAGGACCGCTAGGAGCCTTTCTGAAGTCGAATTGTGAAGTTGAGGAACTTGAACAATAATAAATGGTATGGCTGATATAACCATAATTCTAGCTGCATAACCAGTCCATATATCTGTACTAACCCCAGATCCTTATTTATTACAAAGGCTTTAAGCCTAATTTTTATTTAGGTTTAATTTTTTGGGCTAATGTAATAAGGTTTAAAGAGTTAAGCCTAGTTCAATTGGGATGATCATGGGAGTTTTTGCATGGTAGGCTTGGAGTAGGGCCCATTGGAATTGGCCTGTCCAATTCCAACCTTTCTCAAATTGATTTACACATATTACAATGAAGACCTCAATGGGTCTGGGTCCATAAGGGAGCCCACATTCATACCCACAATGAGAGGGACTTATCTTATCCGTTGATCGTCTGTCTCATCTAACGGACGACATCGACAGTTAAATTCTTTATGAATACCTTAGTTCTTACCTCATTTGGACAAGTGAAATCTTGGACAAACACCATTGTACTATCGGATTTTCATTTTTGTGAATCGATTACTTGACTCACTAAAAAACGCACACGATATTCGTGGTACTTAATGAGGTTGATGCTTTTTAGCTCCCTCACCTATCACACGTGTGTTATAACCTATTGAGACTGCTTACTCCTCTTCCCTGCATGATTCTTCCCTGATCATCCTTGCACGTGCTGTTTCCCTAAATCACTTGTAGCGATAATCACGCGGCACGCTCGTGATCGTTGTATCTAGAATCCAACCCACACAATTGTCATTTAAATAAATGATGTTTTTTGGGTCGATTTTACTATAAGATCTCCAGCCATGGAAGAGCTCCGATGCAAAAGCAAACTGAGAAGAGTAACTCCACACATTCAAACAAACACAAAACAATAGATGTACGTTAGAGATACCACGTGAAATAAAACCTGTTAAACTGTATCCTTTAGTATGTACTTTATCCAAAGCAACTGAATCTGAATCTCGTAGGTCACAGTTGCCAACAAGAACACAAGAACCCCAAATGACAGCAAGAAGCATGACGGTCGATCCAGCAAGCGACCCCATGCCAACAGAAACCTGACTGCAGTTTCCGCTTCCTGAGAGTCCAGATACTGCAAAAAATACAACATACGCAAAACGTAGATGCTTTTCATAATCATACTGAATGTGCTCAACATAGTTCTGATTCATCGGTTGGCAAATGTGGATTTCTTGAGTGGGTAAAATACAAATGAAAAAGTTTCAAACCTTAACGTACCCAGGATGAGAATAGTATCAGGAAGAGCACTAAGCATAGGTAGTAACAAGCCACCGATGATTCCAGGCCCTAAGATCTCAAGCAACAAATCACTACCACTCAATAAGATGGTAGCCCCCATGCACATAAGGTACCTATAAACAAATATTAAAAACAGGTTGCCCATCCATGACTTCGTACACGGCGAGAACCCGTACGTCTCTTCGCACGTATCATCCGCCGCGAGGGAGGTAGGAGGATGAGGAGAAGGGATGTGGGGAAGTTCCATGGAAGAAGCCAGTGGAGGAAGATAGAGAGCAAGAGTGGACTGTGAGGATGAGAGGAGAGAGAGTCTAGGAGGGAAGGCCATATCACCCACTCAAGATTTTTCCGTTATGAGGAATGAGAGAAGGTGGTGTTGTAACGAATGAGGAAGAAGAACAAGATGGTATTGTTTCTAGTCAGTGGCAGTGAAAGGGAAAAGGAAGTTGTTAGTTTTCATCAGTGTTGACCAAGACAAGTCGAGAGGCGGGAGTCAACGGGTCGATCCGGGTTTAATCGAAAATTAAACAAAGGTGAATAAAAAGTAAAATTTAAATTATATCTTAACCGAATTAGGTTTTAATGAGCACCGAAAGCAATGGCGCATACAACATAGATTTGAAAATGTAAAAATAATCCACTCGACACATCTCCCAATGCTCTTAATTTTGTCTTCTAACCTTAATTGCTCTGTCTCCTAAACATCAAACTCTTAAATGGTTCCATTTCCCCCATTAACATCTCGCCAACCTTTAAATACTACACAAACATGGTCCTACCGTTTTAGTCCAAACATTGTAAGTAACCGTAGATATTTTTCCCTAAAACATGATTTAATTCAAAAACAGTCCACATGCGGTACGAAACGAATCTCTTTTTTGACTTTTTCCCGGTTCTCATTAGTTTAGTAGTGAATATATAGACATTTCGCGGTTTTGGTTCGAATCCAAACCATCAAGTTTGGTTCCATTTTTTACAGATCTGAAACCATCCCGTCTATAGTACGGGTGGGTATGAATCATGGACCCGCCAATTTACGGGATGGGTCTCATCGTTTTGAATCGCTTCAATTTTTTTTCTTTTAAAAATTCCCACTACAAAATTTTAGTTACCTAATGCAAATAAAATGTGTTGAAAAAAAGCTTATTATATTACACTTATTTTTTTTTAAAAAAAATTAATTAGTCACTAAAAAAAATATAAATACATTTGAACATATTTCCTATTCATTCCCATGTGCTCTTAACTTTGTTTGCCAGTAATTTTTTTTTTGGTCAAACGGTTTAGACCCATTAGTTCTTGTGAGTCCCACATAGGGAACTGGCAATGACTCACCACCCTGGCGGGTCTTGCCACCGGTTTGGACCCAATCCTGGGAAAAGTCTAAATATATGTGTATTTGTATGTATTAGTTACATACTTGGACACTTGCCACTTTACTATTAGAGGAGTTATATCCTTTTGTATAACTTAGACTTGCTTAGAATAGCTTAAGAGAGACAAACAATAAATAGTTTTTCTTCTTCTATGCATAACAACTTTACTAATTTTAGTTAGACATCGGTTTTATTTTCCTTCCTTTCTTGGTTGTGTATGGAGCTGGATTTTGCCTTCTTGATCTTTGTTTTCCACATCGTATCAAAGCAACTTAGGTAGAATTTTTTATTGTTTTGAAGTGATTTTCCTTTTCTCAACTTTGATCCACGATCATAAGAATTGCAAATATCAACAATAGATCAGAATGTAAATGATCATAAGTTTTTCTTCTTTTATGGTCATTAGTTGATGTTTAGGCCTATAAAAGGACTTGCAATCAGTTGTTATACATATGAATATTAAGAGAAATATAAAAAAGAAACTTCTAAGTTATCCTTTTTTTCCCTCTTCTTCATTTGTATTAAGATTCCATATTTGCAACCCATCATAGCTTCCAAAAAATTGGTATTAGAGCCTTGTTAAAATGACCACAAAAACTAATATCACCTTCTAATACCCACAAGTAACCAAAACCAACTATGATCGATGGGCGCCACACATGAAGGCCATAATTGGGTCTCATGGCTTATGGGACATTGTCGAGAAGGGATATGAACATCCCGCAGACGAGAATACCACAACTGTGGCCGAAGTAGAAGCTTGGCAGCGAGCAAAGAAGAGAGATCAAAGTGTACTCTCAATTATTCATCAAGGGTTAGATGATGACGACATGTTCGAGAAGATAGCCAATGCAATGAGAGCCAAGGATGCATGAGAAATTCTAAAGAATTCCGTGGTCGGAGTTGATATGGTGAAGAAGGTATGGCTCCAAACTCTAAGGGCTAAGTTTAAGTTGATTTCGATGAAGGAGAATGATTCTGCAGCAGATTATTTTACTCGAGTGTTGGTAGTTGTGAATAAAATGAAGCGGCTTGGTGAAATGATGGAAGATGTAAGAGTAGTAAAGAAGATTTTGCACTCTCTCAATGCGAAATTCAATAATGTAGTGGTGGCGATCAAAGAATCAAAGGACATAGAGTCCATAACTATTGGCGAGTTAAATGGATCATTGCTAGCCCATGAAGAAAGAATGAAGAGGACCCAACAAGAACCAGTGGAGCAAGTTTTGCGAGAAAAATTTTCCTTTAATCCTAAGGGAAATTATAGAGGAGAAAGAGGTTAGGGTCGTGGTAAAGACCAAGGTTATGGACGAGGCCGTGGTCGCGGAAAAGGGAAAGGAGATGGTCGTGGTCAAGGAAAAGGTGAGCAACATTTATTTCATGAAGGTGGAAATAAGAGTTCTCAAAGAGGTCATGGACGAGGGAGAAATAATAATTGGAGAAAAGATAAAAGCCAAGTATAATGCTATGCATGTGGGAAGAATGGTCACTATTCTTGGGAATGTTAAACTAAGAGTTGAATGAAGAGACAGACTTTATTGAGCATAAGGAGATAGAAGGTGATACTCTTTTATTTTCTCAAAAGGAAGGCTCTGTAGAAAAAGATGTCACGTGGTATCTTGACAATGGTGCAAGCAACCACATGACAGGAGATAGAAGCAAATTTGTGGAGTTGGATACAAAAGTGATTGCGACTTATCATTTTGGAGATGATACAAGGGTGGAGATTAAGGGAAAAGGCTCAGTGATTTATGCCACAAAGGATGGAGACCATAAAATTCTCCATAATGTCTATTACATCCCCAAAATGAAGAGCAATATTTTGAGCATTGGACAACTATTAGAGAGTGGACACAAAGTGAAGATGGAGAACAATTATTTGTGGCTTCGAGATTGGGATGATAAACTTATTGCTAAAGTTGCCATGATAAAGAACCGAATGTTCATGTTAAATGTGAAAATGGTGGAAGAAAAGTGTTTACAAGCTTGTGTCAAGGATCCTTCATGGATTTGGCACATGAGATTTGGCCACCTCAACTTTGAAGGGCTTAAAATGCTAGGATAAAAGAATATGGTGAAAGGAGTTCCCAAAATCAATCACCGGATCAATTATGTGAGGCATGTTTACCCGGAAAACATGCAAGAAAGAGCTTTCCAAAGGCGTTACCTTCGCGAGCAACTGAGCCTTTACAACTTGTGCATGTAGATGTGAGTGGTCCTATCAAGCCACAATCTTTTGGTAAGAGTTCCTATTTTGTGCTCTTCATCGATGATTACACAAGGAAGGCATGGGTTTATTTTTTGAAGAACAAGAGTGAAGTTTTTGAGACATTTAAAAAATTCAAACATCTTATTGAAAAGGAAATTAGATACCAAATTAAAGCTCTAAGAACCGATAGAGGTGGAGAGTTCACTTTTAATGAATTCAAGGTCTTTTGTGAGGAAAATGGTATTCAACCTATGATGGTCCCAAGAGCACCAATACAAAATGGGGTCGTAGAGAGAAAGAATAGGACAATTCCAAACATGGCGATGACGATGCTAAAAAGTAAGAATATGCCTAAGGATTTTTAGGCCGAGGCTGTTTCATGTGCGGTTTATCTCTCAAATCGTTCACCTACGAGGAGTTTGGAGAAAATAACCCCTCAAGAAGCATGAAGTGGATGGAAGCCAAGTGTAAGACACTTAAGAGTTTTCGGATCTATTGCCTATGTTCATGTGTTCGAACAAGAAAGGACAAAGCTTGATGATAGGAGTAAGAGGATGGAGTTTATTGGCTATGCCGAGAAATCTAAAGGGTACAAATGTTTTGACCTTGTTTCTAAGAAAGTCGTGGTTAGTAGAGATGTAGAGATTCAGGAAGATGCCTCATGGGATTAGAGTGTTCAAGAAGAAAAGACATATAGTTTTCTTCCATATTTAGGAGAAGACGAGAATGAGAAGTAAGAAACCGAAGGTGAGAGTTCGACTCCTTCCACAACAAGCTCAAGCAAACAACCTCAAAGATTTCGAAGCGTAAGAAATCTCTATGATGCTACTAAAAGAATAGATGATGAGAATCTTTTTTGTCTACTAGCAAATCATGAATCTTTGAGTTTTGAAGAGGCTGTAAAAGACAAAAAATGGGTGCAAGCTATGGAGGAAGAAATTCATTCCATTGAGAAAAATGACACTTGGGAATTTGTTACACTACCGAGTGGTCATCAAGCAATTGGGGTTAAATGGGTTTACAAGCTAACGAAAAATGAAAAAGGAGAAATTGAAAGGTACAAAATGAGATTAATCATAAAGGGGTATAAACAAAAACAAGGCGTGGATTATGAAGAAGTATTTGCTCCCATTGCCTACTTGGAGACAATACGGTTATTGGTTGCTCGTGCGGCCCAAAACTAGTGGACAATTGATCAAATGGATGTAAAGTCAACCTTTCCAAATGGTACTCTTGAACAAGAAGTATATGTGGAACAACCGAAAGGATTTACAGTGGAAGGTCATCAAGATAAGGTGCTAAGATTGAAGAAGGCGTTGTACGGCCTTAAACAAGCACCACGAGCATGAGACAGTTGCCTCAACAAATATCTTCAAGAGAATGGTTTTTCAAAGTGAGTTCATGAATATGCACTTTATGTTAAAAAGGAGAAAGATGACATTTTTACAAAACCCCTCAAGAAAGATAGATTTCAGCAACTCAGAGAGATGATTAGAGTTGTGAAGAAGTCAAGTTTACAGGAAGGTATTGAGAATTTTTCAAAAATTAATTAAACTTGACTTCTCATCTTCAGCAATGGACAGAAACTTGTAAGTGAAGTTTTGGGAAGGCAAAGGGACGTCAATTTTTGTGAATTAAATATGGATTTAAAGCTTATTAAGCTTAATTTTAAATGGTGTAAGTTACAAGTTCATTGAAATTTTCTAGAGAGAGTTATAGCTGTTTTATTATAAGTTGAAAAAAATTAATGCCTAATGTTCAGAATTCTATTTTTATGTACGTTTTTTTATGGTTATTAGTTGATGTTTAGGCCTATAAAAGGACTTGCAATCAATTGTTATACATATAAATATTAAGAGAAATATAAAAAAAGAAACTTCTAAGTTATCCTTTTCTTCCCTCTTCTTCATTTGTATTAAGATTCAATATTCGTAACTCATCATAGCTTCCAACAAACTAGTATGAAAATAACCCCTCAAGAAGCATGGAGTGGATGGAAGCGAGGAGTAAGGCACTTAAGACTTTTTAGATCGATTGGCTATGTTCACGTATCCGAACAAGAAAGGACAAAGCTTGATGATAGGAGTAAGAAGATGGTGTTTATTGGCTATGCTGAGAACTCTAAAGGGTAAAATGTTTTGACCCTATTTCCAAGAAAGCCGTGATTAGTAGAGATGTAGAGTTTCAGGAAGATGCCTCATGGGATTGGAGTGTTCAAGAAGAAGAGACATATAGTTTTCTTCCATATTTTGGAGAAGATGAAGAATAAGAAACTGAAGGTGAGAGTTCGACTCCTTTCACACCAACTTCTTCCACAACATGCTCAAGTGAATAACCTCAAAAATTTTGAAGCGTAAGAGATCTCTATGATGCTATTGAAAGAATAGATGATGAGAATCTTTTTTGTCTACTAGCAAATGATGAATCTTTGAGTTTTGAAGAGGCTATAAAAGACAAAAATGGGTGCAAGCTATGGAGGAAGAAATTCATTCCATTGAGAAAAAAGACACTTGGAAATTTGTCACACTACTAAGTGGTCATTAAGCAATTGGGATTGAATGGGTTTACAAACTAAAGAAAAATGTGAAAGGAGAAATTGAAAGGTAAAAAGCGAGACTAGTTGTAAAAGGGTATAAACAAAAACAAGACATGGATTATCAAGAAGTATTTGCTCCCATTGCCCGCTTGGAGACAATATGGTTATTGGTTGCTCTTGCGGCCCAAAACCAATGGATAATTCATCAAATGGATATAAAGTTAGCCTTTCTAAATGGTACTCTTGAACAAGAAGTATATGTGGAACAACCAAAAGGATTTGCGGTGGAAGGTCATCAAGATAAGGTGCTAAGATTGAAGAAGGCGTTGTACGGCCTTAAACAAGCACCACGAGCATGATACAGTTGCTTTGACAAATATCTTCAAGAGAATGGTTTTTCAAGGTGAGTTCATGAATATGTACTTTATGTTAAAAAGGAGAAAGATGATATTTTTACAAAACCCCACAAAAAGATAGATTTCAACAGCTCAGAGAGATGATTGGAGTTGTGAAGAAGTCAAGTTTACAGGAAGGAGTTGAGAATTTTTCAAAAATTAATTAAACTTGACTTCTCGTCTTCAGCAGTGGACATAAACTTGTAAGTGAAGTTTTGGGAAAGCAAAGAGATGTCATTTTTGGTGAATTAAATATGGATTCAAAGCTTATTAAATCTAATTTTAAATGGTGTAAGTTACAAGTTCATTGAAATTTTCTAGAGAGAGCTATAGTTGTTTTATTATAGGTTGAAAAAATTAATGCCTAATGTTTAGAATTCTATTTTTATGTACATTTTTTTTTATGATCATTAGCTGATGTTTAAGCTTATAAAAGGACTTGTAATCAGTTGTTATACATATGAATATTAAGAGAAATATAAAAAGAAACTTCTAAGTTATCCTTTTCTTCCCTCTTCTTCATTTGTATTAAGATTCCATATTCGTAATCTATCATAGCTTCCAACAAACTAGTATGAAAATAACCCCTCAAGAAGCATGGAGTGGATGGAAGCGAAGAGTAAGGCACTTAAGGCTTTTTGGATCGATTGGCTATGTTCATGTATCCGAACAAGAAAGGACAAAGCTTGATGACAGGAGTAAGAAGATGGTGTTTATTGGCTATGTCGAGAACTCTAAAGGGTACAAATGTTTTGACCCTGTTTCCAAGAAAGCTGTGATTAGTAGAGTGTAGAGATTTAGGAAGATGCCTCATGGGATTGGAGTGTTCAAGAAGAAGAGACATATAGTTTTCTTCCATATTTTAGAGAAGATGAGAATGAGGTACAAGAAACCGAAGGTGAGAGTTTGACTCCTTCCACAACAAGCTCAAGCAAACAACCTCAAGGATTTCGAAGCGTAAAAGATCTCTGTGATGCTACTGAAAGAATAGAAGATGAGAATCTTTTTGTCTACTAGCAAATGATGAATCTTTAAGTTTTGAAGAGGTTGTAAAAGACAAAAAATGGGTGCAAGCTATGGAGGAAGAAATTCATTCCATTGAGAAAAATGACACTTAGGAATTTGTCACACTACCATGTGGTCATCAAGCAATTGGGGTTAAATGGGTTTACAAGCTAAAGAAAAATGCGAAAGGAGAAATTAAAAGGTACAATGCGAGACTAGTTGTAAAGGGGTATAAACAAAAACATGGCATGGATTATGAAGAAGTATTTGCTCTCGTTGCCCGCTTGGAGACAATATGGTTATTGGTTGCTCTTGCGGCCCAAAACCAATAGACAATTCATCAAATTGATGTAAAGTCAGCCTTTCTAAATGGTACTCTTGAACAAGAAGTATATGTGGAACAACCGAAAGGATTTACGGTGGAGGGTCATTTAGGTAAGGTGCTAAGATTGAAGAAGGCGTTGTACAGCCTTAAATAAGTGCCACGAGCATGGTACAGTCGCCTTGACAAATATCTTCAAGAGAATGGTTTTTCAAGGTGCGTTCATGAATATGCACTTCATGTTAAAAAGGAGAAAGATGATATTTTTACAAAATCCCTTAATAAAGATAGATTTCAATAGCTTAGAGAGATAATTAGAGTTGTGAAGAAGTCAAGTTTACAGAGGGGTGTTGAGAATTTTTCAGAAATTAATTGAACTTGACTTCTCGTCTTTAGTAGTGGACAGAAACTTGTAAGTGAAGTTTTGGGAAGGCAAAGGGACGTCAATTTTTGTGAACTAAATATGGATTTAAAGCTTATTAAGTTTAATTTTAAATGGGGTAAGTTACAAGTTCATTGAAATTTTCTAGAGAGAGTTATAGCTGTTTTATTATAGGTTGAAAAAAATTAATGCCTGATGTTTTGAATTCTATTTTTATGTACGTTTTTTTTTATAGTCATTAGCTAATGTTTGGGCCTATAAAAGGACTTGTAATCAGTATTTATACGTATGAATATTAAGAGAAAATATAGAAAAAAAAACTTATAAGTTATCCATTTCTTCCTTCTTCTTCATTCTTTTAAGATTCCATATCCGTAACCCATCATAGCTTCCAACAATCTCGTGTAGCTTTTAATGGGACTAAATGAAGTTTTATGAGAGTGTTAGGAATCATATCCTATCCATGGAACCTCCACTAGTTATTAAGTATGTTTTCTACTTTGTTTAACAAGTGGAAAAGCAACAACAAATCATAGTAATGATGGGAATGACACTGATCTGGCCATATTTGCTTATGTTAAATTAGTTCAAGACGCTAAGGGTTTTGGTGATAGAAAGAGGACTAAGTAGTGGATGTCATGTTATTTGTAGATATTGCAAACCTAAAGGTCATAATGTTAATAATTGGGTAAATTATACCGAAAAGTCACAACGTTTGAGAGTAAGTTCATTTAATATCATAATGTTTAGAATAATTAAAAAAGAGTTACAACGTTTAGGAAGTAAGTTCATTTGAGGTCACATTATTTCGAATGGTTTAAAAAAAAAGTCATTAACATTTAGAGAAATGGTCAATTGAGGTTACCATTGACACATGTCATAATGTGCTAAATATTCTAAATTTTAATTTTAAATCTTTCTCCTGTTGACATGTGCAATAGTGAACTTAATTGCCCTACTTCTAAATGTTATGACCTCTTTTTAATCACTCAAAACATTGTGATCTTAAATGAACTTATTCTCAAACTTGTGGCTTTCTGATGTAATTTGCCCATTAATAATTGTTTCTAGATTATTGGATATCTTGATTGGTTTAAGGGGAAGATAATTGTGAAGAATAGATCCTCTAACTTTTTTTAGTGGTTATAATAACACATCCACTAAGGACTAGTATAACTCGAAAAATCAAATCCGATACCTTAGGAATAAAGACTAGAATTAAATGCCATGGCCATTGACGTGTTTTACTTTTCATTTTCTATTACTTCTACCCACTTTCCCTTCGTTGTATTAGAAATTTCCAAGCACTATTGTTGTTCCAATTATTCTTAGTCATCACAAAAAAGCATAAACAATAACCACTTAGATGACAACTAGAACACAAAAAAAGAAAAAAAGGAAAAAAGATGTAGTAGCTGCTAAAGTCCATTCTACTTGATAATAAAGTATATCATTATCTTTCTCTTTATTCTCTACTAACGCCCTGTTTATATCACTAGGATAATTACTACATCTAATTAGGCCAATAAACTTCAACCTTGTTTAATTTAATAAGATATTTGTCATTATTTTGTATTGTCCAACTCTTTGAGAAGTTTTTTTTTTTTTTTAATCAAAGATGGGAAAACTTATCCAAAAGCATGAATGTATATTGCCTCTACTAAACATTGCTACTGAAGCATCATTGTTATAAATATCAATTAACTACTTAAGCATATATTAAAACATGAAAGCATCGTCGGACATTTTGAGCATAATGTGCTAATTGATCAGCACTTCGATTTCCTTCTCTAAGAGTGTGGACGACTTGCACCTACCATGATTGTAATCTCCTAGATTTTATGATATGATTTATGCTTAAACCCTAAACCGAAAGTCAACCGAAAACCCTAAAGTCAACGAATCTATATCAAACCCTAGTAGATTTAGATCTGGCGATCATGCGCTCTTAACCCCTAAACAACGAAATTGAAATAATTATGGGAAATAGTTTGTAATAATATAAGGAATCTTAAAAATGTCAAATTCGATAATTTTTAGTGTCTTTCAGCTATAAACGGGATCAGTTTTCGAAAACCATGCCCTGGTACACCCAACGATAAAAATATTTCGATAATACCAAGGAACTCGTCAAAATACAAGGATTTTAAAACTATCAGTTTTATAATTTTTCGATATCTAAGAATATTAGATATAGCTTGATTACGCGTATTTTATTTGCTACCAGTATTAATTTGTCTTATCTACTATTCATAATACTATTTTACACTATTCACTACTATTCACCTAATTCTACTTTTTGTACACCTATTCTTACACTCTACATACCTATTCTCTACTTTTTACATTTCCTATATGTCTTCATTCACATCAAACCTTACAACTTATTACTTTTAATGAACAAGATGTTCCTATTGTATGTAATGAAGATATTCCTGACGAAGACGCCCTATCATCTCCTGAAGTACACGCTCAAGAGCCAATGAATATTCTCAAGGTAAGTACTCCTAAAAGCTTTAATACTCCATTACCTGTACCAACTTTTTCTTTGCCTCCTAGATAGAATTGTGGGAAACCACCTGATAGGTACTCTCCTTATGGAAAAGCAAAGTAAGCAATCACCAAGTATGTCGCTACTCATAGACTATCATCACAATATCAAGCCTTTGTAAATCAAATGGAGAGTGTAAAGATACCTACAAAGGTCGAAGAAGCTCTAGAAAATGCAAAATGGGCAGAAGCAATGCAAGTTGAAATGGATGCACTATAGAAAAATGGCAAATGGAACATTGTGTCCCTTCCACCAAGAAAAGAACTAGTTGGATACAAATGGATATTCACGCTCAAGCATAAAGCAGATGGGACAATTGAGCGCTACAAGGCAAGGTTGGTAATAAAGGGATACACACAATCATATGGTATTAATTACCAAGATACTTTTTGCCCCAGTTGCAAAAATGAATACAGTTAGGATCCTATTATCCTTAGCAACAAATTTCAATTGGCTACTGAAACATTTTAATGTAAAAAATGCTTTTTTACATGGGGACTTAGAAGAGGAGGTACACATGCATATTCCTCCCGGCTTTAATACTTCACAGTCGGGAGACAAAGCGTGTAAATTGCTGAAAGCATTGTATGGGTTGAAACAGTCACCAAGAGCATGGTTTGGAAAATTTACTGATGCTATGAAAAGAAATGGGTATCACCAAGCAAATGCAGATCATACTTTGTTCATTAAACACAAGAATGGCAAAGTTACTCTCCTAATCATCTATGTAGATGATATGATTGTAATAGGTGACGATATAGAAGAAATGAAAAATCTGCAAAAGTATTTATCTGTTGAATTGAAAATGAAAGATTTAAGAGGATTGAAATATTTCTTGGGGATAGAAGTTACAAGATCTAAAGAAGGTATATACTTATCACAATGAAAATATATACTTGATCTCTTATCTGAAACAGGTATGCTAGATTGTAAACCTGCTAGACTCCTATTGTCTATAATCATCATCTTGTAATTTACCTGGATCAAGTCCTAACAAACAAGGATCGATATCAAAGGTTGGTAGGGAGACTAATCTACTTGTCTCATGCACGACCAAACATTGCCTATGCCATCAGTGTGGTAAGTCAGTTTATGCACGAACCTAGTGAGGATCACATGGATGCAATTATGAGGATTTTGAGGTATCTAAAAGGGATGCTTGGAAAGGGGCTAACCTTTAAGAAGCATGGGCATGTGGAAGTAAAAGGGTATACTGATGCAGATTGGGCTAGAAATATCATAGATCGTCGGTCAATTTCTATGTACTTCATGTTTGTTGGTGGAAATCTTATCACATGGAGAAGCAAAAACAAAATGTTACTGCAAGGTCATCGGCAGAAGTAGAGTATAAAGGCATGGTTCATGGAGTGTTAGAATTATTATGAATTAGATTGTTGGGTATTTCACCTAAAGAACCTATGCTCTTGTATTATGACAATAATGGAGAACGAGAAATAGCAATTAATCCAGTGCAACATGATAAGACTAAACACATTGAAGTAGATAGACACTTCATCAAGGAAAAGCTTAACCAAAGGTCGGTTGACATTCCCTTTGTTTGTTCTAGTAAGTAGATGTTTTAACACACAAAGTTTTTGTAGAAGCTTTTCAAAAATCACTAGACAAGTTAAGCTTAGAAGACATCTTTGCACCAACTTGAGGGCGAGTGTTAACGTGATTAAAGGGATAGCGATCAAATAACAAAATTATAGGAAGATAAATTTAGAAAGAGTTTTAATTACTCTTAAATGTAATGGTTTTAATTACTCCTAAATGTAATGCATATTTTTAGGATATGTATTAAATACTCATCTTCGTAACTCTATATATGTTTGTTCCTCCTTAAGAGAAAAAATATATAGAAAAACTTTCTACCAAAACACAGTTTGCAACATGATGAATTGAGGTTATTTAAGAAAACATTGTGGTAATTGGAGACGTTATATGGCAATGCTAGATGATATGCCATATTACCAGCTTGTTCCAATATTTCAAATGGTCCTATATATCGTGGGGTCAATTTCCCTTTTACTCCAAAGCAGTACAAACTTTTGAATGGTGTGATTTTTGCATATATGTGGTCCCCTATGTCAACTCCATTGGTTTCCTTTTTTGATCATACCAGCTTTTATGATGGTCCTGAGCTTCTTTTACCTTCTAATGTATGATTTGTACCTTTTCATTTATTTGTTGTGGCATCTCTAGTACAATTGTCATTTGCTTGTCACATTCCTAGTTAGAGGTGATCGACACTTTTGCCCATACAATGTTTCGTAATGGGCCATTTGAATTGTAGCCTTTTAAAACATTGCACTGACTGTCTTGCTGGTAAGCAACATAGAGTTGCATTTCAGAGAAATCTACCCAGTAGGAAATCTCATATACTGGATTTAGTTCACACTGATGTGTGTTATATGAAGGATTTGACTTTAGGTGGTGCAATGTATTTTGTTACATTCATTGATGATTGCTCTAGAAAGCTTTGGACTTATGCCTTGAAGTCCAAAGATCAGGTGTTGTTTGTTTTTAAACAGTTTCATTCTAGATTAGAGAGGGAAGCTGACAAGAAGCTAATTTGTGTCAGGGCTGATAATGGTGGAGAGTACAGGTGGCCATTTGAGCAGTATTGTGCATATCATGGGATAAAATTGGAGAAAACAGTTCCCAAGACCCCACAACAAAATGGTGTTGCAGAGAGGATGAATCGCACCATCACTGAGAGAGTGAAGTGCATGTTATCTCATGCCAAGCTACCTAAGTCATTTTGGGGTGAGACCATGAGGATAGCTGTGGATGTGATAAATCTATCTCCCTCATATGCTCTGGATGGAGATACCCCAGAGAATGTATGGATAGGTAAAGACATTTCATTTAATTATTTACATGTCTTTAGTTGCAGGACCTTTGTGCATACACCAAAGGATGAGAGGGCAAAGCTTGATGCTAACTCCAAGTAGTGCATTTTTCTTGGGTATGCACATGATGAGTATGGGTACAGGTTGTGGGATTCTGTTGAAAGAAATGTCATCGGAAGCAGAGATGTAGTCTTTCTAGAAGACCAGACGGTTGAAGACATCAAGAAGGCTGAGACGTCATCATCCTCAGGCCAGATTCCCATAAATATAGATCCTGCACCTTTTATAGATACAACAGATGAGAGGACTATAGAAGACACAGTGGAAGAGATCTAAGAGCCTCAGCAGCAGGTTGAGTTGAGGAGATCTTTGAGAGACAGAAGATCGTCTGTCAGGTATAGTTCAGGTGAGTATGCGATGCTCACTGATGGGATAGAGCCTGAATGTTATGAAGAAACAATGACTCATAACAAGAAGAAAGATTGGGTTAAAGCCATGCAAAAGGATATCAGTTCCCTGCATGAGAACAAAACATATGAGTTAGTTTAGTTGCCTAAGGGCAAGAGACCCCTAAGTAAAAAATGGGTTTACAGATTGAAGATAGATGATAATAGCTCACAACTAAGGTACAAGGCAAGATTGGTTGTGAAATGGTTCGGTCGGAAGAAGGGGGTTGATTTTGAAGAGATTTTTTCACATGTGGTGAAAATGTCATCCGTCGGAGTAGTGCTTGATATTGTAGCTAGTCTAGATCTGGAGATTGAGCAGATGGATTTAAAGACAGCATTCCTTCATGGTGATTTGGAGGAGATCTATATGGAGCAGCCTGAGGGTTTCAGGATCAAGGGAAAGAAGAATCTTGTATGCAAGTTGAAGAAAAGTTTGTATGGGTTGAAACAAGCTTCAAGGCAGTGGTACAAGAAGTTTGATTCCTTTATGCTTGATCAGGGTTACATTAGGACTGCACAGATCATTGTGTCTTCATCAAACAGTTTTTTAGTAGTGAGTTCATCATACTTTTGATTTTATGTTGATGATATGTTGATCATTGGCAGGGATGCCAAGAATATAAGGGATTTGAAGATTGCTATGAGTAAATCTTTCGCCATAAAAGATTTAGGACCTGCTTGCCACATACTGGGTATGAAGATCATTAGAGACAGAAAGAGCCAGAAGTTGTGGTTATCACAAGAGAGTTATATTGAGAAGATGCTAGAGAGATTCTACATGAGCAAGGCAAAACTTGTTTGCTCTCCACTTGCTGGACATTTCAATTTGAGTTCACTTCAGTGTCCTAAAAGTGAGGCTGAAAAGGAAGAGATGAAAAGGGTCCCATATGCTTCAGCTGTAGGGAGTCTAATGCATGCTATGGTATGCACTAGACCTGATGTTGCTCATGCTGTAGGTGTTGTGAGCTGGTATCTCTCAAATCCAGGAAAGGAGCACTGGTCTGCAGTGAAGTGGATTCTCAGATATCTTAGAGGCATTTCCAGGTTTTGTCTACAGTTTGGTGGTAGCAGTAAGCCTGTGTTAGAGAGGTTTTCAAATGCTGATATAGCAAGGGATTTGGATTCCAGGAAGTCCACTTTAGGTTATCTGATTACTTTTGCAGGAGGAGCAGTGTCTTGGCATTTAAAGTTGCAAAAATATATTGCACTTTCCACCACTGAGGCAGAATATGTTGCTGTAATAGAAGCCTACAAGGAAGTCTTATGGATGAAGAAGTTCTTAGAAGAACTGGGTCAAGAATAGGAAGACTTGAAGCTGTTTGCGACAATCAGAGTGCTATCCATCTCAGTAAGAATCCTATGTTTCATTCCAGATCAAAACATATTGATGTAAGGTATCACTGGATTAGAGATGTGATAGAGTCCAAGCAGTTGAAGCTTGAGAAGATCCATACCGATGATAATGCATCAGATCTGATGACCAAAGCTCTACCTAGAGAAAAGATCATTTGCTGTAGAAAGATTGCAGGAGTGATGGAACTCCCCATATGAGTTGAAGGGGGAGTTTGTTGGATATAGATCAAACACATGTGGGTCTATATCCAAGGGAATCCTAAGTATAGGACATATACTTAGATGAGATGATGTGTCGCAGGTTGGATCGTCGCCTGCATCGATTGCGGATGCCGTGTGCTTCTTGTTTTTTTTAAGGAAACTGGGTGAAGACACTTAGGCTGGCTCAAGGCCGCCGGCCTTGAGCCGGCATAAGTCCTGTTTGAGGAAAATGAAAGGCCGGCCTTGCATATATAGGTGTCTAGGGTTATTTCCTTGTTGATGAGAGCTGAAAAAGAGAGAGAGAAACACAATACAGAAACACTCTTAAGGCTAGAAAGAGATCTAGCGAAAGAGAGAGAGATTGTTGTAAATATACTGGTTGTGGTGTGATTGTAACATCCACTAGTTTATCTAGTGAATATTGTGTTGCAATCTATTATTGAGTTAGTGGAGTTTTTTTTGCGGTAGCAGTCCGGTGATTTTTTCTCACATTGAGGTTTTTTATGTTAAAATCTTAATGTTTATCATCTTTTTGATTTCATATTTTAATGTTAATAAATTAGATAAGAGGAAAAGAGACAATCTTTTCCTAACATATGTGAAGCATCTTCAATAGGAATGCTATGATGAGTCTGTTTGTTTTGGCTTTTTTTTCGGCAGATACAGACACTTTTTCAAACTTTTTTCTAACAAATTATTTATCAAGAAATATATATAGATAAAAAAAAGTTGACAGTTCTCATCAAAAGAACAAATATAACAAATATAAATAAAATTTAGATGTAAATCGGATATATATTACACATATCATTTTAAAAAAGATACAGATACAAATGAAGATGAAAAACAGACAATCCAAACAGATCCGATATTACGGATGACAGCACGATCTTGATGATGACTTTCTTTCTTTTTCCTTTTTCCTCTTTACTCTTTCTTTCCCAAGTTGATGATGACTTCCGAAACTGAAAACCAGTGTCTGACAACTGTGCTGAATTCTTCCAACTTCTATTTATTTGATATATTTATTTATTAATATTTTTATTAAGAGAGTGGGATCCTACTGGAAAGTAGCCAAAAAAGTTCTCTCATTTTTTAATTTTTGGCTCACCTCTCGTTTTTCTTCGACCAGTAATATATTAGAGAGAAAGATTCCGTGGTCTTCTGTTTTTTTCAGCAGTCAGATCTCACTCGCGAGTAATTTGAATTTATATAATCATGGTTATAATATTAAAATAATTAATATATTAATATCTTTATAGACTTTTTGGGGTTTTAGATTCAGGAGTGATTGTGTCTTGGATATATTACTTGAAATATTAATAAATAAGGTAAGTCTGTGACCTTTTATGTTTTGCATCTGTTACATGTTTTTGTCCTTTTATTTTTTAGACCTGCTTTTTCAAAAATGATATTAATAATGTCAGATTTGTGGGAATGGAGCTTGAATGGAGTTGCGGTTCCATTTTCAATTTCCTTTTTATGTTTGAATACAATTTAAAAATTTAAATTACTATGACTCATGATAATCGGTGATTTTAATTTTAAGGAAAAATTTGAATATGATTTTATCAGCAGAATTACGCTTTTATTTTTCTTTATTAAATGTTAATTATTATAATTATATATTTATCTTCTTACATGTTTATTATCCGCATTAATTATTAGGGTATTTTTTGATAAACATTATACCCATTCTATGATATCTAAATAAATTAATAAATTTATTATTATGCTACTCATTCTATTCCTATGATTGATAGAGAAGATGTGAGTTGGTGAGCATTATTCATTTTATCCTAATCCTGATGTTTCTACTACTTCCATTATAAGACAACTATCATTTAGAGATAAAAATTATGTAATGAAAAATTATTCAAAAAATTATATTTTTATAAATAAAATCAATTATGATTATTTTTATGATAAAATTTATTTTTAGAGATACAACATGTTGAGATTTACGCTGTATGGAGAGTTATGTTTGGCAAAAATGTTTTTGTTTTTCCTTTTTTCGAAGTCTAGTAAAAATTTTTATTGCATATGTTATTGGCAAAGAATCTTCTCTTCGTAGTTGAGGTCATATGCATAGCTTATGAATTATAATCTTTATTTGATCCAAAACGTGGCTAACCAAAATATAAATCCTCTTCGATATCTAAGTCTACGACTCTAGGCTCCTAGCGAAATAATTTTCTGTTTATGATACGTATGAACAATAATTACTTAAATATAATTAAATTTAGAATAATTATTAATTTATAATTCTAAAATCGCCACTTACATATCAGATATAAAAATACATATCCAACGTATGTATAGGCGTTTTATAACTGCGATATAAGCCAATGCGCGATAATAAATCACGTTATGTGTGTATTACTGGAAAAAAAAAGTAAAGAGAGAATGAGAGGATAGAATTTTTTTTTAACAATTTATTTTATTATGGTAAACAAAGTGTTAACGAAAAAAAAGAAAAAGAGAGAAAATTTTGCTTTTCAACCTCTTTTTTTACTTACTCTTACACATAGTAGGTAATGGTCTTCCACTCCGTTTCCTTTTTTAGACGAAAAAAAAATGTCACGTTTCAAAAAGTACCCTAGTTGTGATAACCTGCCACGAATCTCATGCCAACCATAATAACATTCATAAAGCATCTTAACAACAATACCTAGTAATCAAACCAGATACTTTTAACAAAAGCAAAGCTTTATAGATGCCATCTTATTATCATATCAATTGTCTTCTTAACTGAAATTACTTAACAACAAAAAACATAATATGTCTATAGGACTTAAACATCAGGATATAACATAAGTAGATCCTCTATCAAGCCTCTCTTGCAAAAATCTCCCCTAAGAATCTCAAAATCAGCTAACTACCAGAGTGGAGTGCCTAGCTGGGTTATAAACCTCTCTTGGGGTACTTGTATGACATGTTACACTATTTGGGTGGGGGGTGGGGGGGGGGAAGTAAGCAAAACCACAGCTTAGTGAGATGGGAGTGCAATATCCTCATTACTACTCAACAAGCAAGCAAATAAGTTATCAAACATATGTTATATAGGTACAACCATGTATAATGCAAACATCGCACATGGTCTTCTAGTAACCAGTGTGAGGTCTTAGATTTAACCCCTCATTGACCTAAGGTTTTGGAGAATACTTAGTTCCATCAGCATCTAGGTTATCCGAACTTAAATTCACTTATCACAAGTCCCATGGTGGCCTTATGTGCTCAAGCCAGGAGTGGCTTACGATTAAACCTGAGACGATGGTTTGACATGGTTTCACAGACTGTGACTTCCCATACCGGTTAGTTCGTTCTACGAAATTGAAACTTAACTTAACTTAATTTTTTTTCCTCACAGAGGCCTTAAATGCTCAATTTGGAGGTAGCTCCACTTAAATGAAGCGGATATATCGATAACTTAAATTTTCCTGTTATTCCATCATTGGACAGTGACGGCATATAAAATGCAATGTCACGCAATGCGTGTCCTTATTTTAAATATAATCCAACAATCATTAATAAATTTAGGGTGATCAAACATTATGCGTTCCATTCCAAACAAGTAAGATATTGGTAAAAACGACAATTCACACAAGAACCAATTCAAGTAATTCAAGCATCAATGTTAGTATCGTATCACGCTTTAGGTCCTTCACATATATTTCTTGGACTTAGACCCATATTCTTAATTTTAAAGCTTAATTCCATGTCTTAAAGTGCTTAGTTAAGTTAATGGAATGAGTTAAGCAGATTATCGAAGTAATAGTAAGAATTCCTCAAAAATAGGGAATTAGTAACATACACCAATAAGGTACACAACTTGTGTAGATGGCTATTCAATAGTGGAAATAGCTTACATGGCTGACATAGCTTAAAGATACTAAAACATTTTGCAAAGGCTCTACACGACCATTTATGCACAGCTATGCTTGGGGTGAGGTAGACTAGGTTTGACATCCATTTTCTTTTGTTTCATTCATTTTATACATACATGACCAACGTATACGGGTAGTGTACGAGGGTTGATATGCCTATGGTAGAGATTCTATAGACAAATAGTTTCGGATAACAAGGATCCACAAATCCCAAATCTAATTTCGCAATCAAACAAAAAGATAACAAAACCCTAGACTCTTAATTGGATATAACGCATCAACAAGAGAATAGTCCTAGCAAGGTGTTATCGATATTACAGACAACAATCACTATGTTGTCACTCACCACAATCCAAGGATTGATAAGAGTATGATAATTGAGAAATAGACTCAATTTTTATATATTCAAAATATCTAAAAATTATTTTCATCATAAAGAGAAAGTTCTATATATGCTAATACAAAAGGAAAGCTAAAAGTCACAAAGAAACTAAAACTTATGTAAAAATAAAGGTCTGTCGCTCCAAAGATAAAGGCCAATGGTTCTAAAAAATCAGATCCGTGCACATTAAAGGCCGACCAAAAGCTGGTAGCCTAAAATAGTACACTGGCAGCTTATATGATGAAGGCTAGTGGCCTTAAAAGCGGTTTTAAAGATTTTGATAGGCCAGCCAAAGGCCGATGGCTTACATCTCTACATCGGTGGCGTTGGGCTAGTAATCCTTTCCAGAGCTTCTAATGCTTCTTTCGTCAATATGCTAATATTCTTCAAATTAAACTCAAAATCAAATTGGAATAGGCATGACTGAGTGACTTAAACTTCATCTGACTCTACGTAACCACTTAATACCCTCAAGGCGAGATTTTGTAATCCTTTCGCTATAGCGCAAGTAACCGGTCTTGCAACTGAATTGACTTGATTCCCATCATCTTCTTGGGCCTGTGGAAGATTTACCCTCAAATCTTATGAGTCTTCATGAAGGTCCTTTAGTATGTAGGGTAAAAGATCTTTAATGTTGAAGGTAGCAGATATATCATAATCTCCATACAGCTCCAACCTTTAGGTGTTGTTGTTGATCTTCTCTATAATTTTGAAGAATTCATTTGCTCTAGGGGATAATTCATGTGACTTCCTATATGGAAACTAATCTTTGCTAAGGTGAATCCAAACCAAATCTCTGAGGTTGAAAATCTTTGCCTTTCGTCGCTTGTTGCCTTGATATTTTTGCTGTTCTTGAGTCTTCTTGAGGTGTTCAATTGCCTTTTGATGAGTTTTTTGAATCTCCCGAGAACGTTCCACTCCACTTAAGCTTTATTCCTTTTCTATTGGTTTAGCCATCAAATCGTTGGATTGTAGCTATACACAACTTCAAAGGAAGACTTACCAGTCGAACTATGTGTCAACCTATTGTAAGCAAACTCAACAATAGGGAGACACAAGTCCCAATCAATAAGGTTCTTGCCAACCATTGCTCTAAGCAAAGTTCCAAGAGTATGGTTGACAACCTTTATCTAGCCATCCGTTTAGGGGTGACATGAAGTGCTGTATATAAATTTGGTGTCAAGTCTCCTCTAGAGTGTCTTCCAAAAGAAACTGAGAAATTTAGTGTCCCTATAAAAAACAATGCTATGGGGCATGCCGTGAAATCTGATAATTTTTTGCATAAAAAGGTTAACAATATAAAAAGGCATCATCTGTTTTGTGGTAAGGTATGAAGTGTGTCATTTTGCCGAAGCTCTTTTCCTTTTTGTGTCTTAGGCAGACCCAAGACGGATTCCATACTAATATCAATTCAAGGCTGAGTCGGTAATGACAGTGGCATATATTTTCCCTAAGATCTCTTCCTCCCCTTTGCCCTCTTACACACTCCACATCTCTCTAGGACTAGATATACATCTTTTAACATCCCCTTCTAGTGAAAATGCTTTTTTAGCAATTTTAAGGATCTCTTTTCTTCAAAGTGTCTAGATAACCCTCTAACATGGGCCTCCCTGACCAACAACTACTTGATAGATCTTGAAGGAATACAGAGTTTTCTCCTTTTATATAAGAATCCATCCACTAGATAATAACCATCAACTACTTCTCCTCTAGAACATTATTCAACAATTAATTTTAAATGCTCATCAACAACATACTGTTCATTCATCAATTCAAAACCAAGTAACTTTGACTGAAGAGATATAATGAGAACATACTTGTGAGATAATGCATTAGCCATAACATTAGTAGTCCCCTTCTTATACTTAATGAAATAGGAAAAGCTTTCTAGGAATTCTACCCACTTTGCTTGATGCTTAGATAGTCTTTGATGAGCCTTGAAATGTTTCAAGGACTCATGATCAATATATATGATAACATCCTTATGAAGAAGATAATGCTACCAAGTCATCAATGCTCGCACTAAGGAATAAAATTCTTTATCATATATAGAGTAGTCCAATGATGCACCACTCAACTTTTCGCTGAAATAGCGATGAGATGCATATCTTGCATCTATACAGCTCCAATCCGGACCCTTGATGCATCACACTCTAATTCAAATATCTTCTCAAAGTTTGGAAGAGCTAAAATTGGAGCATTAGTCAACCGAGCCTTAATCTCCTCAAAGTTTTTCTGAGCCCACTCTCCCCACATAAAGGAGACATTCTTCTTAGTCAATTCAATCAAAGGACTTACAATACTGCTGAAGTTTTTGACAAACCTTCTCTAGAAGGAAGCTAAGCCATGAAAGCTCCTCACACTAGTTGCTGATTATGGTGTAGGCCAATGCACTATGGCTTTGATCTTTTCTCCATCAACCCTGACACCAGCACCAGATACCATAAAACCCAGAAAGATTATCTCTGGTTGGTAGAATGAACAATTCTTAAGATTGCCATCTAGGCTCTAATCTCTTAATACTGAAAATACTGCTCAAAGATGTTCTGCATGACTTCCCAAATCTCGACTATATATCAAGATATCATCAAAATAAATTACAACAAACTTGCCGAAGAAGTCCTTCAGAACATGGTCCATAAGCCGCATGAAAGTATTGGGAGCATTAGTCAGGCTAAAAGGCATTACCATCCACTTATAAAGCCCATAACGTGTCTTAAAAGTGGTCTTCTATTCCTCTCTTACCTTCATCTGGATTTGGTGATAGCCACTCTTAAGATTAACCTTAGAGAATATCTGGGCTCCATTCAGTTCATCTAACATGTTTCTAAGTCTAGGAAAAGGATAATTGTACTTGATGGTGATTTTATTGATGGCCCTGCTATCGATGCATATGCTCCAAGTACCATCCTTCTCTGGAACTAGAAGTGCAGGAACAACATCAAAGCTGGTACTCCCTATAACATAATCCCACTTTATCAATTCATCCACTTGTCCTTTCAGTTCTCTTGCTTCTTTAGGATTCATGCGATAAACAGGTATGTTTCTTAACACTACACCAGGTAACGAATCGATAACATGTTCAATACCTCTCTATGGTGGCATGCACTGGATAATTCCTCAGGAAAGACATCAATGCACCCTTCCAGTAACTGTTCCACAATAGATGGAATATGTTCTTGTTCATCAACGTCCAAAACATATCTTACTTGCAACAAATACAAAGGCTCCTAAGCCCAAATAACTTCCTCAAGCTCTTCTCCCTTCATAAATAATGTCTTCTTTTTAATGGTTTTTTTTTATCTGCTTCTGCACCTCTTGCACTTCAATGGTGTCATGGGATTCAGGACAATTCTCTTGCCATCTTTCTAGAACATATAAGTGTTCCTAAACCCGTCATGTAATGCTTTCCTATCAAACAACCATAGCCTCCCTAGTAAAATATGTGAGGCACACATGGGAAGGATGTCATAGATAATCTCATCATTGTACTTCTTCCCAATACTAAATGGAATCATAGTCCTTTAGGAGACATCTAGACTGCCTTGCTTACTAAACTAATGCAATTTGTATGGCTTAGGATGCAAAGTCGTAGTCAATTTCAATTTTTCAAGTAAAGATGTAGCCACAACGTTGGTACAACACCCTCCATCAATAATGAGAGCACAAAGATGTTAGGAAAAAAGATCCAATCTTTTTCCTCTTACCAAAAGGCAAAAACATGCAATAAACAAAATTGCATAAAGTAAAGAACAAACACCATGATATAACGTGGAAAACCTAAAGTGGGAAAAACCACGGATTAGCAATGCACAGATTCATCCACTAGAAACAATATAATGGGATTATAGATTGTTGTTCATCATTAGATCTCTCTAGTGGATTCCTGATTCATCACCTTCAGCCAATGGAATTATAAATAGAAACAATATCTATTCATCTAGAGTTTCTCTCTCTAGGATTCTCTCTCTTTCTCTCTCTAGATCTATCCTATCTAAGCTTGAGAAGAGACACCCATCTTGTTTTCCTTAGCATCACCGTAGTGGATAACTGCTTCATCACCGCTGATTGGTGGAACTCCTTTCATCACCATTAACCGGTGAATCTTTTTTTCATCATCATTTTAGGTGGAACACCTTTCATCACCATTGACCGGTAGAACACTGGAACAAGGATCAACATCTTATCCCTCCACATATCCCATGGTGTGTCTCTACACCTCCCAGTGTATATAATCCACTGAAAGACAAAATAAGGAGAATTTATAAGAAAAACAAGGAAGACTCACATTTAATGCTAGCCACATTTATTCCATTTAACCAACATTAATTTCTCGCATTTATCTCTTCCATGTCTTCTCATTTTCCCATATATATCCATCTAAATATATCACATATATTTAGGATTTCCATTTTTAGTGTGTTCTAAATATATACAATATATATTTTGGATTTATTGGTTATAGACCCATATGAGTTGGATCTATAACCCCAACAAAAGATGACCTCGACCCTGCAAGAGATATGGAATAAATTTTCCCTCTATTCTTCTTCAGTAGAAGGAAAAGTAGTCATGACCCTGCACAATACGTTAATAGCTAGATATTTATCATCCCCTTGATCTCCTTGCACATTGGCATCAACATCTCCATAATACTCATCTAACACTACCAATAAATCTTCTATTTCGGCTAACTCTTCCTCTTCACCTTCACTCTCAATTTCTATAATAGTCATTACCCTTCGGTTTGAACACTAGGTTGCCATATGTCCGTAACCCAAACATTTAAAACATTTGATTTGGTGGGTTTTCCCACCCAATGACCCAACTACTTCCTTTTTATTTTTAGCACAATAAGTTCCTTTCCCCTTATATGTAAAACTCCTCTCCCCCAGTATCCATAATAGACACATTCTTGTCAATGGTCTTGTCCGATCCCCTTTTGTCTACATATTTTTCCGAACCATATGATTTAGTAGAAGAACCATACTTGTTAGATGGTGCTTTATAAGGATTAGATCATCTCTGCCTTTCAACTTTTATAGCCAACTGGATGGCTATAAAAGCTTGTGCATGGGTTATGTACTTTAGAATTTTGTGTTTGAGTCACTAAAAGGTACATGGTCATGCCCTTCTAGAATTATCCCTTTTGTAAAATTTCTTGTTTTTTAGGGTTTATGTTACAAGAAATTTAAGAGGTACATGGTCATGTTACCTAAGGGATATTGTCTATGTTACAAGTAATTTAAGATGTTATTGTCAATATCAAATTACCATGTTTCGTTATTCTCAATAGCATTGTCATAGGACCTTGTTGTATTTTCATCAAAGAAAATCACCTCTTGGAAAAGATATGACTAGGAGGGAAATGTTAAATGATAAGTTCCTTTTGGCTCTTATAAGTAATGTTTTAAAATCTGAGCTTTAAAGATGATTGTGCCTTTGTATCTATGAGATTAACTTTCTTTATAGATGCATTTATTTATGTTATTTCATAATCTCTCCATAAACAGGCACAGTTCTCTAAGATGGATTAATAATAAATTAATCCAAAACATACAAAATTGATTTCAAACACGATAATTTGATATTGACTTTGACCTGACATATTTAAACCATAAAGTATCATTATAATATAAATGGTCTCATTTTCCACATAGAGAATTGCATAAATTTTAGATAATTTAATCACATATTTCATGAGTATAGACACATAAAAACATAATAGTTTCTTACTTTAGATCATTAAAAAGTTCTCACATGCATTCATTAACAAATTTGCATATAAATTTTAGATAAAACTAAGAGATAAATCAAAATTACTATTGGGACTTTCCATATGTTTTCAATTTTATAGATGTAAAGTTTGAAGTTGCTACATTTTGTATTTGACCAAACTTTTACTTAGTCAAATTTATTACTTTACATACACTTATAAATTTTGGTCAATGACTATTTGCCACATCGTCATTTGGTGTTAAATCTAGCAATTTCAAACTTGAGTTATTAAATTTGATTAAGTATAATATTTAGTAACTTCAATTCTTGTGTGAAAATTGAAAATGCTTGTAATATTCAGGTATTGAACTTGATATTGTTGCTAAGTTTAAAGTAACTTATTTAAAAGCATGTGTGGATCATTGTAATGAGACAATATTTTTGCGACAACAAATTCACTTCCATATGATAGAACTACTGGAGACATGGTTTCTATTTTTTTTTTTTTTACCCAAACATGGTTTCTATAAGGGTCTATTTGGATAGTCTTTTTTTTTTATTTGTATATATATTTGTATTGAAACGATATGTGTAAATATGTTCGATTTGCATTAATATTTTATCTATATTTGATCTTTTCATGAGAACTGCCAATAATTTTTTTATTTGTATCTATTTTTTTTATAAACAATTTATTAAAAAAATTTAAAAGAATTATCTTTATATGTCTAAAAAAGCTAGCCAAATAGATGTTCAACAATAAGTGCGTATCCTACTCGCCTATGTTTTTATTTTGTGTTGGCCTAGTTTACGAGCAAAAGTTACAAGAAAATAAAGTTAGTAATAGTGGTAGTCTAAGATTTGACAAACCCAATCATTGATAAAATATAAATAAAAATAAAATATGAAATTAAAGAGATCCAGATACCAAAAAAACTGATGAAACAAACAGGAAAACAATGATGCCCTTTCGACGTAGTGCATGATGAAAATGACTCGTCATGTTGTTGTGTGTATCATCTTTGTGGAAACTTAGGATTAGGTTGTGGTGATTGCTTTTTGTTGTGAATAAACGGCTGGTGTCAATCAATATAGGCGTGCAAAAGAGTGGGCCTTGAAGTGGATCAATGGACAATTTAAGATGGAAATTAAGAAATTATGGGACTATGCTTGGGCGTTAAGGAATGCCTCCAAAGGTCATAAAAACATTGTTGATATTCTTGCAGATCGACCGAGCTTTGCAATCCTTTGTATTTCAAGCGCCTATTCGTTTATCTCAATGTGTAGACTTGGATTCTTAGAGGGATGTCTGCCAATACTTAGGCTTAATGGATGTTTTCTGAAGGGCATGCTTAAAGGGGAGTTGCTTAGTGCGGTAGCAAGAGATGCAAATGACCAAATGTATCTTGTAGCCTGGACTTATGTGGACAGGGAAAATATGAACAGTTAGGCATGGTTCTTAGTAGAGCTTAATCCTTTAGTTGGCCCAAGCTCTTCTACGGGGCTTACTCTTATTAGTGACATGCAAAAGGTGGTACCAATTCATTTATAATGCTAATTGTTCCTTACTTTCTTAATCCCATCTTATCGTATTAACAATGATGTGTGTGTACATATATATTTACAGGGGCTTGAAATGCAATATCAAGTAAATATCCACTATTCGAGCATCGTTTTTATATTCAACACTTTTTTGCAAACTGGAGGAAGAAATAAAAAGGTAGTGAATTGCAAGGACTGTTTTAGAGTGCTTGCAAGTCAACATCCGTAGGCGAGTTAGACCAGTGCTTGGCATAAATCAGAGTAATCAAGCCATCAGCAGCTGATGATATGTTAAGGCAAAGCATTCTCAGGCATGAGACAAAGTGTGATGTTGCGGAAAATAATATGTTCGAATGCTTCAACTCCATGGTGTTGGAGGTGAGGCACATGTCTATTATTTCCATGATAGAGTGCATTAGAAAGCAGGTAATATTGTTTTCATAGGTCCTATATGTATTGAGTGTTATTGTAGGGTAACATTATAATGCTTGCATTGACTTCTTTATTAATGTTGGTAGGTTATGAATCAGATTGTGGTGAAAATGGAGGAAGCCAAGAAGTGGCATGTCAAATTTACTTTGCGAATCCAAACAAAGATTGAGAAATGAAAGCATGTTAGCTCTACTTGTCATCCACTGCTTAATGGACAGATGGAGTTTGATGTTGTCCAAGGCATAAATGGCTACACTGTTGATATGGAAAACAAGACATGTAGTCGCAATCTATGGGGGTTAACTAGCATCACTTGTGTGCACGCTTATGCTTGTATCTTGTTCCTTAGTTATAATGTGGATGAGTACATCAACCAGTGGTATTCAATGGGGAATTTTCAAAAAACGTATGACCATATTGGTTCCTAGTGCCAAGTTTTGGGAGAAAACTAATCAAGAAAAGATGTAGGCCCCCATACTTAGAAGAGCCCTAAGTAAACCAAAGAAAAAAAGGAATCAAGAGGAAGGGGATGGCAATGGATCCTTCAAGCAAAGACTTTGTGTCATGTCTTGCAAGCAATGTGAACTCCTAAATCATAATGCAACAGGATGTCCAACTAACTATGCTTGCAAGGTAGGGTATTTACTTAAAAGCTTATCGGTCTGAGCTTCATTGTATAAGAACTCCTAACTTATGATCATTTCCTTTCTTGATATTGTCATGACAGAGTGGAAGCAATAATGTAATTAGTGCTGTGACTGTTTAGGACATTGTTGGTGAAGAACAACTAAGTGAACAACCCATTAATGTATCTACTATTGTTGATTGTCATAGCACATCGAACAAAATACTGCAAAAGGTGTGAAGGCCCAAGGTAATTACTAAATGACTACATGTCCTTTGCAAGATGCGTTTAATTAGGAAATAATTTTTAGTGTGTAGAGTTTCGAGTTGCCAGCTAGAGTGCCAATCGAAAATGGCGTGAATTCTTAATGCTTCGCATGGATGTCCCTAAAAGCTTTAAAGCAAGCATCTAAAACAATGTTTGAGTGCTTTGAAGCAAAATTAGTAGCGAGGGAATATCGCCAATGTGCTGTCCTTTACAGAAATAGACTACCAAGGACCAAGCAAAAGTAGTAACAAGGGATAGCCAACCATTGCTAGGCAACAAGCTTATAGCCACTGGCCTTCAATGTCTGACTTGCACCGTGTATCAACTATAAGAGCACGGATGAAGAAGGCATGTGATAAACAAAAATTATTCCCATTTTGTGAATGCCAAAATGGATTTTTATTCGTCATTTTATTGATAAATATTATGAATTTGACACTTAAAAATATTAATTTATGCTTTCAGGTCTTTAAAGGAGTTATTTAATAAAAAGGAAGTAAAACTGGTCAAAAATGCAAAGTTTGGAGACAAAAAGTGGTTGACACAACAAAGACAAGCCATGTCTATCAACCATGTCAAGCAAAAGAACAATCGAGGTCTAAATATCAAGTTTTGAAAAGACAAGCTCAATGACATGACCTGTCGCAAACCATGTCAATCTGGAGATTTAACTTTGCAAAGGACACGACCATGACATGACTTGTCATTGGGCATGTCGTTTCCAAGAATGAGCTACAACCCACGACACGACTTGGGACAAGCCATGTCCCAATCATGTCAACGAAGAGAAAAAGTTCGCAGTAAGGGATACGGTTTTGAGACAAGCCAAGTCCCAATCATGTCAATTTCTACGTTAAAGAAAATTGCCAGAATGCTCAATGACAGACCTATCCCCAAATAGTCAATTTGACAGTCCGTTACTTTTTGAGAAACGGCTTGTTTATTGAATAGTAAACCTCTGTTTATTAAAGAAATGTCTATTGGGCATTAAAGGGGTGTTATTTTGGAAAGCCAAGAGACCCGTAACTTCCCACTTTCCCATAATGAGCATTCAATTCCGTTTATGCAAAGATCATTATAAAATGAAGATGAAGGGAAGAATAAAAAAAAACAAAAAACAAAGGGAGAGACAGAGGCAAGATAAAAAATAGTACGAAGAGTAAATGTCCTTACATTTTTGTGTACTTTCACAGCAGCGTTTGTGCTTGAGCGTATCAATCCATCAGGGAACATTGTTTGTATTGCTAAATTTAATTTTGGATCTTTTCTATTTCTCCTTGTTATTGCTTTATATTATTTTATTTATGGAGGAGTAGTTTAATATTGCTTGGGTATTGTGAATCCTTGATTGATTTCATGTGATTCCTTTGTTCTTAATTTCAAAACATGTTGATTTTATTATATTCAAGAGCTTGCGCCTAAAGAATGAGTCTAATTGGATGGTGCATCCCATTGGATTCATGTTTGATTTTTGTTAAAAATAGACCGAGAAGTTGATTTAATGAATAGATTTAAAGCTATTGATGAGATTGCTCATATTCACCTAGAGATATGGATGGTGAAATCTTCTGTCACTCGTTTTGAAATTCATTAGTTTGGTTTTAAAATGAAGGATTCTTGTTTTTTATGCAAATCTAAGTTGCTAATAGTCAAGAAGAGATTCCGGCAGTTTGGCTTTTGTTTAAATGCTTTTGACTTTGAGAGAAGCCTTAGCATAATTTAGTGAATCCGATGGTTCAATAATTATCATAACTTTTTGAGAAAATTCTTGAGTCACATGAATAGATCTGAGGTGAAGCATGACCCAAGCAACCTTGTGAATTGATTTATCGTTTTGTTTGTTTGCTGTGAAATCTGTGACTATTATACTTATTTTAGTTTCTATGTATATAAAACTAAATCTAATTTTTCGGCTTGATAATAGGAAAAGAGTGAGTAGAAGTACTCATCAACGTTCCCTATAAATTTGACCTAGATCATTTCTCTATGCTACATCTGATGGGTGCGCTTACCCTGTAAGACCATAGTTGAAAGGAAAACGATTTAGAAAATTTATAAATTAAAAACTCGGTCTTTTGAACCTATCAAGTTTTGGCACCGTTGCTAGGGAATTGATTGGAGATATTTTGAAAGATTAATACTATTACTCTAGCCATTTTTCTTTTCTTTCTTTTTGATTTGAATCTATGGTGAATTTGCCTCTTTATGCTTAATCTGACAAGGCATTATAATGGATTCTGGTTGGTGGAATCATAAAGATTATTATTGTAATGTCCTTTATAATCCTCAAAATGAACTTGAAATTAAAATAAATATTGTGTGCTGGTACTGTGGTGAGACAATGTATTACTGTTTATGTACTAATCCCTGTTTTTATGATGCTTCTATGACTATTGTGTCGGACAGGGATACTAGATTTGTTGGGAGATTCTGGAAAAGTCTACATCAAGCATTAGGTACCAAAGTCTTTTTCAACATTGCTTATCATCCCCAGACAGATGGACAATCTGAGTGAACCATCCATATCTTGGAAGACGTGCTGAGGGCATGTGTGTAAATTTAAAGGTAGCTAGGATGAGCATTTACCATTGGTAGAATTTGCTTATAATAACAGTTACGAAGCGTCAATTAGCATGCGTCCATTTGAAGCTTTGTATGGCAGAAAGTGTAGATCAACTATTCATCGGGATAAAGTGGGTGAAAGATAGATGTTGGGACCTGAGTTAGTGCAAGATGCAATTGATAAGGTCAAGTTGATTAGACAGATATTGCGCGCTGCTCAGAGTAGACAAAAGTTATGTTGACAAATGAAGAAGAACTTTGGAATTCCAAGTGGGAGAGCACATCTTGTTTAAGATCTCGCTGGCGAAGGGAGTTGTCAAATTTGGATTCAGAGGAAAGTTGAATCCTAGATATGTGGGACCATATGAAATATTGGAAAAGATAGGTGATGTTGCTTGCAGATTGACCTTATCGCCTAATTTGGAAGAAGTACATAACATGTTCCATGTATCTATGCTCATAAAATATGTTAGAGATCCATATGAGGTAGTAGCTCTGGAACCGCTGGAAGTGTAGTCAAATCTCTCGACAATTTAGAAGCTAAAGAGAAAGTCCTGAGAAGAAAGATGATTAAGTACGTGAAAGTGTAGTGGACAAATCAGACAGAAAGAGAAGTGACTTGGGAATTAGAAGAAGAAATGATGTTAAGATACCCTAAGCTGTTTCAACAATCCAGGTAACTTTCGAGGAAGAAAGTTCTTTTTAGGAGGGGAGAGATATAATATACAAGAAAAATAATTTATAAAGAAGGGTAAAATTGTAATTTCATTTTGATTAAAAGGAAACTTTTGCCTTTGAATAGATGATTTAAGCCTGAGGAAGAAATACGCGAGGATTTGATGAAAATGGACTTAGGCCGATGTCAAAGCCACCAGCCTTTATCTCTCGGATTTTTCTATGAAGATTTGGGAAAGACGGCCTAAAGGCCGCCGGCTTATGCTTAAAGGCTACTGGCTTTGGGAGATAAGCCCCCGGCGTAAGTGACCAGCTTTCCTGTTCGAAAAGCTTTTTATAAATAGAATTCTAGGGTTCGTGTTTCTAATAAGTTTATTCTTTCTTTTCATCTAGAGAGAGATTTCTAGGGCTTGTAAGAGTTCTTGAGAGAGAAGTTCAAGGGGAGATTGGATTTTGATCAAGTGTAAGTAATCTCACCTTCATTTACTAAGTTCTTCACATATCAATTCGTTTGCTGAAGGTTTTACTTGGATTTTTGAAGGAAATCTTTGGAAAAACCCTAGTTTTCAATTATGATCTATTCTTCGGAGATTCGATCAAGGAGTAAGATTCGAATCAAGTACGTTATGTCTTTTAAATAAAGATTTAAATGAAAAGAATGATTAGTGATCAAAACATGTCTGTTCTTGTTGATTTTGGATCTAGGGTTTTGGAGAATGTTTTCTTTTTGGATTTTCTGTTTGATTATAATTGAGGAAACCTAGGATTTGGAATCAGAAGAAATCTAAGGTAAATTCTTATCCTATAAAACGTAGAATTAATGATAGTTTGATTTCGATGATGATTTGTATGTAATTTATGGATTCTACAAATTAAGGTTTTGGTGGAAAAGAGTTCTTCTTGTGAGAATTTTGTGGAGTTGATCACAGAGGATATTGCAGTTGAGGATTTCTCAAAAGGTTAGGGTTTTTGAAGAAACTGGATAATTAGGGTTTTTATTGATGTTGATGATTTATATTCTTTTCTAATATATGTTATATTCAAGAGATTGGAGAATTGGGATTTGTTGTTATTAGAGAATTTGTGGTTTTGGAGAGACTGTCCCTGAAATTGAAAAGGTACGACCATTCCTTGTTTGTTGTATGTGTTTCCAGGTTTAGTTTTCTGTATGCTTTGTTGTAGGAACAGATGAATAATGAATCTAAATCTATTTGGCTGATTAATTTGTTTGTTAGGTGTGCGTGGCTATTGACCAGTAAAGACCTAGCACACAGCGATACTAGTGTGGCACCCTGATGATCTTTGTGTGGCGTTGTCTTCGGTGGAGTTACACCTAGAGATGATTCCGGTAAAGCTTGGTGATTTGGTAGTATGGCCACGGGTGTTTGGGGAGTATCCATTCACCAATATATGTATATAATTACCTATTTTGAAAGAGTTAGTTGATTTCTCATGGGGTCTGAGTTACTCCAGGTTTGGGGCTAATGTATAATAGTTTTGAACTGTGTTGTTTTGCTGGCTTAATAAAATAATGGTATAATTTTTTGCATTAGATTAAGTTGCATTTGATATATATATATATATATATATGTTGCGTGTTCATATGCATTTGTTTTGTGGATTGGCATAATGGATGATTTCGCTTATTCCTTTCATTTTTTAGGTACAGGTGATGAACAAGTAGTATTTGATTTATCTGATTATGATATGTATTTTGATCTTGAGGATGGCGGTAGTGGACACGACTACCCTGCTGAAGGATAGATTGTGGATACATGAGTTATGAGAAGAATTTCTTTAGAATCCTTGGAAGACTTATGGAATAATGCTTTAAAATATTTATGTTTCTTAGAATTTCTTGATTTTAAGATTTTAGATATTTTAAATAATTTTTCTTATGGATTACTTTGTTGTTAAAAGCTTAAAAAGGTTTCTTGAGTGTTTCTATGTAATAATGGAGATTAGAATTATTTAGATTTATTGGCTTTGGTTTTGCTAACTATGTTTGGTTTTAAACAGGATCTTTTGAAGGATATTAAATTTATATGTTATACAAGTTTTGAACCTTCTAAAGAACCCTCTATGAAAGTTTTATAGAGATTGTTATTTTATGAATGTATTTATGGATTTAGAATGTTATAGCCTTTGCGTGTCTATATAAGAGATGACACATGGCGGGTTGTAATTGCCAACATGTTAGGGCGTTACACATATCAAAGAGTAGTTGAAAAAGTTCTAGTTAGTTTGCCTAAAAGATTGAGTAAAAAATCTCTTCACTCAAGCACTCAAAGGATTTGACATACACAACATTGTTCGAGCTTATTCATGCCTTTCAAGCTTAAGAACAAAGAAGATCAACGAGACATGAAAGTAATAATGTAGGCTTTTCTTGCAAAATATAGAGGAAAAGCTTAAAATAGGGAAAAGAATCGATATTTTTAGCGACAAGAAAAGAAGGAAAAAACAAAGGTGAGAAGAAAAAGTTTCTCTTTGCTGTCACTACAAGAAAACAAACCATTCAGAGAGGAAATGCTGGTTCAGACCTGGAATTTAAGGCAGTCGTGCAAAAAATTTAGCCATATTGAGAAAGTGTGCAAATACAAGAACAACACTCAAAATCAGCAAGCTCAAGTTGCTGAAAATCAACAACATGCTCAAGAAGAGCTTTTGTTGCCACCTTCTATGCAGCAGAAGGGAATAATGAGACATAGTTAATAGACAGTGGGTACACTCATCACATGTCTTCAAATCTGTGGCTCTTCAAGGAGATAGATACAACCTATATGTCAAGTGTCAAAGTAGGCAATAGTGAAAGAATTAAAGTTAAAGGAAGAGAAGTTGTGGCTATGAAAACCCAATCAGGTACAAAATCCATTTATGATGTTCTTTATGTACTTGAAATAAGTCAAAATCTTTAAATTGTTGATCAAATGCTAGATAAGAATTATTCTTTGCATTTCCAAGATAATTCATGCACTATACCTGATCTAGATGGTGACAAAGTTCTAAAAGTAAGAATGAAACATAAAAGTTTTCCTATAAATTGGAAGCTTCAGATTCTCATGTTTTTAATGCTGTATTACATGATTTTGACCTATGGTAAAAAGATTTGGCCATTTTAGCTATTCTTCACTCAAGAATTTGCATTGGTAGCTAATGTTTGTAAAGGTTTAAAGTAATAGTGCATAAGCAAAGTGGCTATCAAATGAAGGCCATTGGAATAGATAATGGGGTCGAATGCACCACACATGAATTCGATAAATTTTGTTTAGATGTAGGAATTTGTCATCAATTCATCATGTCTTTCACTCCATTGTAAAATGGAGTCTATGAGAGGAAAAATAGAATTATTACAGAAATGGCAAGGTGCTTATTATTTGTAAAGAAAATGCCAAAGTCATTTTGGGCTAAAGTAGTGAATATGGCCATGTATCTTCTCCACTAGCTTCCTACAAAGGCTTTGTTAGACAAAACTCCATATGGGGCTTGGCATGGAGTTAAAACTTCTATTGATCATCTAAAAATCTTTAGATCTCTTTGCTATGTTCATATACCAAATGTCAAAAGGTTAAAGCTTGATGAGAAAGCACTTGTTGGCATATTTCTAAGGTATAATAGTAACAACAACGTATATAGGATTTTTGATGTGAAGGCTTAGAAGGTAATTGTTGTAAGAGATGTGAAGTTTGATGAAGTAGCAAGTTGGAATTGGGAGAAAGGGATACCAATATCCCTTAATATACAATTTCAATTTGTATTCCCCATGAACTAGATGTAGCTATAACATGATCATGCAATGATGAAGATTCAAATGGTGACATTGAGGCTACTATGAGAGAACAAGGCCCTTATCTAAAATATATGCAAGGTGCAACATAACTACGAGTGAGCCTTCTTATTTTACAGAAGTTGCAAGTTTTTAAGGATGGTTGGAAGCAATGAAGGAAGAGTTGAGTACGATAAAAAAAAAAAAATCAAACATTGCAACTTGTTGATAGATATGTCATTAGAGTCAAATGGGTTGATAAAACATAGTATAATTTTGATGTCTCCATTAACAAATTGAAGGCAAGGCTTGTTGTGAAAGGGTTCTCATAACAATATGGAGTAGATTATTTGGAAACTGCACAGTTGCGAGATTGGACAGCATTAGGCTTTTCTTAGCCGTTGCAGCTTAACATGAATGGAAAGTATATCAGCTAGATGTCAAATCTGTATTCCTCAATGGCTAACTTGAGAAAGAGATTTTTGTAGAGCAAGCCAAAGGGTTTTTTAAAAAAGGAAAAGAAGATAAGTTGTATTTACTAAAGAAGGCATCGTATGACCTAAAATAGGCACCAAGGACCTGGTATGCGAAAATTGATCACCTTTGATCAATATGGGATTCTGCAGAAGTATAAGTGAGCTAACACAACATACTCAAGCTTCAAATGGTGACATTGTGATTGTTTCCATCTATGTAGATGACCATTGATAACTACTAGCAGCCCTTCACTTGTTTAAAATTTCAAAATTGAAATGACGAATCAATTTGAAATGATAGATCTTAGAGATATGTCATTTTCCTCGATATGGAGATTTATCAATCTCACAATGGCATCTTCATATGTCAAAAAAATATGCTAATGAGGTGTTAAGAAAATTTTGGGATGGAAAATGCTCATATTGTTGATACTCCCTTAGCTCCAAATGAAAAGTTGCGCAAAGATGATAGTGCTGAGAAAATAAAAGATGGAGTTTACAGAAGCATCATTGGATGTTTGTTTTACTTATCTACTACAAGGCCAGACATTATGTATGTAGTAAGTCGCCTCTCAACATTCATGTACTCACTAAGTCAATTACATTTTAAAGTAGCAAAAAGAGTGCTCAGGTATGTGAAAAAGACACTTGATCATGGAATTTGGTACAATAGGAGTTCTAATGCAAAATTGCTTGGATACTTAGACAATGGCTAAGTTAGTTCTTGTGATGACATGGAAAGCACATCTAGTTACTTGTTTTTTCTTTGGTTTAGGTGTATTTATTTGGTGTTTCAAGAAGCAAAGCACAGTTGCACAACCAACTGCTGAAGCAGAATACATTTTTACTAATGTTGCTGTTAATCAAGCCATTTGGCCGAGAAAATTGTTTAAAGGTTTGAAGCAAGAGTAAGATGATGCTATAGTTATTTTCTATAATAATCATTTTGCTATTGCAATAGCTAAGAATACAATTTTTCATGGAAAAACAAAGCACATTAAGATCAAGTTTCATTTTATAGGGGAGGTTGAAAACAAAAATGAAGTCAAACTAATTCATTGTAGTTATGGGGAATAGAAAGCTGACATTATTTTTACCAAACCATTACCAAAGCAAGATCCATATAGCTTAAAGAAGCAATTGGTGTCACCTCTAAATGTGCCAAAGAGGAGTTATGAAAGTTATGACACATTTTTCTGTGACAGTAGCATGTTTTTGATGGTGTTTTGTTGTTATTTTGTAATGAAAACTTATGGATGTATGGATGTATGAATGTATGGCTAGGCATGATTTCAACAGAAATTTCACTAAAAGTTATGGCTAACCATGCTTATGTCTATACTTTATTTTAGTTGTTTATTAAGAGTAGTTAGTTTACTGTTAACTACTGTTGTAAAACTTTTTATAAAAGCAGATGTAATGAAGTCAAACTTGTGCTCCAAAATTTGCTTTTTACCTTCTTTTGTTTCTATCAACATACATTTTTGGTTTGCACTTGATGTTGGAAAATCATCATATGCATTATAGCATTACATCTATTCTAATTTTGCATCAAATGAAGGAATAGGTGTATATAGTGATCTTTTTGTTTTATTGCCTACTATATTGCTACTTATTTTGACTCAATTAGCTCACAAATTTTACAGGGGTTCTCTTGTTCTCTAGTTGACATGAATGTATGACATGCGACATGCAGGGTTGGGTTAAGACTAGCAATGATGAAGAACATATAATAAATTTAGTTTTTGTTTAAAACTACGTGCTACTACATTACATTTACATACTGAGTGAAAAGATTTCAGTTACTTGCATGTGCATCTTGACTAATTGCCATAATAGTCAATAGGGAAGTCCAGGTCTTGATTTACAATTCTTCTAACATACATAACATCCATCGCAAAAAATTATAACTAACTAAATTAAATAAACTCAAGTATTATAACTTAATATATTCTTGATCTATACTTTCATAACCTAACTTAAGAAAGGTCATACAAGAGATCTTAAACTAGACCTTGTATATACATACACTATACTATATATATATATATTATTTTATTTTTTAAAATAGGGCAAAAAAAGGGAACAAGGGATGACGCCCATGAATTAGGCTGTGATTCGCAATTACAAGCACAATTACACCCATGATTGTTGAAACTTCTACACCTAACACTACCAAGATTTGAACCACACCCATGATCACTCCAAAATGTGATACTCGAGGCTACTAAAGGCATGTTCATGCCCATGAATTGTCCAAAACATGACTCCAGACATTACTGAATCTTACTTCACGCTCGTGATTCTACATACCCAAATTCTTCCTTCTTAAATTCAAAAATTTACACGTTTCGAATACATGTTATGATCTCAGCTTCATACAAACACTTCCACACCAACATGTAAGACCTATATGATTCTCCTATAACTTCAAAATGACATTACTCACACCTTCTACGAAACTTACACAACTTCAACTCCAACCAACCAACACAAGAGCAATATCCCTTTGATTTAGGACTTAAACTACTAATTTCATCACTTCACTTCACTTATCTAACATCAAAAGCATCAACAACCTATATACTTCATTAAAGAACAAGTATAGTAAATTTCACGACTTGACTTGTTGATAAGGCTTGAACTTGAATTTTAGAAGAGTTTGAGAAGAGAAATGGAAGAGGAAAATGTGAAGTATGTGTATCTATGGATGGTGGCTGCTAGGGAGGAGAAAGAAGAGTGAGTTTTGCCCAATTTGGTTGATAATTATCTTATGTTATTAGATAAAGTGTGTTTGACTTTTGTGGCATAATAAAATTATTATGTGTGTGCAAGAGTATGCTACTTATGGTGGGGATTTTGGCTTGTTTTGCATGAAGAAAGATTAAGCTTGAGTTTCATGCATGAATTGAGTTTTATTTGAAGTCTAATGCATTAAATCTTCATGAATTAAAAATCAATGTAAAGTTTTATCAATTCAAACTGAAAATTTGATTGAGTAAAATTTTCTCAAACAATTTATAGTAAAAATTTCATAATTTAGGAATTTAGTTTTAGAAAACTACATTCTTAAGAAAGTCTAGAAGAAAAACAATAGATAGACAATTTGACATAGATTTATTGAAATATTTGAACTTCTAACTGATTTAATTCATTATATGCATGCTATCATAGATAAAACTACTAATTAACTACAATATTATTCTAATTTTTATACTAACTTTATATAGTTTTTCAAATTCTAATTTCTAACTTAAATTGATAAAAAACTTGGGGATTATGTACCTTGTCACTTTCATTAAACAATGCCCCCTTCAAAAGGTTCTCTATCACAAGCTCAACATTGAAAAGCCTCCTACCTCATTCCTTCCATGAACTTACCTATTACATTTTGTCCCCTAGCATCATATGGCCTCAACTTTGGATGTTCATGACCTTGAATGGGCTCGTATTAGTCCATCCAAAAGTCAATCTTATTCTAGGTACCCTCCTTCATGTTGACCACCCAAAACCCCTCCCTCCAGTATTGCCATTCGATTTGATGAGCCCATTGAGAAGCTTATATAGGGTTTTCACTTGCTTGGTGAGGTACCACAACCTAAATTCACAATACCTCTAGACAAAGTAGGGATAGGCCACATACAGATGCCTAAATAGATGACCTCGAAGGCTACTAGGATACGTTAGACATTGGGCAACACCTGAATAGGATTGATAAGTGATATAAGACTCTTAATAATTGTCCTTTATTTATCATATTTTATATGATTTTTGTTGATCTACTAGAGAAATGGATACATATCGAATGCATTATTCATTTAAGGGTCAAATGAGGAATAATTGGGCTTTTAAAAGGATTAATGATGAAACGAGCAAAGATTTGATGAAGTTTATAGTTTTTTATTACAAATTTAGAAGTACACTAGAAGGAGAACACGATCCATGTACAATTATTGGAGCACAAGGTGAGGAAAAAGTGGATTCCCAAGGTACACACCCCAAGTATATGAGTAGTATACATCGGGGATGTGTACAATTAATAAGTAGATAATTGTCACATTATTCTAGTGTACACGACCATGTGCATGGTTCGTGTACATTTGATAGACTATAAATAGTGCTTTGTTTTCGTATTTTGAGATCCAATCATTTGTATTCCATTCCAAAACCCTAAAGAACACATGTTGGAGAGCTTTTCAGGGGAAAATTGCTGCATAAACATCTAGAGTCATAAACAATTGTTTCAAAGCTTAATCGATCATGCTATCTCAAAACTCTTCTAGATTTTCTATTTTTATTGTTTATTCTATGGAGGAGTAGATTTTGTATGCCTCGGGTTTTGGGAAACCCTAGCCTTTTGCATATAATTACTTTTTAATTGAATAAAGTTTTAGTCTTGAATTTACTTCATCATTTATTTTGTTGTTTGTGATGGTTTTAGGCCCGAATCATAATAAACTTGGTTTCTATTAAATAAAAAGAAGATTTCAGTTAATGGAATAGATCTGTCATGAGTAAAGAATATGTGTAATTCACCAAGAAATAGGGTTTTTCTAACTTTCTGCCACTGAAGATTAGTTTTCTTCAATTAGGGTTCATGAGCTTTATGGCAGTTGTAATTTGACATTATTGAACGAAGAAATTCCCACTTCTTCAATTAGGACTACGATAATTGACTTGAAGAGAGTGATTAATTCGGCTAAGTAACTTGGCATTTCAAGACTAAAGAAATATTCGATTGAATTTATATATTAAAGATAAAAATGGCTAGGATGGATCAAAACTTGGGGCATCGTTTGTGATTGAATTAAAAAACCATGAAAAGTGCTCATATCATTAGTTACGGTTGTCTGGTAATTATTTTAATTATAATTAGTAATTTAGACTAAGTATGCCCATCTTGATAAGTTAGGCTACATAGTTGTGAAAGGGAAATACTGGTACTTGCCCATAGATACTTGTGAATGATACTCGAGATTAATTATAAAATACAAGATAGGTACGCTTGCCTTTGCTAGATCATAGGATTACAATGGGTTTTATTTTATTATTCTTGATACAATTTGCGTACATCAAGTTTTTGTGCCATTGCCAGGGATCTAGCAATATTAGGAAAGCTTAAGTAGCTACTACTTTAGCCTTTTTATTTTATTTTATTGGATTTTAGGGTTATTCATTTCTTTGATTGTGTTCTTGAGTTTTGTGACTGTGTGAACTATGAATTGGATGGAATTTATGTGTTTGTATTGTAGAGGTTGTCATGAGTATTATGTATGCCTTAATCAATGTTATCACCCCTTTAACTCATGTTATACAAATGCATTATTTTGTAATGCTCCTTATCAAGAGTTTTCATAAATTGACCCTATGACTCTTGATGATATGATTTATAGGGAGTATGGTAGTAGACATTAGACTTTTGAATGTCAAAGTGAGAGACTTGTCAAGCATTTTTCTAAATACTCACTTTGCAACCATACTCAATCTACCTTGACCACACCATCTTCTTCCTCGAGTCATACTGATGAAGATCCTCAAGAAAAATCCATGTTGGAATAGATCATCAAGACAAGATATGACAAGTTAGACTCATTTATTAAAATTATGCAAGTTCTTTTTGAATTAGACTCATGGCAATCTTATGATCCTATTTTTAACAAACTCATAAGCTTAGAAGAATTGACCACTCTTTTAAGACCATTTGAAGAGTAAGTATCTAGTTTAATTAAATCTTTAAAAACTCTTGGGAGACATGAAGGACTAAATAAGGAGATAATTACAAGTCCTTTTTACGCATCTGGAGAAAATGATCCAGATATAAAACTTGAGGAGTCAACAAAAGTGAATGATGAGTTGGTGGTGAAGCAAAATGAATTTGTACATCATAAGGTAGATCTAAACAGTCATGAAGATGAGTTAGAGTCTACTAAGGAAAAGGATGAATGTGAGGAGACTGATGTGTTATATCTAAATTCTTTTCCTAGTACTCTAATCCTTGAGAACAGAAATCGAGAGGACATTCTACTATTTACCCCAGAAGAAAAGAAGGTTGGAGAGATTGAACACGAGATGGAAGTTGAGGATACTAATTTCTCTCCATATATTGAGTTGATTAAATGTCCAGGAGATGATGAACTTCATGAGGTGTACCTCGAGCCTATAGGTTATATCTTAAAGTTTGAGCCAACATTGGTTTATAAATTCACTCTTAATAAAAAACCCATGATATCTAAGAATAGGGGAATTGAACTTAAAAGAATTGGAGCAAGAATGAGAAAGGAATTCCCTTTGTTAACTTCTGAAATATGGGATTGGAACACATTCCCATGGGATCAAGGTGGAAAGGTCAACACCAAGTTGAGTTTATGCAGGACGTTGAGCTAATGACGTAAAACAACAGTGCTTCATGGGAGGTAACCCATGTCTGATTGATATAGGATTTCTCAATCACAATCAATCAAATTAAATTAAAACCCTATTCTTACTATGAGACTGATCCTAGGCAAGTGAACTTACCGATCGTAGTACCAGTATAAGTACTAGGGTCATTCCATCAGGGCCTATCACTACCAGTACTCACCCTAATTCTACTATTTAGCTTATATGATTTGAATAATGGTAACAAAAATTAATATCTAACTAATTAATTAACTAACCCTAGAATTAAGATATTCACGCCTTTAATATAAATCATAATCACAAAACAATACCCTTAATCTTGATTCACCACTAACCCTATTTAACTTCTTGATAAACATTCATTAATGGATTGTTAAGTTTCTTTAACTGTGGGAATCTTAGAATCATCAATTTCTCTTTCAAGATAATTGAATTCTAATCCTCTATGCCTAATAGAAATCTTTTTCATCATTAGATTCATACAAAATTGCATTAGAGATCATGATTCCCTAAAAAGATTAAATCTTGATGCAAAAAGTTCATCCAATCTATTTCTAGAATCATATTCAAGCTTCTCTATTCATGCTAGATCTATCTTATCAATCAATCCCTCGATTAAATCAATAAGAATCAAACATTGATATAATATTGTGCATATATTAAGTCAAGAAGCAGATATAAACACATAAATAGATTTAAGAAACACAAAGTTCCATTAATAAAACAATCTAATCTCTACATTAGGGTTAGGGTTTCTCAAGATCTAGGGTAAAAATATCTATTTTTCCATATAAGGAGGGTTAAAATAACAAAACATGCAAATATAGATGGAACACATGATTACAACCCTTGAAATTAAGGTCTTGTGATCTCCACAATAACTTTGGTGTTTCTCTCTTTAGGAGTGCTATTTTTCTCCTTTAGGGTTTTCTAATAATGATGGTATATATCTAAGTGATGAGTCAAGGCCTTTATTTATATGAATGAGGCAAAACACTCTTGCACGACCACCCTATACGGCCCGTGTTCGAGGCCGTTTTGGATGAAAACTATTGGATTTTCTCGATTAGAAGGCCACATGACCACGAGCACGACTTGTGTAGACAGGCCATGTACTTCCAAAAACATTATTATCCATTTTCGATTATCTATATGAGCATGCTGTACGACCTAAATATGATCCTTATGTACTTTAAAAATGCTTGTCAAGCCCGAGTTTTTCTCTTATTCTCCTAAAGGTCCCGATCCATATAAAATCCAGCCCATTTGACATGGAACACTCAATAAGGAACAAGTAGGTTTATGTTAAAAAAGCATGATTTTCAAAGAATGTTTTGATTGGAGTCATTGCCAGCTAAAGCAAGAGTGAACTAGAAACCAAATGGATGGTTCGATTTCCAGTTCAGCCACTGGTTCACGTGAAAAACCAAAAATTGATGGGTTTAGGGGCTGCTATTTTAAAACCTAGCTTTAGAAATTCTGAAGATATGAGCCAACATGAGGTTAATTTTAGAATTTTCAATTTTTCAACTTTTTAGTTTTTTAGTCTTTTTTTGAAAAAGATTTATATATATATTTACAATTTTTTTTTTTGAAAAAATACCTAGGAGTTTTTCATTGTTATGACCGCCCCGCAGATGCCTACGTATCCGTTAGCCGGAATCAGGTCCTTGTAGTTCGTTTTGATTTTTGTAAAATTTTTAATTATTTGTATGTTTTAATTTTGAAAACCCGCCAAGTTTAAGTGTTTAATAATTTTGATTTTGATTTTGGAAATTCCTAAAGAGATCTAATTTTGTGTTCCTTTTTTTTTTTCGAAAATTCCTAAAAAAGACTAAATTTTGGAAAACCTAGAAAATAACTAGGTGATAAAATTATATAGAAATCAACAAAACATTTTCTAATACTATATATGTATAAATAAAAGAAAAATCTTTTTTTTTTTTTTTTGCAAACTTTTTCATTTTTAGTTTTTTTAAAAGAAAAGATGATATTTACAAGGATGATTTAGTAAATCATATCATTCAATTGCAAACTATTATCAAAAGGCATGCATCAAATTAAGCACACATGATCAAAAGTATCTAAAAGATGATAACCCTAATACTATATTCATATATATATATATATATTGTTGTTGAATTTTATGATTTATCCTAAAAATTTTATTTACTAATCAAGCTGAAATTTATAAAATTTTATTTACTAAAACTTAATCATCATGTCTTCATCAATACAAATATAGCATGTAGATCAATATGATCTCGCTCGCACACATTTCTTGTTCTTTTTCTTTTTTTTTTCTTTTACTATTTTATGGTTCGTATTACATTCTCACAGGTTATACTGAAAGATATAGCCTACTAACATGTTGAATTAACAACTAACTAGCTAAACCTAAAATAAACAAAGGCAAACAAAGGAAAAAAAAAAAGGAAATAGAAACATCAACTAATAAAGAGCGGGCTTGGACAAAATTAGGATCGGACCTCCTTTGCGTTTTAGGTCTCGATTAAACTCAGGTCGAGTACCTGGAAAAACACTACAAATGGTTTTTCTCTTTCTCTTTCGGTTCGGTATGGATTTGGATTAGTGGCTCCCATGGTGGTTTCCACAAGTTCCGGTGGATCGGGTATAGATTGGGATGGCTGGGTGATGTGGCTAGATGGTTCAATTGTGGCTTGGAGTTGAGAATAGGTGCTGGCAAAGATCGAGCAGCTAGTTCTAGGCTCATAGGTGGATGGAATTGGTTTAGGGGTACTGATGTTGGGTAGATGATGAAGATGGTGGTTTTGGTAGTGGAGGTAGGATTCGTGGTCGCAACTTGGTGATGGTTAAGTGAAGGTAACTAGTTCTGGGTTCAATGGTGGTTTTGGTTGTTGCCTACATTGATGGTATTGGTTTTGACTTGGGTCTAGTTAAGAGTGGCAATGTGCGGAGTGGTGGAAGCGATTAATGGTGGTCGTATCCTGGAGAAGAGCTTGGGAAGTTTTTTTTTTTTTTGAACTTTAGATCTTAGTCTTTAGAGGAGATCGAGGTTCTTTTTATAGAAACAGGGGAGTCAAGGAGATTTAGGGAGAGGAATGGGCTAAGTGTGGCCATTAATGGCCGTTATGAAGCTTCGAGGGTTGGCCATTAGAGAGTTAGAGAGAGATTCGTGCCACTTCACATTTTGACAGTTTAAAACTTCAATTTTGAATTTAAATTCATCTTTCAGAGGCGTAATGATCAGATTAAGTAATGTAGCTGTTAGAAATTGAAGAGATGAGCTAAAAAAATGATTTTTCATGATGAATGGAGCTTGAAGCTCCAACCATGGCATTCATGTTGGAAGGGAAAGACGACGTGCACGTGTACGCTCCTGTCTGATCAAACCCTGGCCTCTCTCTTTCACTCCTAATGTCTTAACCAATTAAGCTGCTTTGGTTTTTGGTTAATTTGCCCACTCAAAATATATTTGAAATATCTGTATCAGGCAAAATGTGATTTCAATAAAAATATGCCAAAATTAATACGGGACCAAGATCCAACATGATTTAAAATTGTAGGCCAAAGCACTATAAAATTAATGTTAAATCTATAATAAGCCTAAAAAAAAATTTCTTTATATTTTCTTCTTCTTTTTCCCTCACCTAAAAAGCTTATTTACTAAGGATGGGGTTTTCTAATAATTTTTTTAATTTTCTAATTTTTATATTCTTTTTAACTTTGTAATTTTTTTTCTTTTTTTTTTAATTTTTAATTTAACTAATATATTTTTTATTTTCTTACAATTTACAAATTTCATCGTATTTTCTATTTTCTTTGGAATTTTTATGATTTTTGAATTTTTCATTTTTTAATAGTTAAAAAAAAAAAAGATGGCAAAAATGGGGTATTAACAACTACCCCTCTTTATAGTGGAGCTTGAACAAAACTCCACCATAAAAATAAAAGAGACAACATTTTTGCCCAAAAGCTACACTTGGCGGATCTAACTAAAAATTTCACCCTATGATTCAGGGATTTTTCAAAGCTTTACACCCAAAAGAGATAAAAGTTATTTTTACGCCTTGCTAAGCAGGGATAAAGAATACCACCCCCAAGGGAAAAAAATATTTTGCACCCAGAAGGGAAAGATTTTGCATCCTGAAGAGAAAGAATATATATCTCTAAGGAAAAGGATTTACACCCCGAAGGGAAAGATTTTGCACCCCAAAGGGAAAAATTTTGCATCCTGAAGGGAAAAGATTATTTTGTACCTGGAAGAGAAAGAATATGCAACCTTTGAAGGGAAAGAATATACACCCCAAAGGGAAAGATTTTGCACCATAAAGGGAAAGATTTGCACCTTGAAGGGAAAGAAATTGCACCCCAAAGGGAAAGATTTTGCAAACTGAAGTGAATGATTTTCACATTGAAGGGAAAGATTTGTACCCCCGAAGAGAAAGAATATGCACCTCGAAGGAAAAGATTTTGTATCCTGAAGGGAAAAATTTTGCACCCCAAAGGGAAAAAATTATTTTACACCTTAAAGGGAAAGAATATACACCTTAAAGGAAAAGATTTAAAAATAATTTGAGAAAAAGGAAATGCTAAATTTTGCACAAAAGCAATCTTGTCATAAGAAATTTGTTATTTGTTCTGATTTCACTGGGGAAGATTGTATTAATAAGCTTTGAGAATTTCACGCATTTATTTTCACTTGACTTTACTGAATCATGTTATCTCACTAGGGATATAGGGCAAATATTCACTAGGGCGACTAAATTCATGCAATGGGAAAGAGTTCGGTGCACTTACTTGGAGAGGGGAGATTGTGCCCATTCTAGTTGCTCTTGTTAATTTTGCAATAATCACTTGAATGTCAAATTTCGATCCAATTGGGTACCAATAACGAGACCCGAGATCCTTAACACTAACTTAAACTGCATCCTTATAGTATAGAGTTGAATGCCATTCTTTTGGTGTTGGAGTTTTCAATGAGAAGCTTACTTTCTTTCAACTTCAAGCATTTCAAGCATAACAAGTTTAACAATCGTTTCAATTCACTTACATGGGCTACATGATGTTTTGGAATTGGTAATTTGAGGTATTCAAAATGATCTTCATATTTTCTTATCCCAAAGGTGTCACAGGTCTGACACCTTCTAATCTTTTGAATTGTAGTTGAATAATTTTCTTCCATCCCTGGGATTTATTGCAAATTATGTTGTTTAGGGGTCTTTTATCTGGATCTAAATTGTTCTAAAAATTCTGCATCAAATGTCTACTGCTTAAATTCAATCAGATTAGTACTGTTACTTTGCAGATGACCTCATTGAGGAGGTATTTCTTCTCATAAATAGCAATGAGAGGGGTTAGTCTATGCAACAATAAAAGTCCCTTTCCAAGATAAGAAGCCTAAGTAAAATAGAGTCATGCAAAAAGTGTATGTGTGTGAGGTTTTATGAGAGTGAGATTTTGTGACGATTTTCAATTGTGAAGAGTGAATTAGCTTATCGGGGGGGAGGGGAGGGGGCGGGAGAGGAGGGAGGGAGGGAGAAAAGGGATGTGAGATGGTCAATCGCCATTAGTCCTTTCTTGATATTGTTTTCATTCACAACAGATAAGAATGTAACAACAAGAAGACAAGCCACTAGAACATCACTATATTTCATTCAGGGATAATAAAGCTTTACAACATCTGCATTTACAAGGTCTCTTAGAGTTGACCCATCCATTTCAGCTAATAGCAATGTACCCCCTATCATGGTTTTCTAGACCACATATGGTCCTTCATAATTCGGAGTGAACTTCCTTCTAGGGTCCTAAGTATTTGATAGTACTTTTTGAAGAACTATGTCCCCAGCATAGAACCTCCTATATTGTAGTTTCTTGTTAAATGAACGTGCAGTTCTATTTGATAACATTGAGCATGGAAAATCACCCGTAATCTCTATTCATCCAGTAAATTAAGTTGTTTTATTCTTCTTTGGACCCATTTACTTCATCTAATTGAGTTTTAGAGAGTACCCGAAGGGATGGTATTTCTACCTCTACTAGAAGGATTGATTTGGCTCTATATACAAGGGAGTACGGGGTTGCTCCAGTTGACACTCAAAATGTAGTTCTGTATGCCATTAATACAAATGGGAGCATCTTATGCCAATCCTTATAAGTTACTACCATATTTTCAATAATTTTCTTGATCTTCTTGTTAGTGGCTCCAACTGCCCCATTCATTTGTGGGCGATATATGGTAGAATTCTTATGGAGTACCTTGAATTGTTGAGAGATCTCATCGATCAACTTATTATTTAAGTTGGTTCCATTATCAGTGATGATGATCTCAGGTACTCCTTATCAGAAAATAATGTCTATTTTGAGGAACTTGGCAACCACATGCTTGGTGACGTTTGCATGAGAGGTAGCTTCCACCCATTTGGTGAAGTAGTCAATAGCAACCAGGATAAACCTACGCCTATTCGAAGCTTTTGGAGTAATATGCCCAATTAAGTCAATGCCCTACATGGAAAAGGGCCAAGGAGATGACGGAGCGTACAATTCTTGAGGAGGTGCATTTTTTCGATTTTCATAGATTTAGCATGAGTGGTAACATCTGACATACTTAATATAGTATGATTCCATGGTTAGCCAATAATATCCCATTCTCACTATTTTTCGGGCCAAAGTATGACCATTCATGTGTGGACCACAAATTACTTCATGAACCTCATGCATGAGTTTCTATGCTTTTTCCTCATTTACACACCCGAGGAGTATAGTATCAAATGATCTACGGTAAAGAGTATTCCCAATTATGGAAAATGGCTAGCCAGCCTCCTCAGAGTTTTTATGTCATTCTTGGTTGTACAAAATGGGAGTTGCCTATGTTGGATGAAGTTCTTAATATCCTAATGCCATGGGGATTGACTTTGAGTTGACTCAATTTGGAGACAAAATGCTGGCTGCCTTTCAATTTCAATCTTTGGAGGTTTTATCTCCATCTCATCAATGACTTCAATCAAGGAGGCTAGCGTTGCTAATGCATCCACGAATTGATTTTGATTCCTTGGCATACATTGGAAAGAGATGCTGTTAAATTCTTTGATTGGTTCTTCCAAGTGTTGGTGATATGGCACTGGCTTGGGGTCTTTCGTTTGGTACTCGCCTACAGTTTGTAGGATAATGAGAGCTGAATCCCTATACACTTGTAACTATTCAACTTCCAATTCTAGTGTAATTTTCAAGCCAAGGATACAAGCTTTATATTCAGCAATATTATTAGTATAAGGGAACATCAACTTAGCAGCTATAAGGAAATGCTCTTCTTCGAGGGAGAGTAGTACTGCCCCAATCTCATAGCCATAAACATTCACGGCTCCATAAAAGTACATTTTCCAACTTGTTGACCTATTAGCTTTTATTTCGCTTTGAGTAGCCAACAACTAGTCATCGAGAAACTGTACTATGGTTTCAAATGTTACCTCTTCTGTTGGCAACTCAACTAACTGATTAGCAATTGCTTGTCCCTTTACCGCTTTTTGCATGACATATATGATGTCATATTCTAATAATAGCATCTGCCGTTTGAAAATCCTCCTAATTACAACGGGTTTTGTTGATAAGTATTTTAGCGGGTCATGCTTGGTCAATAACTCAATCGAGTAGTACAAAGTGTATTGATGAAGTCTATGCATGATCCAGACCAAGGCACAACAGGTCCTTTCAACTTCAGAGTATTTTTGTTCTCTTGAGGTAAATTTCTTGCTGAGGTAATATATGACATGTTCCTTCCCATCTTCACCTTTTTGCCCCAGCATACAACCTATTGATTCCAAGAGAACAGTGAGATATAATATCAGGGGCTTTCCTGGTTTAGGGGATACCAGGATAAGAGGATTCATCATATACTCCTTGCTCTACTGGAAAGCTTGCTCACATTCATCATCCCATTCAATAGTCGCATTTTTCCTCAATAATTGGAACTAAGACTTACATCAGTTTGTAAGTTGGGATTTGAATTTGGCAATGTAGTTTAGTCTTCTAAGCAAACCCTTGACTTCTTTAAGCATTTTTTGTGATGGCATCTCTAGAATGGACTTTATTTTTCAGGATGTACTTCAATTCCTCTTTGACTGACTACAAATCTAAGGAGTTTTCCCAAGGATGCCCTAAAAGTACAGTTTTCTAGATTCAACTCGAGTTGAAATCTTCTAAGCCGATAAAATGGTTTTTTTAGAACTTCTATGTGATCCTTTCAGCTCGGGATTTGGCAATCATATTATCAACATAAAATTCTACTTCTTTGTTCATCTGTTCCTGTAACAAAGCCACCATCACCCTTTGATATGTTGTCTCAGCGTTTTTTAAGTCCAAAAGACATCACTTTATAGCAAAACGTACTCCACATAGTGATGAAGGTTGTCTTTGTTTTATCTTCTTTTGCCATACGAATCTTATTATACCCAGAGAAGCCATCCATGAAGGAAAATAAATGGTTCCCTGTAGTGTTATCAACCAAGACATTAATGTGGGGCAAAGGAAAATCATCTTTACTAGTAGCCTAGTTTAAATCTTCAAAATCTACACAAACCCTCACTTTGCCATATTTTTTCATAACTGGTACGATAGTTGCAACCCATTCAGGATAATAGGAGACCTCAATGAATACTACTTCCAGTAATTTCCTAACTTCTTCTTTTATCTTAAGTAGGACATCGGGTCTAAATCGTCTTAGCTTTTGCTTCTTGGGCTTAGCATTTTCTCTAATGGACAACTTCTGAACTATGATCAGTGGATCTAAACTCAGCATGTCAACATATGACCAAGCAAAGACATCTAAATAACCGGCCAAGAACCTAGACATTTCATGTTTTTGTGAGTCACTTAAATTTCCCCCCATCTGAATATTCTTAGGTTCCTTTTTAGTTCTCAAATTGACCGTTGTTATTGGCTCATCCACGAAAATCTAATGCCCTTCATATTTATTTTAGTATTCTCGAATCCTTGTGTCATCAGTATCAGCTTCGACAATTGATTCGGCAGATTCAAAACAAATATTTATATTCTTATCTGTTATGAATTCATGAAATCTTGGAGGACTTGTGGCGAAGTTAAACCTACAAAGAAAGGGCAAAGAATATATGGCACTAGAAAGAGAAGCAAAATGGATGTAAGTAATAGAGATAGAGAAGAGTTAGAAAAGCTTAGGGTTTATGATTTCATTCATACGGTAGTTTTATTACAACCGTAGAGGGATTAGGAAAAGAGAAGGGTTTCATACACACACACACACACACAGATATATATATATATATATATATTTGACCTTATTTGACCTAGGACTCTTACTCCTTTGGGGAGCTAGTACTATTGATGGACGTGGCAAACTAGTTGTTCGGAGCTGGAGGAATGCTATTGACTTCTTTAATAGTGTCAGATTGGTAGGCACTATCATTTAGGTCATCGACTTCTGGGTATGGAGTATCAACAAACATTGAAACTATAGTTACCCAGTCAAACAGTTGTAGCCCAAAGTCTTCCACTTCCTCACCGCCTATTGGCGATGGTAGTCTCACGACAGATAGCATAATTTTGTTCTCCCGTCACAGTCACTACTTGACCATTGGCCATAAATTTGACTTTTTGATGTAAAGAGGAAGGTATTGCCCCTGCAGCATGAATCCAGGGTCATCCTAGCAGCAAATTGAAAGACTTGGAGATATCCATTACCTGGAAAGTAATGTCAAATGTCTTAGGGCCAATCTTGGCTTCTAGCTTAATTTCTCCTTTGATACCTCTTTCAGATCCATCAAATACCCTAACAGTTAACGGGCTTCGCTTGAATTCAGATTTGTTTATCAATAGCAATTCTAAGGTGGACAGTAGGCAAACATTGAGGGATGATCCATTCTTGATCAAGACTCGAGCTACCAGCATTCCTTTCCATTTCACCACTAAAGTAGTATGCTAATTACCTTCTTCACCCAAGTCTTCAGGGGAAAAAGTGACTTGATCTAGTGTTAAGATCGAATGGATAATCAGGCCTAGTTACCCAATCTGTATATCTTTAGGAACTTTTATATCTCCCAAGACTTTCATCAATGTACTTTAGTGTGAATCAAAGAAGAGCAGCAATCCCATTCATGATATTTGAGTAGGAGTCTTAGCAAGTTGGTTCATGACTTTGTATTCGCTTGCTTTGACTATTTTCAGAAATATAAGTCAACATCTTTCTCTTTAGGATCATCACTTGTCTGTCTAGGCTTTTTTTGACTTTCAACATTGCTCAGTTTCTTTCTATCTTCTTCATTACTATCATATACTTGTCTGTATCGAGTTAGATCGCATATGTCAGCATTGGCGTTAAATTTCTCATAGTAAAAAGGTACAGCCTAATAGTCCTTTGGTTGAATTGGGATGTTGAATACCAACCTTTTTGGTGCTTGATGTACAACAACCTCTTTTGGTTTCCGATTTTTATAATATCGGATCACAACTAGTTTTGGAACTCCATTAAGTGTATAGATTTCTCCTTCTTTTGGTATCTCAGTTTTGGTTTGCTTCGATTGAAGTTGGTTATCCTCTTCTTCAAATTCAGACACCCAGCTAGTGGGTACCACATCTTGCAAAGGAGTTAGGGGTCCTAGCCATGGATAATCAACTAAATATCCAAAAGCTCACCTAGGGTATCGACAGTAGGGTCGCCTACAAGCCATCTTGCCTTTAGTTTTCTATAAGTGTTGCAATTGCATTCCACTTTTTGTTCTAACTTTGGAGTGATTATTTCCAAGATATCCCCTTTTGTGATTATACCATTCTGTAGCATTTTGTAAATTTCAATATTCACCCTGGCACGGTCTTTGAGGTTCATATGCTGCAGATACCCCATTTATTTGAGTTTCCAAGCAAGTTGAGATAGAGAATATGGCATCTCATCCAAATTCAAGGGAATTTCTTCTTTGACAATAGTAATCATATTGATGCTATGAACATGAGTGGCTAGAGTATTGTTGTTGACATTTAGCCCTAGGGCTTCAAAAAAATCTAACTAAATAAGTTTTGCGTCAATTAGTTATTAGATTAGGTGTTTCAATCTTCAGTAGTTTTCAATGGAATGCCCTCTTGCCCCATGTGGTATTCACATTTGAGTGTTGGATAATAGTTTTTTTGGTTTAAATCCCTGGAGTGGGGGCTTAAAATTCGACATTCTTTCTTCTTGGAGTTTGTGTAGTATTTGGGACAGGGGTATAGGAAGCTTAGTGAACTATCGAAGCAGGCAATTCCTCCTTTCTTCTTCTTTCCCAGGTTTTCTATTTTGCTGACTAGCTCCTGTAATATGTAATTAGGGCCTGACCAGTTGAAAAGATTTAGTATTGACAATACCAACAGTCGATTCTTTTTCTTTGTCAATTGCTTGGGTTGGCCTTTTTTCGTGCAGTTCAGTCAATTTGCCAGACAAGGTTGCATCTTCAATTTTGCTTCCAGCTGATACTATATCAGCAAAGCTAACAGCTGTATGCCCCATTAAACGCTAGTAATACGATTTATCGAGGGTATTGATGAACATGGTAGTCTGCTCCTTTTCAGGAATCATGGTAGTGACCATAATAACTTTTCCTCTCCACTTTGAGCATATTCTTTATACGTTTCGTTATTCCTCTTGGTCATTTTGCTTAGGTCAGCCATTGAGGGAGCTACTTTTATATTGAATTTATACTTGTTATAGAAGGCTCAGGCCAATTATTCCCAAGTATTGATGTCATTCATATCTAGCTGGGAATACCATAGTAGGGTTGGCCCTGTAAAGCTGTCTTGAAAAGTTTACACCATTAGAGAGTCATATTTGGTGTATCTACCCATTTTGCGAATGTATAGGCAAGTATGGAGCATTGGATAGCCAGTCCAATTGTATTTCTCAAATTCAAGGACTTTGAAATTTTTAGGGTACTCCCCTTCACTTTGGTCTTATAGATTGAAAGGCCCATTTTTTCGAAGTCTGTGTGAGGCTTAAATAGTTTGAGTTGCTCACTCATTTTCTTGATCAGTTTCTTTTCCTGCTCTTTTTCTCTTTCATCGCAGCCTTGTACTTTTAGGCTTATGATGCTAGATTCTTACCCTAGTCATCTTGCTTCTTTATTCTAATCATGTGTCTCAACAAGGATATCAGTTAGATTAGTCGAGGCTTTATCCGGATGGTTTTGAACCAAGGTGTCTCATTTTTTCCATGACTTTACCGAGTGCCGATTCCAAAGCAATCATCTCTGTTCCATGGGTTTGCTGTTGTCCCCTGATATTTGGATTTTGACCTAATGATTATTGGAATGCAAGCTCTAGCAACTTTCTTGGGCGCAATCTTGGCAAGACCTGGAACATTCAGACTTAAATTTTGTCAGTTCAATATTTTTGTTTTGAGTTTTTAATATTTTTATGAGTTTTTGCAGATATAAGTAGAAATATGTACAAAAACGAAAGATCATATGACTTGTTTTTTTTGGAAAAGTGGAACCAAAATTGTGAGTAATCAGTCCGTGCATAGCAAAACTGGACCCTAAAAGGTCTTTATAGACTTAATTGCTAGACTTGATAAACTGGGCAATTTATTTGATTATTTATTTACACAAAGGTGCCTTCAAGGGTAGACTCAAACTAGACTTAAAGTGGACTGGTTTTCACCTCATTTCATTCAAACTTCCTTTGCTTCAAAGAAGGGAATTGTAAACTTCTGAAAATTTCATAATTCTTAGAAAATAATCCTAAGAGTCAAACATCGGAATCGAAATCCTAAAATATCGAACCAAGTTAAAAATTAATTCTAAATAAAATAAAAAACGAGATTTCTTAATTTGAGAAAAAGAGAACCCTCAAAAACAAAATAGAAAATCCAACTATCGGTTGAATCAACATCCATACATCAATCAAATCACCTATCCAATTCCTAAACACTCAAATCAAGACAATATGTCCAAATGATGGTTGACAACAAAATGCTAAGATCTTAAATCCTTCGGTGAAAGAATAAAAAATTTTAATTTTCACCAAAAGTCAAACTGAGTCAACTCATAACCCTAGACTCGGTTAAACGATCCCAAAAACTAAAGACTATTAAATAATCATAAATAAAATAAGATAAATCATAGATATCGAGCTAAAAATATAAAACAGGCAAAACTCCAAAATTATATGATCTTACGAATAACGGAACAAAACCGGAACCCTAAAAGTCAAGAAAGCTTATAACAAGCCCTAGTGTTTAAGATCCGATAATCCCGCGCTCTTACACCCTAAATAACTAAATGAAAATAATTATTGATAATAGTTCGTAATAATATAGGGAAGCTTAAAAATATCAGATTTGCAAATTTCTAATGTCCTTCGGATCCAAACGGATCAGTTTTCAAAAACCGTGCCCCAATACACCGGATGGCAAAAATATTCCGTTAACACCAATAGACTCGTAAAAATATAAGGTTTTCAAAAATATCGGTTTTAGAATTTTTCGGTAACTAAAAATTACAGATATTGCATTATTACGTGTATTTTTATTACTATCAGTACTTTAATTGTCTAGTTTACTATTCATAGTACTTTTCTACTATTCATTGTACTTTTCTACTATTCATTACTATTTCTCTATCTCTATTTTTTCTTATACTCTATTTTTACACTCTACCATACCTATACCTTACAATTTACCTTCCTCATACAACTTTAATCACATCACACTTTACACATTACTTTTTTTATTACAAAACAAACAAAATAAATCAATTTCCCCCTCTTACATAAAGCAAACCGGTGCCTCCCCCTCTCCATCAATCTTAATTTTATTTCTTTTTCAATTAATTTAATTACATCTAATTTTCACTCCAAAATTCTATAAATACCCCATTCCTCCTTCATTCTTTCACACAATTCATTTCACTATCAAAACTCTCTCAAATTCTCTACACAAACACTCTCCATAAACTTTTCCTCTACCAAAATTCTCTTTCACCAACTACTCACAAAAATTTCTCTCTATGCAATACAACTACCATTTCTTAATAACCATATAACCATACATTCACTACCATCTTCATACCACATAAATACTTTAGGTAAAAATTTCTTCCAACCATTTAGTTATCCATGTCATGTAACTTAGCATGACTATGGTGTTGTTTTGAAACTCATATGAGTAGTAAAAGCAACAACATGTTCATGTTTTGTTTTTGCACATGAACTCCTATTTTATTATGTTGTTATGTTGATCTTATTATTCATATCTAACTAAATATATTTATGTATTTATATATAATCTTTAGAGCATATAAGCTCACTTATTATTTATTTAATTTCATGCTTTGCAATTTATTTATTTCATGCCATTCCTTTAAGACTAGTCTTTCTAGTCTTAGACTTGTCCATATCAAGTCAAAACAATCTTTTCTTTATTTTCTTTATTCTTTTGGGACTAGTCTATTCTTAGTCCCAGGATGCCTTGATGAAGGTAAGGCTTCCAATACTTGACCGGGATACCCTGATGAAGCTAAGGTTCCCAATACTTGATATTTTATTATCTTGCTCATTATTAATTGTTTCTAGTATTTTTATATGTTCTTAATATTTTATATGCTCATAATACTTGCATCTACATAATGATATTGTCTCAACTAACTTAAAAGTAAAATTTTACTTTATTAAAGGAGCTTAAAACTAAATTTTCTATTATGTGACTTATCACAAAATAATGAAGTTATTATCAAGAACATAGAAATAGAGTAATACAAGTTTTCTCAAAGTTTTCTTAACTAATAAAAGAAAGCTTTACCAAGGAGACATAAGAAATAAATACTTTCTTTGTATATTATGGTAACCTAAATTTTAGTAAAATAATTTGTTAATATTCAAAGTTTTTACGGAAAAAAACTTAAGATTTAAACTCTTTTTCACTCCATAACAAAGCTAAGAAACAAACTAGTTTTCAAAGTTAAAATAAATTCAACCCATAAAGTTATAAACCCACTTAGGAAAAATAAAGAAAGAACTTATTTTCAAATAATATAAACAAGATAAGATTAAAAACAAAGGGTTTTATCAATAAAGAGAATTCTTTTCAAAGGAAATAAAAGAACAAGTTTTAAAGAACAAAAACTTATATTTTAAAATAATAGATATAAGAAGACAAGACTTATTTTCTAAAAAAACCATTATAAATACAAAAAGGTATTCAATAACTTAATACACTTTTGATAAATTTGATATTGAAGTAAAACTTATGAAAGACTAAGTTTAAAGGAAAATTTACTTGTTTTTAGAAAATGAATGAAGAAAATAAAGTAAGAATATACTCATTTATAATAACCTATGAAAATATAAAGTTTCTTCCAAATACTTGAAAAAGAAATTTATCAAGATAAGTTTTAACATTTTAAAAAGAATTGTTTTATGAAATAAATTGTTGAGACACTACCATTAGAATTTTTGGATATAGAGTGAGCTTATATACTCAAAGGATTTATCCATTATATATATATATATATATATTTTTTTTTTTACTAAAGGATTTTTCAATGAAGTTGAGATAGAAAATGGTTTTGCAAAAATCTAGGAATATTCGTTTTAAATCTGTATCCAACATTTTCGGAACCCAAATGACCTTTTATGATAAAGATAACCTTAGAAATGGATAGATCTTTTCGAATAGATAGAAAACGATATATTATATGCAAAATTCTGAGTTAAAATGAGCAAGTTATGGCCATTTTAAATTAGAATTTCATTCTATACTATTTTGACGAACATAGTGATATAGAATTAGACAATTTAAGTAAAATTTCTACGAAATACTCATCCCGGGTATTTCTTTTGTCTAGGTGACGAAAGATATGAGATTACCCTTCTTGAGGATTACTACGACTAAGAAGATCGTGAAATAGACGAATGAGTTATTCCTCTTAATTTCGTTACCTTGCTTATGCTTGTAAAGTAGTGGCATTAGTATACTAAGGAAAGATAAAAATGGATATGTATGGGAATTCGGGGATATGTATTTATGTGATTCTTTATCTATGCGTGAAATGAAAATTAAGAATATCGCAACTTTAAACTGCCTGTTTAAGTGTTTTTGTTTACTTACTTGTATGACTGTTTATTATTTGCTAAATTAATTGATCGCCCCCTTATAAACCTTAATAAGGTTTGACTTGAATTAAGAAAAATAAAATGCTCACGCATAGCATCCATCGAGTCACATCTCTTTCAGAAGGCTGCTACTCCTACGCGTAGAGTTGGATTGGCTGTGATCGTGCCGTGACACGGGCCATTTTCCTTCATAGAGAATCCAAGTCGCCCGGGAATGCGAGTCTAGGTTCAGAGCCGAGCCAATCGAACGCTTTGGGTATGGACCTGAGGACTTGCAGTAGAGGATCGAGGATCTTCAACATCGATTCCCTAACCTTCGATATGGAGGGATAAATCCGTTCTATATATGGCTTCCGGATAACTATATATATTTGCGTAATCACGTGATTGTTGCATTGTATGCATAGCATATGTGTGAAAATCTAAATAAACTTGTTTGAAAATATGGTGCGAATGAAAAGAAATATCTCACTAAGCTAGTTGTAGCTTATACCCCTATAGATTTTGCTGAAACAGGTATATCTGTGGCTTAAATTGAGGATCATGACGTTAAGGAAGTCATGGAAGGATGTTAAGCTTCTATGAAGAAAATGGAATCATAAGATAAAGTAATTTTGTAAGGTTCTTTATATGTAATAACTTATATGATTGGTGTTATGTTGATTCTAAGATGTATATTTATTTGAAGACAATAGAGGGATATGCCCCTAAGAATTGTAATTTAATATGTTTATGTTTTATGATAAGTATTCTCTTTTCCTTGTTACTTATTTATTATCAATATAAATTACGCTACTCCGATGCGTCCTCCTGGTTGTGATGTACGCTTTGTACATGATATAGAAGCCTTTGCGTGACTGAGGTAGTCATTCATAGGCTTTAGTATTGTGTACGGCGGACTGCCACGTTTAGGGTACCCGTCGGGGCGTGACAGGAATGGATCCTGATCTTCTTCATCATCTTTTGTTCCACTTGGTTCTGCTTCGTTGCTTAGAGAGCACTTGATAAACAGACTTACAACTTGCTCGGAAGATGGCAGAAAGCTCTTCGTCAGATGTGGAAATACCTTGTTATCATCATCTTAATCGTCACTATCATGTCTTGTTGTTTTCTTTATTTGCATCATATAGATTTCTTCAAGAGTGTGGCACACACGTGCATCTTCCTAGGTGTGTGGGACGTCTACACACGTGCTAAAAATAAAACCCCCCCGTGCGCTCTTGTCGAATCAAACCCTAGCCTCTCTCTTTCACTCCCAATGCTTTAACCAACTAAGCTGCTTTGGTTTTTGGTTAATTTTCCCAATCAAAATATATTTGAATATTTGTATCAGGTAAAATGTGATTTCAATAAAAACAAGCTGAAATTAATATAGTATAAGATCCAACATGATTTAAAATTGAAGCCCAAAGCACTATAAATTTAATATTAAACTTATAATAGGCCTAAAAGAAATTTTCTTTATATTTTCTTCTTCCAGCCCCCTTCCCCCCTTAAAAAAAAGGCGTATTTACTAAAGATGGGGTTTTATAATAATTTTTTTTAAAAAAATTTCTAATTTTTATGTTCTTTTCCACTTTGTAATTTTTATTCTTTTTTGTTAATTTTTAAATTAACTAATATTCATGTATTTTATTTTTATAATTTCCAAATTTTATTGTTTTTTCTAATTTCTTCAGAATTTTTATGACTTTTGAATTTTTCGTTTTTTAATAATTTTTTTAAAAAAGGGGGGCAAAAATGGGGTATCGATAATGCTTACTCGTCACTTTTTATCTCCAACACCAGTGTTCTACAGAGCTTGTGTAGAAAGATCATGTATGTTGTAAATGTTCCAAATTCCTAATTCTTCATCAAAGTCTTCATTAACTCATCCAAAAGTCTTTATTAGGTTAAGAGTAGTCCTTTATTCCTAAAATTAACATTTTAACCAAATAAGTATCATTTTCCTTAATAATTCACATAGAATATATATAATAACATATCAAAATAATGTGAATAATAAAGGTCTTTAGGCACTCATAACCGATATAGGTAGGTAGTTTTCTTTTCTTTTTCTTTTCTATTCTAACCCTACCTAGTTTCTGCAGATTTTAGAGCAGCATGACGAGAGGAAATGGCACTTTCAAACTAAATGTGGCGAAGAGCATCCACAAGTAAGATTTGAGGGGTAAAAACACTTGCAAAGTGTTTAAGGTAAGTAGAATCTATCATGCACTCTCACATGACACGATACTTAGAAGAAATTTTCGCACTTGAATTTTTCTAGTATACATCACCAATATACACGACCTGTATACTTCGGTAGTGTACGACTTTTCAACCTTTTGTGGAGTCATGATTGGAAGTACATGACCCATGTATATAGGTCATTTACATGGGTCATGTACAAGTATTTTCAAAATCGCAAACTTTCTATGAAGTCACTAGTGAAGATATATGACTTGTGTAGGGGTCGTGTATATCATTGTTTTTGGTTTGCAAACTTTATGACTAGTCATCGGTGAACATACATGAATCGTATACTTGAGTAGTATACATCCTTGTCGTGGTCACGAAGTATAAGTTGTGTATGTTGGTCATGTATATTGGTAATCCTCAAACTCCACATTCTGAGTAGTTATGAGTAATTGTACACGACTCATGGACAATAGTAGTATACACATGCGTATAAATATATGCACGATACCTCCCTCTTTTGCACTACTTCATTTGTTCATCCCTCACATACATGATACTCTTTTCCTCTCTACACAACCATTCATGAACACATACCCACTACGAACATAATCTTTTCACTTGTTCATCCATGCATCGTCATTAACAATCAAGTATGTGATTCTCTTCTCTCTTTTATGGAGTATTCTTTTTCTTCCTTTAAATCAATCATGCATGAATGAATTGATAGGATGATGACCAGATTTTGAGTTTGATTGTTAGAAGTAATTCATGCGTGCATGTTGTCCGCTGATGCTTACAATGGTAGTGTAGTATGCATATTGTTTCATGACTCATAACACACCTACCATGGATGACCATATATAAAGTGGAAATCACCTTAGGGTTCTTGCAATTTTTTGAATGGCATAGGAATTAGGATTTTTGTGTTTTTAGTGCAATTTGATCACTCCAAAATATATTGCACTTATTATTTTAATGAATTTCTTGCTTGAATATCTTAAATCAAGAACCTACGTTTTGTATCATATGAAAATTGGGGTCTTCATGCTTTCCATAGGAAATTGAAGAATTTGCTAAAGATTTGCACCCTCTCTGTGTTTTGATTATTGTTATGATCTTCAACATGAGCTCTATCATGGGTAATTATTCCCTCACTTGTGTTAAATTCAAATTCTTCATTTCTAATTGTACACTACCTCAGACACAAGTCATGTAGGCAGGTAGTGTATCCCTAGATTAACTCCATTCTACTCATGCCTTGTTGCTTCGCCTATTTCTACTGTTGTACATGCTACTCTTGATTGATAAATGCCCTTGAACTTATTCATATGCATGTAAGCTATCCTCCATTCCTTCATGCTCATTTGCGTCATGTATTTTTCTTTGTAGTCATAGCGGAGACTGAGTAGCCAACTGTGATAAGGCAAAGAGGAACAGTTTCCGTTGTCGTTGAGTCATCAAACTTAAATAATGAAGTCGATGAATCTAGAGAGGAGGAGGAGGCTGAAGGTGAGTCCAATCAGGAAGAATCTAGTGAGAAGGATGATGATGAAACAACTGTTGATGACCAAGAAAATGAAGAGAAGGAATCTTCTAAGGAGGAGGATGAGGATAAATGATCATATCCTCATTTGTTTGAAGATTATTGTATTGATATTTTTCTTTCTCTTTTAAGACTATCTACTGCTTGGTTCGTACATTTTGAGATCCCCTAGTTGGAAGACTCCTTATCTGCTTTGTTTTGATACTTTTGGTAGATGCCTAGTGTAAACCCCTCAATTTTAGGATAAAATTGGAGTAAACCCTAACCTTAGTCAAACAAAAACTTCAAAAGTCAATAAAAATCAGGGCATACTAGTGGTTTTAACTCCAATAATCCTACGGTCAAAACCTGACGATAATAAAACGTGTTCCAGTGCTTGTGATAGTAAATATATTATGAAAATCAATATAGATTCGTAATTTCATAAGGATTCATGAAATATCAGTTTTGAAATTTTTCGGTATCTAAAATATCAGATATAGCATTTTTTACACTATTTTCTTTACTATCGATAATTTATTTGTCTTATTTACTATTCATTGTACTATTTCTACTATTAATTACTATTCACCTATTTCTACTTTTTCTCATAAACCTATTCTTGTAACTTACATACCTACTACTTACAATTTATCTTCCTAATATTACTTTTTACATAACTTTTCTTATACTTCTTTACTTTTAATTATCAAAATTAATATATTTTCACACTCTCTCTCTCCCTTTTCTCTAAAACCGATGCCAACACTCTTTATATATCTATTATATTTTCTTTTTTAATTTATTTTATTACGTCTAATTGCCCTCTAAATTTTTCTATAAATACCACCATTCCCTCCATTTCTTTCATATATATCATTTCCTATACCAAAATATATCCTCAATTTTTCTCTCTAACAATTCCTACACAAACAATCTCTTCCTCTCCATATCCTTAAGGCATTCATAATATATATTAAACATACCATCCATTATTTCATCCATCTTCAAGTTATCATTAACCTTAGTTGAAAATTCCAAAACCCATATTTTGTTCATGTAACATAACATAAAATAATGTGTGTGTTTTGATTCTATATTGTAAACCCCTAAAATTTCGATTAATTTTAAGTTTGATCTTAGAATTAAAAGTCAACCGGAAACCCTAAAGGTCAACAAAAGACTAATACGAACCATAGAATTTAGATCCGACATTCCCGTATTCTTTAGCCCTAGAAAACGAAGTTGAGTTAATTAGTGTTAATAGTTCATAATAACTTGAAGAAAACATAAAAATATCATATTCGCGAATTTCAAGTATCCTTCGAACTCAAACGGGATCAGTTCTTGAAAAGCATGTCCTTGAGCTCGGAATAATAAAAATATTCTGATAACGCCGTTAAGACCAATTTGATACAATGATTTCAAAAATACCAGTTTCGTAATTTTTTGGTAATTAAAAATATCAGATATCGCAATTATATGGGTATTTTCTTACTACTGGTATTGTACTAGTCACATCTACTTTACATTACACTATTCTACACTATTCATTTATCTCTACTTTTTTTAACACATACTCTTACAACTTCATACACCTATTATCTTTCCTATATCTTTATATCACATCTACTTTACATATTATTACTTTTAATACACAAAATTACAAAAAAATAAATCTCTCTCTCCCCCCCATACATGGCCGGTCCGCGCCAACCCCGTCCCCCCCCTCCTCTCCTTATTTTTTTTCAAATTTTTTAACTAAATCAGTCAAAATTCACTTTCCATTTCCCTATAAATACCCTCCTCATCTTACTTCATTCACACATCTTCTATCCATAAAATTACACTTCAAAACTCTCCAACTCCCCTCTCAAATACTCTCCCAAAACTCTCTAGAATTTTCTTCACAAAACCTTCTTCTTCTACAAACACTACTTTAGGTGAGAGTTCTCTTAAAATCTTTCTTACTATGTCATGTAACTTTACATGACCATGGTGTAAGTTTCCTAAACTTAATGTTATGGAAGCTATACTATGTTCATGTATTGTTCTTGTTCATGAATATATATTCATATATTTTTATGTTGTTATTTTACTTTTGCTCATATTATTATTGATATTATGTTAACCTCTTATATATATATAACTAGATATAATTATGTACTTATATATATTCTTTAGAGTATATAAGCTCATTGTTATATTTATTTACTTTCAAGTTATGCAATTTATTTATTTATTTCATGTTATTTTAAGACTAGTCTCTAGTCTTAGACTTGTCCTCATCAAGTCAAAACAATATTTTCTTTCTTTTCCTTATTTCTTTTGGGACTAGTCCATTCTTAGTCCCGAGATACCTTGATAAAGCCAAGGTTCCCAATACTTGACATATTTCTTTACTTGCTTATTTTATTACTTATTATACTCTTTTTTTGCTTTCATAATTTCATAATTCTATATTCATAATCATGCATAAACATATTGATTTTGTCTCAACAAGATAAAGAAGGAAAAAGGTTTCCTCAAATAGAAGTTCTTTTCAAAATAAATGTTATCATGAAAGAAATGATTTTCTATAAAAACTTAAGAATCTATCTTAGTATATCTCTTAATAGAATTTAGAAACTAAAGAATATAGGAATTCTTAGATAATACACATTTACACCTTATAACATTGTAAAGTGGAAAAGTATTCTTTAAAATTAAAAATTTCAAGTTCTTGTTTAAACAAAAGTTTTACTAAACTTCACTTTTCATCAATATTTTGAATTTCAAATAGACTAGTATGACAAACACCAAGAAATTTTCTTTCATAAAAATAGATTGATCTTAAGGAATAAAATTAATGAATAACTTAGGAAATCATTTCTTTGAATGTAAGAAAATATAGAATTAACAGAAGTATTAGAAATTGAGCTATAAGGAATTTAGAAAAACGAAAATCATTCTTTTGAAATTTAAAAAGACTAAGGAAATGGAATGAAGGAAAAGAAAATACTCATTTAAAATAACTTAAGAAATTTTCTAGAAAGCTAAGAAGAAATTTTCAAAAAGTTTTACCTTTCCGAAATTTTTAAAAGACTTTACTTTTACAAAAAATTCATGGTTGAGACAACTTCATTAAGTTCATGCATTTGATATAAGTCAATGAATATATATATGAATTTTAAAGGTCTTTCAAACCATTATAATATCTATATCTTTGATACCGGTTTTTGTAAAGAAAGAAAAGTAAGTTTTTCAAAATTCATGGTGAATCTGATCACCACTGTTTTGGGACTCAAACGACTAGTTTGATGAAAATATTTTTAGAAATGGATAGATCTTTTCAAATAGGTAGAAAATGGTATATTATATGCGCTATTCCGACTTAAAATGACCAAGTTATAGCCATTTTGAGTTGGAATTACCCTCTATACGAATTTTAACAATCTTATGACATAGTTTTTGATAAATATCATAGAATCAACAAGAAATACTCATTATGGGTATTCTTCTTGATTAGGCGATCCCGATGAGGAGTGTTCGTACTCGGAGGATTATTTCAATTAAAGGAATTACCGATCGACTTATCCATAAGAGAGAAGTATCATCATGGCCGAGTGAGTCTACTTTCCTTTATTTTTCATGCTTATGTTTGTGCTTGTAGATTTAGTTGCATTAGATTTAAGGAAAGATAAAATGGAAGTTGTATGATAATATGTTGAAAGAATATTAAGTATATCGAAGCATGAAATGCTTGTAATAAATTGTATGTTTACTAGTATGGTGAAATGTCTGAATTGGATGATCACGTGTGAGAAAATAAAAATATAACGGCTAGGCTTTAAACAAAAGTTGATACATGCACTTCACATGTTGAGTCACATTGCATTCGCTATTATACAATTGGTGGGACAAGTGTATGATAGTGGTGGTAGGCATAACCGATATATTATATATGTGACAAGTAGGAGCCGATAGAAACTACATAAATTAGTGGCTAATAGGAGTCGGTAATAACTACAAGTTTTTTATGGCGTATAGGAGCTGGAAAGATCTATTAAAAAGATGTTTTTAAAAGAAGTAGTGGTCGTAATGGGTCGGAATACCTAACGCCAAATGAAGGGCATAATTCATTCAACATATGATTCTCGGAAATCATATGTCTTGTATGCTCACCTGCTTGTTGCATCCCGTTTGCTTGCTTAATAAACTTGATTGATATTTTGTTTCAAGTATGAATTTTGGGATTTACTCACTAAGCCCGTAAGCTTAAGCCCCTATAAATATTTGCATTCTCAGGAACACTTATTTTGTACCCGAGGTCTCCTCTTATCCGTGTAAGTTTTCTTTTGGAGCTTTTGAAGGAAATCTACTTGAAGAATTATATTAGAATTCCTTTGAAATCTTTTGATGTGGTATTAAATTTTTGTAAAGTGTCACGCTCCGAAGAGTATCCTAAACGTGACAGTCCGCCGTGCACAATATTAAAGCCTAGGAATGACCGCCTCAGTCATGCGAAGGCTTCCATACTATGTACAATGCGTCTAATACATAGAGGAGACACATTGGAGAGATACATTTAATATCGATACACTTGAGTAACAATATAAAGGAAATACGATTTACTATACTTCAGATACAAATCACTATACTTTAAGATACAAATCATTAAACCTCAATTACATTCATCCACAGACTTCCCTACATAAACTATTACAAGGCAATCATAAAATCTAGCCAATGACTTCAAGCGTTCCTATTCTTTGCCGAAATCCCAAAGTCATTCTCATCATGGTCCCCACTTAGCATTTTGGAGATAACCTGTTCATTCAAACATCTATTGGGGTATAAGCTACACTAACTTAGTGAGAATTCTCTTAATTCTGTACCATAACAAGTGAGTTATAATTAACCATATGCTATGCATGAACAAACACATGAGCAAACAATTATGTATGGGTATCTGGAACCCACACACAGAACGGATTTATGCCCTCCGTATCTTGGGTTAGGAATGGTATTGAAGTCCACATGACTGCTGCTAGTCCCCAAGCCTTTGGCTCATAGCACTCGACTCGGCTAGGCTCATTCATGGAATGTATCTACATGCGCCTTAGTACCCATGAATGAGCTCTGATACTGGCCTCGTTATCCAAACGAGCAATTAGCGGACCATACCGATCGACCTGCGTAGGAGTAACACGCTACCAAATGCAATATTTCCGATGTGATGCATGACCAATTTAATTTTTTGCTTAGGTCAAAATATTCATACATTCTTTAGAGTAACCAACCAATATCATACATATAACAGAAATAATATGAACAGTGCAGTTATCCAATCAAATTGTGGTTTCGATATGTTTTGATATTCTTTGGCATACATTCATCACAGTCTCATCATATATCCCATCCCCATTCATATCAATTTTTTTTTTTTATCTTTTTCCTATACTTCTAATGCGACTAGCTACAAGCACAAATAAGGTAACAAAATAAGAAGAAGACTCACTCGGCCATTGGATCACCGATCTTTTAGTAAAAGTAATCCGGTGGTAGGGAATTGTCGAATTCGGGATCACCTAAAAAGGAAAAAATACTATAATAAGTATTTTATCACTTAATTAATCCAAACTATCTTATACAAACTATAAATTCGCAATTCTCGTCCTAAACAGGAATTCCAGCTTAAAACGGCCATAACTTGGTCATTTTAACTCGGAATTTCACAAATTATATATCGATCTATATCTACTTCGAAATTCTATCTAATTCTAATATTATATTTAAGTTTTGAAAACTCTGAAGCTTCGAAAAAGTCCAATCAGATTAGGACAGTAACAATTTCAATTTCCGAACAATAGTTTTGTAAATGTTTGTAATGTTCCTACTATATAGATTAGCTGTACATGCAATATGAATGATTTTCTAACATGAATGACATGGGATGAGATTAATGTATACATGAACTTGATGATTTTTGCTAAAAGGAAATTTTATAATTCTTTATATTGCAAGACTTCAAGGATAACTACTTTTAAGAATACTAGTTTCCTAACTTTGATCATTTCCATTTGTTTTGGATTTATTACTTAAGAAAATATAATTATTTTTGTTAAAATTGAGTCTTCATTATATCTATTACTTATGACCTTCATTTCTACATAATAAAAATTTCCATTTTACACTTTGCAAACATGTTTTCAAGTAGGATTGATTCCAAAATCCGAATTTTAGAAAATCCAATTTTTGAATGATTCCTTTGAGAAAACTTTATAATGCATAAAATTTTAAGGCTTTACTATATCCATTACCTAAGGACTTCATTTAACACATATAAAACATTCATTTTGAGCTTGAATACTAGGTGTTTACATAGGCATCATCCAAGTTACGAATTTTACAAGTTGTGAATACTAACTCAAAATTTTCCATCTTAATTCCACTTCTTGTTTTACACATTACTCATATCTATAAACTCATTTCAACTTATAAAAATCATTACTTAATGATATATATTACCTATACCCTTCATTTTTCACATAAAACATGAGATTTGAGGTTGATAAATGGGTTTTAAAAATTGGTCCTGGTTGGGATCCGAATTTACAAAATTCATTTTTGGACATATCTTTTGATAAAATCTATCTAAACTTATGAAAATCCATTCCTTACATATCATATCTTAAGAGCCTTTCATATCTTGAATAAAAACTTCATTTTTGAGTTGGAAAACATGTTTTTAAACTAGGCCTTGGCTAAAGTCCGAAAATAGAACTTTGTTTTGAAAATTAATCTTTGAAAATCACATTTGATTCTTGTAAAAAGAAGTCTTGATAATATACATACATTAAGCCTTCATTTTCTTAAGTAAAAATTACATTTTGACACTTGAAAAGTGGTTTTTAAATAGGGTTCTTGCCAAAATACGAATTTCACAATTTTTGTTTAAGTTCAAAACCAAGATCTACACTTAATATGAACATAGATATAAAAGAAATGCATGGTAGTAAACTATAAACTCATAGATCTAAACTTTACTCATCAAAATCTTTCATTTATGTTATCCATACACTAAGCCCTTCATTTTAAATGAAAAATACACATTTTGAAGTTGAAAAATAACTTTTCTAAATATGGTTCATTTTCCATCCGAATTTTCAAAAGTTATTTTTGTTGAAACTAAAATAGATCTTGAGTTTCCTAAAGCTTTCCTACTATCATCATGCTATTACAAGTTATCTAAGAGCATAAAACAAAAGTCTAATGCATGTATGAACTTAAAACAACTAGGTCTAGTCTACTAAACTAGTTATAAGTGCATAAATACTATGATAGCCATGTGAATCATGAATAGATGATGAATATATGCACAAATCACTAATAATAACAACATACCTTAACAATAAAACAAGATAATAGCATAATAACCCAAATAACAAGATCTAAAACATTGTGATGGCAAGGATCTCATGTTCAAGTGTTTCCACTTCCTTAGCTTGAAGCTCATGGGGATTTTGTGTGGAATCACACATGAATGAACTTGCCATTACATGTTTCAAGATCCTAAAGTATAGATCTCTTACCTATTTGATGTATGGAGTAAGAAATTTAAAGGAAAACAAAGTGTGTGTGTGTGTGTGTGTAGAGGGAGGGGAGGTCACAACAAGAGGAGAGAAGAAGAGAGGGTTGTGTGAGTTTTTTTTTTATCAAATGAAATGAAAATGAAGAGAGAGAAAAGAAAAGGATTATTTATATTAAGTGAATTAGGGTTTGTGTTGTATTATAAAAGAATAAAAATAAAATGAATAGAGGGCAAATTGGGGGGGGGTTGCGCCGGCCATGTGAGGAGGAGGGAGAGGGAGAGTTAAATTGTTTTCAAAATTGGAATTTGTGTAATAAAAGTGTTAAATATATTAATTTTATAAGAAACAAAAATTTCTTGGAAAATAAAATATAATTGAGTGTTCGTAAGGATGTAAGACTACGGTATGGGTGTGTATGTGCAGTAGGTTGTACTTGTGAATAGTAATAAATTGTAGATAAGACATTTACTTTACCGATAGTAAGGAAAATACAGGAAAAAGGCTATAACTGTAATTTTTATAACCCGAAAATTATAAAACTTATATTTTTGAAATCCTTATAAAATTTCGGTTCTAAAGAGTATTCCGAAATATTTTTTCGAGTTTCTATTTCCAGGGCTCGCTTTTTCATAATGGAGCTCGGGAAAGCCTGGAAGAGAAAATTTTTCGAAATCAAAACTTTCCATGGTTTAAAATATATTTTAAAACAATATTCTACATTAAATTATTTTATAAAAGTTCTTTTGATATGAAACCGAAAGAAAGCCGGATCTAAGGCTTCTAGGTTTTTCTCATAAAATTTGGACCAAACCGGTTTAAGGTTTTGTTTTCAGGTTTTCGAAGTTACTTGATTACAAGGACAACCAGGGTTTATATTATAAGAATAATAACATTGTGAAATGAATAGTAGTGAATAGTACCAAAAGACCGTTAAATACCGGTAGTAATAAAATACAAAATAAATCGCAAAATCAAATAATTCTAGTTATCTAAAAATTATAAAACTGATATATCTGGAAATCTTAGGAAATTACGAGTCTAACGATACTAATATCGTATATTTAACATTTCGAGCCCCGGGGCATGCTTTTCAAAGTCTATACACGATTGGGTTCGAAATAAATCGAAAATTCGTTAATCTCATCTTTTAGAGCATCCTAGAATTTACACGAACCAACTATACTTTTTTCTTTCATTCCGACTCCTTGGCTTAGGAATACGGAATTGCTGAATTTAGGCTACTAGGGTTTCTCGAGAATTTTAGAGACTTAGGTTTTCCGATTGACTTTCCGGTTTATACCTTTACCAATTTGGAAACCGATGTTTTATGTTTATACAACAAATTTGATTTGAGATATTTATTTTAAATTTAATTTTTGTAAGTATTTAATATCTCTTGACGTTTTCGAAATTCATTGAATTGAGTTTTATTTCCGAAGGTTAAATTATTATTTACTTTTTAATAATTTGTTTTTGGGCTCTATATTTCCCAATTCTATAAGTTGGAGTTACGTATAGAATTTGTCGTACGTAGTGATTTTGGAATTGAAGTATGATGAGTTCTTATTTCGTTTTTAAGAATTCTTATTTTCCTCAAGATTAAAAAATTTCTAGATTCGTTCGTGATTTAGGACTTGTCGAAATTTGGTTTTAATTTAGAGTGATTTTTAGGGTTTATTTTCGAAGTTCATCTTGGAATTATTTCCTGAAATTTTCTGGGGCTTACATAAAGACTATTAGTTATTTCGATCCTTGGAATTTAGCGAGGGTATACCTCTAAGAATCATGTAATAGACTTTTAATTATTAATATTATAATTATTTTATTTCTGGATTCTTGTATGTTCATTATTACTTGCTTAGACCACACTTCCCAAAAGTGTTGCCTATTACCGTGTTAGACGTCTTACATATAATACTAAGACCTTCGCATGGCTAAGGTAGTCATTCTTGAGTCTTGATATCATATGTGGAGGACTGCCACGTGTAGGGTACCCTTCGAGGCGTGACACATGTACTCCCCATGATGCTAATGCTAGGGAATGGATTTATAAAAAACAACTATTGTTCATGTCTTGTTTACCTTCATAATATGTTCTTGTTATGTTGTTATTATGCTTATGTTCTAACATTAACTCCTCATATGTTATTATGTATATCTATGTATTTATATTTCATAAAAGCCTAAATGCTCACTAATCTAACTTTTATTCATTGCTTTTATTTCATGCTTCAAAAATCTAATTTCTTGCAAATAATTAAGACTAGTCATTTTAGTCTTAGACTTGTCCTCATCAAGTCAAAACATTTTTAGGACTTATCTATAATCTAAGTTCGGGGAACCTTAACATAAATCTAAGACTTCCATGATTTTCTTATTATCTTCTTACTTCTCTTTATGGTACTTGTCTATTTCTAAGTTCAAGAAAGACTTGAATACAAATCTAAGACTTCCATAATTTTCTTCTTTTTCTTTTCCTTTAAGCTTTCTTATATTTTTCTTTTCTTTTTATGAAACTTGTCCATATCTAAGTTCCAAGAAGCCTTGATATAAGCTAAGACTTCCATACATATGCTTATTTAATTTTCTATGTCTTTTATTTTCCTATATGAATTATTCTTTTTATAAAGTTACAAGTTTATATTTATGCATGGTCATAATATTATTGTCTTGATAAAATTTTCAAAAAATAAAATGAGTTATTTTCTTTCACTTAAAAATAAGAATTAGACTCTCAAGGAAAAAGGTTTTTAACACTATGGAGATATTTTCACTAAAACGTAGGATAATAATTCAACTACCTTAATTTCAAATTTGTTAAAGTAAGACTTTATAAATTTTTATGTTGATGATTGTTTGTTAAAAAATTTCTTAGAAAAAACTTATTTATAGGATTTATACCAATACTTCGAAAAACATTAAAACCCAAACAATTTTTCTAAACCAAGTTTAAGAGAACTCACTACTTAAAAGTCCTTTTAAAAAATAAAATTGGTAGATAACTTAAGAACCGAATTTTGAGAAGTACATTTACTTTTAAGAAGTTAAGAAAATATAAAGTGAATAGTTAGGTACTCCTTTGCAACAAACTCAAGATTTTTAACTTTCTTCCCAACAACTTAAAAGGAAATTTTACAAACTTCATTTTCAAAATTCTTATTATAAATTGTTTTATGAAAAATCATTGTTGAAATAACACAACTAGAATCATGCATATAATATGAGTATATATTTATATTAAAGGGTTTTTCAACTGTATAAATATCTATGTGTTGCTATGGAATTTTTGATGTTGTAGAACTTGGGAAAAATTACAATTTAAGGGCTGGAACTTTCGTGTTGAATCTATACCAACCCATTTTCAAACCCAAATGTCTTTAAATTTCAAAAATAATCTTAGAAATAGATAGATATTTTTGAGTAGATAGAAAAGGACATCTTAAATGCGAAATTCTAAGTTAAAATGAACAAGTTATGACCTTTTTAAGTTGGATCCGAATTTTATCACGAATTTCAAGATAGAATTAGAAAGTTTAAATAAAAGTCCAATGAAATACTCATTCCAAGTATTTCATTTTCTTAGGTGATGAGGAAAGAGAAGTTTCATACCCTGAGGACTACTACGATTATGAGCTTTTCCATAACATGGTCGAGTGAGTTTACTTCCTTATGTTTTCTTGCTCATGCTTATCCTTGTAATTTTAGAAGCACTAGAAGTAGGACAAGATGAAAATGAAAAGTGCATATGCCTTATGATGTTTGTTGAAATTATGTTAAGAATATTGATGTATGAATTGTTGTTAATAAAAAGTTTGATATATATTACCATGTTGATGTGTCTGTGAATTCTTTGATCACCTTTAAGATATTTTAATTACATGAAAGAACTTTATTAATGGATTTATGCATATCATGAAGTGATTCATATTGCATTCATTATTACACACTTGGTAGGACAAGAGCAAAATAGTGTTGGTTGGTACAACTGGTAGTATCTACGTGTTGGCGAGTAGTAGCCGGTATAATCTACATGTTTTGTGTTGGCGAGTAGTAGTTGGTATGCTTTACATGTTTTGTGTTAGCAAATAATAGCTTGTATGATCTATAAAAATTTTATCAATAAAAAGATTGGTTGTAATTGGTTGGTACACCTGATCCCGAATGAAGGGCGTAAATTCATTCAACATATGATTCCTAAAAAACCATATGTCTTGCTTGCTTACGTATTTGATGCATCACATATGCTTGTTTAAATATAAATTAATTGATATTTCTTTGGTTTCAAATACACTAACCCGAGAATATTCCCACTTAGCTAGTTAAGCTTACACCTCTATAAATTTTATTTATTGCAAGAATAATTTTTGCTCTACCCGAGGTCTCCTTATATCCGGGTAAGACCATGCTTTTGTGAAGCTTTTTTAGGAAATTTGATTAAAGGATTTAGATAGAAATTCCCTTAAAATCTTTTGGCTATAGAGATTTGTGTATGTAAGGATTAAGTTGTATTATAGATCCTTGGGAAATTTATTGGGGGAATGCTCTTTATTTTCTGCTATTATTAATCTGGTGGATATATGTTTATTAGTTCTTGTGTGCTTTACATTATTGCTTAAATTGCATATTCCATCGGTGTTTCCTATTGCTATGTTAAATACCATACATATAATATCAAGACTTTTGCGTGACTAAGGTAGTCATTCTTTAGTCTTAATATTATATGTGGTGGACTATCACGTTTGGGGTACCATTTGGGATATGACACTTAGGCTAAGTTAACTTCTTCTTTTTGTTTTTGGTTTTCCTTTGTTTCTCTTTTAGGTCATGTTGATTCAAAATTCCTATTTAGGTTCACAACAAACTGATGATGTTACTGCCAATTTCATATCTCCAACACCGATTGCTCCTAAAAATTTGATACCAATCTAAAACATGGAAGTTCTTTTATTTTATTCCTTTCTTTCTTTTCTTTCCCTTTTTGTGATTGAATTAGGAGACATTGAGGACAATGTCTCAATCAAGTGTAGGGAAAGGGTAGCCTTGAAGGGAACATTTGGGTCTTGAATACTATATGTCTTTTATGCACTTGATTGATTGTATTATTTTGTGTTAACCCCACTTACAAGTTTGCAATTGTGATCTTGAAAATATACTCAAAAACTTGTTTAGAATTAGGATTCATATTAAGGTAAAAGCAACTTACACAGTACCTTACTCACTTATGTTGTGGTTAGTATACTTACTCAAAATCATTGGATTAAATGTAGGTGGGGCAAACTTACTTGTTATTTAGTAATGGAATCTAGAGTCTATAAGTGGATTGAAGTCCATATTTGAAATTTAAACGGTTATATTTCTAAGCTTGTTAACTTGGATATTCTTTTTCCAAACACTTTGAGAGCTTATTTAATCTTTAGTGAAAAAGTATATGAAGTTTATCACTTGGTGATTTTTTTAGAACAATCTCTTTAAAAATTTATGTGTTGATTGGAAAATGAGGAATTGAGTTGATATGGGCGGGCTTTGGTCCCTCAGCACTATTGACTATACAAGCCTCCTATTCATGTGATTAAAAAAGAAAAATTGAGCTAAAAACAAGCAGGTAAAAACCCTTCTAGAGGAAAAATGAAAAGATGGAGGCTAAAACCTCCCCTTTGAAGGCTTGAAAATTTTGGATAGATTTAGGTAATAAGAAAAAATCCAGGGGAAAGATCGATACAGATTACTTTCACTTTAGATAATCATGCTTAGAGAAGTGATTGAAGGGTTTATATACTCGTTAGTGAGTGGTGAAGTGTAATTAGGTCTCTTTTGCTGTTGTTTGACTTTAATTTTACTTTATGACTTTGGAATCTGCTGCTAAATAGTGAATGTAAAGTTTGACTTACCTAGATTAGCCTTAGAATTTTGATTCTAGTATGCTAATTACATTTACATGGTAGGTTTCAACAATAGGTACAAAGTGAGTCGCTATGATCTAAAAGAATTAATGAATGCAATGAGAGTTTCAAACTTGTGGAAAATTTTGAGTATGTTCAATGATAGATTTTCATTGTCCTTAGTTGTTTGCTTGAGGACAAGCAAATAGTTAAGTGTGAGGAAGTTTGATAAGTGTTCTAAGATCCTTAATAATTGTGTTTTATTTATCATATTTTACATGATATTTTGTTGATATACTAGAGAAAAGGATACTTATTGCATTAATTATTCATTTTAGGGTTAAATGAGGAATAATTGAGCTTTTCAAAGGATTGATGATGAAATGAGCGAAGATTTGATGAAGTTTAAAGTTTTCATTACAAAGTTAGAAGTTGACTAGAAGAAGTACATGACTAATGTACAATTATTGGAGCATAAGGCATGGAAAAAGTGGACTTCTAGGACACACAACCCAAGTACACGAGTAGTGTATGGTGGGGTCGTGTATGGTTAATAAGCGAAGAATTTCTATGTTGTTCAAGTGTACACAACCCATGTACACGGGTCATGTACATTTGATAGACTATACATAGTGCTCTGTTTTCATTATTTTTAGATCCAATCACTTTTATTCCGTTCCAAAACCCTAAAGGATGTATCTTGGACAGTTTTTCAAGGGAGAATTGTTGCACAAACATTCGGAGTCACAAACAATTGTTTTCAAGGGCTTAATCGATCATGTTATCTCTATACTCTTCCAGATTTTCTATTTTTATTGTTTATTCTATGGAAGAGTAGATTTTGCATGCCCTAGGTTTTGTGAAACCCTAGCCTTATGTATAGAATTGCTTTTTGATTGAATAAAGTTTTAGTCTTGAATTAACTTCATGATTTATTTTGTTGTTTATGATGGTTTTAGGCCTGAATCAATGATTTATTTTGTTGTTTGTGGTAGTTTTAGGCCTGAATCATTATAAACTTGGTTTCTATTAATCAGAAAGAAGATTTCAGTTAATGGAATAGATCTCTCATGAGTAAAGAAGATGCGTAATTCACCTAGAAATAGGGGTTTTCCAACTTTCTACCACTGAAGATTAGTTTTCTTCAATTAGGGTCCATGGGCTTTATGCGATTGTAACTTGACATTAGTGAAGGAAGAAATTCTCACTTCTTCAATTAGGACTAGGAGTTAATTGACTAAAAGAGAGTGATTAATTCAGCTAAGTAACCTTTCAGTTCAACACTAAAGAAATACTCAATTGAATTTAGATATTAAAGATAAAAAGAGTCAACGTGTATCAAAACTAGGAGTAAAAGGAAATTCCCACTTCTTTGATTGAATTTAGATATTAAAGATAAAAAGAAATTCCCACTTCTTCGATTAGTTTGCGATTGAATTAAAAAACCATGAAAGGTGCTCATATCATTAGTTATGATTGTCTAGTAAGTATTTTAATTATAATTAGTAATTTAGAATTAGTATACCCATCTCGATAAGTTAAGCTAGATAGTAGTAAAAGGAAAATACTGGTACTTGCCCATAGATCCTTAAGGACGACACTCGAGATTAATTATATACTGCAAGATAAGTATGCTTGCCTTTGCTAGATCGTAGGATTACAACTGGTTTTATTTTATTATGCTCAATACGATTCGCGTACGTTAAGGACACGACCTACGGTACTTGAAAAATTCCTTTTGGAATGGGAAGAAGGGCACCCTCAAACCAAACTTGAACACCCTCATATTAAGGGTGGACCTTTGCCTACCAAGAAAGTAGACCCGGTGAGAAGGCCAAGGCATCATGACCTCCCACTTCTCAAAAGCCCCCAACATCTCCCTTTGCCAAATCGCCCAAAAGGCTTCTTTCATAATTTTGCCATTGATCCCATCGGGACTAAGGCCATTTGTCACTAGAGTATGTAAGGGGACAACGACTTTGTTCTCTAGACTATTCGAAGGATACTCGTCTATAAGGAATCGATAAACTTTATTAGCTAGCTTGGCCTACGACCTCAAATTCAAAATAGTTCTCTCATTCACTGGAATCACAGTAAATCCACTGCCCCTTTCTTTATGTCTACTCTCGAAGGCCAAACCTCCACTCGTCACATCCCTACAGAGTATCCTAGTACTATCTATGTAGTATGTAACAAACAAAAGTCATAGGCATTTATTTTAATTCGTTTGTGGCTTTCTGAAAGCTATACGAACATAGATCAATTATAATACACTGTTGCATGGACATTTAAAGCAGGATCGAGGTTGATTAGAACGAGCAAGATATTGCATATATATAAGTCATATATAAGAATAACTTTACAAAAGTCTTGGATAATTACATAATAAATTTACAACTTTGTCTTCAAAAGACTTCAACAATACACTTGAACAAAAGGTCTCAAAAAGTCTACATAACATTAGTTCAAACCATTACAACATTAGTCTCCTAAAGAGTTCAATACAAATATAATCATTCTTCCTCCAAGTCATAATCAAACTTCTCTGATATTTAAATTAGCTCTCACTCCCAAGTCTTGGTTTTCCCTTCTTAATTCTTGTCAACAACAATTTGATGGAGCGTGAACATAAAAACTTAGTGAATAATAGAATCTTAACATAATACAAACAAATTCACATAATGTTTGATTAACACTTATATGCAATGTAACAATCAATTGTATGTATCAAGCATACTTTGGGTGATCGGCGCTTGGACTCATGGAGATTTACGTCCTCTCTTGGGGGTTGAAGGACCAGTACTAGTATTTTACGTCCAGAAGATCCAAAGAACTAAGAAAGAGTAATTATTTTCAAACTCATTTGTTATTTTATAAATACACACACACACACACACACACACAATATATTCTCAACTTCACTTAGGTCTCAGAATTTCCACTTAGTATTATTATTTCAAATCAATCCTCCTCAAGCGACGTCCTTCAAGGCGACTTAGTTCTTATAGGGTAACCCAATGGTAACTTTTACCATATTTACTAGATATAATAAAATAATACCATAGAGTAGAAATAGGAATATGTGACGTGAATACCATGTTAATGTAATGGTGTGACGTAGTGTAATGCATGTCTGATTCATTTATTGATCAAATAAAAGTTAGTTTAATTTAATTAGTGACCAGTCAGTTTGAGACAATCAACATCATGCTTTAACTAATCAATATCAAACAATTAGTTAACACTTGTAGCATCAAAAATTTTCGTTCAATCAAATAATCATTCAACATGCATTATTCCCTAATCCCCATACATGTAATCAATTTAAGTTGCATTTAAAGTTACATGCTACTATATTACAATCATAAACAAGCGAAAAGATTCAATTACTTACGGTTCATCTTGGCTAGTCATCGTAATAGTCAAACGGAAAGTCCGAGTCTTGACTTAAGGTTCCTATAAAACAATAAATATACATTACTAAATATATAACTAAGTAGGAATATCTATTGGTACTTAAAAGTCCTTATTTCATATTATCATATCCTCAATTCATTGGTCCTTATGAAATATAAGGAGTTATTCATATGTATTATTCAACTATACAAACTCAACTAATTCTTAAATCTAGGTATTACAAACTTAGCATATCAATAACCCATGATTCTATGATCTAACTTGACTAAGAATTTATAAGAGATCTTAAACTAGCATTTGTATATACATAAATTATATTATATTATATATATATATATTATTTATTCATTATTTTATTTTATCTCTTTATATATATATATATATATATTTGAAACAAGGGAAGAATCACGGCCGTGATCTTCAACACAATCACCAACACACCCGTGATTGAGGTCATTTTATTTTATAAAAGGAAACAAAAGAGATCGCGACTCTCATCATGGCCGTGATCTACGCCGTAGTGGTCATGATCACGCTCGTGATCACTTTGAGAAAATTGATCTGAGAGAAATACGGGCTCCATCACGCCCATGGCTATATAAGGAAAATTCATCCTGAGGAGATCGTAGGCTCCATTACGTCCATAATGAGACAAAATAATATGATATGAGAATATCACCCCCCTTATTACTACCGTGACTTGATAATCCTAAGTTATATTTTCAACTTCAAAATTTTACACTTCCCCACTATTTATTATGACCTTATTTCCATAAAAAATTACTTTCTTACTTACATATAAGGTTTATATGCTTCTTTTACAACATCAAAGTGATTTTACACATGCAAATTTACACTACACCAACTATCCACTATATCAATCTTAGGCAACCAACCAAAATCTGCTATATCCTTGTTTTGAATCTTATACTATCATTTTCATCACTTATTTTCACCAATCTAACATCAAATTCCTTAACAACTCTATATAAAACATTAGATAATAAAATCACTAAATATACTTATTTATATTACAAAATCAACAAGGTAATAGTAAGTAATAACTTACCTAACTTAGTCTTGACTTGATGATGGGGCTTTAATATGAATTTTGAAGAGTTTTGAAAGAGAAACTTGATCAAGAAAATGTGATGATGGGAAGTAGAAAATGGTGTCTGCTTGGAAGAAGAAAAAGTAGATATTTTGCTAATTATATTTGGTAATTATCTCTAATAGTAATGGATAAAGTGATCTTTGACTTTTAGGGCATTACAAGAGTTGTAACATGTGCATGATAGTTAGCGTGGGGACATAAGATTGTGTGCTTTTGTTTGCATCATAATTGGGCTTTTCATGCATCAAAAGGAGTAAGAGTCCAACATTAATACTAAGTTTTAACCCATTTGCATTTAAAAATTTATTTATACAAAAAGTTCCTTAATTTAATTTATAAAGAAAATTTTCTAATTTAGGGTTAGAGTTTTATATATACTAGTTTATAAGAAAATTTGAAAATAGTATAAATTGATAGAAAATTTTGAAATAGATCAATTGAAATTTTTAAATTTCTATTTCTACTTAACCCATCTTGTACTTACTATTACAATTGGATTTACTTAATAGACCATTTATTCTAACTTTTATATCAAATCTATATTGATTTTAATTTCTAAACTCTATCTTAACTAAAGTAAAACTTAGGGATTGCACTACTCATAGGCCTACTTTCTTCATCTAAGCTTAGATCCCTCGAACTTGTGCTTGCTCCTCCCTCACCTATCCCCACCTCATCCTAACTCATTGCAACCTACCTTTGGAATCATGAGAGAAAGACTGGGTGTTGAAATTACCTAAGCTCAACATTTTCTTGAATTGACGAATGGCACAAATGAAGAAGTCATAAGGACTTCTTGCTTTCAGAAACTAGAAAGAGATTTTTTTTTTTTTTTTTTTTTAGAAAACTCCCACCAAGGTACATTTATAGATTTATGGAGTGAAGCAGGAGACAAAACGATTCTCCATTACTAGGAAATTAGGAACCGCGTAGCTCAAGCTTCACGGGACAACCTACACTACCATATGTTAGGAACACTCATCATGACTCCCATCATGTCCTTCGAAAACCTTGCAAGGCTTCCTTAACAAGCTTTATGCGGTCGAAAGCTCATGATAACGACTCAACTCAAAACATGGTAGGCTCGGAGAATGCAAGCTCCAACGACACCAGCTCTCTAAAGGATGCAGCTCAAATGAAAGAGCATGACCATTTAAGCCCACAAGTTCATACTTCTTGTGTGAATAATACGTCTAAAAAAAAGTAATGGTAAGCCATAAATAGATGCCTAAACATATGACATTGAAGGCCATTAGGATACGCTAGGCGTTGGGCAATAGCTGAGTTAGACATAGCCTATAGTACTTGAGAAATTTCCTTTGGAACGAGAAGAAGGGTACCTTCAAACCAAACTCTCTTATAGAGGGTGAACCTTCACCTACCAAGAAGGCATACCTGGTCAGAAGGTGAAGGTATCGTGACGTCCCACTCCTCAAGAGCCCCTAGCATCTCTAGTTGTTGAATCATCCGGAGGGCCTCTTCCATAATTTTGCTATTGATCCCATTAGGATCGGGCTATCTATTGCTACAGTGTATAGGGAGACGATGGTTTTCTTCTCCATAATAGTCAAAGGATACTCATCTACGGAAAAATCGATAAACTTTATCAGTTAGCTAGGCATACGACCTCTAATTCAGAATAGCTCAATCTGCCACTGGAGACATTGTAAATCTAATGCCTCCTTCTTCTGGGCTACTCATGGAGGCTAAACCTCTACTCCCCAACTTACCCTCTCCACTTAAGCTCAAATCCCCTAAACTTGTGCTCACTCCTTCCTTACCTCTCCCTACCCCATCTATGAATTGTTACAACCTGCCTTTGAAATCATGAGAAAAAACTTTGAAATCATGAGAAAAAAACTAAGTGTCAAATTACCTAAGCTCAACATTTTCTCAGATTGATGAACGTCATGAATGAAGAAGTCTTAAGGAATTTTTTCTTTCAGAAACTAGAAAGAGAATTTTTTTTATAGAAAACTCCCACCAAGGTGCATCTACATATATAGGAAGTGAAGTGGGAGACATAACAATCCTCCACAACTTGGAAATTGAGAATAGTGTAGCCGGAATGTCACGGGACCACCAACACTGCCACATGTCAGGAACAATCACCACAACTGTCATGAGTTCCATCATGTCCTTCGAAAATGTCATGAGGCTTCCCCAGCAAGTTTCATGAGGTTGAAGCTGATGACATCGACTTAGCTCAAAACATGGTGGACTTAGAGAATGCAAGCTTCAACGACACTAGCTCTTTAAGAGATGCAGCTCAAATGAAAGAGCAACGACTAGTCGAGTTCACTTCATGGGCTGAACATGTTGCTCACTCTCCTTTTCCTCACACAATGAGAGTAGGAGGGACAAGTGTTAATAAGGGAATATAGGTTACGGTCTGCTTGTGTCACGTCCCGAAGGTAACCTAATAGAAGTAGACAAGTCTCACTTGAATACTATCACTAGATTACCTTCAGAGAATGACATGTTTCCAAAACAACAGGATCTTTTAGTTGCTTGATAAGAAATGATAAATACATGTAAGAAATAAATTAGTGAATAACTGCTATCTTAATCATAGAGTATTACAGAACTATTACAAACCAGGTAGTTTTCCTGTAGTTCACAACTGATACATTAGCACTAACTAATCTATTCTAAGAAAATATAACCATTATTCTCAAGTATAACCATAGACTTCCAGCTTCTAAGCTCTTACCGGAGCCATACTCCTGGAAGTGACTAACCAGGGTTGTAGGATAAACCTGAAAAGACTGTTGGAGTATGAGCGAAATCACAGCTCAGTGAATAACCAGACATATCATACATCACACAAGTTATTAGCAAATCATATGTAATACAAGCACGCAATCATATGCACAAATACAAGTTTGGATGATCTAGAATCCAAACAAGAAAAAGATCTACGCCCTCTTTTTCAGGGTTGAAGAACCATTACTCCATGACCCACCTGCCCAGGAGAGACTAAGTTTATAGGACAATCAACGATTTCTCGTTTTAGGGTTATCACTTTTAATATAATCAATTAAACTGACAATTTCCTGTATCCACCTTAGAAACTCCCTAAGTATTAATCATTTCAAAGTGATACTATGGGCGGCGTTCTTCTCTACCACTTAGTTCCCGTAGAACCAATGAAACAAAGAAAACCTTGGAAGAACTAACACATTAGAACAACCAAGTGTTAACAGAAAACCGAAATATTAATACGTAGCAGGCTGTTATCCCTTTATATATGCAATAATGCAGTTCGTGCAATGCATGACCAAATTATTTTATTAAGTCAATAGTTCTTATTCAATTTCATGGTGATCATACATTACACACAATCATCATCATACTACTTCACAACATCAAATCATTGCATTATCACTTTTGTAAGGATAGATTAACAATCATACAATCGGATCACAACATACTTTCAACAAATCATTCGTTTGATTATCTTTGCATTATATATTCAACTACTTACAAGCACAAACAGTACAATATGACTGAATTACTCACCTACTCATACTGACTCAATCGTAATAATCGGCTGGAAGACCTTCTAGTGTATCAGAGTCACTTATTAAGATGAGTAAAGTATTCATCAATATAATGTAGATTGTATAACTAAATCCTATACGTGGCTTGTGTCCTAATCTTGATATTTATCAAACTTTGGTAGTTATTAATACTAATTTTATGTTATTCTATACTGAACTCAATATAAAAATATATATTTATTTATTATTACTTAGTGTTGTCTTGTTTCTTCTATTTTATCTCATGTAATTATTTTGTTATTTTTAGAAGTCATATTACTCATAAATTTAGCTTATTTCAATTTCTATTCTTACCTATTTTATCTATTTAAAACAAATATTTAACTATTTATAACTTTTATTAACACTTAGTATTGTTCTCAAATTTTAGGGCTTTAATAAATATCAAATATTAATCCAGGTATTAAGCATTTGTATTTACTTATCTATTTAATAAATTATATATTATCATAATATATATATATATAATAATCAGTAAAGCTTATTGTATGTATATATATATATATATATTCTGTTTATTTCAAAACAAGCTTTCATAGAAGAATTATAGGTGTACGCCGGCTCAAAGTCGCCGGCTTTGAAACCCAGGTGCCGGTGTTGATTTTGTTTTGCAATTTATCTCTTATCGGTTATACTGGCTTGAAAGCTATTGGCTTTCAACGTACGCTGGTCCTACGCAGCCGGCGTAGAATCCCAGATGTCCGACTTTCGTTTATTTTTACGTGAAAATAATTTTTACATATCTTCTATTCAATGTAAGCCGTCTCTATACCGTCGGCTTAACCTTGTAAGCCACCGGCTTTGGACGTTTACACTGCCGGCTTTTAGACAGTGTTAGCACTGTTCATCATCTTCTTCGATGATCCAATTCATATTTGTTAAATTTTCCACATTAAAAGCTTTCCTAAACTGTTCCTAAGTGTTTCTATATCTTATATATAGACATAAAACAACTCTTAACACGTCTACAAACATATATCCTTAGATTTCGATCTTACTAAAATATAACTAGGGTTTCGGATTTTTACCTTGGTTGAGCCGATCCGATGGAATTCGAAGCTTGTATTTGTGTTGATTACGTTCCTAAGATTATCAGAAGTCAGTTCTAATCCTTAGATTTAAAAGAAAACCATTCGAACTTCATTAACTTATCTTTGAACTCGTTTCTAAGTGGTTTTTTGTATTGTTTTCCTTTTGATTCGAACTTGAATGATTTGAACGGTTTGATTTCTGTTTTCAGTTCATTTTGGCTGTTATTTAGGAGTAGTTTTGATCTGGAATTTTCGAGAGAGAGTTGTGAGTGTTTGTTTGTTCATTATGAGTATTCAATATATATATATATAAGGAAGAAGAGAGGAGTTTGCAGCTGTGTCTTCTTCGAATTTCCTTCGAATTTCTCCTGCATTTAACCACATTTGATCTGTTGTTTTCATGTTAATTAATGAAAGGCTTACTTGGCAATCCTTGGTTGGTTATGGAGTTGATTTTTGTTGACTATTTTTGCATTATTGAAGTAAAATTTCGGCTCCTTCCTTTTCCTTTGCAATCCAAGCCATCCAAGATGCAACTTGCATCCAATTCTTCACTGAAAGCATATATATATATATATATATTATTATATTTTTAGTTAATTATTTAACTTAGTTTTAGGATAATTTAATAAGTTATACGGGTATAGTTTAGCTAACATTTGAGAGTTTTTGTACAAAAATATATTTATAGGGTTATATAAAATACTTAGATTATCAAACAATACAATTTTAAGTTTTATATATACGTGATTAATTATTTATAAAATTTTATCTCCCGCGACTAAGGTTTCTTAAGCTCATTAGGTCAATTTTTATTTTAAGCTTCAATAACTTAAGAAAACCCTAATTAGAATAATAGCGTGATTCAATTATTTATTTGAAGTTTAAATCTTGAGTTATACAACAGTTTATGTTTTCGTTGCGTATTTATAATTCTAACGGTTTATCTTTAAGTTATTGTTTTCTGTCTATAAGCGTAGTTGATTAATTTCTTGGTGTCGCACTTGATATGGAGGCTAAAATATATATATATATATATATATATCTTTAGTTTTTGATACCTATCATGAAATCTTATTAGTGGCCTTTAATACTATCTAGGAATCTTGAATTTTTGGTTTAAATCCAAACACAAGCTCATTACTAATCATTGTTCTAGTCTCAAATCATTGCCGAGTTCAAAAGCAATCATTTAATTTCTATATTTATATTTTTCTATTTAGATCTATTGTATAACAAGTTTCGGTTTGAATTTTAGAGTTTCTTTTAATCATATCTCGAATTATTTGCTCAAGATACGAAATCTCGTTTTTTGTATCAATTAGGGTTAAAGAAATTCTTTATTCGATTTCTAAATCCTTTATCTAACCAAATTCCAGGTATTGATCTATTCTTAGACTTTGATTAGCATCTAAGTCTATTAACTAGTTCACACATTCTACTTTAGAGTCGTGTACTATTGTGAAAAATTTCCAAGGTTTACAGCTTGGTTCATTATTGCCACACATGGGCCTTGTAGCCTAAGAAGTCACTGGCCTTACTAGCCCAAGAAGAGCCCATGCTAGGCGATACCTCGAGTTCCGACTTGATAAGGGAACCCAAAGGTGCCGCTTATATCACCAACTAGCAAGATTGGTGAACGACCTCTCTCCTTAAAAGCTCTACCTGAAAGATGATTCCTTGGGCTTGCCCCTCAGTTAGCCCTACGAAACCAAGTTCGCTAACAAGTGATCTCTACTAACTCACCCAAATCTAATAATCTCAAAATACCCACGTCCTACCTCAGGACCTGGGGGGGGGGGGGGGGGGAACATCACCAACTTGGCCACACTCCATGCAGCCACAACTACTCCAACTCACACCATATTTGCCTTAGCAGAAATGATATGGTGGACTCCATTCTAGTATGACCATGAACTATAAATAAACCTTCCCAGGGGGAATGCAGAAAGCAACTTTTACTTAAGTGAATAACCCTTTTTTATTAATCTTTGGAGAAGGACCCATGGACTGACTTAGATATTAGAATGATCGTGTCGAGCAACCCTTCGCGTATCTTTGATTGTTTTTTTGTATTTGTGGGGAGCTAACCTCTACCAACAGAATTAGTTTGTATAACACCTTGTAAGGGAAAATAACTTCCACTAGAGCAAATGCTATTCTTTTTAAGGAAAATTACCTACTTTTCTCAAAGCAAAAAGTCATTTTGTTGAATTAGTGTTTGCAAGTATTTTAACTTTAGGAATGCAATATTTACTTGATTTTATTGTAATTAACTAATAAATCATATTTTAAACATGAAAATAATTAAAAAATTATAAATATCTACCAATGATTTGTAAATAGATGTTGTAAAATAATATATATTTTATACTTTTACTTTAAATAAAATTATTTGGCATAATGTACTTATATAGTAACTTGCTAATAATAAATCGTTTATATATGACGATGTGTTACATAATATTGGTAGGTTAAACACCTAAAAATATTTTCAACATATTTCTGTAAATATAACCAAACACATGAAAACATTGTTAGGAATTTAGGGATCAATACACAATAGAAATATATTTTCGTTTTCAAATAAAACAAACCATAAATTCTCAATTGCAGATCCATGCGATTCGATCAAATTAAAACGGATAGAATTACCTTTTTTGATACTTTAAATACTGGAAATTTGGACCTGAGATGTTGCAAATGCGAACACCCTCTACTATATCCACACGAATGAATTTCCAATCGGATCTCTGTGTGTGCCAGCATGTAGGAACAATTCTTAATTATTGGGAATCTCTCTTAGTAGGGTTTCTTACTTTTAAGTTATACAGTTTTTCCGTAATTCTAATGTGATAATAAACGTCTCTTAAAAAAAACCCTAGGGAAGATTATTGTGTTCTATTTATAAAAAATTGTGCCATAACCAATTGCCCTAATTTTATTAGAGATTTCAAAGGTTATTAGGAATTCCAAAAGATACACATAAGTTATTAGGAATTCCAAATGACATGCTTTTTAAAAGATGATTGTAATTAATAATTATTTATTAATCTTAATCTTATTAAGATTAATAGATAATTAAATAGTATCCATATAGCCTAGGGCACATCATTAGCAATCTCCCACTTGCACTAGGCTTAGATAATTCGCTATGGGATCATTAAAATAACCCATGATCTGATTGATTCATTCTTTGTATATGATCATGTAGGTTTACTTAATCTTGGCAGTAGCCCTAAAACATATTTTTAGACCTACAAGATAAAATTGGTCTCTAGCAAGACATTATGCCTACCCAAATTAAGTGAATATTGGTGATCCAACTTTTCCTATTAGCTATTAGTTATTTAGTCCTTTTGTTACATGATATCTTATAATTAAAAATAAGGTGTGGATCAATAGACTCTTATATTGTTTAATCACATATTTCTTGATTGCAGAGTATGACTGACTTAAATACACGATATTGATAACTCCTTATCATTTCATTCGAGCATGGCTATGCATTTCTCAATCTTACTCATTAAGAGGCCCAAAAGATATCTCTCTCAAATTAATGAGAGGAACAAATCCCATCTTAATCACTCAACTTCCTCTACATGATTTACATTATGCCCAATCTTAACCTTTATAATTATCCGGTTAAAGATAATATTTGATTGAGTCAAAACACAATATTCCTCATGTTGGAATCCATGGTGATTTCAGGTCTAAGGACTAAAACAACATTGCAAATGAGAATTACTTATTGCATTGATCCATATAACATTCTCATATTTGGTCATTCCAATACAATGTACTCTTACATGTATTGATGTGCTGAATTGATATCTCATATCCATGATCAGTAAAACATGATCATCATCCAGCCAACATACTAGTCTTAATTCATTATTATTCCATATAATGAACAACTAGGGATAATTTAGAACAAAGTTATTTTTCACCTTATGGTTTTACTATTAAAGTCACGTACTTTAATGACATATGGAATAACCAATTTATTCAAGGAAAAATACTTTAACAAAGCAAAAAGGCTAATAACAACTTTGATAAAGAAAATGACTTGTATTATAAAGATAATAATCATTCAAATGACATAGAATCCATATGGCCTAGTTAAACATAAGTTTAACCCCTAATACTTTAGCATGACTATCATGCTTAGACTGGGAAGAGGCTTAGTCAATGGATCAGCTACATTGTCATATGTATGCATATCTTAACATCTTCTCTATCGATGATCTCTCGAATGAGATGATAACGTCTGAGTATATGTTTGGATTGCTGGCGTGATCTTGGTTCCTTAACATGTGCAATGGCCCCATTGTTGTCACAATATAGGTCCACTGGATCTGAAATGCTAGGAACAACTCCCAAAGAAGTTATGAACTTCTTGTTCTAAACTACTTCCTTACTGTATCCAATGCTGCTATGTACTCTGCCTCCGTGATATAATTCGCAACAGTGTCCAATTTGGAACTCTTCCAACTTACAACACCTCTATTCAAACAAAATACATAACCTGCTTACAATTGGAAATCATCTTAATCGGACTGGAAACTGGCATCTATGTAACCATTTACCACAAGATCAGTTTCCTGTCCTCCATATGTCAAAAAGACTTCCTTAGTCCTTCTCAAGTAATTTAGAATGTTTTTTTTATTGCTATCCAATGACTCTCAACTAAATCTGACTAATACTTACTAGTGATACTTAATGCATAAGCAACATCGGGTCGAGTGCATAACATGGCATACATGATGGAACCAATACTAGAAGCATACGGAATCCTACTCATCCTACTCATGCGTTCCTGTTCCTCCTTCAAAACAGGACATTGAGTCTTGCTCAATTTAATTCCATGTGAAATTAGGAGACATCCTCTCGTAGAATTTTCATTGCTAAATCTTTTTAGCACCGTGTCAATATATGCACTTTGACTTAGGCTAATGGTCTTGCTAGATCTATCTCTATAGATCTTAATGCTTAGAATATAGGCAGTTTCACCTAAGTCCTTCATTGAGAAACGATTTCTTAACCATGTTTTAACATTTTGTAATGTAGGAATATCGTTTCCAATAAGTAAAATGTCATCAATATAAAGTACCAAGAAAACTATTGCGCTCCCACTAACCTTCTCGTAAACACAAGGTTCATCTCCATTCTTGATGAAATCAAACTGTTTGATTGCTTCATTAAAATGAAGATTCCAACTCCGAGATGCTTGCTTCAGTCTATAAATGGATCTCTGAAGCTTGCAAACCTTATGTGAATTCCTCGGACTGTCAAAACCCTTAGGTTGTGTCATGTACACATCCTCAATGAGGTTTACATTCAAAAAGGTTGTTTTGACATCCGTTTGCCATATCTCATAGTCATAATATGTAGCTATAGCAAGAAGAATTCTAACAAACTTAAGCATGACTACAAGTGAAAAGGTTTCGTCATAGTCTATACCATGAGTTTGTTTAAAACCTTTTGCAACTAGTCGTGCTTTGTAGGTATGCACATTGCCATTCATGTCAGTTTTCTTCTTGAAAACCCATTTACACCCAATGGTTTTGACTCCATCAGGTGGATCAATCAAAATCCAAACTTGATTATCATACATGGATTGCATTTTTGCTTTCATGGCTATTAACCATTTCTCAGAGTCAAGGCCTTTTACTGCTTCCTGGTAAGATATGGGCTCATCTTGATATATGAGCATTACATTAGGATTGTCAGTGATGAGAAATCCATATCTCTTAGACTCATGACGAATCCTACCAGACCTACACGGGCCTTCAGCTAGAGGTTTAGGCTCAGCAAACTATTTGTGAGTTTGATTGAACATCCATTATAGGTGCTGTATCAGTTTGTGGTTCTCGAATTCTTCGAGTTGTATTTTACTCCCATTGGTTTCTTTAGAGACAAACTCTCTTTCTAAAAAGTGACCATTACGAGCAACAAACACTTTGTTCTTAGATTGGTTATAGAAGTAATATCCTTTTGGATATCCCACAAACAAGCATTTATCAGATTTGGGTGCCAACTTGTTAGGCACTTGACATTTGACATATGCATCATAGCCCCATATCTTTAGAAAAGACAAGCCGGGACGTTTCTCATTCCATAACTCATATGGTATCTTTTTAATTGATTTTGATGTACTCTGTTCAATATAAACACAGCAGTTTCTAGGGCATATCCCCAGAAGAATATTGGAAGATCTGTCTGACTCATCATGGATCGAACCATATCTAATAAGGTTCGATTTCTTCGTTCAGAAACACCATTCCATTGGGGTGTTCCTGGAGGAGTTAGCTATGAGATTATCCCACAATCTCTAAGATATTCAGAAAATTCTTAGCTTAAATATTCATCACCTCAATCTAATCGAAATGTTTTAATATTTTTACCAAATTGATTTTGTACTTCATTTTTTAATGTTTTGAACTTTTCAAAAGATTCAGATTTATGCTTCATTAGGTACTCATATCCATACCTACTAAAGTCATCAGTAAAAGTAATGAAGTACAAATAACCTCCTCTAGCAGGTGAACTCAATGGTCCATACATCTGTATATATGAGGCCCAACAAGTCGGTAGCTCTCTTACTTTTTCCAGTAAAAGGAGCCTTCGTCATCTTACCTATCAAACAAGATTCGCATGATTCAAAATCAAATGAATCTAAAAACTTATCTTGATGAAGCTTTGATATGTGTTTCTTATTAATGTGTCCCAAATGACAATGTCAGAAGAAAGTCAGATTCAAATTGTTAGATTTGAATCCTTTAGTATTTATATTATAAACAGACTTATTATCAGATTCAACAAAGTTTAGAACATAGAGACCATTAATTAAATGAGTAAAACCATAAAAGATGTCTCCATGATGGATGGTGATTGTATTATTCTCAATAACAAATCTAAAACCATCCTTGTCTAAACATGAAACTGAAATAATATTACTGCTCATAGCAGTCACATAGTAATAGTTACTTAAAATTAAAATAAGTCTAGAAGGCAAAGTTAATTCAAAATTTCCTACAGCTAGTGCAACAACTCTTGCTCCATTTACCACATGTAGGTCCACTTAGCCTTTTGCCAATTTTCTACGTTGCTTGAGATCTTACACATTTACACAAATGTGAGAGCCACATCCGGTATCTAATACACATGATGTGAAAGTAGATAAATTGACTTATATAACATAAATACCTGAAGAAGTAGTCTCACTACCCTTCTTCTTTTTCAGATTCTTTAAGTATAGCTTGCAATTCCTCTTCCAATGACCTGGTTCATTGCAGAAGAAGCAAACCTCTTCCTCTGGTGGTTTAGCCTTAGGCTGGGTTTTGGGGCATATAGCTTTAGTCTGACCTTTTGCTTTGCCCTTACCGTAGTCATTGGCTTTTCCTTTTTTACCCTATCTCTTTTGAACCATTTCTTTAAGGTGTACGATCATATCGTGTGCCTCCATGTCTTCCATTTGCTTTTGAAGCTTAGGATCTATAGTGGCAAGCATGATGCAAGTGACATCCAAAGAGTCTTCTTTATGCTCACTATAAGCATTCCTTTCAGCTCTTGGAGCATCAGCAGTGGGTTCTTCAAGGATTGGTTCATCAATTACGTATAACTTCCTTTCATTCTTAAGAACAATTCTTAAGTTTCGGTGCCAATCAAGGAAGTTTGTGGTATTCAGTTTTCTTTTTCAAGAATCAATTGCAAGGTTTTATTGTTTGTTGCCATAATCTACATACAAAGGTATGCAAAGTTAATTATCTTTATATAAGCTGTTTGACATGCTTCCACTATTTTATCAAATTAATAACCCTCAAATATGAATTTGGAAACCATCTTAATAACAAAGTTTTTTAGTGGACTAAGATCCATATTTTACCAAATATTGAGTCAGCTATGGCATGACGCTCAAAATTCAATTATTTAGGTAGGAAACCCTTTCCAATTACATCATATGTAACTCTTATCATGGGATTGACATCGCATGTCTCGACCTACCTATCCTATTGAATGTCATAGGCCCAAAACCGTTTTGATAGCTTATTTAAGTCTAACCATTACGACATGTGAATATCACCATTATTTATCCCGCCTTACTAAGATAGTCCATCGTATCTTGCTGTGGCAGAACCTACAATTGAAGGATCATAGCCTTGACAACTGTCGAACTATGGAAGGCATTTTTTTATGAATTAATATTATATTAGGGATTTTTATAAGGTAATATGTCATATCGCTTTCATATTTTATGGATATTAAGCATGTTAGGTTGCAAACATGCTATCACATATATTTACATATATTATTATAGACACCTCATTTTGACATTCTTTTTGTCAAAATAAATACTTAGCTTAGTATATACATAATTAAAATAATTGAATTTTGCAAACTATAAATGTTAAAGCTAGGAAGGAAAATTAAATCAATTTAATAGAAATGAATATATATGATAGTATTATATTTTCGTTTTTTGTAAAAAAAAAAAAAAAAAATTTACTTTTCATCGTCTTCTAGCTTTGGCCGCCGCGATGGGCCATGTTTGAGACCATTTTTGGCTCGGTTTTCGGCCCGTCTTTTACAAACCAAACACGTTTCTTAAAATAGGCACGGAGTAGTTTATGTTGGTATAGAATTTAGTTGTTTTCATCAAGAAGAAGGATTTAAAATTTGAATTTGAAAATTAAAAAAACTAGTTTTTGGTTTCCGGAAAAAAATGCAAAATCTGAGATTTTTGTTAATAACAGTTGTTTAACGTTTAAAATCATAACGGTAATGATAGCTATTTGTAATAATTGACCGTTTTTTTACGTTAATGACAACTAATTAATAGTTGTAATTCGTTTTTTTGGATTAAAAATAAAAAGCCCCAAATTTAGCTCTATAAATAGAAGAAGAAAAAACGAAAATAAGGGGGGACAAAAAAAAAAAAGAAAAGAAAAATCAAACAAGCATTTTATATTCAGGAAGTCGAGATCTTTCATTTCCCTAAGTTGATTACTGTAAAAAAACGCTAAACGATCATCGCCGGAGTAACCACAAACTCCGCTTCTATTCTCAGAGTTGTTGTCATCGACCACCGTCCGACTACTACCTAGGAGTTCCGCTGCCTCCAGCCGCTGCCAGGCCCCTCGTCGGTTGCCGTCACCATCTGTCCAATCCGTTGAAGGTTCAACCCGTCGCGGCTGCTTCACGCGCACGACCAGACTTCATTCTGCGCAGGTAAGTTCCTAATTCATCTTCTTCTTTTAAAATAATAATAATAATAAATAATAATAATAATAATATTATTATTATTATTATTATTATTATTATTATTATTATTATTATTATTATTATTATTATTATTATTAAATAGGAAAATAAAAAATAAGAAAAATGAAAATAATTAGTATATGATTATATTTTCAAAATTTGTTATGAATATATTGTGTTAAAAAAAATTAATATGTTAAATTAGTATTAGTTTGAATCATGATAGTATAGTTAATATAATTAATTTTTTATCAATAAATGAAATTGTCTTGTTCTAAAAAATATTAAATTGAAATTTAGGGTTAATTTTTTGCCATGATCGATCTTGCTATGATAGTATATAATCCTTGCATTTTTTTTTTGTTGTGATATCATTTTGTAATATTATGATTTTGTCAAACTTTAAATAATGAGATCTTGCAAATATTTGACATAAAAATTGTATTGGTAACTTGATGAAAATCTTGATTTGGCTAAAGTTTGTTTATACCATGATTTTGAAATGATTAAAAGAACCCGATTTCGTCATCAATATGCAATGTAATTAGAAACTTTGATATAATGTTGATATCATGTATGAAGTTTACCTACGTTATTGAATATGAGTTCATCTTGTTAACATTGATATCATTTATTAATTTTATATATGATGATATATTGATTTAATTAATGTGCTTGACAATTGCCATGATATATAATTTTAATCCATTATTCAAAATCTTTTTATCATTTAGAAAAATCAATTTTATAAAATTGTTAAAACATAACTTGATAGTCCTTTTTGCATTAATATAGTAATGATTTTGTTTTTCTTGTGATAAAATTGATTTATATATATATATATATATCATGTTAGGTATGTGTTCATAGAATTACATTAAGATCTTGTTATGGATGATATAACTATAATCATGCCATAATCATAAGGAATATATGAAATTTTTTAGAGTTTTAGGTTTACAATATTTGAATTGTGTGATCATGTATGATGATTAGTCATTAATATTCCTTTTATGCCATAATGTAGTGATGACCTTGATTGTAATAATATTGAATTTTATGATTTCACCATATATGAAACCACATTGAAATCTTGCCCTTCATAATATAATTTCAATGATATATAAATCTTGATTATGCCATTATATTGCTTTGTTGAAATTAGCTTGTTAAATATTGATATTCCTTATAATATTTTTATTCTTGATGATATGTATGATCAATTGATATGTGGTTATGATTTCTTGTTCAAAATTTTTGTCACCTAGAAAAAATCCGATTTTCCATAAAATTGCTAAAACCTAACTTAATAGATTTAGGGTTCATGTTAAAAAATATATATATATATATATATATTTCATAAAATTAACAAACTTAATGAACTTAAAGCGAAAAGATTTCGAAAAATTTTAAAATTAACCAACAAACTAAATTTTTCTAAAAGAACTACGTGTGGTCTGATCCCGATTAGCGGGTACGTAGGCACCTAAATGGGCGACTTAAAATATGTAAAAAAATTATTTTTGTGAATTTATTTGATTTGTTTAGTTTAGTTTAGAATATATGAATATTGATAGAATTTGATAAAATTTGATTAATTTGAATATTTTGAGTTTTTAGATTATATATGATTATCGATGGAATTTGATTAGTATTTTTGTGCATATTAGACATATGTTTAGTTAATTAGATTTGATAAATAGTTTAGATTTTGAAATTATGGTTTAAAAGAAAGCAATTTAAATATGGAAAGTTAAAGTGGTAACCGTTTAGGTTTTAATAGGTTAGCCCCCGAACTTAAGTTAATTTCTAGTTCTCGTTTTCAAAAAACGATTTTTTCCGCAGATCAGTAGCAAAACCAAAATCAACCTACCCATTGGTTTTGGTTTATTTTTTTCTCGACTTTAGTCGAGTGGTGACTCCAAAATATTTTTTAAAATTAAAAATTTCCTTTAATTCTTAGTCGAGGATTCGTATTGAATGGGTTAGGGTTTAGTACGAATCGGATTAAAGGAAATCGAAAAAAACCAGGCTCAACAATCATCATACATGATATAACATACTTAATAAATAAAAATGTCATAGCATGGTCCTTAATCTATATTGATCTTCATAAGCCAATATGAAGACCAATGGTCCAAATCTAAGGTAAAGATCCCTCAGCATGGATCTGGGTTGTAAAATTCCTTATATCTTTATGATGAACCTCACTCTTCCATCTTCATAAATTAAGGAAAGTCTTCATGACATCCTCATGTGTCCATTACAATAATGAATAGATACAAAAGATTCCTACTACTACTTAGCAGAAAAATAAATTACAACAAAATTAAAAATGATACGCAGGCTGTATTAAAAAAATTACAACCCATTTAAAAGAAAAAGAAACAAAAACCTGTCAATCACATTGGTCTAAGGGCTATGCTATGCACCATGCTCGCATGCACATATAATAGATATACACATAATTTACAACACTTCAAAAATGTATTTTAATGTTGATTATTATCTTATTATGGAAGGGTGTCACACAACTTACAGGGATCAAGGGGATAGGGTCCCCTTACGGTGGTCTCGCTAGCCGATTAGCGGCCAGGGGTCAAGGGGATAGCGTCCCTAAAACCTAAACGAAAGAGAAAATTTGGGCAAGGGAAATCCTTTTGAAAAATTAAAATTCTTTTTTCAAAACCCTTTAAAATAATTTCCAAAACTTTCATGAAATCCTTTCTTAAAACTCAAAAATTGTTCAACAATTGAACAATTTGTTTTAAACAACCTAGATCTGTTCAATAATTGAACTAAATCATATATATATATATATAAAGACCCAAAGAATCTGCTGTTCGATTTTTTTTTAAATATATTATTGTAGTTCATAACTTTTATTAGAATACTGTTTCCAAAACAGCTAGCCAGATCCAATATGGAAAATCCGACACAAAACAAATCTATGAAGCGCAAACAATCCGACAGGAACAAACGACCCGCGCAAGAAAAATGGACACAAACAGATCCATCCACATCGGGTCTATTTGGGAATTTTAAACGTTTGCAAATCCATCAAGCACAGGCAGATCCTATCCGCATCGTCTGTTTTGGAAATTTTATATGCACGCAAATCAAATTAGGAAACGTTTCCAGATTTGCAATTAATTTTTTTTTAATACAGATTTGCAAACAAACGCAGATTAAAATTTACATATCACCAGATACATGCGCCAAGAAATTTCCAAATGCAAAAATCAAATCAATTTTTTTTTAAATATATATTTCGTACGTAATAAGAGTGCTGACGCATATCTCCGCATGTAATGGAAATTGGATACAGTACCAAACTTAAACGAACAAAATTTTATTTAAAAACGCAGATCTGATCTGCTTTTAAATTCACGGCGCATATAATCGTTCGATTCATAAAACGAAAATGCAAACATAGACGGATCTTATCCACATAAATCTTTTCCATAGATCATACATATCAATATACATACGAAAAAGAATTTGATTAAAATCGCAAGTGGCTCTGATATTACTGTTAGGAATTTAGGGATCAATACGCTATGGAAATATATATTCGTTTTCAAATAAAACGAACCCTAAATTCTCAATTGCGGATCCATGCGATTCAATCAAATTAAAACTGATAGAATTACCTTTATTTATGCTTTAAATACTGAAAATTCATATCTAAGATGTTGCAAACGCGAACACCTTCTATTGTATCCACACGAATGAATTTCCAATCGGATCTCTGTGTGTGCTAGCACATAGGAACAATTCCTAATTATTAAGTATCTCTCTCAGTAGGGTTTCTCACTTTTGAGTTATAGAGTTTTTCTGTAATTATAATGTGACGGCAAGCGTCTCTTAAAAAAACCCTAGGAAAGATCATTGTGTTCTATTTAATAGAAACTGTGCCATAGTCAACTGCCCTAATCTTATTAGGGATTTCAAAGGTTATTAGGAATTCCAAAAGACACACTTCTTAAAAAACTATTGTAATTAATAATTATTTATTAATCTTGATCTTATCAAGATTAATAGATAATTAAATAATATCCATATGGCCTAGGACACTGCTACAAGTTACAGAGAGAAGAATAGATAAAGCAGTGATTGAACCGAATTTAGCTGAATGCAGCTAGCTTGAATACAAGCAGTGATGTAATTCTTGTAATTTCATTCATTAATTCTTACTGTTGTAATAACAGTACTATTTATATGCTTACAAAACCTACTGATATTGTAATACCTGTTTGGACCAGGTCCGTAAAATAAAAACTAAAGGCCCCCTTGGTATAAACCAAAAGAGAAGCCCACACATGCAACTAAGCCCACACATACCGGCCTATTTGACTAAAACCATCCGAGACAGCTACTGCTCTTTCTAGACTATCTAATTGTACTTTCACTTAACTGAGTTAACTTCCTGTCTAACTATCCTCATCAACTCATCAGATCGCGTAGCTTCTTCCTTCCAAACCCTAGGCTGTCACTTTCAAACCCTATCTCTTCCGTCCTTACTTCATCTTCCTCCCTATTCTCTAGCCGTGTTGCATTCCCTTCCTCTTCAAGGACCCTTGTCCACAAGGGTAGGTCCGGGAACCTCATGACCATGTCGTTGTAGGATTCCCATGTTGCTTCCGTCGGAGCGCGACCTCTCCATAAGATAAGTATCAACGTTTCTGCTTGATTCCCGCGCTTAACCATCTTCCTTCCCAATATAGCTTCTGGAATTAACTCTTGTTCCTCGTTGTTGTTAACAGGTAGTTGAAGAGAGATGTCGGATCTTGGACCGTGGTACTTCTTCAGCTGGGAAACATGGAACGTTGAATGTATTGCTGCCTCAGGTGGGAGATCCAACTGGTAAGCGACTGTTCCGACCTTCCTGATTATTTGATATGGTCCGTAGTACTTAGGAAGTAACTTGTGGACCTTGGAATGCTTCAACGAATACTGTTTATAGGGCTGTAACTTCAGTAGTACTAGGTCTCCTTTTTTAAACTCTCTGTTGCTTCTCTTCCTGTCTTCAACTTGTTTCATCCTGTTTTGGGCTCGTTTAAGATAGAACTTAAGTAGCTTAAGTCTGTCTTCTCTCGTCCTTAGCATAGTGTCTACGGCCGCATTCCTTGAATCACCAGGGACATAGGGAATATGGATAGGAGGTTGATACCCATATAGAGCTTCAAACGGAGTCAATTTAGTACTAGAATGATAGTTGGTGTTATACCACCACTCTGCGAGGGAAAGAAATTGACTCCATCCTTTAGCTTGTTCCCCTGTGACACACCTTAGGTAGCATTCCAAACACTTGTTCACCACTTCCGTCTGCCCATCAGTTTGGGGATGGTAGGCGGTGGACATGTTAAATTCCACTGATTGTAGCTTAAAAAACTCCTTCCAAAATGAGCTTATAAAGACTGGATCCCTATCACAAACTATAGTTTCTGGCATACCATGTAACTTGAATATATTATCAAGGTAAACCTGAGCTATAGTTGCGGCATTGTAAGGGTGGGACAGCGCTATAAAGTGGCCGTACTTACTTAGTCTATCCACAACGACTAAGATTACTTCCTTTCCCTGTGATTTGGGCAGTCCCTCTATAAAATCCATGCTAACACTTTGCCAATATTCATCAGGAATACTCAATGGAGAAAGTAATCCTGGGTTAGCTACATTCTCCAGTTTGAAACGCTGACACACATCACATTCTCTTACTAACTGCCTCACCTCTCTTTCCATCTTAGGCCAATAAAATACTAATGAGAGTCTTTTGTAGGTAGCTTGGACTCCCGAATGTCCTCCCAAAGGACCTCCATGATACAACTTGAGGAGCTTCTTCCTCAATTCTTTTTCTGGTCCCACCACAATCCTACCTCTTCTTCGCAACATTCCTCCTTCAAAACTAAAGTGTCCTACCTCTTCTCCTTTCTTTAGTTTCGAAATAACTTCTTCATACCCTCCTGTCAAAACCCAACTGGCCTTAATTGCTTCCATAAATTCTGGGATTGTTACATGTAATTGCAATTGGTTGAGTTGAGTAGCATTTCTCCTCGACAATGAGTCAGCTGCTACATTGGAAGTCCCACTTTTATATTCAATGTCGTAGTCAAGCCCAAGTAATTTAGTCAACCACTTTTGTTGACTTGGAGTCACCAACCTTTGTTCTAACAGATACTTCAAGCTCTGATGATCAGTTTTGATCACAAAACTTCTTCCAATCAGATAGTGACGCCATCTATCTATGGCGTAAACCAAAGCCAAAAGTTCCTTCTCATAAGTTGACATTCCCTTGTGTTTTTGAGCTAATGACTTGCTGATAAAAGCCACAGGGTGTTTCTCTTGCATCAGGACTGCCCCTATACCATCACCACTGGCATCTGTTTCGATTACAAATTTCTTTGTATAGTCTGGTAACCTCAGAACAGGGGAATTTACCAGCATACTCTTCAACCTATTAAACGATGCTTGAGCCTCCTCTCCCCATTTAAATTGATCTTTCTTAAGCAGTTGAGTTAGAGGTCGGGCAATTGAACCAAACCCATGGATAAACCTCCTGTAGTAACCTGCCAACCCAAGAAATCCTCTTAACTGACGCAAATTTTGAGGAATAGGCCACTGCTCTACTGCCTCTATCTTCTTGGGGTCAGTAGATACTCCTTCTTGTGTTATGATATGCCCTAAATAGTCAATCTGTTGTACACAAAATATACACTTGCTCCTTTTAAGGAACAACTTTTCTTTCCGCAACAAACAGAATACAATCCTCAAGTGTTGTAGATGAAAATCTTTACTAGTGCTGTAGATGAGAATGTCATCAAAAAACACTAATACAAACTTACGCAAATAGGGTCGAAACACTTCGTTCATCAATCCTTGAAATGTGGAGGGTGCATTAGTTAGACCAAATGGCATAACCATAAATTCATAGTGCCCATCATGTGTTCGGAAGGCCGTTTTGTAGATATCTCTAGGGTGCATGAGTACCTGATGATAACCGGACCTCAAGTCCAATTTGCTAAAATATTTAGCTCCATGAAGTTCAAACAAATCCTCTATTATAGGAATAGGGAACCTGTCCTTCACCGTTTGGCTGTTGAGTTCTCTGTAATCCACACACATACGCCACGAATTATCCTTCTTCTTAACTAGAACAACAGGTGAGGCATAGGGACTGTGACTAGGTCTAATAACCCCACTATGTAGCATCTCCTTGATCATGTTTTCTAAGACTGTTTTCTGTATGGCTGAGTATCTGTAGGGTCTAAGATTTACTGGTTGTGCACCTTCAGTCAAATGTATACGATGGTTGCAAGGCCTATTAGGTGGTAGCACCTTTGGTTCATCAAAAATATCATTGAATTCTTCCAGCAGATCAATTACTGCTGGGGTAGTGTCTGACTACTATTCTTCTCCGAGTCAACCAAGTTAGTAACCATCCAACACTGGACCTCTATCTCCCTTGTAGCTACACTTAACAAAGAATTAAGTGCTTTCCCAGTTATGGATTTGAGCTTTTCCTGTTCCCCTCTAAGAGTACATGTCAGCCCTTGCCATTCGAAAGTCATACTTAGTGTTTGGAAATTCCAAAGCACAGTCCCCAATGCAGTCAGCCATGGCATTCCCAAGATCAACCCATACGAGTTCAAAGGAATAGTGTAGAAATCTGAGTGGAACGTATGACCTTGCATTTTCCACTCGAACCCTCTTACCATCTGAGTGCTCTGCAGCCTAGTTCCATCAGCTAATATAACCGAAACTGGAGTCGGATTAGATCTGTTGCAATTGAGCAGTTTGGCCAATTTATCATCCATGAAATTAGACGAGCTGCCAGTATCAATCAGAATGTTTAGGACTCGCATTCCATGACTACCCTTCACTCTCATGCACTGCCCCATAGATTCTCCATCTCCCCCTACAGCATTAAGATGTAACTGAGAAAAATCTATTCCCAATTCATTGATTTTTTCTTCTCTGCTTTCTTCCTTGCAACAATCATCCTCCTGTTCAACTATTAAAAGATTCAATCTCTTGCTCTTACAACGGTGACCAGGTCCGAAAGATTCATCACACCAAAAGCAAATTTTCTTCCTTCTTTTTTCCTCAATTTCCTCAGGTGTCATGCGCTTGGTTGGTCTGTTAAAGTTGGTGGTGTTCGTTTTGAAGGAGGTGGGTGGTTTAGTGTTAAAGGAGGATGGAGTGTTTTGGTTGGGGGAAGTGTTTGGGTTAGTGTTTGGTTTATTGATGGATCTTGAAGGAATAATGGTGGTGGAACTTGGTGATGTGGAATAATGTGAACTCTGGTAGCTGATGAGGTTCTGTCCTTTGAAGGATTTCAGATGGTGTGTTTGGAAGATAATAGGGTAGCTTCTTGTAATTTGGCTAAGGTTAAGGCTTGTGTGAGTGACTTGGGTTGAAACATCCTAATCGGGTACTGAAGTTCTGGTTTTAAGCCACTAAGATAACAGCTAACAAGGTGTGATTCAGACAATTGAACTTGCGTTGATAAGTACATAAACTCATCATTATAATCTTGTAATAGACCAACCTGTTGTAATTCCTTCAATTCAGACATGGGATCCTCAAAGCCCTTTCATTGAACCTTGCATTTAACACTTTTGTAAATTCCTCCCAAGTTAATGGGGTATTTTCTGTTCGTGTTTTAACATATGCATTATACCATTCATACGGTTTGTCATCCAGGTGTATTATAGCAATTTTAACCTTGAGATCCTCTGGGGTATCATCTAGGGTAAAGAACTGCTCAGCCCTTGATACCCAATTTCTAAAACCTTCACCATTAAAACTTGGAAACTCAATCTTGGTGTTTCTAGTAGGTACCAGATAAACTGATGAGTTGTCAACTGATTTTCCACTATTAGCATTGGGTCCGATGGATGAGCTACTTTCACGTCCTCCATGGGTTACTGTATTTTGACTATCTATCTGCTGTTTGAAAGATTCAATAGTTTCATTTTGTTTTTCTATTAACTTTTGTTGGTTTTGTAGGGTCTCCGAAAACATCTTGATCCATTCCGATTGGCGATCAGCTTGTTCTTTAAGTGCAGCTTCCTGTCTGTCGATCTGTTCCTTGAACAATGCTTTCACGGCCTCTTCCATTCGTTTTGATTCACGGGTCTCCATCGCAACCAGCTCTGATACCAATTGCTACAAGTTACAGAAAGAAGAATAGATAAAAGCAGTAATTGAACCAATTTAGCTGAATGCAGCTAGCTTGAATACAAGCAGTGATGTAATTCTTGTAATGTCATTCATTAATTCTTCTGTTGTAATAACAGTACTATTTATATGCTTACAAAACCTACTGATATTGTAATACCTGTTTGGACCAGGTCCGTAAAATAAAAACTAAAGGCCCCTTGGTATAACCAAAAGAGAAGCCCACACATGCAACTAAGCCCACATACCGGCCTATTTGACTAAAACCATCCGAGACAGCTACTGCTCTTTCTAGACTATCTAATTGTACTTTCACTTAACTGAGTTAACTTCCTGTCTAACCTATCTCACTCATCAGATCGCGTAGCTTCTTCCTTCCAAACCCTAGGCTGTCACTTTCAAACCCTATCTCTTCCGTCCTTACTTCATCTTCCTCCCTATTCTCTAGCCGTGTTGCATCACTAACAAACATATTATTATTAAAAAAATATTTTACATAAAACACTTTTCTAAATACATGGCATTTTCCGTGAAATAAACGAGGAACTATGTTAATAAAGGAACAATTTAATATCAGGCAAACATTGGCAAGCAATCAGAATGAGCGTGGTAATGATCTTGCCTTAATGGTGGTTTCTTTTTACTTGATTCAGCTTTTGCGGTCGATGTCTTGGGGGAGTATTCCAAACCATGATCGTGATCGTACACAAGACGGAGTCCTATTTTCCTCAAAAGGACCTTTTGAGATGCATTATGTATTTGAATTGAAACTGCAATGTTTACTGCCTCATATGGATGTTTCCTTACCTTCCAGCGATGTCTAAGTAGACATTGTGCATCAAAAAACACTAGCATATGATCGGATTCTATTGGATGTAGTAAACTCTTCTCACTTAGGCAAATTCTTCATCAACATAGACAAGATAGTATAAACTATTGCACTCAGATCCACACCTTCTTCATTGCTTGATTCATCTAACCTGAAAATGGCACAAAGTGCAATGCTTCACATTTTAAATACTCTGTACAGGAACTGTAAATCTCAACGAACTGCCTTTGTTTTGGTGGTCAAACCACCGTGGAATCTCACTGCCTGGAAGATAAATCTAATGCAAGACTTTCCCCTCAACTCCTACAAAATTGAAATGATTGACTCATGTAAGAGAAGAGAGCATTTGTAATCAAATGCACATCTTCTAATAATATTTACACATAGGAAATTAGAGCATATACCCACAATACCAATATGTGGGTCCTATTTTCTCAAATATTGGTATTTAAGTAAAATATACACCTATGTCTATACGTAATTGACCTTGTCATTTTTTTTCTATATATACACATGATTGTTGATAATATATAAAGCTACACCAAACCTAACAAGTTCATAGTTTAGATTAGTTAGCTGTGTATCTAAATTTATTATGATATTAGAGTAAGAGATCTTTCACTCAAATTTCCAATCACTCTTTTATATTAAAGTATGAGCTTCATCAAGTCTCAACTAAGGGGAATGGCAAATAAACATAAATCCATACCAAATTTTTACTGGTTAAAACTTTTAGATTAGTTTATTGTAGATCTAAAATTAATTAATAATCACACACCATAAAGTAAGTGCATAAGATAAATGCATCAATGTCTTATTATTCATAATACTATAATATCTAATCTAAAAATTTAAATTTTTAAGTTAGATGTTGTGTTATTAACTGAACATTATATTATGGTAGGAGGTCTTGAGTTTAACTCCATATAATTAAGGCATCCACAGAGTCTCATTTAAAGTTTTGCCTTAAGTGATAGAATATTATATAATAAATATAATAGTTAATGCCATTTCTACAAGTTTAGACTATTTGATAACAATGTATTTTGACGATATATACTTAAGTTTACTAATCTAAACACTATTAAGAAGGTATTTTGTCGATATATACTTCAAAATAAATTTAACCTCGTAGGCAGGTAATGCTAATCCAAAAGCTTTAAGTGGTTACAATATATACCATGACATGGTATGTAATATGATAAGAATATAATACATAGCACAATAACAAAATATATTATCCTAGTATATCAATACTAGAAAACTGGCTTTAGAAACAAATATTTTGTAGAAAAATTTTTATCTCTAAAAATATGAAGTAGAGATAGAATTTTGAAGGAAAAAATTATGAATATTTTGTAATTTAATATGTTTTTTTGACAGAATCTACGATAGATTACAAATAGATTTGTGACAAAATTTTCTCTACTACAAATCTATCTCTAATTTCAATGGAAAATATAATAATGTAGTGTCATTTTTCTTTCTATTGCAAATTGTCTCTGATTTTGGTGGGATGTATAATATTTAAGCACCATCTTTTTTCTTTTCAAATCTTGTTGCAAATTTGTCACTAAACTAAATTAATATATATAAATATACATATATCATTAGCATATATTCATGATATATTTTTTATTATACGTATTATATATAATATATCTAGATATAAAGTATATAATAAACTTATAATATAGATATTAATTAATTTTATCATAAAATATATTATAAATATAAGTAATATTATATATGTTTTTGTTATATTCTATTTGTAATAAATTAATTTATTAATATAATATTTATGAATACAGAAAATATCTTTAATGTATACTTAATATTAAAGTGCATAATAACAATATAATATATAATTATAAGAAATAGAATAAATCTATGTAATAAATTTTATAATATCTTATATGTATTTACACACTATGTAAACAAGTATAAGATACTATTTTAAAACAAAAAATGTTTCAATGTCTAATATTAAATAGAGACAACTTTGCGATGGAATTCATTTAATTATATGATTTTTTTGTGATTTATACAAATAATATACTACTTATAAGTATAGTATATTTCAATAATTAAATAATAATCTAAAATAATTAATAAAATATAGACTTACCATATATGTGAATATATATAAATCAATACATAAATGGAATATTTTCTTGTTGTAAATATATTATTAACAAAACAAGTGCATCAAAACTAGTAAAATATAAAGATAAAAATAAAATAAGTTAATTAAGTTAGTATTTACCTATTAAAAGTATATAAAAGGTTCTGTATGACAAATTTTAGAAGTTTGATATCATTTAAATAGAAAGTTGTTGAACTTTATTTATAAAAATATCAATTGGTTCATTAATTGAAAGTTTATAAAACCTCAAAAGTTAAGTGTGACTTTCAGAGACAGAATTTTTCTTCTCTAAAGCCCAAGTTTCTTGTGGTGTGTATTGTAAGACAAGATGCAATGCCTAATCTATCTTCATGCAACTTACTCTTAAGCCTTAATGCAAACATACAAAGTTCACAAAGTTGAAGAGAGAGAGAGAGAGATACCTTAGATGATGGATAATTAGGAGACCAGATCATCTTATGGCAATTGGACAAGTCCATATGTTGAATTGCTGGAAACTCCTGGGACAATCCTGATAAATGTACATACTCCAACGATTTGCAGCCACGTGCATATATTTTTTTAATGCTTAATGGAAGATCTGGAATTGCTAGAAGTTGTTCACAATTCTCCAATCCAAGCCACTTTAGGTTAGCAAGTCTCTTTATACCAAAAGGAAGGCCAACAAAAGAATTTCCTGACAAATCTAAATGTGTTAAAGAGGAAAACCAATGAGGATTTAAGAGCTTGTCCACTTCTTGTAGATTGCAGTTTTTAAGAACTAGCTTTGTAATGCTTGGTGCCACTGATGGCTTAGAGGAATGGAAGTCTCTTTAACCTCAGGAAATTTCTCAAGTTTTGAGCAGCCATTTAGATTGAGAATGCAAACATGTTTCAAATTATACATACTCATAGGAAGGCATGTAATGTATTCACATCCATTCAAGTATATGGCTTCAAGTCTTTCAAGACGTTCAATTGATGGAGGGAGTTCTTTGATTCCTGTCTTTTCCACATGAAGTTCCCTTAGGCATGCCATACTTTCAGCAATATTGGGGAACATTGTTAAGTTGGAGCAATTAGTGAGGATGAAAGTATGGAGATTGATCAAATGAAGGACAGGAGGAAATGCTCGGAGTTTAGAGCAAGAATGAAGATCTAAAGTGATAAGCTTGGGAAGAAAGCCAATGGACTCATGAACTTCAACTAGACTTTTACATCCACTAAGAAGCAGAATCTCTAAATTTGGAATAGTTGTAAAATTAGGGATCTTGATCAACTCTTCACAGTTTCTAAAATCAATTGATGTCAAGTTCTTGAAGTTCTATGAAGCAAGAGAAAATTGTGTAGAATAAGTATATGTAAAAAATAATATGAAGCAAGAAGCATAGGAAAGCAGTAGTTACAGTACCTTAAATTCATTGCCCAGTTCTATGAATTTGCTACCAAACATGTTGATATCAACAAGGTTCTTAGGACCACCACTGAATTCAAGTATTGGAAGAGACATCTTAGGCCACTCGAGAAATCTTAATTCATTCAAAAAAGCATACGGGATCCCCAGAACATCGTGCATTATGAAGTAAGTAAGTAATCTAAGTCTTCTCATTTTCTTGAAGGCGTCAACACTTAAAGAGTTCTTCTGGTTCTGGTAGAACTCCTACCATGCCTTCAACTGATTTTGTTCCCTACAAATCATAAGCATAATAGATCTATAAAACACAAAACTTCATGGGATATCAAAAAGAAATTTTAGTGTAGGGTGAAAAAAAGCATTTGCATCTGTGGAGAAACATAAATATTCTCAAGACTCACCAAATTGTTACTCAAAACATGAATTATGTCATCTGATGACCATAACCTACTTCGTTTTCCAATATCTCTTGTAGATTCTTGACGAACAATTTCCTTTCCCATCAATTGAATCAAGTCATGCATTTCTAGCTTCTCATAATGGATGCATACAGGGACCTTTCAGCAAGAATTTCAAGCCCAATTCTCGCATTGAAGCCACACGCAGATAGTACTTTCATTACATAGTTAATGTCTCTCCCTCTAAAAAAGCAAGCTATATCAAGGAAAACTGCCCTTTCTTCTTCTTCTAGTCCATCATAGCTTATTTTAAGCACATCATTAATATCTTTGTGAGGGATTTTTTCCAATTTATTTATTGCATTCTCCCATTCAATGTAAGCTTCTACCATTTAGAAAAGAACCCAACACGACAATAGCCAAAGGAAGGCCTTTAGCATAATCTACCACCCAATGAATGGGGCTTTTAAACTCTTCACTAGGGCAGGTATATTTGAATGCATACCAAACAAAAAGTTGAAGGGCATGACTGTCATCAAGTCCGGAACTTCATATATGAAATTCACTCCATGAGAAATCAATAAGTGTTTGTCTCTTGTTGTTATAATGAACCTGCTTCCGGGACCAAACCATCTATAATCTCCAACTAACTTCCTCAGTTGATCCAAATGATCCACATCATCCACTACAATAAGAATCTTCATTTGGCCTAGTCTATCCCTTATGACATTGACTCCTTCATCAACATAATTAATATGGAAATGAGTACCCTCTAAAACATCACAAAGGAGATTTTCTTGTAATCGAACAAGGCCGCCTAATCTGGAATTTTCTCTAACATTAGCAAGAAAGCATAAACCATCAAATGAATCAGCTATAAGGTTAAACACAGCTTTAGCAATCGTTGTCTTGCCTATTCCACCTATTCCACAAAATCCAACCATTGGTCCGTCTTCAATGCTGAAATAATCAAATTTACATTATAGTTCTAGGTTGACTGGAAAGTCCGCAACATGTAGTTGCTTTCTCCGCAACTTGCAAGCACGTCTTGAATAATTGATCGGATTAACTGACCTTCACTTCTGCAAATCACATTTCATGGGAGACTAAATGTGTATTAAAGTTGTGATTGATTGTACTGAAATTTCAAGAAAGAAACTTATTTAAAACTCATAAGTAAAACACGGTTTCTTCATATGTAAGAATGAAATTCTCTTAAAACGAGTTTGCAACATGATAGCTTGAGATTGACTTGATCTGACACATTCAAGCCAAATAAGTTTGATTATATAGCACATATTTCTAAAATTTACTGACTAGAGTAATGCATACAATTCAAAGAACTTATTACACATTTCATTAGAAGATCAGACATAAATCTCATATGCATACATGATAGAGCATTAATCCAACTGATGTGAAAGCATGCATGGATATATAGTATCAAAGGACATGCCAGCACCATTGGAAACATGATCTCCTATCTTTAGTTGAACAAACAACAGGCCTATACTCCAATATCTTATTGACTTATGTTTTGATTACGTGTTACTTTGGTTTACAATGTTAAAACATAATTTCTAATTTTATGATATTATTGGAGGTGGGATATGCTTCATCACTAAGCAACTAAGTTGGAGAAAATTACTTGCTTCGGTGGAAGACAAATGCTGTACCAAGAAGAAAACCATTTAAATCTATATTAGTATTGTATCTTCGAAATCACAACTAGCTATTGGCAGTTGACAACTTACCTTTTAGGTGTCCAATTCTCAAAAGTATTGAATTTTGCCTTTCCTTTTTCACCAACTGGATTTAGCTTGGCGCCTATAATAAGTAGTATAAAAGGATTTCTACGTCCTTTATTTATGTAATATTTTTAACATATATACCACAGGAGTTAACTTACATGTAGGCTACTCCTTTTATTCATGAATTATTAGCACACCATAATAAACCAGCAATATTTTGCATCCAATATATCAAATGAAGACTATAGAATTGTTCTTGCCTTAGTAGCTTAGTTAGAATTACAAATATATCAAATGGATATCAAATCAACATTCTTAATGGAGAGTTGCAAGAGAAAGTCTATGTAAAACAACCTGAAGAATATATCAGAGGCAAAGAAGATAAAGTTTAGAGTTAATATCACGAATGATACCTGAACTTTGGCAAAATATGTAATTAGGTAGTTGAACTTTGAAATTGATCAATTTAGTACTTAAAAGAACTTTTCATGCATGCTAATAGTACCTTCCCGATATTGGTTAGCGTACCTTAAAAGTAATTTCAGTAACTAAATTGATTAATTTCAAAGTTAAGTAGCTAATTGCATATTTTGCCAAAGTTTACATACAATTTATGACATTTAACCTAAAGTCTATTACTTATACAAGGTATTATATGGATTGAAGCAAGCACCATGTGCAAGGAATAGCAAAATTGATAGTTATTTCCAAAAGGGTATATTACACCATAAGATATCAATCTTTGGGGGCAAGTTGATTTATGATGTCAACGTTTCAAGTGGTTAAAAAAGAGGAATCAATATTTCACAAAGTGAATCAAATGACATATCAATGTTTTACAAAGTTTATTGATGGTATCAACGTTTCAATTAGTTTTTAGTTAAGTTTCTTAAATTTTCATCATTGGTCAATTATTAATATCTCATTTGACTCACTTTGCAAAAATATTGATATCTCTTTTTAACTATTAGAAACACTGATACCTTAAAAAAATTTATCCCAAAATATTAATTCATTTTTTTAACCACTTGAAATATTGATACCTTAAATAAACTTATCCTCAAACATTGATACATTTTAATGTAATCTACACATTTCCAAAACAATGAATGTAAAATCTCACTTTACATTAAAAAAGGTACTAAAGAATTTTTTTTATTTTATGTTTGTACGTAGATGACTTGATCTACATAGGTACAAGTCAATCAATAATGAGTGAATTTAAGAAGGGGATGATGAAAGAATATGAGATGATAGACTTAAGACCAATGAAATATTTTTTTGGTATTCAAGTTCATCTGCTCAAAGGAGAAATATTTATTTTGGAAAAATATGTAGAAGTTTTATTAAAGAGATATCAAATGAGCAACTGCAAGCCAATTGCCACTCCACTTTTAGCACATGAGAAGTTTCAATTAGAAGGTAGATCACCAAAGTTGATGCAAAGATGTATAGAAATTTCGTTGGGTCACTAACTTACCTGACAAGCAAAAGCCAAATATTTTCTATCCAATAAGCTTGATTTCTAAATTTATGCAAAATCCAAGCAGGTTACATTATATAGCATCCAAAAGACATTACAATAGTTGGAAGGAACTAAAACCTCTTACATTCATTATGTGTAAGATAAGGATTTCAAGCCTATTATTTATATGGATAGTGATTGGGATGGATCGATTGATGATCATAAAAGCATGTTTAGATATGTATTTACTTAAGGATCAAGATTGTATCTTGGTCATTAAAGACATAGTTGTCAAAATCGCGATTTTACCTATACAACTCTACGAGTTTATGATTTTAGGAAGCCCTACCAAGTTGACTCGTGGGTAGAATCATTTTTTGATAGAATCTTACAATTTTAATAAAGTCTATGTGTAAACTTGGTAGAATCTTATGATTTTAACTGAATTTATTGGTTCTACCTATTTGAGTTAAATAAGCTAAAATATGAAAATACAACTGCGTATTTACAAGCTTATCAACCACTAGGAATTAGGATAGTGTATCTTTCTTATTGTTGTTTCTATTTGGTTTCCACACACTCTCCCAATCTTTTCCCTCCCTCTTTCCCTTGAAAACCTCTGTTCTACTTTTACAGAATTCATTTAAGTCAAATTATATCTGTAAAGTTTACAAGAAGACTTCTTTATTTAATTTATATAATTAAGCATTTAATAAGTTGAAAATTTTGATTTTCCTTCAATTTATCACTTATTTCAAACAAAACAATAGAAAAAAAATTAATTTTGACTCTATTCTCTATTTTTTTTTATATATGTTATATCATGGATTAAGAATTATTATGAAAAAAAGAACTTAATTTCTTTTTCTTTTTTTTTTACATCCATTATGTGTTCTAAGTTTTCTACATTTTCTATAAGCATTTCAATAATTTTTCAAAACTATTTTGCAAAGGTTGTAGAAATTTACGTTTCTATGTTTCGAATTTTACCTTTTGATTCTACTAACCCCTAGCGATTTTATATAAGATCGCGAGTTTAACATCCTTGATTGAAGAAACAAAACACAGTATCATTATCATAGTCCGAAGCTGAATAAATGGTGGCCATAGCAGCAACATATGAAGCAATATGACTAAGAATATTATTAGATTTAGACCATAGTCAAGAAGTCTCTACATTTATTTAGTGTGATAATACATCAATGACAAAGAATTTGATATTTCACTAGTAAAAATCTCTTCTACTCAGATGAGAGGAAGAGGCGAAGTGAGGTGAAAATAACCTCAGACATGTCAAATTAAGGCAAAAATTGCCTCAATCCATGTGATTGGTGGATACATTGAGGCGTGAATTGCCTTAAGCTCCCCCTATATATACCTTACCCGTTTCCACTTCCCTCTCTGCTCTGGTCTCATTCTTACAAGTACACTGTCTATGTTTCTCATCTTACACTCTCTCTCTTTTTTTTTTAATATCTAATTATTTTTATTTAATTATTTATTTTTGCAGATTCTTATAAAAGGTTGCTATTTGAAGTTAAAGCATGAAAGGCAAAGAAAAAAAAGGTTAAATCGTGGAATCATCTTTATCAAGTTAGTAATTTATTTTTAATGTTTTAAAATTTATCTTACTAAATATATTTATAAAATATTAGTAAATATTTTAAATATTTGTTGAAATGATATATTTATATTATTGTGGTAGTTAATAGTTTAATAAATTATCTACTTAGGCATTAATAAATTATATATGTTGTATGTATGAATAAATATAGAGTGAAGTATATTTTTTTAAATGTTTGTTGAAATAATATTTATGTTGTTATATTGGTTAATAGTTTAATAAATTATTTATTTAGGTATTAGTACGTTATATATGTTGTATATATGAATAAATATATTGTGATTGTGTTAACTTTTGTAAGTTGTACATGATATTTTTTTATGTGTACATGTGTGCATATATCTTATAAAAGTTGCACGAGTAAAAAATTTAAATTTGTTATGCAAAACTAGTATGTAAATTAAATGTGTTGAATGGTTGTATGTAATACATGTTTGCATTGTCATAAAAATTGAAAACGTAGATGGGTAGGAAATTGAAATGACCTAGATATAAATTCTATTTAAATTCCATGTGTTTACTTAATTATCTTAAGTATTGAATTGAGTGAGTATGATGAATATCATGATTATGTTGTTAGTAGTCTAAAATGTATTATTTTGTAGATATATTGAAATTAATATCTTTGTTTTATATGTATTAATGTGTGTGTGTAATAAAATTATTAATTGTGCCTTTTGTACATTAAGGTGTTAGTTAAGTTAGATTTATAAAATCAACTTTGGTTTTACAAGATTAGTGATGGAATTTTGCTTCTTTAATTAAGTAGCATTTATGCTCAAATGAAGCTTCAAATGAGATTCAAATTCATGCCAAATGCATCCTAAGGTTATGTATGCATTAGAGGGTAAATTTGGAATGTGTTAAAGTCAAATTAAGCTAATTTGAACAACTTTTTGGGGGCAGCTCATTTTTATCCGAATTTTCTTTTCTTTCTTTCTTTTCTCTTCTTCCATTTCCAATTCCAAGCCTAAACTAAGAGCAATAGCAAGCTTTGGAAATCAAGTTGTCTTCAAGGCAAAGCATTTACATTTAAGGATTCTTCGGTTAGTTCATCACCGAGAGATCCTAGTTATATACTAACGGGTTCAGGTACGCAATAACTTGTTTGATGTTTGCTAGGACTAGGCATTCCTAATTTGACCTAAATTGATTCGGCTTAATATTTGAATGAATTGGATGTCTATTTCGCTGTTTAATCTGGTCCGAGGAGCAGCAAACCTGTCATGATGCAATGACATGTTAGTTAGGCGCTTAACCAAGTCATGATGCAATGACTTTACCATGATGCAATGGTACGCTATGATGCAATAGCGATTCTTTTTGGTTATAGGGTAGCCGATGGGGGAATAGTATCTGAGTAACGTTTGCTTAAACTTAGGAGGAAATACCATGATTTAGTTCAAAGTTTATGGGAACTTGTGAACTAGGCTCATGTTATGGACTGAGTTTAAGTAGAGTCGGGCAACGGCTTTTAATCCCTAAATGAAGCTATTATCTTCATGAAATAGATATAGGAGATATAAGTATTCGGACTACTTATATCAACCTCCTAAGCAGCTGCTGTTACTCAAGACCCCTAAATTCCCGAAGCGTGACCGGGGTTTGAATACCCTCTTGTTGATTTGTGAATGAAAATGTAATAAAGATAACCATTTGTTCTATGATGCATTGCAATTTGATGATTTGTTTTTGCATTGGTTATTGTGTACTGGACCTTTGGCTCACTTTTGCTGCTTTGCAGGTATTGGAGACGAGTTTTATGATGACTTGGGCTATGGGTCCGATTTCGAGAGATTTCTGGATGAGTGGGACGAATAGGATCCGTTTACCCTGTGCTTTTGGAAGACTTTTTGCTAAGGAAAAGTTATGTATAGATGGCTTGTTAGTTAAGCCTATTTGTTGTAAAGACCTTAAGATTCCTTAGGTTTCTTTTTGATGTAAGAAAACATGTAATTTTTGTAGTGTCTTGTTTTGGCACTAAACAATGTTTTTATGATGTAAATATATGTATAGATTGCTTTTGTTAGTAATCTTGTTTTGTTTAAAAAGTTCTTTACAAAGTATAGTGGTTTTGATCAAACAATTTTCATAAACTGTTAGTTTTAGGACAACCTTACATATAATGTGAAAACATTATATGTGGTTGGGGATTCGGTACTCTAAGTCTCGGGATTTAGAGGAACGGGTCTTTACATAAATATTTCAAAATAACTTATAAAATAGAGATGTCATTTCTTAAAATTTATGATAAGATGTTTAAATGAACTTGGCACATAATGAGGTTAGTAAGTTTTTACAAGCAGCGGTTAACCACAGAAGGGCAGATGGACTGATAAGATGCATGTGTAGGGACTGTCTAAATGTATTGTGGCACTCTATTGATATTGTTAAATACCATCTCATGTTGGGAGGGATGGCTTAGTCATACTTGAGATAGATTGATCACAGTGAGGAGTTCATTAGAATGGACGATGAGGATGAGTTGCATGATGATTGGTCTATGGTAAAGGGAGCATTCACTGTGAGTATTAACCATTTAAAGATCCAGCTGATCACCAGTTTTTAGAGAAATTAGTCACTAATATGAGCAATTCTAAGAGGGAAGACACAGATAGTGGGGATGAAGGTAGTGGTGATGATGGTAACAAATGGATGAGGATGTTTGAAAGTGCAAAGAGGCTGGTATATCCAAACTTTACTAAGTTTTTAGTGTTGTCCATGGTGCTTCAGATGATGCAATGAAAGTTGTTGGCAAACAATTCATGAAATCTTTCAACAATTGGCTTACCTTTATAAAGAGTTTGTTGCAAGACGGCAATACGTTACCATCATCATACGATGAAGTGTAGAAAATGCTCAAGCAATTAGGTATGGATGTAAACATCATTCATGCCAATATTAATGACTGTGTGTTGTTTCACAAAGAGTTTGAAAACCTCTAACTAAGGCGATCTGAAGGGAAAATCTGAAACTGATGAACCTCTCCAACACACAGTTTCAAGGCCTTGCATAATACTAGTTGATCACATTTTCATTGACTTGGGAAACCGGTATGCTTATCCAACTCTGGTAAGGGCACCAATAGTATAAGCAGTGACCAATGAGTTGATAGACTTTCACATGAGAATAACGGTAAATAAAAAAGAATGTAGTATTAATTTTAGTGTTGTATACATTCTTGAATTCATAGTAGTCTGGATATATGTAACATTTAAATTTTGTTTGTGCAGGATGAATTCTAATGATCCTAACTTCATGAAGCAATCATGTAGGATGCTGATGGATGACCGGAGCAGTACACTAGTAATGTTGTTGGTTACACTTATCCATTAACCTTAATATGTACTAATATGACTAACATATTAATTGAATTACTTCTTTATGTAGGTGTATCATTCACCACACTACTTGCAGATGCGGATTAGGGAGGATATGATTTTTATTTCAACTCTGGTGCACTAGGGGGTCAGCCTAAATAAGAGTGGGGTATGGACAATTCATCGACAGGAGATGATGTCTAGTGCAACATGATTCTTACTTCGGATTGTGTTAGACTTGAGGACCCATTTACCATAGCAGTTTAGTAAGAGGAGGCTACCTGATATGCCACTCATGAAGAGGATAAACTTAGGACACCTTGCGACAAATGCAGTATGTATAAGGGGAAGTGAGTATAGGAGCATTACAGGAAGTGCAGCTAGAGGCCAATACTTAGCATGCCAAACGGGCACAAGGGCATCATGTGCAAGCCCACTAGGATGCTCAGGATGGAGTTTCTACTCCACCATAGGGCTTCGACAAAGCTATTCATGGAGCATGCCGGTAGCAAAGCATGGTCAGTATTACCAGTCATTTCAACATGACATTGTCCGAAGAGTCATGATAGGTTCTTTTTATATGTGGTTCATGCTTGCATCAATCATGTATTATTTCATCTATTTATTAACACAATGTATTTTTGTTATTATGCAGCAAAAGTTCAAGGTACTGCCTAATTGGAGGAAAATAGCGAAGTGCTGGAGTGCTCTAAATTTTTCAACTAGTAAATCATATAGTCAAAATCAATATTTCCTCAAGCAATATATAATCTCAAAGTGTAGAGGGGAGGCAAAATGAGCAACCCTTCATATGGATATGAGTACAGGGTGGATGAATACAGAAATTTCATTCACTTTGTGGAGAGAGATCTAGATTACAGGATACTTATGTTTTTCAAATGATAGATTAAATGTGACCATTCCTAATCAATCCAAAAAAATATCTTATTATTTCTTTCTTCTTTTTTTTTTTTTTTTTGTAAAATTGATCCAGGGTTAACATAGGGAACAAAAAGAAGTAGAAGGTCTTGCACACAGGAGGGACTAACTCCATATGTACCATATGTTTACCGATGTGAGTCGATAATGTCCACTACAAACTTCATTTCAACATAACAACATATTGCATCATTTTAAGTTACATGTGTTTTCACATGCATTTTGTTTTATATTTCGAGAATTCTCACCCATAAAGAACTACTGGTAGACCTACATTAGAAAGAGTAATGGGATGCCCACAAGCGAGTGGCAGTCATCAGAGGCCGCTGCTAATTACTTAAGTCTATGTAATATTTACTTATTTCAGTAATATATTTTTGTGGTATCTTTATACTACTAACATAATTACTATTCATCTTTTTCAAATTAGGCACGAATGGAGGAGCATAGAGCCTAAGAGGATGCTATTGTTACAACAACAGTTCAAGACCCCACGAATGATGTTGCTATCATGGAGGAAGTCTTGGGCCACAAGTTTGGCTATCAATGAGGCATAGGATACGATGGTCTAATCCCCGAGAAGAGGTGTTCTTACTTTGAATAGCCTTAGGCTGAGACTCTTATGAATTCATATGGAGACATTAATGCGTTAAGGTGTAAGGTTGAACATATGGAGTGTTTGTAGGAGTTGCATATGAGTCGAACTTCAATGCAATCGTATAGAAGTACACATCATACTCTCAAACTGTACCCCACATGAGTAGACCTATTAACAGGCCCAACCTTAGCTACCAAAGCTAGGGATTCGTACCTTTCACTTCAATAACTCCACCTTTATAGTCATATTATGGATAGCATGGGATGTCTAGCCAGCTAATGATCAGCATAGGATACCAACTTAGCACCTTACCAGATAGCAGGGTACTACTAGCACCTCCAGACAATAGCTGGGTCATCCCCTTGCATCAGGCTTTGCACCCGAGTCATCATCAGGACCAGCCTCCCATTCTGCTTCACAGCATCCTTAGTACAGTTCTTGCCCATTCCCTGGTGTAGCTCTACCATGAGGTATTGGATCGAGTCAGCAGTATTACCCACCACCTTATGGATACCAGCGTACATCGCCTTCTGTAGCTTTTGCCTCTGCATCCTAGACAGCGTGCAATACTTGAACAACTTAGGTCTAGCAGTGTTAGTCAAATAGAGGACGCTAGACTTTTGGCGGATTGTGTTATGTTTGTTTTTGTATCATGTTGATTTTACTATTTTTTTATTTATGGACTTACACTATTTGTATTATGTAGACTAATCAACCGAGGTCTCTAGTTTGAACTATTATTTGTATGTTGGGACTACTTATCCATTTCTATATATGTATCTTTCTATATTTTGATAAAACATTTTATATAATTTAAAATATATAATTTTGTCCACATATTATTATGAGATTAAGCAATCATGTTTAAAAACATGAAAATTAATAACAAAAATTATATCTAATTTAGTATAAAATAACGATAGAAAACAAGTACATATATATATATATGTATTTTGTTAAATATTAATGTATAAAATTTTAAATATTTGTCAACAAAAAAATATTATTTATACATAGAATTCATTTTCTCGATTATATATATAATTTGAAAATTATGAATAAAAAATATATCTACTATAAGGTATTATGTATTTTGTTAAATATTAATACATAAAAATTAAACATTTGTTAACAAAAAAGTAAAAATTATTTATTTAGATAATTCACTCTATCGTTATATATAATAAATTTTAAAATATTTATTTCTCATATTTGCAGTTGAGGTAAAAATTCACATCATATGTTAATATCTAAGGCGAAATTTGCCTCAATCCCACATTTGAGGCCAATTTCGCCTCATATATTAACATATGAGGCAAATTTTTCCTTAGTTGTAAAATTCCCCTTAATCGTAAAATAAAAATTTTAAATTTGACACACCCAGGATAAAATGTTAGCGAGTTTTAATTTCGATTGAGGCAAATTTCACCTCAGATGTCAATTAGAGGCACAACTCGCCTTAGTTTGGAAAATATACAGACCACCTTTGCCTCTATTTTTCTCTATATATTTATTACCCACGTCTCCCTTTCTTTATATAACCTACGTTTCATATTTTAATTTTTTATCCTCTAGTATCTCTCTATAACTTAGGTGGAAATTTTTCCTTCTACAAAATTACTTTCATTGTTTTTCTTGCTATTATTTGTGTTTATGATGCATATTAATCTTGTTTGTTATGTGATTTTTTAGGTATGAAATGTCATATGATCAATATATTACTATATCTTAATGATAAGAATATATTATTTATATAGTAATTTTCATTTCAAGTTATTTGTATGATAAATAATTTCTATCACTAATATTAATAATTTCATGTTATTTTAATAGGTATTGTAATTAAAACATGGAATTACTATATGTTTATATGTGTCTATGATTATTAATTATTAGATAATAATTTTAGTATAAAAAAATTATTCTTTCATATAAATTTACAAAATTAACCATTAAAATTTGTGATTTTTAAATTTAATAAAATGAATTAAAAAATAAAATCACCAAAAAAAAAATCGGGTCAATGTTAAAAAAAATGCAAACATAAAAAAAAAAAAAAAATTCTAGGCCAAATTGGCTTGAGTATTGAATTGTTTTGAAAAAAAATTCCCTTCGAGACCAAGATTGCCTCCAATTGGCAAAATCAGAAACAAAAAAATAGTGCGGGAAAATGAAGTTTGCATTTGGGAGTTGATGGTTGCCTCAAATTTATTTGAGGTGAGGTAATTGTCGCTTCCAGTCTATTATATCAAGCAACTTTTGCCTCTATTTTTGAAATATGGCGAGGTTTTTTAGATAAAAAAATTGAGGCGATTGTATCGCCTTAATAGACCAAATCAAGTGAATTTTTAATCTAGTGAGGTGATTAGATTCCCTTCTAAAACCCAAATCCATACTAGTGTTTCATGGAATAATGAAGTATATCAAGTTGTAACATCACTATACAAAAAACTTGATACAAGAGGAAGAAAGTCAACTCAATTTTTTTAATATAAAGGAGCAACTTAGATATATTTACTAAAGGAGTGAGAGGCTGAGAGCTGAAAAGCTTGACCAATTCATAAGGTGCTTTAAAATTATAAATTAAAAGGGGATGTTAAAACATAATTTGTAATTTTATGATATTATTTGCAGCGAAATATTCCTCTTCGTTAAGCAACCAACGTGGAGAAATTTACTTGCTCCAGTGGAAGACAAATGCTTCAGCAAAGGAAACTTATTTAAATCTATATTAGTATTATACTTTAGAAATCACAGGTAGCAATCAGGTTTTGACAGCTTACATTTTAGGTGTCCAATTCTTGAGAGGATTTAGTGTGCCGCATACAAGTAGTATAAAAGGACTTCTAAGTCCATTATTGCATACTACTTTTTCTTCATGACTTATATTTGCACCCCACATCCAGTAGTGACAACAAATAGATATTTAGATTAGGGTCCTTTTCGATTGTCCTCTTTTCTTTTTTTGGTTTTTGCCCTTTTTTCTGTCTCCTATCTGTACTTTTGACTGGTTTGCTCTGTTTGAAATTAGCAATCTAGAACTATTTCGATATGTTTGTATTATTTTCATATATCGTTTTTGTTTTTTAGAAAATTTTATTATCTCATCAATATCCAAACAACTTATATAATATTTAATCATGATCAAATTATAAAATAATTAATATTTTAATTATTATATTTATTTTAATGATTAAATAATTAACTAGATCGTAGATATTATAATAAAAATAATGATAAAAAAAAGGATAATTAGAAAGTGAAAGACCACCTATTTCCAAATTAAAATTTTCTAAAAATGGTTTCTTATTGAAAAATGTAAATGTTACTATAGTACCAATCTATCTCATTGATATCTTATTTTAACATAAGAACACGATTTATAGATGTATAAAAAGCGACACGAAAATGATTTTGATTAATAAAAAGAAAAAAGAAAGAAAACTGAGTTCGGATACTCTCCGACCCATTTTCATTTCTATCAATTTACTTCCTTTAGATGCTATGAGATTGCAAGTAAAAAAATTGAAGTCTAGATAATAGTGAGGGGGGAAAAAAAAGAAATAAGAGGGAGTAAGAGACTCAGTACTCGATTCTTAGAGTCCACCCTGAAAAATTTGCAGCTCTCGCGAGAGCTATCCTCCATCTCTCCACCATCTCCATGTTATCCCCAAACCTTTTTGTATGTTCCTCAAAAGCTTCACCATAACTTCCATTCTGCTTCCTAACATCAGAAGGCTCCACATGATAAAACACAGGCAAAACAAGCAGCCGTTTTGTGTCATGGCACTCCATGATCTTCACAAGTTCATTCAAGCACCAAGTTGATGATGCATAGTTCTCGGAGAAAACTATGACAGCTAAGGCTGAATCCTCAATAGCCGAGGAAAGCTCGGATGATATATTAAAACCTATCTTAATGGATTTATTATCCCGGAAAACATGGACGCCCTTGTCAGCTAGTGCATGGTAAAGGTGATCAGTGAAGCTGCTCCGCGTGTCTGTGCCGCGGAAATTTAGGAATACGTCGTAGCGACGACGTCTCATTGTGAAGGTATGGCCTGTTGAATTGCTCATGGCAGCCTGGCTTTTGTAGTCGTAATGCCAAGTGGGTGTTAATAGGACAGAAAAGGAAAAAGAAGGAGAATATGTTGTCGTCAAACAGTTTGGATCCATCCGAAGCACTTTACAAGGTTCATAGCATGCCGCGTTAGGAGCTCTCGTTTTCAAGTAAAACAAGGAGAAGGTCCTGCGCAACGACTTAAGATGGAATACATATAGGTATATGTGTGTATGCATGTATCTTATCAAAAGTCACGAAGAACTATTTATTCAGCCATAGCATCTGGTTTTTAGTGAAAAGGGTTTATTTCAAAAACATTATCTGTATTATGTCTAATTTATAAATACATAATTTTTATTATTTTTTTAATAAATAGGTGATCTGAGTTTCATACAAAAATATCGATATTATTTAATATTTTTATTAAATTTATTTTTTAAACCAATAAGATTCTAACACATATCCCTTTAATATTAATTAACTGTAATGATACTTTGTATGAAATCTAGGTCATCTATTTATCAAAAAAATTAATATAGGTCATGTGTTCGTAAATTGACCAAAACACCATGTTTTTATAATTAACCCTATAATCTAAGAAGAATAGCATACTATCATATTTTAATAATGTACTAAATACTTTATAATTTTATATGTTTATTTTCTGTTATTTGTCATATTGCAGCACCACCTCCTAAAGCCCTTATGCCGAGCAATTAAAGCCTAGGAGAAGGGTTGCTATGTTGTCCTGAGTTAGGGATAAGGCTAATTAAAACACAACAGTGACCAAAAAAAAAAAACATATTATTGACATCATTACAGAAAAGTCTTTGCAAAATACCAAAATTTAAGGAGACACAACCCCTAAACTTATATATTGATTCGTTTACATACTAAAGTTTATTTATAAAAAGTTCTAGCTTTATTCTTGTGCTCTCGAATCTCATTCTCATGTCTCATCCTTCCATGTCAGTCCTATCTTATGTACTTGAGGTTAGAAGCACAAACCCCTCAACTTATGTTTAAGCTAAGTGAGTAAAAGAAAATTACAATGGACAATAATTGCAACCAATAAAGTACAAATATGTCCAAAAACAAATGAATAGATTATTAAGATTCTAATCCATATGCAATGAAATGCCATGCTAAATATGCACTGGCCAATATCTTAACCAAGTTGGCAACCCTTAGGTAACCTCATGAGTGACACGTGGTCAATCGAGAAGAGCGGCGTATAGCAGCTCAAAATTAAACCATGAAGAAATCAACTCTAAAGGATTCTAACATCCAAGAAGAATCCCGAAAATTCAATAACCATGAAAGTGGCCCATAGGCGGCTTGAGACCGAGAATACAATTCCATATGCATTAAAACCCAGCTCATAAACTAAAATATTCGAGAAACCAAATCGTAGGTTTAAAATGAAGAAGACTTATAACAATATGACCCTTTAGCGCTTTTATGCCATGCCATGAATGCGATAGTGCAAACACTATTAAACAATCAAGTATTGAGCATATAGTCCAAATGACATGACAATAACAATATACTGCTATTAATATATCAAGGTTGATAGTAAAAGCACTTGGTTAATAACAGTATTAGGTTAGCATATCTACTATGAACAAGCCATGTTCATTAGTAAAGCATGCAAGTTTACACCAAATAATTTTTTTTTTTTTTTGCCAACACCAAATAAATTTAATAAAAATATACATATGTACATAGCATCAATATTTCCAATCAATAAACAAGCAATTTATTGAGTCATGTGATTCACTTAAGTGAAGTCATATTTACCTATATACAATAAGCGAGTGGCCTACAATTTTTCTACCACAACTCAAAATAAGAGACAAGCAAAGGGTATTCACTTGTAAAGCAACTCATTTTTAGTTCACATGCTTAAAAGATCCTGGATGTATTATAGTGAGTTAATATATAAAATAAGTCATTTATTTTATGTTCCTATGCTTATTAAATTATATTACTACATTTATAGACCTTTTCTTATAGTTGTTATTTTTATTTTTCCTATATAGTTAGTTTGTTGTAATGTTTAAAATGGACAAGAATAATAAGAAACGGAAAAGAAATTACAAAAGCTCTGAAACTAGTGAGCATTTCCATGGTCATTCATATAATCATATATAGGGAAGCAGAATGTAGCAAAAAAAAGTCCCTCCCTTATGGAACTAGTTTTGAATTTGTAAATTTCCTCAATTTTGTGGCTTTCTTTATTTTAATTGATGACTAGTAACTTGAAAATGAGATCACAAGTATTGGCATAGTTTTTGGTAGAAACAAATAGTATACACAAGTCCCAATTTATTATATCTATTAAGATTGCATTTAATGGAATTCAATGAATAGGAAGATGGAGTCATCTAATACACACACACACACACACAAACACACATGCACACATATAAGATATGAAAAGTATAAATAATATTTTTCATATATAGATGCCATGATATATTACTAATATATATACATACTAGAGACAAGAAAATAAAATTATCTTTACACAATTTCTAGCCATTAATATATAAGTCAAGAAATATTGAAATCATAAAAATCAGAGTTATATATATATATATATGTATATATACACATATATATCTAAGGTTAGTTGTAGCCAATAATATGTACATGGTTTTAATTTTACTTTATTTTATTTTATTAATTTATTTCTCTCTTTTTTTCTTTTTTTTTTTACATATACTATTCACCTATCAATTTGGTTTAATAATGTACACACACACACACACATAAACACACACCGATAAGAGAATAATATATATGCATTAGGTTCCATTAATCTTGTTATAACAAATGGTATACATCATAAAAATAGAAAGAAAACTTATTGTAATAAAGAGTTATACATCATAAAAGTGCACAACTTGCAAAAAAATAAATAAATTAATTGATTTATTCACCTTTCACCTAATGTAGAATTTATTCTTTGTCTCTTTCTATAAGTTTAGAAAGTTATGATAAAAATTCTCTGGAAAAATACCCTATTTATAGGGCTTATTTTTATTATTTCTTAATTTACCTTAATATCCTACTTTAATGTTGTAACCTAGTTTCACAAGCCCCAACGAATGAACAACAACTCACATTATAGGTGTAAAACTCTAGGAGATTCATCATCATGGGTCATATGTTATACGGTCCATTGAATGGGACCATCCCACCATTAATCTAACCGTTAAAATAAATATAATAAATGGAATATTAATTATTTTTGTGATTAGATCACGGTTGGATATGGTGTAACCGTTAGATGATGATGAAACTAGTTTTGTTAAAATTAATGACGGGACTATAGAATTTTCCTTCAATGAAAAACACAACTTAAATAGAGAAATCTCAATCAAACTTTCATTTTATCCAACAATGTTTGGTCAAGGACTCCGTTTCAATTTTTTTGCACATAATAATAATAAAGGCTTACTACTATCAATTTATTTGGTGTTACAACTATTGATTACATCCAAAAATGATGTCAGACTATTTCACCTACTAAAGAAATAGACAATAAATAGTTTATATAAATATTTATAATAAGTAAGCTAATTATCTAATATTTATAATCATTAATCTTTAATTCACAAAGATACACATATATTTCTACTACTCTGCTATATCTTGAGGTTACAAGCTTTCAAATAAATTCACATTAGTAATTCAAACCCATGTATTGCCCTGCCTCTTAATCTTTATATCGAACAATTGGAGCCTAGGAGATGGGTTGCTATGCCATCCCTCAGTTAAGGATAAGGCTAATTAAAACACAGCAGGTAAAAAAAAAAAAAAAAGAAAAAAAATGTATTATTGACATTATTATGGGAATGTCATAGCATAATATCAAAATTTAGGGGGACACAAGCCTTGAACTTATATGTTGATTCGTTTACATACTTAAGTTTATTTATAAAAAGTTGTAACTTTATTCTCATACTCTTGAATCCTATCCCGGGCTCATCCTTCCATGTCAATTCCATCTTCTGTACTTGAGGTTAGAAACATTAACCCCTTAGCTCATATTTGACCTAAGTGAGTTGAAAAAAAATATAATGGACAATAATTCCATATGCAATGAAATGCAATGCTAAATAATGACATGCATTGACCAGTCTTAACCAAGTGGGCGACCCTTAGGTAGCCACATAAGCGGCATCTTGTGGCTCAATCAAGAAGAGCAGTGTATAGCAACTCAAAATTAAACCATGAAGAAATCAATCCTAAGGGATACCAATAACCAAGAAAAATCCAAAGATTCAATAACCGTGAAAGCAGCCCATAGGTGGCTTAAAATCGATACCACTTTAAGATTGTCACATCCCATTATCTTAATTAAGATAGTCCTGTATGTTCTAAGTGAAAATAATAGTTAGTAGCCTTAACCATCATTAGTAAGTAGAATATGCAAGATTTGTCTCATTAAACCAATCTATTGACAATTGTCAAGTGGTAGCAACAAACAAAAATAAAAATAATCGAAAGAAGTATACTTCCTTTATACCACTACAATAATTTAAAACAATTTCAATTCTCCTCACATGATCCCCATTCTTCCCATCTTCCATCTGCTGGAACTAATCCTGATACTTTATAAGAATCTTGTATCTCTATAAAAAGTCTATAGGAGTATGAGCATATAACCACAACTTAGTAAGTGGTTCATTCATATGGTATTTATAAAAAGGATATTATTTACATTATAGTTTCTTGTGCTTGTAAGTTAGGTTTAAAATGCATGTGGTTGATCAACTTGCTTTGAGGTTGGATGTCTATTTACCCAGTTGCATTGCATGAACTAGTTGTTTGATCCCTAAATATAAACATATCATTAAAAATATATCGAAAGTAGTAATCGGTCACACATACAATATGGCAATTTGGCATCCTTGCTTCCATTAGATTTGAACGTCAAGGTGAGAAACTAAGTGGTTGTTTCTTCTTTTAACTTATGTTGAACTAAGTGATAGGAGAGGGGGTCAAATATAGGTTAAGAGCTATCAGTGGATAGTCTGAGACAATTTTTTAGAGGATAATGGTCCATTGTACATTCTTGATTTGATGGAAGACGTCTTTGTACCAAACCCCTTGAAACCCATATCAAAGTGGGGTTAATTTCTCTAATCTCATGATGTATTGGTCAACATCACGTAAATGGCATTCTAATCAAATGTGTAAATTCACTCTAATCATAATAATGATTGTGATTTGTCTTATAATGTTATAATTACCCTATAACAATCAATAAACAGACATTTTGTTGAGTCATGTGGTTCACTTAAGTGAAGTCACATTTACGCAAATACAATAACCAAATGGCCTACTATTTTTACTGCAGCTCAAAATAAGCAACACGCAAGGGATACTCACTTATTGTATTTGGGTAAATGTGACTTCACTTAGGTGAATCACATGACTCAACATATGTCATGTTTATTGATTGGAAATATTAATACCTATGTAAGCAACAAGAAGTAGAATAATAATAAACGATAATGACCCATGAAATGTGGCCAGCAATATAGGCATAGTTTTGTTTTTCTACTTTTACCAACGCTAAAAAAATAAATCAATTATAGAATCTGGAAGCTCATTAGTTTCAATAGATAAACTAATGAGAAAATAATGATGATGATGATGATGATGATGATGATGATGATAATTCCACATATCTTCTTTATTATAACAAATTATTATGGGCATATTCCTTGAAATGTTTTTGGATCCAAAAGTTTTATATATATCTTATTTTATTACTTTAACTCAATTTCAAATGCTAGACAAGTAATTATGATCAGAAAACACATATTATAAGCTTACATTTAAAAATATAGTGATTTTACTAAATTATTATAAGGAAAACAAAAAGGATATACCATTAAAGTTAAAGGTAGAAGCCTTGGAAAATATGGAATGATAAGTTACAATTGAAAATATAGGAAAAAAAGTAATAGTGTACTAATTTGTTATAATGCTTTCAGGATCTTTTGGATGTATGAATTGAAGGATTCCATATCCAGGTGAATACCTCCATTACTTGTTGCTTGTTTTGCATTGTGTTTGAAAACTAGGAGGCCACTCACTTATTCTATTTAGGTTAATGTGACTACACCTGAGTGAATCACATGACTCAATAAATTTGATTGTGTATTAATTGGAAATGTTGATATTTGTATGTCTTTTAATTAAATTTATTTGGAACTATGTGCATACATATACTCATGAACATGGCTTATGGATAGTACATATGTTGAAATAATATATTTATCCAATGGTTTACTAACAATCTTGGCATGTTAATAGTAGTTTAACGTTATGATTATTCAAATCTATTGTCATGCCATTTGGAATATGCACAATACTGGATGTTTATTAGTGCATGCACAATTGCATTCATGGCATGGCATGAAAAGGTCCTAAAGGCCATAATTTAAGAAATAACTCAGTTTATACTAGATCTATGGGCTTTACTTGGATAAAGCTAAGTTTTCTTGGAAATCTCGATTTATAAGCTTGGTTTTAAGCATATAGTGTTATGCTCTTGGTTTTAAGTTGCCTATGAGTTGCTTTCACAGTTATTGAATCTTTGGATTCTTCTTGGTTATTGTTGATTCCTTCATGGCTACGTTTGAGTCACTATATGCTGCTCTTCTCGGTTGAGCCACTATGTACGACTCATGAGGCTACCTAAGGGTCGTCCACTTGGTTAACATACTAGCCAGTGCATGTCGCATGCATTTAGTATGACATTTCATTGCACATGGATTATAATCTTAATGATGTATTCATATGTTTTGGATGTATTTGCAACTAATAATGTACAAATATGCCTAAAAACATTTGAATAGATCATTAAGATTATAATCCATATGCAATGAAACATCATGCTACATGCACATGACATGCACTTGCTAGTATCTTAACCAAGCAGTGACCCTTAGGTACCCTCATGAGAGGCACATGGTGGCTTAACCGAGAAGAGCAGCATATAGTAGCTCAAAATTAAACCGTGAAGAAAGCAACACTAAAGGATTCCAATAACCCAAAAGAGTTCGAAGATTCAATAATTGTGAAAGCGGCCCATAGGCGACTTAAGACCGAGAATGCAATTCTGTAAGCATTCAAAACCCAGCTCATGAACTAAAATTTTCGAGAAACCAAATCCATAGGTTTAAAATGAAGCAAACTTACAACAATATGGCCTTTGAGCCCTTTTATGCCATGTCATGAATGTAATAGTGCAAACGCTATTAAACAATCAAGTATTGAGCATATAGTGTAAATGACATGAAAATAACATTATATTGCTATTAATATATCAAGGTTGATAGTCAAATGAATAACAGTGCTAATTTAGCATATCTACTATACACAAGCCATGTTCATTCATAAAGCATGCAAGTTTACACCAAATAAATTTAATGACAATATACATTTGCACATAGCATCAATATTTCCAATCAATAAACAAACAATTTATTGAGTTCTATGATTCGCTTAAGTGAAGTCATATTTACCTAAATACAATAAGCGAGTGGCTTATAATTTTTCGGCCACAACACAAAATAAGCAACAAGGAAAGGGTACTCACTAGCAAAGAAACTCCTTTTTTGTTCACATGCTTAAAGATCATGGATGTATTATAATGAGTTAATATACAAAATAAGTCATCTATTCTACATTCCTATGATTATTATATAATATGACAACATTTATAGACCTTTTCTTATAGTTGTTATTTTTATTTTCCCTATGTAGCTAGTTCGTTGTAATGTTTAAAGTAGATTAGAATAATAAGAAACGAAAAAGAAGTTATAAAAGCTCCAAAACCAGTAAGCATTTCTGTGGTCATCCATATGGTCATATATATAGGGATGAAAAATGTAGTAGAAAAAGTCCCTCTCCCTTATGGAACTAGTTTTGAATTTGTAAATTTCCTCAATTTTATGGCTTTCTTTATTTCTAACTGATGACTAGTAACTTTAAAATGAGATCACAAGTATTGGCATAGTTTTGGTCAAAACCAAAAAATTTATAAGAGTCCCAATTGATTATATCTGTTAAGATTGCATCTAATGGAATTTCATGAATAGGGAGATGGAGTCATCCGATACACACACACACACACACACTTACACAATATAAGATATGAAAAGCATAAATAATATTGTTCTTATATATAGATGTAATCATATTACTAATAATATATATACATACTAGAGACAAGAAAATAAAATTATCTTTAAACGATTTCTAGCCACTAATATATAAGTCAAGAAAAATAACAAATCATAAAAATCAGAGTTTTTATATATATCTAAGGTTATTTGTAGCCAATAATGTATATGGTTTCAAGCACAAAGATAAGAGAATAATATATATGTTTTATTTTCATTAATCTTGTTATAACAAATGGTATACATCCATAAATAGAAAGAAAACTTATTATAATAATGAGTTATATACATAATAAATCTGCATAACTGGCAAAAAAATTTGAAAAATTCTCTAAACAAATGTATTATTTATAGGGCTTAATTTTTGTTCTTTCTTAATTTACCTTAATTTTCTACTTTAATGTCATAATCTAGCTAATCCTACACTTGTTAAGTTTCCTAAACGGTCCAATGAAGGAACAGCAACGCATATTCTATGTGTAACACTCCTAAGACCTTCATCCATCAGGTTTCTTCTTAGTGTCAATTTCGCTGTGGGTCCCATGTTATATCAATGAAAGGCACAACTTAAATAGAGAAAATTCTAACGGCAAAAAAAAAAAAGGGAAATCTTAGTCAAACTTTTGTTTTGTCCAACACTATATTTGGTCAAGGACTCCATCTCAATTTTTTTGTAATAATAATAAAAGACTTACTACTCCTAATTTATTTGGTGTTATAAATTATAGCTTTAAAACTATCACATCCCATTAGCTTAATTATGATAGTCTTGCTATATATTCTAAGCAAAAATGATAATTAGTGGCCTTAACCATCATTAGCAAGTAGAATATACAACACTTATCTCATTAAACCAATCTATTGATAATTATCAAGTGGTAGCCAACAAATATAAATACAAAAAATATGAAGAAGTATAATTCCTTTATACCTTTATAATAATTTAATACAATTTCAATTCTCCTCACATGGTCCCCATTCTTCCCATCTTCCATCTGCTGGAACCAATCTAGATACTTCATAATAAATCATTTATTCTACATTCTTATGCTTATTAACTAATAATATGATTAGTTAGTTTGTTGTGATGTTTAAATTGGATTAAGCTTTCCATGATCATTCATTTAATCATATATATAGGGGAGAAGAATGTAGCAAAAAAAGTCCCTCTCCCTTATGGAACTAGTTTTGAATTTGTAAATTTCCTCAATTTTATGGCTTTCTTTATTTCAAATTGATGACCACTAATTTTAAAATGAGTTCACAAGTATTGTTATACATCCATAAATAGAAAGAAAACTTATTATAATAATGAGTTATACATAATAAATTTGCATAACTTGCAAAAACAAATTAAATTAATCTTATTCATTTACCTTTGACTAGATGTAGAATTTATTCTTTGTGTCTTTCTATAAGTTTAGGGAAAGTTATGATAAAAATTCTCTGAATGAATGCCCTATTTAGATGTCTTAATTTACCTTGATTTCCTACATTAATGTTGTAACCTAGCTAATCTTACACCTGTTAAGTTTTCCAAGTGGTCCAATCAATGAATAGCAACACACATTCCAGGTGGAAAACTCTTAAGAGTTTCATCCATCAGGTTTCTTCTTAGTGTCAATTTCCCTGCGGTCCCATGTTATTTCAATTTATCTTACGGGGTCTCTACTAAAGGAATTGGCAATAAATTAGCAATAAGTCTTTTATTATTATTATGTGCAAAAAATTACGATGGCATCCTTGACCAAACATAGTGTTGGATAAAATGAAAGTTTGATTGGGATTTCTCTATTTAAGTTGTGTCTCTTGTTGAAATAACATGGGACCATAGGGAAATTGACACTAAGAAGAAACCTAATGGATGAAGCTCTTATGAGTCTAACACCTAGAATATGTGTTGCTATTCATTCATTGGACTGCTTGGAAAACTTAACAGGTGTAAGATTAGCTAGGTTACAACATTAATGTAAGAAATCAAGGTAAATTAAGCCCTCTAAATAAGGCATTCATCTAGAGGATTTTTATCATAACTTTCCCTAAACTTATAGAAAGACACAAAGAATAAATTCTATATCTAGTCAAAGGTAAATAAATAAGATTAATTTAATTTGTTTTTGCAAGTTATACAGGTTTATTATGTATAACTCATTATTATAATAAGCTTTCTTTCTATTTATGGATGTATAACAATACTTGTGAACTCATTTTAAAATTAGTGGTCATCAATTTGAAATAAAGAAAGCCAAAAATGAGGAAATTTACAAATTCAAAACTAGATCCATAAGGGAGAGGGACTTTTTTTGCTACATGCTTCTCCCCTATATATATGATTAAATGAATGATCATGGAAATTCTTAGTCCAATTTAAACACTACAACGAACTAGCTAAATAGGGAAAATGAAAATAAAAATTATAAGAAGAGGTTTTTAAATGTAATCATATTATTTAATAAGCATAAGAACGTAGAATAAATGATTTATTTTGTATATTAACTCATTATAATACATCTTAGATCTTTTTGAACATGTGGACTAAAAAGGAGTTTCTTTGCAAGTGAATATCCCTTGCTTGTTGCTAATTTTGTATTGTGGTAAAAAAATTGTGTAGGCCACTCACTTATTACATTTGGGTAAATATGACTTCACTTAAGTGAATCATATGACTCAATAAATTGCATGTTTATTGATTAGAAATATTGATGATATGTACATATGTATATTGTTATTAAAATTATTTAGTGCAAACTTGCATGCTTTACTAATGAACATGGCTTGTGGATAGTAGATATGTTAAACTAACTGTTATTAGCCAAGTGCTTTTACCATCAACCTTGATATATTAATAGCAGTATAATGTTGTTGTAAACCCCAAAAAAATTTCATAATTCTTCGAAAATAATCCTAAGAGTCAAACACCGGAATCAAAACCCTAAAAATCGAACCAAGTTAAAACCTAATTATAAATAAGGTCAAAAACGAGATTTCTTAATCTTGAGGAAAAGAGAACCCTCAAAACAAAATAGAAAATCCAACTATCGGTTAAATCAGCATCCGTAGGCCAATCAAATCATTATCCAATTTTTAACACACAAACCATGACAGTATATCCAAATAACGCTCGAAAATGAGATACTAAGATCTTAAATCACTCGACAAATTTTAGAAGCAGAAATTTCAATTTTCACCAAAAGTCAAATTGAGTCAACTCATAACCCTAACTCATTAAACGATACCGAGAACTGAAAACTATTAAATATCATAAATAAAATGAAATAAACCTTAGACATTGAACTAAAAATACAATACGGGCAAAACCCCAAAATTATATGATCTTACGAATAACTCAACAAAACCGGAAGTCAAATCGGAACCCTAAAAATCAACTAAGCTTACAACAAACCTTAGTGTTTAAGATCCGGCAATCCCGTGCTCTTAAATTCATAAACAACGAAATGAAAATAATTATTGATAATAGTTCGTAATAATATAGGGAAGCTTAAAAATATTAGATTCGCAAATTTCTAATGTTCTTCGGATCCGAACGGGATCAGTTTTAAAAAACTATGCCCTGGTACACTGGATGGAAAAAATATTCCGTTAATACCAATAGACTCGTAAAAATATAAGGTTTTCAAAAATATCAGTTTTAGAATTTTTTGGTAGCTAAAACTTATAGATATCGCATTTATACGCGTATTTTTATTACTACCGGTATTTTAATTGTCTAATTTACTGTTCATAGTATTTTTCTACTATTCATTACTATTTATCTCTCTCTACTTTTTCTTACTACCTATTCTTACACCTACATACCTATTTCTTACAATTTTCTTTTTCCATAAAAATTCTACACCACATATTATCAAACTTCTCTTACACTTTTCTTCTAAAATTAATTTTTAATCAAATTTCTTTCTCTTCCCTTGCCATTGCTATCCACACTCCTCTCTCTCTTCTCTTCAATTATTTTCTTTTTCAATTAATTTAATTACATCTAATTTTCACTCCAAAATTCTATAAACACCTCCTTCCTCCTTCATTCTTTCACACAATTCATTCTACTACTAAAACTCTCTCAAATTCACTACACAAACACTCTCCACAAAATTTTTCTCTTCCAAAATTCTCTTTCACCAAATACTCACAAAATTTCTCTCTAAACACAATACAACTACCATTTCTCAATAACCACATAACCATGCATTCACTACCATCTTCATACCACATAAACAGTTTAGGTAAAAATTTCTTCCAACCATTTAGTTTATCCATGTTATGCAACTTAACATGACTATGGTGTTGTTTTGAAACTCATATGAATAGTTAAAGCAACAACATGTTCATGTTTTGTTCTTGCACATGAACTTCCTATTTTATTATGTTGGTATGTTGATTTTATTATTCATATCTAACTAAATATATTTATGTATTTACATATAATCTTGGGAGCATATAAGCTCCCTTGTTATTTATTTAATTTCATGCTTTGCAATTTATTTATTTCATGCTATTTTAAGACTAGTCTTCCTAGTTTTAGACTTGTCCATACCAAGTCAAAATAACATTTTCTTTATTTTCTTTATTCTTTATTCTTTGAGACTATTATTCTTAGTCCGGGATGCCTTAATGAAGCTAAAGCTCCCAATACTTGACTGGATACCTTGATGAAGTAAGGTTCAATACTTGATATTTTTATTATCTTGCTTGTTATCATTTGCTCCTAGTCTTTCTCATATTTTATTTCACATGCTCATGTACATGCATAACTATAATGATATTTCTCAACTAAATTAAAAGTAGAATTTTTCTTTATAAAGGAACTTGAACCAAATTTTCTGTTAAGTGGCTTGTTATTAATAAAGTTATTATCAACAACATGAAATAAGTAATCAAGTTTTTCAAGTTTTCTCAAATAACAAAGATAACTTTACCAAGGAGAAATAAGAAACAAACACTTTCTTTGTATATTATGATAACCTAAGTTTTAGTAAAATAATTTGTTGATATTCAAAGTTTTCATAAAAAGCTTAAGATTAAACTCTTTTTAACCCTACAACAAAACCAAGAAACAAACTAGTTTTCAAAGTTAAGATAAATTCAACCCATAAAATTATAAACCCACTTAGGAAAATAATGATTTTCAAGTTTCTAAAGAAGAAACTTCTTTTCAAAGAATATAAATAAGATAAGATAAAAACAAAAGATTTTATCAATAAAGAGGATTCTTTTCAAAAGAAGTAAAAGACCAAGTTTTAGAAAACAAAAACTTATATTTTAAATAATAAATATAAGAAAACAAGACTCATTTTCTAAAACCATTCTAAATACAAATTTATAAAAAGGTCTTCAATAACTTAATACACTTTTGATTACTTTGATCTTTTATCACTAGAAGTAAAATTTATAAAAGACCAAAATTAAAAGAAAATTTACTTGTTTTAGAAAAAGGAATGAAGAAAATAAAATAAGAATATACTCATTATAATAACCTATAAAAATATAAAGTTTCTTCAAAATACTTGAAAAGAAATTTATCAAGTTAAGTTATAACACTTAAAAAAAAAATTTTTACGAAATAAATTGTTAAGACACTACCATTAGAATTTTTGCATATAAAGTGAGCTTATCTATATACTCAAAGGATTTATCAATCATATATATATTATATATATTTATACTAAAGGATTTTTGAATGAAGTTGAGTTAGAAAATTATTTTGTAAAATCTAGAAATATTTGTTTTAAATCTGTACCCTACGACTTTGGAACCCAAATGACCTTATATGATAAAGATAACCTTAAAAATGGATAGAACTTTTCAAATAGGTAGAAAACGGTATATTATATGCAAAATTCCAAGTTAAAATGAGCAAGTTATGACCATTTTAAATTGGAATTTCATTCTATACGATTTTGACGAACATAGTAAAATAAAATTAGAAAGTCTAAGTAGAATTTCTACAAAATACTCATCCCAGGTATTTCTTCTGTCCAGGTAACGAAGGATACGAGATCACCTTTCTTGAGGATTTCTACGACTAAGAAGATTGCAAAATGGACGAGTGAGTTATTCTTCTTAATTTCGTTACCTTGCTTGTGCTTGTAAAGTAGTGGCATTAGCATACTAAGAAAAGATAAAAATGGATATATATATATATATATGGGGGATCGGGGAATATGTATATATATGTGATTCTATGCTTTTGTGTGAAATGAGAATTAAGAATATTGCAATGTCAAATTGTCTGTTTAAGTGTTTTGTTTACTTACTTATATGATTGCTTATTTCTTGCCAAATTGATTGATCACCCCCCTAATAAACCTTAATAAGGTTTGGTTTAAGAAAAATAAAACGCTTACGCATAGCATCCATCGAATCACATCTCTTTCGAAAGGCTGCTACTCCTAAGCGTAGAGTTGGATTGGCTTTATCGTGGTGGGTCATGGGCCATGTTCCTTCCTAGAGAATCCAAATCACCCAGGAAATGCGACTCTAGGTTCGAAGTCGAGCCAACCGAACGCTTTGAGTGGGGACCTGGGAACTAACAGTAGAAGGTCGCAGATCTTCAATACCGATTCCCTAACCTTTGATACGGAGGGTTAAATCCGTTCTATATATGGTTTTCGGATAACTGTATATATTTGTGTAATCACGTGATTGTTGCATTGTATGCATAGCATATGTGTGAAAATTTAAATGAACTTGTTTGAAAACATGGTGCGAATGAAAAAGGAATACCTCACTACACTAGTTGTAGCTTATACCCCTATAGATTTGTATTAAAATAGGTATACTCGTGACTCTATTCAAGGAACATGACGCTAAGGAAGTCATGGAAGGATGATAAACTTTTATAAAGGCAATGGGAATATAAGATGAAGTTATTTTGTAAGGTTTCTTATATGTAATATATGCTATGTTAGTATTTTAGAAATTCTAAGAAGTGTATTTATTTTGACTTGAAGACAATAGAGGGATATGCCCCTAAGAATTGTAATTTACCATGTTTATGTTTTATGATAAGTATTCTCTTTGTCTTGTTACTTAATTATTGTCAATGTAAATTGCGTTGCTCCGATGAGTTCCTTGGTTGTAATGTACGCCTTGCACATGATATGGAAGCCTTTGCGTGACTGAGGTAGTCATTCCTAGGTTTTAGTATTGTACACGGAGGACTGTCACTTTAGGGTACCTTCGAGACGTGACAGTTATTGTCATGTCATTTGGATTGTATGCTCAATACTTAACTGTTTAATAGTGTTTGCACTATCACATTCGTATGGCATAAAAAGGCTCAAGGGCCATATTGTTACAAGTCTGCTTCATTTTAAACTATGGATTTGGTTTCTCTTAAATTTTAGTTTATGAGTTGGATTTTAATGCATATAGAATTGCATTATATAATTGTAGGAATTACTAATGAAAGGATTTATTCGACCCAGTGTGTCACCTTGGGGTATGATGCACTACTATCGATCATATCAAATTATAAAATTTATAAACCTAAGTTAATTCCAATAATCAAGCTAGGCAAGTATACCTATCTAGAGTATTATAAGATTAAAACGGGTGCCGTATACAAGGATCCAAAGAGCAAGAACTAATAATGCCTTTTCTCTACTATCTAACCTAAATCTTTAAGTGTGGGTATTAACTAAAATCACTAATCAACTAATAAACTAGATTAATAAGCCCTAGAATTGATTTTGAGTGTTTTTTAAAAGATTAATTCAATCACAAAACCATGCCCCAATCTTGATCCACCTTAAACTTTAAAATCTCATAATAATGGATTGCTTAGCAATTATTTAGTTCTTGAACTGTAGGGATTCAAAATTAAATTAGCTACTCCCTTGAGTTAATTGATTCCTAATCTTATATGAGATAGTAAAGACCTCTCTCACCAACATCCTACAAGATTGCCTTAAAGAGCAAAAACCTCATTAAAGATCAAATCTTTATTGCAAAAATCTAAAGTTTTCTTATCTCTAGGTAAAACATGCAAATTATCTATTCATGAGGATTATCATGTAATATGAAACTTTTTTCTATCTAACAAGAATTAAACATGTAACAAATCTGGCCATAATTTATTACAAGACAATTAAAGTACATGAATAATTCAAGAACATCAATATTATTAATCAAACATCAATTACAGCACATCATTTAGGGTTTCACAAGACTAGGGCATGAAAAATTTACTCCTCCATGGAGTTTACAATGAAAGCACAAGAATTAGATAAGTAAGGATTAAGCATATTAAAACCCTTTAATGTTTTGTGATCTTCAATGATGTCCTTGCGCTTCTCCTCTTGAAGCTTGTAATTTTGCTCTTATGAGGTTTTTATAATGTTTAGGAATGATAATAATCCCCTAAATTACGAAATAAAGCAGGTATTTGTAGTTTTGGAAACATGGGTAGTTTGCATGGGCGTCTGCACGACCATGCTCGATGCCGTGCACTTTAGAATAAAGTGAAATTTGGCGATCAAAGCTCTCCACGGCCTCCTGCACAACTGTGCTTAGGGTTGTGCACTATGGAATTCCTTATTTTTCTTCTCTAATCAAGTTTTCTCCTTCAGCACTACATTCTACACAACTTGTGTAGCAGCTGGGGCACACTTTAAGATATATTCTAGTCACTTTTTGTCCTCTAGAACTAGTGTATGTATGGCCATGCTTGTGCACTTGTGAAAATCACCCTTTTCTATACTGCCAAATTTTGCCTTGTTTTTGCTATATTATCCTTAAATCTTCCAAATGTCTTATTTGAACCCTAAGATCAAATATTAAGCACTTAAGTATCCTTTTTTAATAAATTCACATAAAATCCATATAAAATTATGTCTGGTAAGTATTAGAAAGAAGGGTTTTTTATTAAGGTACCCCAGTTTTGTTCATCAAGAAAAACGATGGGACACTCTAACTTTGTGTCGATTATCGAGAATTGAACAGGTTTACCATAAAGAATAAATATCCTCTTCTGAGTATTGATGATTTATTCGATTAATTGAGAGGGATTGCAGTATTCTCAAGAATTGATTTACAATCAGGATACCACCAACTTCATATCAAGCTAGAAGATATTCCAAAAAAGGCTTTCCGAACCTTTTATGGTCACTATGAATTTATGATAGTGCCTTTTGGTTTAACTAATACACCGACTATTTTTTATAGACTTAATAACTAGATTTATCAACTATATTTTGATAAGTTTATTCCCGTTTTCATTGATGATATCCTAATATACTCCAAGGATAAGGAAACACATGCAACACACTTGTGACTAGCTTTCAGAAATTATGAGAAGCCCAACTATAAGCTAAACTTTCCAAGCATGTATTTTGGTTGGACAGGATCATGTTCCTTGGCCATATTATTTCAAGAGATGAGATTTGGGTAGATCAAACAAAGATAAAAGCAGTATTGGAATGGAAGCAGTTAGAGAATGCCACTAAAATATGCAGCTTCCTTGGACTAACACAACAATAACGACGATTTGTCAAAGATTTTGCTAAAATTACAAAACACTTGAATCAACTTACTCGGAAAGTGATGTGCGTAGAATTTATGATTCACTAGATGCCTTGATTTACAAATTAGTACAATTTGTAATTTAGGTTTTCGATTTATGTGAAAAGAAAATGATATAAACGGCATTAACAATGGACATTATGCACCGAAATGGACCCGAACTACACACACTCTCTCTTGATATGATACTCAAGAAAGATAGAATAGTTTATTCACCACAATTACAAAGAATTAATAACAATGGAGGAATCTTACCATAATCAATACAATTGATAAGAGAAAATTTGAAAGAACTCTCAAAGACCAAATTTTTAATATCCAAAACCTATCTTCATAACAATAAATAAGTTCTATATATTTTAATACAAAAGGGAAATCCAAAAGACACAAATAAACTAAAGTTGTCATAAAACTAAGGCTGGTTGGATAAAAGATGAAGGCAAGCGACTTTGTAATCGACTTTAAAGTTTTTGAATCTGGGCACTTTGTAAGCCAGCCAAAGGCTAGTGGCCTTCTTTTCTACGCCGGTATCTTACAGGCTTACGCCAACGGTGTACATCGCAGTGTGCAATTCTCCAATACGAGATCAGCTTTTGTTGCTTCTTTCGCTTCACTCACTATATCTTCTCGAGTCTTCATAGCTTAATTCCCATCATTCGCCCTAAGTTGAAGAAGATTTTCCCTTAAATCTAAGGGGTAGGAAATCCCCATGTCAAAACTTGTATCAAAGATTAACACAACAAATTCTAAGGAATATAAGTGTACCTACAGAAAAGAGTTAGTATAATAAGAATAAATGTTTTCCTCATAAGTATATTTGAACTCTCTCACTTTTTTGGAAATTTGATTACACTCATGTTTAAGGTGTTTAGTTCTCAGCACTCCACACTTTTCTCTTATAAGTACCACACTCACGATTTCAGCATTAAAGGAGTCTAGTACAAGATTCAAGTGTTTATCATTCTTAGCTAGTGGTTGAAAAATACTCTTCCACCCCTCTTTTCCTCTATCCCCTACATTGATTCCAACCTTTAGGAGAATAATAATGGTACAACAAACTTCATAGCTTTCCCATAAAACATTATAATCACACTTGATTTTCATAGCCTTCTTCCAACTCATAATAATAGAATTATATGCATACAAGACACTCTTCCAATACATGTATACATCCATAAGACTCCAATAAGTATTAGTGTGCCTCTCATTTGTCGTCAAAAACCATTCATTATAACAATATCTATCTATGCTCTGCAATCCTAGTAATAGATAGATATAAAATATGTAGAGTGGAGAAAGTTGAGTAAGCGAACACCAAGAGACTTCAACAACTCCAAAAAGGTCATCGAATTCAATTTGGTAATCAAGCATAATCACCTCACTAATCATCGGTTCAACATGCCACTCATCGTTGTCCATAACACTTCCATGCCAAATCATAAAATTCCTCCAATATATGTAACCATCAAATAGGCTCCAATGAATATTCATAAACAATTCATATGATCTCATAGGGATAATAGAATGACAATATTTTTCAAATCTTGGTAATCCCATCAATGCATCAAAATATAATGGATGAATTGTAAGAAAATCGATATGAAAACACCTACAATTCTCATTAGTTCTTGTCGCAATTGGAAGTGGTATTATCTCAAGTACATATATAGACGTCTTAACCTCTAGGCAACAATGCACATCTCCTTCTCCTTGATAGCATCCTTAATACCTTTATATTCAACATTACCATCTACATTACTAGAAAATTTTACCTGATCCACATGATCTTCTTCTAAACTCTCTTCAAGGATATCACTACTATCATCTTCCACAATAATTGCAAGAACCCCATTAACAAGCTTTACTGCATATTCATCTAGACATTAATATTGAAAATGTCCACGACTAAACATCTTTTACATTCCAATTTCCAATCATTATCATCATTTACCGATTGATTATAGATTAAAGATTTTGTAATTGATAATGAAGAGAATCTTTACAAATTCTCATCCCCATCATTAATAATAAAACCCTAGATTTCAATCACACCATGTAAGACCTAATTGCTCAAGTCAGGCACAAGGATGCTAAAAATCCTAACTTTGATCATCACACAAAATACACACTGCACTACAATACAACCATAACTCAATGCTCCACTTCAATCTCACAAACTTCCAAATTACGTTCAACACACAAAACCCTAATTCTCAATCTCAATAGTAATCAGAAATAATATCACCAACAATTCACAATCGGCGAAATAACTCAATAACAATGTAAAATATAACTTTATGCTTACTAATCGCCCTGTAAATCTTCAAACCAAAATACACAAGAAACATGGAACCTTTAGCTATAATACCAAAATATGATGCGCCTAGAATTTTTTATTCACTAGATGCCTTGATTCACAAATTAGAACAATTTGTAATTTGGGTTTTTGATTTATGATGAAAAGAAAATGATAGGGATGGCATTGAAAATGGATATTATGCATCGAAATCAACCCGAAATACACACTCTCTCTCTTGATATGACACACAAGAAAGATCAAATGGTTTGTTCGCCACAATTATAAAGAATCGATAAGAATGGAGGAATCTCGCCACAATCAATACGATTGATAAGATAAAATTTGAGAGAACTCTCAAAGACCAACTTTTTAATATCCAAATTCTGTCTTCATAACAAGAAATAAGTTCTATATATTTTAATATAAAAGGTAAACCCAAAAGACACAAATAAACTAAAGCTTTCGTAAAACTAAGGCTGGTTGCCTAAAAGATGAAGGTTAGTGACTTTCCAATTGCTTTAAAATTTTTGAATATGGGCACTTTGTAAGCCGGCCAAAGGCCGGTGGCCTTCTTTTCTACGTCGACATCTTAGAGGCTTACATCGGTGACATACATGGTAGCATATAGTTCTCCAATACGAGATTAGCTTCTATTACTTCTTTCTCTTCGCTCGCTATAACTTTTCGAGTCCTCATTGCTTGATTCCCATCATAAAGAAATAATGTTTAAGTGGATCTTAGAATATGAGTCTAGTTTCCATGAGTTGAAGAGAAGACTGACGACAACTCCTATATTAAGATTGCCTGGCCACAACTAATTATTCGTAGTCTACAGTGATGCATCTAAAAATGGGTTAAGGTATGTGTTAATGCAGGAAGATCAAGTGGTGGCATATACTTCTCGACAATTAAAGCCACGTGAATGAAATTATCCGACCCATGATTTGGAATTAGTTGCAATCGTATTTGAGTTAAAGATATGGAGACATTACTTATATGGCCGTTATTGTCATATTTATACTGATGATAAAATCTTGAAATATATATTTACGTAGAAAGAACTTAAGTTAAGGCGGCAACAACAGTTGAAATCAATCAAAGACTATGATCTTGATATTCATTATTACCCTAGTAAAGCTAACACGGTCGTTGACGCTTTAAGTTGGAAAAGTTATGACAAAGTGGCCACTTTGCTTACTTCTCAAATAGATTTAATTCAAGCATTCGAGAAACTAAGATTAAAATTTGTATTTCTAGGGCAAGAGAGTGAATTGATGAACTTATAAACACAACCTACCTCAATAGAAGACATTAGGGTAAAATAGAAAGAAGACAGCTCATGGTTATGATTTTGCCAACAGCTGAAGGAAATATATGAGAATTTTCTGCGAGATAATCATGGAATTCTTCGTTTTCAAAGTTAGGTATATGTTCTTAGTTACAAGGAGATAAGGCCCAAGATTTTAGAAGAAGCTCATTGTTCAAGATATACGAGTCATCTTATTCCGACCAAAATGTATCTAGACCTGAAGAAGAATTTTTGGTGGCCAGGAATGAAAAATGAAATTGATGAGTTCGTAGCAGGATGCATTAGTTGTCAAAAAGTCAAGTGAGAACATCAATGCCCAAGTGAATTGTTAAAACCTTTACCCCTTCCTCAATGGAAATGGGATCATATCACCATATCATGGCATTACCAAAAACCAAAAACGAACATGATATGATTTAGGTAATTGTTGATCGTTTGACCAAAAGTGCTCACTTCCTACCACTATGAACTGGGTACTCTATCGATAAGCTGGTGAATGTTTATATCAAGGAAATTATACGATTACATGGCATTCCCATTAGTATAGTTTCAGATAGAGACACATGGTTCACTTCTTGATTTTAAGAGAGTCTACATCAGTTTATAGGTACTAGACTCAATTTCAACTAGGCATATCACCCACGAACTGATGGTTAATTTGAACATACCATATAGACACTGGAAGATATGCTACGTACTTTTTCATTAGAATTCTCGGGGGATTAGGATGATCATTTACCCCTGATCGAGTTCACTTATAATAATAGCTATTGGAGTACTTTTGAAATCAGGTAGAAGTTGCCTCTTCACAAGCATCTGGAGGCCCTTTTCGCTCATGTGACCTAGCCGTCTGTGCCATAGCTCCATAATAGCATTATTTGTCAAATTCGGATCTCCTTTACTTAACTTTGCAGGCATTAAAATAAAAGGGTATTATACTTCCTTCCCTTAGCTACAATCAAGGAGCCTTTGGTTAGCTTCCATTTCCCATCACCAAACTGACTGTGATAACCTTTGTCATCTAACTTTCGTGTAGAAATCAGATTCAAGTGGATGTCTAGTACATGTCTCACATCTTTGAGAATGAGTCTGTAATTTGTATTTGTTTGCAATGCAATATTTCCAATGCCTATAATTTTTGAAGTCTCATTATTCCCCATCCTAATATTTCCATAATCACCAGCAATATAGGATGAGAAAAACCCACCATGTGTTGTCACATGAAAAGAGGCACCAGAATCTACAAATCAATCACTATCATGATCTACAAGATTAACACAACCCTCATCCCATGTAACCACAACCTCACAATCTGCTGCTGCAACAATGGTATCTTCATCTGAATCATCGCTCTTGTCCTTTCCTTGCTTTTTCTTCTACAGTCTGCACTCTTTCTTGAAATGTCTTGGCTTGTGACAATAAAAACATTTAAGATTTTTCTTACCCATTGACTTAGATCTTTCCTTGGACTTGTCAGATCTGTCAAATTTTTCATCTCTATGCTTGCTTCTACCTCTCCTTTCAGATTTATTAGCAACAAATGCTCTTAAGTTTGAACCAATACGTAGGTCCTTCCTTCTGGCCTCTTCATTGATCAAACTGTCCTTGACCATTGCAAGTGTCAAGGTCCCATTTGGAGCAGAATTACTCACTGATACTACTAAGGTCTCACCAACTTTCTGGTAAAGAACTCAGCAACAAGAGTGCCTGGATCTCATCTTCTAGCACAAGTTCATTGCTGTCAGTTGATTTACAAGCCCTTAAAAATCATTCAAGTGCTCAGTCATATTAGAACCCTCCTGTATTTCAAATTAAAATCTTCTAAATCAAGAAGTTTTGTTCAAGGTTGTTTGTCTTTCTACATGGATTCTAACTTCTTTTACAGGACATCAGCCCTAGTCTCCTGAGCCACATGATACACACTCTGATTATCCACTGTCGGATATAACCAACAATCTTCCTATGTAATATCGTCCATTCTACAGTAGATTTATCCTGGGGTTTTGCAGTATCACCCCCAAGGCAAATACAGATCTTTACAATATAAAAGATCCTTCATCATAGATTTCCAAATCGAATAATTAGAGGAATTCAGTTTGATCATCGTACCTGAAGATTCAGCCATTTTTGAAATGAAGAAACCCTAACCTTGTGCAACGAAACCTTAATTTCTTTTGTAACTTGAATGCTCTGATACTGCTTTGTTAGGAAAAGATCGCTCATTTTCCTCTTGCCTAATTAATTAACAACAAAATATGAGATCAAACAGACGATAAACACCAAGATTTTAAAGTGGAAAACCCCAATGTAAGGAAAAACCACTGGACCGCCGCCGTACGAAAAACTCTACTAACTCAATAATGGATTACAACACAATCTTCACTAGATAAACTAATGGATCTCACAATCACACCACAACCGGTGGATTTACAACAATTCTCCCCCTCTAAATCTCTTTCTAGCCTTAGGAGTGTTTGTGTATTGTGTTTCTCTCTCTCTTTTTCGGCTCTTATCAGCAAGGAAATAACCCTAGACACATATATATGCAAGGGTAGGCTGGCCTAGAATGGTCGGCCTTTCATTTTCTTCAAATGGGACTTATGCCGGCACAAGGCCGGCGGCCTTGAGCTGACCTAAGTGTCTTCACCCAATTTCCTTAAAAAAAAAACAAGAAGCGCACGGCATCCGCAATCAATGTAGGCGACGATCGAACTCATGACACATCATCTCATCTAAGTATATGTCCTATAGTTAAGATCCCCTTAGATATAGACCCATATGTGTTGGATCTATACCCGACAACATAAATACATGAGCTAAGGATTTTTTTTTTTTTTTAAGGTACTTATGAATAGGGGAGTTTCTTTACTTTTTTAAAATTTTATGTGAAGCTCCTAGAAGGTGAGTTTTTTGTAATATTTTATTATTATTTTATAAAAATGAAGATAGTATATAAAAATAAATGAAATCCATAAAAATATAAAAAAAAGTGAAAGAATGAAGAATTTTACAGATACAATGAACATATTTTTTGAAAGAAAAAATTATTTAAATACTAATATGACATTTTAAGAATCTTATAAAAATAAAAAGCCATACATAAATTGGATTCATACATTACCCAAGAGCCTACAGTTGTAACTATCTGGTTGTTTGATTTTTTTATTATCGGGCTAGCATCTTATTGGATTAATTTTTTTACTGTATTTAAACTTTTTTTGTATAACAATTTCATACTTAAATAGAATTTTAATCCATAAAAATACTTTGAATTTTTTAATTTTGCATCTACATTATTTTTTATAGAAATCCAATCAATTCAATAGCTAAATACGGAGGTAGAGAGAATATACCTAATAATTTTCTATTTAAGCTTATTATTAAAATAACTACTCAAATAAGATCAAGCTAAAATAATTATTAATCTAGATTTTAAATTTTTTATTTATATGCAGCTTTTGTAAAAATATATTCACATAATGTAAATCGCTCATCATATTTTAGTTATTTTAATATTATATATTTTTATATTTTTAAATAAATATTTATTAAAAAATATTGATAAAATTTAACAGTTTTCTCATAAATAGATTAAATGAATATAATACTGTTATAATATAAATAAATTATAAATATACATAAATTTCATACAGATATAATACAAATCAAAATAATATATATTTAGACTTATCCTAATATTGGTGCTATTACTAGCGATATTGAGAGGGAGGGGACAATGGTGAAGTAAATTAAAATGAAAAGAGAGAAGAAAACAGAGAGAGAGTGACGGGACAGATGGCAGGGTAGAGAGAGAGGGACGAAGAAAAAGGGAGACAAACAAAAGAAAAAAAAAGACAAAGAAAATAGGGAGACACGGGAGTGATGGGACAGACTACAGGGGAGAGAGAAGAAGTGAGAATGGGGTAAAAAAAAAATGTTATTACATCATGTTATTATTTATTATAAATATACTGCACTCGGTACTTTTGGCCAAAAAAAAAAAAGACTCGGTACTTTTTAAATTTCATTTTGTATATATAATTTTGCTATGAGATTTTGATAAATAAGTTCATCCAATTTATATATTGATAATTTTTTTAACAACAGTAGATATGTATTAGACCCTCAATAATATGAATTAAAATGAAATAAATAAAATCAGAATTGGAAAAATAGTTAATTAAAAAAGGTTAAAGTTAGATACTAAATTTGATCATTTTTCACAATGGGTTATAACCTGGTGACATTAATACTGGAATTCTAAATAGGATATATCAGGTTTAAATCCTCTTTTCTATTGTAATAGAAAAAATGTTTTTTTTTTCTTTTTTGCTTGATCTTTTTTGGTATTGTCTAAATTATGTGTCTATTAAAATAAATGCCAAAATGATAGGGATTTGGAAGTAATAAAGAAAAAATAAAACAATTATTCCAAAAATACTCTATTTTACTTGCAATTGATTAACAGCATTTTTCCCTAATAATTTTTCTATTCTTTCTATATGGGAGATATTTGTTACCACTTGTAAGAGGAAATAGAAAGGTGAAGTAACATGATAAGCTACTCATTAATGTGGATAATCTATATGTTATAAATATATATTGCATACATAATAAATAGTTTATGAATGCATATCATATATAATATATAAATCATATAATTTGAAAAACAAACAAATGTCTCTTAAATATATGTCTTTGTATATATAACAGATCAATATATATATGATTAATAAGTTATATATGCATAATTTATACGTGATGTATATGTTATAAATGTAAGATTTATAAATTATATAGATTGTACATAATACATATATATTATATAGCACATATATTTAATCTGAATTATATATATATACAAAAAAATATAATCTATATATATGTTATATGTATAATACACAAGTTTGTATTACATGCAGATTTCACATAGAGAGAGGAAAAATAAAAGAAAATAGCTAACAAATTGCGCATGTTATATATTAAAATAAGAATATTCAAATAACTGTAGGTACATTGCATTTTTTTTTTTTTTGGCCATATTCTCAACTAAATACCACAAATTAAAAGATAATAGTAAGACGACCCAAAAAATAATAAGATAAAGTAAACACTAGGCTATACATTTATAATAATAAAACTTTAGTGGAGTCACTCGAGTGGATGCTATAATATTGTCCAATTTTTCTTAAGAAGTAAAAAAAGAAAATATTCCCTTTTTTCGTTTATTTGTTCAGCCAAAAAATGTCGTCTTAACATTTTCTCCTATAATAAAAAATATTATCCTTTTAATGTAAAATTGTTAACATTTTCAAGAAAAAAGCTTATGCTTTTTAAAACAAAGAAGTCATTTTCGTAATTACACAAGTGTTTAACTCTCGAAAAGTGGAAGTCTATTTGACTTTTATTTGAATGGACCTATATATTACGTTTCAAACATGAAAAAGAGTTTAGTTGGGGAAGAAAACTCAAAAACACTTTTGAAAAGGTTATAAATTTAATTTAAAGATATTGCAATTGTGAAAATTAAAATTTCATTTGCATGTATGCTTTAATTTTTAGATTAAAAAAAGGTTTATAGTGTATGTGTGGTAATATATTTATAATACTCTATTATGGTACCATACTGTAACGCCCTAAATTCAGAAAGATTTACAACTCACTACTTGTACATATTAGATATAGACACAATGACTCAGAACTTGCTATTAATTAAGAATTAAATCTAATATTTAATCCAAGCTCTCATAGTTAGGAAACTCCACACATAATAATACCTTATTTAAAAATAATAAATTCAACAGAAATACTCCATAAAACCAATTGACTTAAAATAATATGCCAATTTATTTCTAACCTAATAAAACCAGCGAAATCATTTTACAACATAATCTAAATAGCAATTAATTTGAGTTTTTCTTTTCTTTTCAATTTCAACAAATTTCAATCTAACACTTGATCCTAACCATCTAGTAGTTGTTGGATAATCATCACTACCAATGTCCTCCCCATAATTAAGTAGACATCATAGCATTAAGTCAAGTACTATGAGTTCTTCACCTATTCTTGAACAAGATTAAAAAGGGTTGAGCTGGAGTTTAGTATGCCAAAATCGCGATCACACTTGTATGAATAATCATCATAGACATTCACATGCAACATGTTAATTAATACTTAAACCATGCTTTCATTGTTTGAAACTTTAAGCCAATGACCGACACAGCCTAGGTTATTCATGTCTAACCCTAAACTGATGTAACTCATGATTCCATAACAAACATATATAGATTATATATATATATATATATATATCCGGAACATGTATACATATTAGTGGTGAGTACTCCGCACATACTCTACGTATTGTACTCGTACCACTCCTAGACTATCGGAATCATCGATATGTGTAGCTCCACTTGGGACAACGCTATTGGATCATCAAGGTGCTGTCCTAGTAACACCGGTACTTTGGTCCACTAGACTTAGCTAAGCACATGTAATAAACATTTATAGCCAAATATCAATTAGTCCAATTACATGTTCTACCTAGTAAGCACAATCATCAAATAAAATAATGATGAACCTGGTTCAACATTTGGAATAGATAACTCAATTATATCAAGAATGCCTGATCACATATAAAAATACCAATCTCAATATTTTTGTTACGGAACAAAACATACTCCTAAGGTTGTCTAGATTCCTAAGTTATTAAGAACTACTATTTTTCGATGTTTATATTTAACATCCTATTTAGGTTTAGGTATACTTGAGAATAAGCCAAGGATTTAGGTTTTTAAGAAGATCATTAAAAAGGTAAAAACAAAATTATAACATCACCATATTGATCATGCATCGTGATGGAGAGCGTGATAAGCTTCGAAGAAAAAGAAAGCATCATCACACTCCGTGTCACACCTGTGATATGAGGTGCGACGGCCCTCATGACCTCTGTCATGGCAATGATGGTGGTGTTAACAGGCCTCACGCCCTTCGTTACATTCGTGATAGGCTAAAACTCACCACTATCAGAGATCACAGCCCGTGTTATAGGCGTGACCTTTGTTCGTACCCTTCTTCGCTCCAAAACATGAAAAAGACTCCAAAATATCCTTTCTTTGATCTCTAAATAGATAAAAACTCCACTTAAAATCCTATCAACATATAAATACTTTTATGAACATAATACCTGAATTCAAAATAAATCTTCTCCTCTTCTTTCAAGATCAACGATTGACATAAGCAACAAAAGGGTTAGGGTTTTTCAATTTCTTCCCCAAATGCAAACACTCTATGAACAGCCGACGTTCTCCTCTTCTTTTGCAAATAACAACCGCCACCAACAACGGATTAGGGTTTCCTTCTAATCTTTCACCTAAACATGAACATCTTGATTTCAAAAGCATGGATCTGGAAAGAAACTCTCAAGACTACTAAAGGACAAGAAAAGAGAGTACTTTACCTTGATCTCTAGTCTTTTGGTGGTCATTCAATGAAGGTTCTCTCAAAAGAATGCTTTAGGGTTTTAAGATTGTGGGTATGACTATTAAGAATAAAAGACATGTATACAAGGTGTGCTTAGGAATTAATATATTTTATTATGAAAAACTATTTTGCCTTCTCTTAAAATAACATATGACAAATCATTGCCCTTCTTTATAAATTATTTTATTTTATATTACACATACTATATTTTATATAGAATTCATATTAATCATTGAAACTAATGCAATTAAAACACATAAAAATATATCATTTTCAAGTTAATATTTTAATGGAAAATATATTCTATTAATAAGATATTTTTCCTCAAATTACCGTAGCCTAAATTTTTAGCCTATTTCTGGTAATTGCTATTCCTTCCGTGTAACTATCTTACTTTTTGTCTGTTCCATTTTAGAAAGTAAACAGGCTGTTACCGATCTAAATACTACACTAACAACAATAGAGGGGGAGCACTAGGCAGTTGTAGTTTGAGAAATTATAGTTATAATAGATACATAATTATATCAACAGCATACTTATCAAAGTCACAATTTTAGTATTGTATTTTTATACTACAAATAATAGAAAATAAACCTATAAAAGATTATAAATTATTTAGCACATTAAAATATTTAAATATGATAGTATACCATTCTTCTTAAATTATATCATGCTGTTTTTACCATATCATATTTTATTAAAAGCCGAATGCTAGGAATTTAGCTGAATAAATTGTTCAGTGACTACTGGGATTGGAGTCTGGTTGGCTTAATGTATTAGTATGCCTTCGTCGCTCGGTCCATTCTGAAAGTGCACATTCGATAAGATATATATATATATATATATATTATAAATTAAAGAATAAATAAATTAATGAATGAATATAAAAGATTATGAAACCTGGTATAGCTCTGATAAAATAAAATAGGAAAAAAAGAAGACCAAGAATATCTTATGTTAAGTCGTTGCGCGGAACCTTCTTGTTTTACGCGTTAATGGGAAAAGAATAAACAATAAACCAACCACTAGTTAATGCTGTGTTTAGCATTTTACGTAAAGTACGAATAGAAGATGAAAATAAGTGAAAATAAAAACAATTATAATTTTTATTTTATATTTAATAATTTACAAAAAAATAAAAAAAAAATAAAATTAACCCTTATATCATTTTTATGAAATATATTAATATCGATAATTTTATAAGGACTTTTTGGACATTATAGGCTATTCCTCTTTGCCTCCATACTTTTCCTCCCAACTTTGGACGGAAACAAAATTTACCCTTTTTCTTTTCTATTCCTTGGATTCGGCACAGCATAAAGTTTACACTGTTTAATGAGAA